>CM052976.1:12385071-13585071 GCA_028554685.1 Agrotis ipsilon | reverse complement strand
CTGCGTGGCATGTGCCTGCGCTGCAGCGTACGTAGTTCAATGACGTTCAATGCTTCACAAAATCTACTCTGCTCTGCGCTGTGTAGACCTGCGTAGCCTGCGTCTCAGCATACGCCTAGTCTAACAGAGCAACCTACCTATCTAACCTGGTGGATCGATCTGTGCGACTGCTCCTCAAGATTTTTCTTTCCTTACGTTTCTGTCTAATAAAATAAGTAAAGTGTTGTTTGTGAAACAGCTATGTGTACTTTTGCTAACTGATAATAAACACTCGTGTTTATTTGTTTCTTTATCCCACACGCCCTGAAAATGTATATGTTATGTTCGTAAGCCAGTCGATAAAATAATCATGAAGTGCCTTTGAGCAAAAGTACTTAATCACAATTTATATCAAGATTCGTATTTCAGGAGAAATTCCTAATGTCTAACAAATTATAAAAAAAAACAATTAATTATTTAAATAGAGATTGCAGATAGCAATAGGAAGTGAAATACGTAACAGGAGCCCTCATTTTTAAATCGCCTATTCACGTCAAAAAATAAATACTGATGAAGTGGATTTCGGTTAAAACATTAAAACGAATTAATTACTTGGTTGGAAATTATTAACAAAATCTGATAGAACCAATTATTATATCTTTTTTACATTTTTAAAGGCAATTATTTTTAAGGTTTCCAATGATTCAGACCAGCACGCGTAGCATGGCGATTCTATGTCTATTGTATCAAGAAAAGAAAAAGTTATTTCATCGTTATTTCTACACAAGTCGACTGTTTTTTTGCACAAATATGACACCATTCGTACACTTTAGAAGAAAAGAACGTTTATTTTTCATATTTTTTTACATTACCATGCTTTAAAAAGCTTCTGTCATTTTGTCTATTCTTCCGTTGACAATACCCCTCTCTACGGGGCCATGCTACGCCTGCAGGGAGATTGATCGTATGTTGGGTATGAATTCATGTATTAAGACTTGAGAGATTTTGGGTATAATGTTTGCAAAAATCTGATTGAAGTGAAGGTCTTGTTCTTGTACTCGCGGGTCGTCAAGCGACGTGGAATGTAGACTGCACAGCGCCAACTGTTTCCAACACACCAAAAATGACTAAACGAATGGAGTGCCTACTGGGATCACGAAACTAACCAGCTACCGTGACCTCGGAACGAAAAGGGCTATTGAAAGACACCTTGGATTTTAGTAAGTCCAAATCTGACAGTCCCTCCCGCTCTGCCCTGGGTGGCGAACTCATTCGATGATTTCACCAAGTAAATAAAACCAATCGAGTAAGCGCTCTTACGCACTAGGAGTTAGGGCCCTTACGCACTAGTGGTTAACCGCGGGGGCGGCTAACCGCGCGGCTAGCCGCTTTTCCACTTTAATATGCAAACGCTTATGATTGTACGCACTAAACCGCCACCATCCTGGATGGGGGACACAGTGGTGATACGTGGTGTCGTCTCTATACATAGTAATAATAGCTCAATGCAGTAATTTATTTTTCTAGTAAACTCCTTTTTTTAGAAATTGTACATGTATGACATCAAATCTTAATCGAAAAGACACAGCGTCTTGTTGACGCAACAAACACAAAATTGCGCCAAGATTACAAAATAGCAAATTGTAACAACACAGCAATGTAGTTAGTAACAAGATAGATAAGATTCAAATGTAACGCAGCGTCGACATCGAACAGGCCACACGCACGGATCTTACTAAAAGATGTCTGATGCAGGCGTAGCACGCTCTTGTACAAATTTGCTTCATCTTCTGCAAATAAATACATACCAATGAAGTACTTGACACTGTATTTAAAGAGTTTCATCATCATCATCAGCCTATAAATGTTTGAACTGCTGAGACACCTCTCTATGAGTACTGGCCCATATGCACCACGCGGGCAAGGCAGGTTAGTAGATGTAACATGTATTAGAATTTTTGGTTCTAGTACAGCCACGAGCAATAACATGTATACACTTAACAAAATTCAAACACGATTTTCTCATAAAATTCTGGTTTCTACTTTGATAAAAGGCCTGTTTTGTAATAGCATAGCTCCAAATTGGAAGGTTCATAAAAACGCAAAAGGTAAATTGTTACTGTTAGGAGTAAATCGCTTTTGAATTCTGCTGATTGTATACATGTTATTTCTCGTGGCTGTACATGCCGGATTCCTCACGCTGGTTGGGTTCGAAACTACAACTCTTACGTAAGAGCTGATACCACTGGGCCATCACTTTTCTCTCAAAGAGTTTAAATCCGGGTTGAGGATATTCGCAAAAGAATCGAATCATCGACATAGCTCTTAAAATTAGCACCTATACAAGTTTTAAGTTGCTATGGGCTGACCACATCGCTAGTAGATTTGATACCGACGAGGCCTCCCAGTAGGTGTAACGATTATATCGTTAGAGTCGCATGATTCGATGGATGCAAGTGACGGATCGGCTTAGTGGTCTTAGGCCACGCACAAACTTCACCACAGTTATACCTGCGCAAGCCAGTTTGTACACGGAACACCGTTCGTGTGGTTGGTAAAACTGTATCTAGCACAAACCACCCAGCGCGGCATGCGTGATTGCTTGCGCAGGTAGAACTATGGTTAAACTTGTGCGTGTGGTAGGCTCATTAGCGGCCGATGATGATGATATTTTAAAAAGATAAAAATAGAAACCAGAGCATGATGACTTCAACATAAGCATGCAAGTATCTTGTATACTTTCAACAGCTGAATAGAATTGCTCGCATTGGTATATCAACATTGTTTGCAACACTAAATCCTTCATCAACCACATGAGTGAGATGGCTATTGATAAAATTGTGCTTTCCTGCAAAAAATAAACGTTTGTTTCTACAAACTGCAGGACGATTTAAGAAGCAATGAAGACGGGGTGGGTTTTGGTCAGTGGCCTGAGAGTTACTTTCTCTCATCGCTGCACTCAAGGCAGCCAATTATGTATTTACTGGTAATATTCCCACAGCTGAGACATAGGCTTGCTTTTTGTGTTTATGGTTTGTCCATCGCAATGCACTGTCACGAAAAATATTGGGTTTCTATTGATAAGTCCATATCTCACTTTATCGTGATAGATGCAGCACGCCCAATGCCTTCATCTTCCATAGTTCTTTATTAATAAATAAAATCAGAGATTACGACTACGTTAAATCAGATTTCTTCTTTTTTTTTAACCCAACCTAAAAAAAATTCACTCAATTTTACTTGTTGTTTTATAATCTTATGCTTCTATTTAAGCTATGAAAAAATAAATATGTAAGGCTCTAGACAGACGGACCGCATTTCAATTGCAATCTAACAGTAAATTGCAGTTCAGATGCAGTTTGAATGTGCAGACCAAACGTGCAGTTCGATTGCACACCGACTGTATTTAAACTGCAATCGGACGTTTGGTTTGCAGTTAAATTACAGTCGTGTCAAGTGCATCCAAACTGCATCCGAACTGCAATTTGCGGTTAGATTGCAGTTGAAATGCGGTTCGCTTGTCTAGAACTTAAGTAATACTTACCGTGTTAAGAGTGATGCCAATATTATAAACCTCAATCATTATTTTACAGTTCTGAAGTGTGAATATAAATGATTGTATTATGTAATAAAGTATCTGAAATGAGACATAACTCAGTTAATGTTATCTTACATGTAACATCATTACTCGATTTTTGATATCGACAAGATACGTACAAAATGCTGAGAATTGTCTTTAAGCATATTATAGCACTCTAAAATTTCAACATATGCTTTAATCACTTTGTTCAAATTATTTATTTCAAGCATGGCTTCTCTGTCTTGTGGGTTTAAATGTTGAATATTTCTAATATCAATTTCATTTTCCAATAATCGCATAACTCTCATGGCATAAATGATATTAAAGTCGAAAACAATCAAAAAGTAGACAGCATACACTTTAGAGAGATTACCTATTTTCATGTGAATACAGGTGAAAACAATAACATATATACCCAAAAATATAAGAACAATAATCCAATTCCAAATAATTATTCTTTTGTAGCCGGTTTTTTTGTTAATAAACCTGTGCAGTTTTTGAAATTGAAGAATAAATTGAACATAGCTTTTGGATCGAATGACACCTAACAAGAAATTCATAGTGAATCCAAAACAAAAGAAGACACAGTTGTAATAAGGTATGTAATGCAAAAATTTATCATGTCCTAAAGGGTTTTGGCCGGTTATGACATAAGTACAGTGAACGAATGTAAACAAGAACACCAGTGTAGCCATCATTAAAATTAAGTTTGAAATAAGACTATTCGGAGTAATAACATCATCTTTGATGAAATATTTAGGGCAACAGATGATATTATGCATCAAATTTAAAGGTAAGAACATTGACTGGACATCTTTGTCCACCGTGTTGTATGAAATAAGTCTCACTGGAAATATTTTTCCCCTGTTTCTTATTTTCCTCATAGTTTTCGACGTGAAAAGCAGCTCTTCGACTCAAAACGTTGTGTAGATGTTTTAATCCATATCTAATGAGTGTTATATGTATAAATATGATGTATGATGTCCATTATAAAAGTAGTTTTACAAGTTAATGTTCAATTAATTACTTTCATTATTATCTATCTAAAAGAAAAATTAAGTGAATGAAATGGACGACAAATGGGACAAAATTAATGGTTTTATAGAACAAAATCCATTACTCATAAAACTTTCCAACCAAAACAATGCCTAAAATAATAAAATCCACAAATATTGAAGAAAATTCTAAGCTCTTCGTTTGTGTGGATTGCATTATAATTTAGCTTATGTTATTTGCTGATGCATGTAATCTTATCTTGGTTTTAGATTTGATCAGTCCGGTTGTTTTTGAGTTTTTTCGTTATAAACAAAAAATCTAATATTAACATGGTTTTTTCTAGTGCATTCGAAAAGGTAAATCATCAACTTTTACTACATAAACTCGAATCTTATGGTATAAATGGTTCTCTGCTAGTCTAATTTAAATTATTTCAGAGAAGGAGGAAAAGGTTTGTTTCAGTGGATGATAATGAGTCTTATTAGTATTATGCTTATCTGGTGTACCACAGGGCTTGATTGTGGGTCCTCTTCTTTTCATATTTCGTCAACGATCTTGCCTCCCAAATAAGCCCCAATTTTTCTTTCTGCGGTGCTGATGTCAAAATCTATGAAAGAAATGAGTCACCACCTGATATCAGTCTGACTTCAGCATGATATTGGACCCAATGGGATGACATCAAACGCAGAAAATGTTTTTGTGTTATAACCAAAATCCAGCGCCATTCTACTTCCCCTAACAAATAGACAAAATTATCTTACAGAAGTTTTTGAAATCAGGGAATAACTTTCTAGAACATGAACCAAAAAATCAACACACTTACCTGAGATACTATTAAGAAATCGGCTCAAATGTTTCATAGAGAAAAAAATACCCTTTGGGACTAAAACTAAATTTTTCATTCACCTTTACTTTCTATTTAGGAGACGCTACAGGCACCAAACCAGAATCTGTGTTGCTACTGAAACATTTCTGATAAAAAAAAACAATAACATCTTGCTAAACCCGGGAATCGAAACCAGACCAGGTACCGAAGTAGCACTTGCGACCACTCAACTATCACAATAAATATTTTGATAAAAAGTTCTAAAAGATCTTTAATCATAGCTGAAAAGCCTCATTCCATCACACCTTGAATTTCCTGATCCCTATCACAATATAATAGCTCCACAACAAGACAGGTATAGTAACATTGACAAATGATGTGGACAAAAGGGCCGGCCGCTCATAAAATTGGACTATTAGTACAACCTGCCTTGGGAAGTGGTCAAGGAAACCCTGCGTTAAACAGGGGGATGATTGCACTGTTTCTTGACGGAAGACTTATAAGGTGACCTTATTTGTGATGTTCTTTACAAAGTTTAAGTGAAATTAAATATAAATGATGTTTATAAAACTAGTAGAAGCCGGTGTTTCATACCTGACCACTCTGAGAAGAAAAAGCCGAAAAAAACTTAGAGGTCTCTTTTAAACTCCAGACATCTATCTATCTTCTTCTATCTATAATATAAAAATGGATCGCTAAATGTGTTGCTAAGCCCATAACTTGAAAACGGCTGGACCGATTCGGCTAATTCTTTTTTTGTTGTGTTTTTAACCATTGGGATCGGGTTTTAGACCGGGTTTTCCACCCGTGCGAAGCCGGGACGGGCCGCTAGTTATAAATATAAATCAGGGTACACGAGGACAATGATGGTTAGTGCCTGAAATGGTGTTTCGAAGAAAGAATCAAACAAATTCGAGTGGACCTGTCCAGTCAGTGCAAGCACTTGTCAATCAAGCTCGACGAATTCAAGAGAACGAATTTAGCTGATTGAAATGACTGGCCTGTTGGTCTAGTGGTTAGTGACCATGACTGCTATGTCGGGGGTCGTGGGTTCGATTCCCACCCAGGACAAATGTTTGTGTGATGAGCATGATCATTTGTTCTGTGTCTGGGTGTAATATATCTATAATATGTATGTATTTAGAAATATATAAGTATGTTTGTATTGTTTGAATTATTAAAATAAACGATGATTAAATATTATCAAATGTTTTATTACTCCTCGTGTGTACATTTGCCAACCAAGTGGCCATGACAGCTGACAGCTGCTGTCATGTTGCCGGAAACTAGTGTTGCCCTAGTTTATCTCCATTACATCTCCCTCTTTTCAAATGAAATTACAAAAATTAAAAATGTTAGATATAGTCTATTACATCCATCCCTCTCTAAACAAAACAAAAATAAATAACTGCCGTTGTTATCCTGGCACATACTGAACTACAAACTTATGAGCTAATTCATTTTACAGAGCAATAATCATAATAGGTTATTATACCAACCTACTTATAAATGGGCATTTAATACCATGACAATACACTTATTTTAATCTTAAAACTACCAAAATACAACTAAATTAAACTTCTCTAAACCAGCTAACTTATTTGTTAACAATGTACTTACTAATGTCCTAATATTATTATATACTATGTTATCAACTTTAATTAGTTTGAGGAATCTCTGAAACCCCACACCATACCTGGAGAGTCACCAAATTAATTAAAGTTGATAACATAGTATATAATAATATTAGGACATTAGTAAGTACATTGTTAACAAATAAGTTAGCTGGTTTAGAGAAGTTTAATTTAGTTGTATTTTGTTTTGTACTTACGTCGAAATATATGTTCTTACTTTTTTAATTCACTATTTGATGTGTGGCCTTTACCGGCTGCGCCATGTATTGTTTAAATTATTAAAATAAACGATGATTAAATATTATCAAATGTTTTATTACTCCTCGTGTGTACATTTGCCAACCAAGTGGCCATGACAGCTGACAGCTGCTGTCATGTTGGCGGAAACTAGTGTTGCCCTAGTTTATCTCCATTACAATGTTTATCAGTTGTCTAGTACCCATAACACAAGCTCTGCCTAGCTTTTTTTTTTATCGTGGTAAAATCATCAAATGAGACCTCCAACCCCGAGCAGGGCGGGAGGTACTGTCAGACTTGTGCTGACTAAAATCCACGGTGTCCTTCAGTAACCCTTTATGTTCCGGGGTCACGGTAATAGAAATAAGTCCCGCGACCCCGGCAGGCTTTGGCCCTCTGAGAGGGGGAGCTCTGCTTAGCTTGGGACTAGATGGCGTTGTGTGATAGTTGTGGAATATATATTTATTATCGTGTAGCCCGACTCATAACTCAAGGAGCTCAAGGTGCGTAGTACTGTCGGTCGTGGGACTGTCAATGTAGGCTACCGTGACACTAGACTATCTGACTGAACTCAGTGGATGTTAATCAAAAGAGTCCTCCCGCCCAGAATTATGTTCAAGAGAGTGGTCGGGAGGAGTGTCAGAATCATACGGACTAAAATCTATCGCATTCCTTCTGTTATTTCGTTTTGTTTAGTTTTTTAGGGGGGTTTAAAACGGCATATTTACAATGTGTATTATTTGTCTTGAGTTTCTGATATTTCGGCACTATTGCAAGCGCCATAGTCACGGATGAACAGACAGTTTGATGTTGTGGTTCTGTTCTGTGTGAGTCAAATAAAAACCTTTTCTTACTTTCTTCAATTGCCGTTTATGTTCCAGGGTCATGCTAACCTGCTTAGATAGTCTCGCGAGTCTGTGCTGAAGTGAGCAAAAAAAACTTGTATAATGTTTTACTATCACATCCATCCGTTAATAATTTTACGAATAAATTACACCCATTGCAGACACAGAACAAATGAACATGCTCATCACACAAACATTATTTGACCTGGGTGGGAATCGAACCCACGCCCCCGGCATAGCAGTCAGGGTCGCTCACCACTAGACCAACAGGCCAGTCATATCAATCAGTTAAATTCGTTCTCTTGAGTTCGTCGAGCTTGATGGCCTCGATGGTTTTCCAGAAATATTTTAGCTACGAAATTCGACAGCTATTTGTTTTGGCAATTCTGAGAGAGACCAGTAAAATCAACAGTAAGCTAATACTGAATGAAGAAGAATATATCTGTATCCTTCCAGACCTCAGACTGTTTGCTAAGGACAAACTTACTCAATAAATGAATCTTTACTTTAAGACTGTTCAAATAGAGTGGTAGGTTGATAATTTCGACAAAAATGTTTAGGGAGATATTCCCAATTTTGTAAAGATTTTTGGGCACCAATCTTAAAAGACCTCTTGTCCACAGACGTCTTAAAACACGCTTGTACTCACACGGCAGTGTCCCGTTTTTACAAGAAAAACAGTTTTTCATTCAACAACGTTGGCTCACACTAAGAATTTCTCCCGTATCGGTGCGTTTACAAACAAAAAATATAATCACAGAAGATATCCCGTAAGTGACATTTTAAATCTTATCTTAATATATATAAATCTCGTGTCACAATGTTTGTCCTCAATGGACTCCTAAACCACTTAACCGATTATAATAAAATTCGCACACCATGTGCAGTTCGATCCAACTTGAGAGATAGGATAGTTTAAATGTCAAATTTTAGACCGGGTCCTCCACCCGTGCGAAGCCGGGATGGGCCGCTAGTAAAATATAAAATCACAAACAAGCACCCAGACAATTTTTTAGGGTCATGTTTACCAGATACGACAGTTCCGCTACCTCGGTAGGTTTTGGCTCTCTAAGGGGGCCCCATCAGTTTGCTGACAGCTCCTTGAGGCGTGGACACGACGCATCGCGGCCGTCAACCCGGGCATGGTCCTTGATCGGACGGCGATTCTTCCATTACTCGCCGGTGGCTTTACGATAGCCTTCCATCGCCTCGTCTGTTGTCGTGGCGGCTGGGTCTTGAGGTGGACGCTGTCCTCTCCCTCACGCATCCAACCCCCTCCTTGGCTAGCATGACTGCATCGCAGAAAGAGGGCGATGCTTCCCTTGATCCTGGAAATTGAAATGTGTATCGTTAGTGTAGATAATAAAGTTACTAATCAAATATTTCGGTAATTGTTATCGATTAACAGTTCGATTTAGAGTGGGTCTATTGAAATGTCCGTGCAGCGTCACGTCCCCCTTTTTTTTTACATGTTAAAATCATCAAATGAGGCCTTCCACCCCGGGCAGGGCGGGAGGGACTGTCAGACTTGTACTGACTAAAATCCACGGTGTCCTTCAATAGCCCTTTATGTTCCAGGGTCACGGTAATGAAATAATTCCCGCGACCCCGACAGGCTTTGGCCCTCTAGAGGCGGGCCCCGTCATGTCAAGTCACCCTTAGTATTTAAACATGCAGTTTACTACTAAACGAAATCCTGCGAAAAACTGGGATGTTGGCATGTGAAAGAGCTATAAGTGTTCATATATCTCTGTCAACTCCCCCGACCTATCACGTAAAAGCTATAAAACAAAGCCAAGTGCCATCACATAGTGAATATTAAAACGAAAAATTGCTGTTGTCATTTGTGTGTAATAACTTTTTTCGCACACTTATAACTAGCTAGCTAACTACTGAGGCCTTTTTTTCTTTTATCGTGACAAGACAAGACAAGACATTTATTTGTAGAAACATGAGTATACATACAAGGCATGCAAGTTGTTGTTCACATAAAAGAAAGCTCCATTATGTTCGGCCCTTAAGGCATACAAAAATAGATATTTAAAAAGTAGTTAATAGACATTAAATTATTATCAAACAAAGTTAACAAACACAATAAGTATTAACATTATATATTATTTTTATAAAACTAAAAAATAAATAGGCAAATTACTAACTATAATTTAAACTTTAACATAATTATTTGTCATTCTCACTCTCACTCTCTGTCATTCAAAAACTGTAAAATACTGTAGTATGCTTTCCTAATCAAAAATAATTTTAGCCGCTTTTTTAATATTGTGCGCTTAGTTCCCTCCACCCCTTTGGAAGTTTATTGTATATTAAAGGCACCATGCAGAATACACTTTTCCTCATTAAAGATGTTTTGGAAGCATGTGAGCAGAGGAGAGTGTTATCGCGTCTAGCGCGATTGACTTTCGTGGTAAAATCATCAAATTAGTCCTCCCACCCACTGTCAGATTTGTACTAAAATCTACGGCCTTCAAGTATCCAGGGTCACGATCACCTGATGATACAGTCCCGCGTACCCGGCAAGCTTTGGACTTTTAAGGCGTGCGTGGAACACGACGCGCCTTAGAGCCGAGCATGGTCCACGATTGGACGGCGAGTCACCCATTACTCACCATCCGCATGACCAACTCTTGAGGCCTTAGTACATACAAAATTTCCGTATTTTACATATAACGTTATATATTTTACATATATATATTTTTTAATATACTTGAAGTAAGTATTTTCACCATTAGAAATTTCTCATTAGCAGTCACTGAGTGTGGGTCGGAACCCGCTGGACGGCATAAGCTCGCACCTAAGATGAGACCTAAAGAGTAAATAAATAGACATTGGGCAATATTAAGTGCGATCTTTATCTTAATTTAATTAATGACCTAATTTACTCCCAATGTCTAATCACAAGCAGTCATCAAAGAAAACACAGAAACGTAAGAGCGAGCGTCAGATGTAATAAATCACTGAGGGGTTGTTGTAAGTTCGCCACAAAAATAATTCCCCACGATAAAAGTTTTGATCCTGTTCTCCTAGTACTTTCTGTTCACATTCCACATTGTGTCCTCGTTTTTGGTAGTTTTGTGTTGGATTTTATTATTTAATGTTTCTGCTATCCGTGCGAAATAAAATAAATGGGTCGAATTTACAATAATCAAAAAAACAAAAACTTTTGGCTAATTTATACATTTTTTTTTTCGTGGGATATTATTTTTGTGGCGAACTTACAACAACCCATCCGGAGGTCATCACAATACAAATAAATACTCATTGTTCGAAAATCTTTGAAATTCGACGCACGCGTTAATGCATCGGGCACGCCGCAATAGCGGCGGTAAGGCCCCTCTTGGAGGAGTGGCTGGATAGGCGTCACGGCGTCCTAACCTTCCGCGTGACGCAGGTCCTCACCGGACTCGGATGTTTCGGGAGGTACCTGTGTCTTATGAGAAAGGAAGAAACGCCTGGGTGTCACCACTGCGTAGATCGCCCGGAGGACACAGTCGAGCACACGGTGCAGGATTGCCCCGCTTGGGCGGAGCACCGACGTGTCCTCACGGCGGCGATAGGCGGAGACCTCTCGCGCCCAGCACTGGTCGCGGCCATGCTGCGGGGCGAGACAGAAGCAGTCATGCTCGCGAAGGAGGAGGCGCGCCGTGCGAGAGAGAGGACAATGTCCCCCCTCCGCCCCACCCGCGGTGGTGGACGCCCACGGCGTCGGACGTCGCATGACGATCTCCGGCCACCGTAGGCGCGGGCATGCGGGCGGCGAGTAAAAGTCGTGTTCCACGCGCGCCTCAAAAAGCTGTCAGCAAAATGACGGGCCCCCTCTCAGAGGGCTAAAGCCTGCCGGGGTCGCGGGACTCATACCATCACCGTGACCCCGGAACATAAAGGGCTATCGAAGAACACCGTGGATTTTAGTCAGTACAAGTCTGACAGTACCTCTCGCCCTGCCCGGGGGTCTCATTTGATGATTTTAACACGTAAAAAAAAAAAATGCGTTAATGCATAATTATAATGTTTATAAAATATTCAAGCGTAGATTATTGCTGCTATTTTATCATTCATGCCATATGAGTTTTCTATATTTACGTTCATATTCATGAGTAATTTAACCCCTAAAGTTTGACACTGAATTTAAAGTAGTTCTCATATTATGGAAATGCACAACCTTTGACTTGTGTTGTGTTGTGGTTCAAGCAACTCGGGGTCTGGTTATGTATGAGTTTGAAATAAGAATGGGAATGTCAACGACCTACATCTATCAAGTGTTACTTGGATATTACGGTTTTTCAAAAATTATCATTTATGATGATGAAGATAACTAATATTATAGTGACACACAGAACGACTATCTATTTGATGCTTACACGCGTTTCTTAGAAAATGTGTCTTGACAGACAGACAACTTAGTAATATCATACGGGTTCTTTCTTAGGATTTTACTTTTTTGGGAAACGGAACTCTAAAAATTGACTTTAATTTGTGAAGTTTCATTTTTAGATATGATATCCTAACTTGAGATTTCACGGTTTTGGAACGTACACTGGAACTTACACGTTATTTTTAAGAAAAAAAAAAATAATTTCGCATCCGTACGGCCAAACGGGGTGAATAGGGACGCAGGGGTGAATCGGGACAAAACTTTGAAGTGGATTTTAACGAAAAATTATGATGGTATGTTGCCAGCAAGGTTTCAAATTAATGTAGTATTAATCAATAAATAAAATTGAGTAGTTGTTGGTAACCTATCACATTAATTCAACATTTAAATCCCTGTTACAGTTTTGTCCCGATTCACCCCTGCGTCGCTATTCACCCCATTTTACGGTAGACTACTGTTATAATTTTTTTCCATACAATAAACGCAGTAAATACCTTAAAAACACTGTAAATAAAATACAGAAATCTTGTGAGAAGGCTTCAATGCTCGTACATAGAAGTTTAGATCGCGTATTAACAGGACAATCTCTTATCTCTTTGGACATAACCTCGTAATCACTTTTAACGATGCTAACAGGGAAAGGCGGTACTAAGTTTAATTTATGCCAGTAATAAAAACACCTCTAAATCTTCCTAAATGAAAACTTAAATTACAAACAAAATTTATAGACATGTATCAAGGTGTAGCATGATCCCTACCCTTATACCTTCTCCCTAATACCGTACCATATACCATCGGATCGGCTCCCTTACACTTTCGGATTTCTAGATATAAGGGAATAATATATAAGATGACGCGAGTTATCATACACTACCCTAACGTAGCGCAAGCGCCAACAAGACGTCGACGGCGCGTCGTGTTCCACGCGCCTCAAAAAGCGTCAGCAAAATGACGGGGCCCCCTCACAGAGGGCCAAAGCCTGCCGGTATCGCGGGACTTATTTCCATCACCGTGACCCCGGAACATAAAGGGCTATTGAAGGACACCGTGGATTTTAGTCAGTAAAAGTCTGACAGTCCCTCCCGCCCTGCCCGGGGTGGGAGGACTCATTTGATGATTTACCTCGAAAAAAAAGGGCCTAGCTACACTATAACATGATTTTTTTCAACTGGGCGTGGATGGCTATCTTCGAAACTATGAGGAATATCGAAAAATGTTGAAGACTCCTTTGAACAATTCTGGGAAGTAATCATATACGGCAAAATTAAGAAAAACGTATAATTGAAAAAAACTGATCAATCTTCAAGGCGATGACTGTATTCGAAACTTAAGTTACCCTTTTCTTCTTTGAAATCATGCTTATTTTTGTTCAACTCAACGCCCAGTTAAATTATAAAAATGAAGTCAGAAAAAATTCAACCTGTATAGGAATGACGTCTTAGAAAGAGCTGTTCAGCCTAATGAGCACTATTTATTCTACTGGCCAAACTCCCATGAATTTTTTACCCGGGCTCTTGGAGTTGGGTATCAGACTTTTTAGATCTTCGATTTTGCCGACCCCATTGTCGCTGGCATAAGCAACTAGATCCGCGTATGAAGTCGCGGGCAGAAGCTAGTTCAGAATAAGTCACTTAATCCAAGATGTACGCCTTGACGCCAATTGACTGATTACCTCGTAAACACCGTTCCTAATGATAATTGAGTGTAGTTTTGCTTAGCAATAAACTTAAGACCGGTCTTAGAATACCAGTACTAAATCCCTATTTATTCTATAATTACAAGACTACCGTAGGGATTAAGAATACAAGAAAAGACGTTGTGAGGTTAACTAGAAACGTGTTCGAACTGCAAACACTTGGTGTTAGCACCACGTGTGGCTCTAAAACCCGGTCAAGTGTAAGTCGGACTGGCGTATAAAAGGTTTCGTACCATTTCTTTTTATTTTATTATCTGAACTAGCTGTTGCCAGCGGCTTCACCCGCTACAACTCCAAAATTATCCGTAATAAAAATCGGGATAAAAACCTATGTGTTAATCCAGGTTATAATATATCTATGTACCAAATTTCAGCCAAATCCGTTCAGTAGTTTTTGCGTGAAAGAATAACAAACATCCATACATACAAACTTTCACGTTTATAATATTTGTATTAGTAGGATGTATAGCGAAAACAGAAATATACGTTGTGTGAAAATTTCTACTGGCTACAAGTTGCGGATCATGAAATGGCCGGGGGGAGGTAGATGCACAGTGAAAGTTTTTCTTTTTTTTTACGTATGATCCCCGATTTCTCGAAAACGCCTGGAGCGATTTGGAAAATACTTCTTTTGTTTCAAAATACTTTACAGCTTCATGGTAATCCAGTTACGGTCTTAGAGAAATCGAAAGAACTCCTAAATAAATCACATCGAATGAACGGCGATTACTGCTATTGCATTACCTGCTCAAAAAAATATTACATCTGTACTCATCTGCCTAGCCTTTTCCCAACTATATTGGGCTCGGTCGGTTCTGAACTTTTTACTTAGGCAGAAGTCGGTTTACATTTTTTCAACAATTTCTTTCTTTTGTTAAATTGGTAATAATTCTATTGGCTACCCATTACGAATCATGAGATACAGCGCGCTGACAGAGATACATATAAGGCATAAGTTAATAGGGTCCCATTTTCTCTTTCAATACAGAACCCTAAAAAACTGCTCCAATAATGAGGAGATAATGTGGTCCATTGGCTTTTGTACTCGTAGATGTTAAGTCAGTTGCCTTTTTTATCTTGGTGTAATCATCAAATGAGTCATCTCACCCAGTGTGAGACATTAGGGACTGTCCACGGTAATTATTCAACAGCTCTTTGCGTTCCAGGGTTTGGTTTGGTTTCGGTTGGCCCCCGAGTCTTCATAATAATGGCACCAAAATCGTCCTATTCTCATTTAAAACGCAGATTCCTTGTATACAGTCCTCGCAACATTACCGTGAATAATTCCAAAGTTTGCCAACCATTAACAAAGTAAAACAAAACTCACCCTAATTGAACTGAAAACTAAGTTCAGAATTTGACAACGTCAAATCAAACAGAAAGTACCTCTTCTCAATTACTAAGGATACCTCATTTATAAGCAGGTAACGAATCGAATTAGATTTTATACCCTTCAATCTAATTTATGTGGTACTCAAGTCGAGTTGGTTTAGCAGTGTAATGTTCTTGAGTTTGATTAGGATTAGTTGGCAATAGGAAGTGTCCTTATTCTTGACACGATGCATCATTATGACTAGGGTTTAGAACCGGGAAATCCCGGTCCCGAAAATACCGAAAAATGAGATGTATCCAACCCTACATGATAAGTAAGTTTACTTCGCTGTCATCTTTTTTACTTTTTTATGTTCATTTAATAAATAAAGAATTTATAAGTTAAAACTCTTCCCAACGCAGTTGACTGAGAAAAAGACTGAGCTAATGATAAAACGTATAATTCAACACTTTTTTAGGAATCTCGCAAATTCCTAAATTCCAAATTATTGGTTCTTTCAGTCGAAAAGAATCGGGAGCTTATGGTACTCCTGGGTTCCTTGACGGTACAGTCCCGAAAATCCCGGGACTTCCAAAAAGATCTGGTTCTCATTTCCCTAATTATGAAGTGGGAGTTACGGTAGACAAGTCCTGGCAGGGATTTGTGGATTTACTCAAGTCATTCGAATAATACTGCCGTGTGGAGAAAATCGACAATCAACAAAATGAAAATTCGACTAGTCATTCACTATCAACTTTTGCAAGCAATGCTAGTGATGACTAGCCGCATATCAGGCCGCAGTCTCAATACCAAATTATTTCTATTATTTTCGACGGCTTCTCATTGGACATTTTTAAGATACGATACACAAATTCGGTTATTCACTGGTTAAATGTCAATGTCAAATCAAATCATTTATTTCAATTAGGCCATCAAAGTGCCACTTGCATGCGTGCATCGAAAATAAAAATTAAAAAGGAAATAGGATAGAGTGGGTTATTAATATAGACCCAAAAATTGACCCGTGTAAATGCACCTTTACTGCACGCGTAGCATGGCGCCGTAGAAACGAGTTTTGTCGACGGGAGAATAGACAAAATGACAGAACGTTAAAGATTTTTATCGATTTAAGCATAGCAATGTTTAAAATATATAAAAAACTAGCGGCCCGTCCCGGCTTCGCACGGGTGGAGGACCCGGTCTAAAATTTGAGATTTAAACTATCCTATCTCTCAAGTTGGATCGAACTGCACATGGCGTGCGAATTTTATTATAATCGGTTAAGTGGTTTAGGAGTCCATTGAGGACAAACATTGTGACACGAGATTTATATATATTAAGATATGTTTCTACTCTTCAATGGTGTACGAATCGTGTCATACTTGTGCAAAAAAAACAGTTGATTTATATAGAAATAACGATGAAATAACTTTGTCTTTTCTTGGTAGAATAGAGATAGAATCGCCAAGCTACGCGTGCTGGCTGTTTTTACGACAACTTTCATTTTGACTACTGACGTTGCGTCATTTATTTAACGATCGTCTCATTACACTTAATTGTCTTTTGTTTTTTTTTTTGTTCGCTTTTTTACCACTTACTGTATATCTGTTTTTTTATAGGAAATCATCATAAAACGCCAAGGTGAAAGGGCCTATCTGTGTCGTACTGGCTAAAATCCACCATGTTTTTCAATTGGGCATGCGGACAGCGAGTAAAGGGCAACTCGCTGTCCGACCATGGATCATGCCCGGGTCGACGGCGCGTCGTGTTCCACGCACACATCAAAGAGCTGTCAGCAAAATGACGGGGCCCCCTCTCAGAGGGCCAAAGCCTGCCGGGGTCGCGGGACTTATTTCTATTACCGTGACCCTGGAACATAACGGGCAACTGAAGGACAGTACCTCCCGCCTGCCCGGGGTTGGAGGGGAGTGGATGTCTGAGTGAGACAGTGAGATGCCTCATTTGAAGATTTTACCACGTAAAAAAAAAAATGTTTTTCAATTATTCGTTGCGTTACAGGATTCGCACAGCTCAAGAATATTTGACTCCCTTTCATGTAACTTATTCAACACTTCAGAGATATCTAAAGACCAACGTTTTCTGACGTACGTTTGCATTAATAAAAATGTTTACAAACCCTGACACGTTAGGCTAGGATCACATGGTCATGTTTTGGTCGAATTTCTTTAATTTTCGGATTTCCCATAATATTGAATAAAATAGATTATTATGGTATATATCTATACATATATTAAAATAGTAGGAAAGTCAAAACTGTACATTGAATATTTTTTTAAAAGAATACTTGGGGTGTGATCTACAATCGATACCGAAGCCAAAAATATAGTTTTTAGAATTTTTGTCTGTTTGTCTGTTTATCTGTTTGTCTGTTTATCTGTTTGTCTGTTTGTCTGTATGTATGTCCGGGATAAACTCAAAAAGTACTGGACGGATTTGAATGATTCTTTTTTTGTTGTATAGGTATTAAATCTGGTCAAAACATAAGCTATAAATTATTCTGGAAACTTGAACACCTGGCGCAGAACCGCAACAGACCATCTAAACTATAAGAGATACAAAAATGGTGCAATAGCAAAAAGTGTTCCACGTTATGAGCATTTTCTGCTGAGAGAATAAAATTGAAGATCTGGAACACCTGATGTGGAACTCAAAGAGCCCAGCTACACTATAACATGTACAGGAATGACGTCTAAGCAAAGTTGTTCAGCCTGATGAGCACTCTCTGTTGACGTATAAAAATTGAAGATCTAGAACACCAAATGTGGAACTCCGAGAGCCCAGCTACCCCGCGGTGGCGGACGCCCACGGCGATTGATATATTAATACAATTTTTATTCTACTGGCCAAACTCCCATGATTTTTTTACCCGGGCTCTTGGAGTTGGGTATCAGACTTTTCAGATCTTCGATTTTGCCGACCCCATTGTCGCTGGCAACAAGATCCGCGTACGAAGTCGCGGGCAGAAGCTAGTACAAAATATAGGCAGATAGAAACATTAGTATAATCTTTCTTATTAACCCAAGCAACATAAGGTTTTTTTACGTGTAAAATCATCGAATGAGGCATCTCACTGTCTCACTCAGACATTCACTCACTCACCCATTCACTCAGGGCAGAATAGGAGGGACTGTCAGACTTGTACTGACTAAAATACACGGTGTCCTTCAATAGCCAAGATGTCAATAATGTCCAAAATAAACTTAACAATGGTAGTAAAGACAGAGGGACTGACAGACTTGTACTGGCTAAAATACACAATGTCCTTAAATGCCACCAGCCACGATGTCAATAATGTTCAAAAGCTTTTTTAAAAAAAATGTAACCGCCTTCAAAACCAACCACTAAAAAAGAGTAAAATAACCTACAAAATAACTTTTCTTTCGGAAGTCGGTGGTTTTTATTTTCATTGTCTTTTTTGCCACCGACTTCCGAATGAAAAGTTATTTTGTAGGTTATTTTACTCTTTTTTAGTGGTTGGTTTTGAAGGCGGTTACATTTTTTTTAAAAAAGCTTTTATTTTACTCTTTTTAGTTTAAATATTCAACCCAAATTCTTGTCAAATAGGTGTGTGCACTAGAATTTTGTAATCCTTAGCACCGGTAATAACATCGCTCATGTACAAAATTAGCTAATAAAATTCCCTATCTCAAAAACTACTGAACCGATTTTGATGAAACTTGCAGTGTTCCCTCAGTTGAACGATACCTAGTATAACAAAAAAAGGATGACTTAAATGGGACTTGTAGTTCCGGAGATAAGCGAACACAAACTAAATCAGTCGATGCCTCCTTACAGTTAAGGAGTTGTACCTTCCATCATCAGCTCAGCTACATGAGATTATGATTACCATACGCAAATACTTAAATTACTTCATAATATTTGCGAAAAACTATATGTGGGCCTATAAAATTTAAGGGTTGCCCTCGATTTCTCCAGGAGCTAATCATCAGATCTTGACTTGGTGAATATGAGACCACTCCGAAAGCATCTCCTTTCGAATAAAAAAAGAATTTTGAAAATCGGTCCACAAACGCCGGAGTAATCGCGTAAAAAACACACAAAAAAAAAAAAAAAAAACATACCGTCGAATTGATAACCTCCTTCTTTTTGAAGTCGGTTAAAAATATACTCATCAATAGTAGGATCATTATTACATTCGCCCAAAACTTGAAGTTATTTAATTACCAAGCCAAGTTGACAAGATCTAGTTTCTTCACCAAAGTTCACTGGACTTTAATTTTAATGAGCTATTAAATAGCGATCTAGATCTTAGAAGTTTTAGCACAAAAGGGTCTTTAAGCCAATTTACATAAATTAATTTAATGTTTTCTAAACGTTTCTTTAAACATGAAGATGTCTTTGAGGAGTGCAGCCTGCTCGAAGCATAGGATGTCCCAGAAATCAACGTCGAACCGACAACGCCACGCTGCACTGTAACCGTGGCCCCGGAAGCTCCGGGCGTGTTATGTTTACATTAGGACCTTTTTTTTTTTTTAGCGTGGTAAAATCATCAAATGAGACCTCCAACCCCGGGCAGGGCGGGAGGTACTGTCAGACTTGTACTGACTAAAATCCACGGTGTCCTTCAGTAGCCCTTTATGTTCCGGGGTCACGGTAATAGAAATAAGTCCCGCGACCCCGGCAGGCTTTGGCCCTCTGAGAGGGGGCCCCATCATTTTGCTGACAGCTCTTTGAGGCGCGCGTGGAACACGACGCGCCGTCGACCCGGGCATGGTCCATGGTCAGACAGCGAGTTGCCCTTTACTCGCTGTCCGCATGCCCGCTTACATTAGGACCTGGATCCGAATGTAAAGGCCTATTAAAGGATACCGTGGATTTTCCAGTCTGACAGCTCCTCCTACCCTGGTGGCCCAGGATGGGAGGACTCATTCAATGATTTTACACGTAAAGAAAAAGCACAGAAGCCAGCACATCAACCTATTAATAGATTTTCACCCTAATCCTGGAAGGTTCATGTTCGATTGGTTTATGTAAATATGTACAGCAAAATAGAGCCAACATTTAACACTTTGACAGCCTTTCACGTAATGAATACATGATGCCGCTCTTCCCTCAGGACGCCGATCACGTAGTCACTACGATATCAACTTTCATACCACTTGTTAAAAAATCACGCAGTCAGAACGTTATCGGCGTGCAACTCTATTCAAGCAGGTTTCTTTAGCTATCCGTACGTGCATCAATCATCAACCTGTGGTGCGGGGTGTAGGTGTGGGGAGGGGTTTTGTCAACTGCAGCGCGCCAGTACTCGCATCATGTCGCACATGTTGTTGCAAGAGATTTTTTTTTCATTTTTGTATCATATTTAGCGTTTATTTTGAAATATAAGAAAAAATAATAATAACATGTTTTTTTATTTAAATCATTAAAATAGATAACACATAAAAGAAATAAAAAAAAATTATGCCTATAGCACTTATAGTTTTTTTTTTTTTTTATTCTACAGTATCTTAAAAAATGGTCGGCGTCCCAGAGAGAGCGCGCTTAAAAACGGTCGGCTGTCAAAGTGTTAAAAACTAGCTTTTGATCGTTAAAAAGTTTTTTTGAAACAGGTGACCAATAAGGTCAGTGTAGGTCTTCCTAAGGGCTCTCCCGGCCAAAATAAAATTCAGATAAATAAAATTAAACGTCAAAACAAAACTATTCAGAAATTTCTTGCCTTCAAAAATACCAAGAATTTAGTTGTAAGCCTAGCTTTATGAAAATGTTTGTTTACTCGTTTCTCTTACGTTTTTCGGAAATATGAAGATACAAATCATACACTTCTTTAAAAATTGTATGTTTTATGTGTAAAAGTGAAATGCTAAGAATAATAAAAATCGTGGGTGAAATGTGTATTTTTATAGCTTGTTTAATTCTTTTTTTTTTTGATGCTGCTATACTATTCTTGATTTTGTATAAAATTGTTACATTTTTACTGTTACTCACAGTTGTAGCAAATGTATAATTATGTACTACAAAATATGGTGCTACAGTCCCAGTCACAAGACATAAAAACTGTTAGGCCCTTCGTACACAAGGCGATGCAAGTTTCCGATACCTTACGATTTCGGTATCCAGGCCACTATCGCAATACAATCCATAGAGGTTCGTAAACACGCACTCGTCAATGGATGTCAAAGTCGTAAGGTATCGGAGACTTGCGTCGCCTAGTGTACGAATGGGGCTTAAAGTGCTGTAGATGCCTTTATTCCTAGGACTAAATCTCTATGGAGAAGAACAGGCAAGAAACTCCACAGACACTCACACTTTTTAGATCGTAAAAATTATTACAGAATTTTTATTAATTACATGTTTCATTTTGAGGTGGTACATTTTGTGAGAACGATGTAGCAAGCTAAATGTGACCATAGTAAAATTTAAAAATGGACAATTTAGAAGTCATTTTCTAGTAGGTACGATGACCGACGACGCAACGATGACAGAAAAAAAAATCAAAGACCAAATAAAAATTTGTCCAAAAAATTTATTGTATTTTCGTTCTTATTGTAACCTGTTATTTTATTTTTAGGTCTTTAAATTACCTCATTTTTTATCATGTCTACTACTATTTATGCTAACACAGGAGTTAACCACAAATGATAAATTAATTTTAGTATACATTTTTTTAAACGTTTTTTACAAAATAATTTTTGTAAACGTTTTCATAAAACCTCTGTCATTATTTAATGCGTGTTTGGACTAATTATGGACATAACTTTTCTATATTTCAACCTCTGAAAACGACGAGTGGATGAAAAGTCTAGACACTAAATAATTGAATTCAGATTAGTTCAGATATACCTGCAATTCCTTTATTTCAGAAGAATGACAGTACAGGCACAAGCAAAAGTGAATAAAATAACTGTATTACAATCATAATTATGCTAGAAAACCTGTAGATGTAAATAGGTACTTTATCGTAAAAAATATCCCAAACTAAGAGTTAACAATACAAACATTAAAACTCATATACAACCAGATCCAGAACAACTATTTGTAGATTACAAATCAAAGCAAAAATCCTTCAGTAGCCCTTTACATTTCAGGGTCACGGTCAGACTGTCTCATAAGGATGAGACAGTCTCACGACCCCGGCAGATTTTCCGATGGAGATGGAGCCAAAGTCGAACGCGGCGAAGGTGATAGTTATGACGATCTGATTATGTTCGTGGGGTAAACATAACTAAAATTATTCCCAAAATAGATTTTGTAACGAGAAAGGAGAGACCTTTATTTACCCAGCAGTGGGACACAGAAAAGAATTTAAAAAAAAAGATGGAGCACATGGAAGAAAATCTCAGTATCACTTCTTATGTCCATGAATGCGTACATCTAATAAGCTATCCACACGCTGCAACGCAAAGACGTGTAGACGCAGACACCGTGTTTGCAATAAACATGGCGGCAATGTTTTAAATCAGCTGGCATTAGCATAGTTATTATAATCTTGCTCATTCTCATACATATCTCTCGACTGCATAATAATATACTGCGAAGTAAGATGTGCTCGTGAATGTACCGGTGAGACATTATGCGTTTTAAGATTAAATATGCATTATTTATTAGTGTGAATAGAAAATGAGAGTGATGGGTAGGTATGAATGTTGATGGATGGAGAGGAAGAGGAAGGTCGAAGAAAAGATTGATGGATTTAGTGAGGAATGATGTGGATGTAAATACATATATAAACATACAGGTCGAACTGAGAACCTCGACACCATAAGAAAGAAAAAAAGAAAAAACATTTATTTGGCGCAAGGGGACCACGATAGACACACACATTCAAAAAAAGTAAATAAAAAAAATAAGTACAAAAAAAAAGAAAAAAGTAATGTTAAAAAAACCTATGTTAAACACAATAAAAAACAAAAGAGTTGTTATTGTGTCTCACGGCTGCGCCAAAAAAGCCCAGGGGCCTTAGTCAAACAGCATTCGACAGTAAACGACAATCGTTATCGTTCATCAGTCACCAATACATTTTCAACTTTATACCCCAGCGCGTAAAGTTGAAAATCTATTAAAACTGCTAATCGATAACGAACGAAACAAACGAAAACGATCTGTGAACTTCAATAGATTTTCAACTTTACGCGCTGCGGTATAAAGTTGAAAATGTATTGGTGACTGATGAACGATAACGATTGTCGTTTACTGTCGAATGCTGTTTGACTAAGGCCCCAGTTCAGCAAAATGTCGAGCAGCTAGTGCTCGACGCTGGTTTTCAACTATACCATGATGTGGAGGTGCAACGTCGGGTGAAAGAAAGAAATCCGACGCGATCTCAGAGCGATGTGGAGGATCAGACTGTCACAACCAAGGTTCAGGCACGCTGCGATCGCGGTGATAAGACCCCTCTTTGAGGAGTGGCTGGAGAGGCGTCACGGTGTCCTCAACTTCGCTTGACACCAGACACGAAAGCAAACAGATTCCTGAGTCTGATTCGGAAGGAAAGAACGCTTGGGTGTCACCAATGCGAGATTAATGATGGTCTAATTTAGCCAGATAATCTTTAATGTTTATCTGCAGCTCCTAAAAATGTCAATCACGGATCTACAAATGACGAGTTATTCCCATTTGAGACAGGTACTATATAGAAGCGATGGGAACAAAATTACCATAACTTTACAAGTGAATAAGTGCCACGCCACGAAATCGAGTGGTAGTGACGAACACGGTGACTGCCACAAAACGCTACTGTGGGTGACATACACAAAGCTCCACAACCCCGTGCTGCGCACCGTGCATCAGGGTTACTATGACGTCTTAAAGCAGAAGTGGCAGAAGTCATTTCAGTGTGTGAAAAAGACAGAGCTTGTTGCAACGACGATATATTACTAGACTCCTAATAACAGGCGACCGATGTCTGTCAACACATTAGGCTAAATAGTCTTATAACCGTCTTATTTCGACCACTCCTGTGAGCCGTAAATATACCCTGAGACAGAACAGATCTTGAGTTAGCCAGTCACAACACAGTACCTCGTCCCCCTCGCTTATGTAGTACCTCAGCGAGTTGACAGAACGACCGGTCATGGTCAGAGATCGTCTTGCGACGTCCGTCGCCGGGTGTCCATCAAGGGTATCAAAGACTTGAATCGCGTTGTGTACGAAGGGGCTAACTCGTTCCGTCTCATATTTTTGTTTTCCCGCTCACCGCAGATGCAAGACACACCGTGCTAGCGTGGCCAGCGGTTAAAATGCTCATTAGTACACCATGTAGGTAAGTAGGCTCTAAGCGCTCAATCATAAGGCTAGGCTTTATAATCTGTTTCTCAAACAGGCTAACCCAAATTCCAAAGTAACTTAACTTCGAGCCTGAAATTACATAAATTCCATACATTTATAACTACTAATATGATACATATTCATGCACAGAACGCTTTGTGTCTCCTAAGTTTATGTTCAAGGGAACATAATCCATTGTGTGAAACGGAATTATTCAGATGCCAAATAACGTAGTGAGATTTCACTATATCATGAAATACGTTTCAGTTAGTAATTACAGGTCCTTATAATAACGTATTTGAATCGTTTTGCTACTAAAGGCGAGGTAATTCTAATTGCTTTTTAATGAATTATTATTTGTATAAGGATTAAGTTCTTAAATGGATTACTTTTAGGCCAAAATAAATAGTCGTACCTAAGCCATAGCCAAGCCAAAGTCAGTGCTTGAGGACGTCAAATATCAATAAGTTCCATAGAAATTACTGACACTTGACGTAGCGCCGGGCCTAGGTCTATGGCGGGCGCGATGGCGGGTGCGGTAGCGGGCGCGATCGTTGTACATAGTGCCGATCAAGCGTTTGTTTTTGTTTGCGGCGACTTCAGGAGTTGCAAACCGGGGTATCCAGTAGTTTCAATAAATCTTGTTGAAGGAAATTCATTTTAAAATAATAATGTTAACTGAATTCTTAAACATTTCAGATTATTCTAGTCTGTACAGTACAGATAATTTAAACTTTTTAATTTTTGATTGCTCTATGCGATGAAGTGTGACATTAGGTGCTTCCACATAGAGCGAGGAGCCTCGAGAGGCAGTTTCCTCGCGCGGCAAATGCCTCGTGAGGCTGCTCGCTCTGTGTGAACGCACCTAACGACGAAAACGTCAGTGCAACGAGAACAAGTCGCGAACGAAGGAATACTGCTGCTATGTTTGCATTAATAATAATAATAATAATACTTTATTTCAGACCAAGATAGTCCATAGAGTGTTAGTAATACACAGGCACTTAAGAACTAAGTTAGTAACACACAAAAACACTAAAAACAAACTAAAACAATATTAAAATTATCCTGTATGTAGGCGGATCCAATGCCTCCATATAGGACTCTCCACGTGTTCTGCAACCACCCTCAGGTAGCTGTTGGGACTGTCCCTCACTCTTCGCATCAGCGATGCTGCTCTTTTCCTAATTATTGCATAAAAATCATCCACTAGTGCTTCTGCAAACATTGCTGATGCACTGCAATAGCGAGGCAGTCCCATCAACAACCTGAAGGCATTGTTGTACTGAACTCTCAGAGTGTTCACGACCCGCCGCGTGCAATTGGCCCACAGGCTGCAGGTATAAAATGATTGACAGTAAGCCCTAAACAAGGTTATTTTGACTTTATTTGAACATCTGGCAAACCTGCGAGCCAGCATGTTACAGCGAATCGTGAGCCCTCTGCGTTCACGTTCTACATCTAGGTCATCTGTTAGGCTTTCATTGACAACATGTCCTAGGTACACAAACTGAGACACTCGCCTTAGCGCCACCCCGTTCAGTGTTACCGGCGGTACATATGAAGGATTCATTTGCCCCGCCCGAAACACTAACAATTCACTTTTTTTGACATTATATGTCAATTCATGTGCTTCAGCATATGCCTCACACACCCCTAGGAGCTTGCGCAGGGCACTTACCGATGGGCTCAACAACACCATGTCATCGGCGTAACTAATGTTGTTAACTATATGACCATCTATGGAGCAGCCTACACCGGTGTTGTTGAGCTCACGGGTCAGCTCCCTTACATATATGTTAAACAATGTGGGAGAGCTCAGTCCCCCCTGCCTAACTCCACATTCCAGTTGATAGGGATCTGACATGGAATCTGCCCATCTTACAAAATTAGTCTGGTGTCTGTACCAGTACTCGAAAGTCCCTGTTATACCCTCCGGCACTCCGTTGTCCCTCAGTTTGGCCCACAAAATGTCATAATTGACCAGGTCAAAAGCCTTGGAGAGGTCCAGAAAGGCGGCATAGACAGGCGTTTTACGGTCAGTATAGTACTTGACGGTGTGCTTAAGAACTAAAATTGCGCTCTCAGTTGAGAGACCCCCTCTGAAACCAAATTGGGCCTCCTCGAGGGTCACAAATTGAGCAAGATAACTGTCCAGCACACCGTCAAGCACTTTTGCAATCGTAGTGGCTAAGGTAATGGGTCTATAGTTTTGTTTGTCCCCGATATCCCCAGTCTTGTTTTTTACGATCGGAACCACAACTGCTTTCAACATATCATCTGGCAAGTAGGTATGTCTGATGCAAAAAGTGTAGAACATTGCCAACACTCTACACAGATGGGGGCCAGCGTGCTTTAGATGCTCCACACTAAGTCCGTCGTGTCCAGGAGACTTACCTTTCACCATTTTGCGTAACACTCGAGACACCTGTCTTGGCGTTACTCCAACAGGATCATCCAATGAGGGACCAACAGTATGGAGCATCCCTTTCCGCGCTAAAACCTTAGAGTGAGTCTGAAAATGGTTTTTGAAAATGTTGGCAATGTCCACCGCTTCCACTTTGCCCTCTACACTCACCGGGAGACTCGGCCTCGGGTTAAGTTTGTTGGTCTGCTTCCAAAACTGTTTAAAAGACTTATTATCATGATGGGTTGCCAGCACATCCATTTTTACCTGTTCCCGGTTATTTTGAAGATACTTAAGTTTTTTCTTAAAAGTTTTCCTACTGTCAGTCATAGCTTTCCAAACAGGTCCCGAGTTCGGTTTTCCGTTTAGAAGCCATTTTCTAAAATGAGTACGAGCCTCCCAATGAGCGTCCCTAACATATTGGTTCCAACCAGGGACAAACCTCCCCTTCCGAACCTCTCTGCTAGTCCTACTCAAAGTCGCTGCCTCGGTCGTAGATTTGACAATGTCACTATATAAATGATCAATGACTTTCCTATGGCTGCAATCATTGCAGTTTCTATCCGCACAAGATGTTAACTCTTCTGGGAAGTCTATCAGTCTTAATTTACTATTACATATTTGTTTATACAGTTCAATTTGTTTTATATTCCGTTCTCCCCATATTACTGTATTATCAATTTTATTTACTAAAGTAATTTTAGGAACAACCAACTCTAAATTACATTCAAACGCCACTGGTAGATGGTCCGACCAGTACACATCATATATTACACTAACGTTGACAATCGATTTCCAAGCCGCCTCCGTTACAAGGCAGTGATCAAGCCACCTTCGACAACCGTGAGCATCACTGACAAAGGTGTACGTGTCCGAACCCTCCCCCAGTGACTTCATATCAGCACATATCCAACTCTGATTATTACAAAAATTTTGCAATTCTAATCCAAACAACTGATTAGGATGTGCATTAAAATCCCCTAACATAAACACCGATTCAATGCCACAATTTTCTATAATAGACACTATTTCTCCAAGACAATTGGTGGCATTAAAAAGGTTCAAATAAAATTCTTTTGAAAAGAAATTAAACCCATTTCTAAAAGAAAAGAAAAAAGTGTACAAAAACTTGTCTTTTGGAAGTCGGTGGTGAAAAATACAAGGAAATAAAAAAGAAGCCATTGACTTCCGAAGGAAAGCTTATATTTTTTTACATTAAGTTTTTTTTTGTTTCAGTATTCACGAGATTCTTACAAACATCGATTTATTATCATAACACGAGGCACTGAACTGTCTAGCACCTCATTAACAAGCATATTGGCAACAATAGTCCTGTCTGTAATAATAAGAATTTCTCAGAATTTTCATCTTATTATTATTGAGCTTGCCTATCTATACTAATATTATAAAGCAGAAAAATTTGTTTGTTAGGTTAACACGTTAATCTCAGGATCTACTGGTTGGAATTGAAAAATCAAATCAAATCGTTTATTTCAACTAAGCCAAATATAGGCACTTTTAAATGTCAAGACAAAAAATAAAACTAGTGCTAAAAATAGTTATGGTGCTACAGTCCCAGTCACATGACATAAAAACTGTGAAAGTACCGTAGGTGCTTATTCCAAAGCGTAGATCTCAATGGAGAAGAATGAGCAAGAAACTCCATGGACACTCTTTTTCAATCGCCAAAATGATTACAGAGCATAAGTTACATCATTCATCATCAGGTGGTACATTATGTGAGAACGATGTGGCAAGTTATTAGTGTCCATATAAATATAAAAAAGAAAAAATCTTTTTGTGCTGAATAGTCTATTTATCGAGGAAGGCTATAGGCTATAGGCTCTCACCCCAGCCACCGCTGAAGACGCCCAGGGCGTCGAAAATCGTGGAACATATTCCAGCCGCTTGCGGGCGGGGAGTAATGGGTAGCTCGCCGCCCGGCCAAGGAAAAGAACCGAAGTTACTGCGCGTCGTGTTCCACGTGCTCTCTAAGGTACGATTCACACCAACCGGCCGTGTCCGGCACGCGGCGGCATTTTACAATTCGGTAAAGAACATTGAAATCTATATCTACAATAAATACAGTTCGTATTTGCTTGCACAGTTATCTCCGTCGGCATTCCGCGACACGTAGCGACGTGTCCCGTAAGTTGCATGCAAATATGAACTGCATTTACTATGTGATAGATTTCAATGTTCTTTACCGCATTTTAAAATGCCGCCGGGCCCGGCCGGTGAATCTTACCTTAGGAAACTGATGGGGACGGACACATAGGGCCAACGCCTAAAATAACGCGGGTGAAACCGCGGGCAGAAGCTAGTTAATATCATAATAGACAAGCAATTAGAGTCGAGTTTGATGTGGGTGTTCTCTAACATCTTGGTGGACCTTTTCAAAGCTGGATTCCCAAAGTGCGTGATACACAGGCAAGTTTTCCACGTACCCGCTGTATTGACACCTGAGGTATTCCACATACGGCACCTGTCAATATTTTATAGGTGCCCGAAGTGGTACATTTTTTGATGTAGCATTTTATCTAATTACCTCATTTAAAAACTGTACAGTCCCAAAACTAGTGCGGTACGTCGTCTTTGTACAAATTAAATACGGCCGGTGTTTCGTACCTGACTACTCTGAGAAGAAACAGTCGAAAAAGAACTCAGAGGTGTCTCTGTTAAAATCTAGAATTATACTGGTCAAGACATATACAAGGACCATGTAGGTTAGTGGCTGAGATAGTCTTGTGAACAAATAACCACACAGCTTTGAGTGGACCTGTCAAGTCAGGGAATTTAAGTCTAGTTTAGTACGTGCACTATACTCGCGAAGGAGGAGGCGGGCCGCGTGAGGGAGGGGACAGCGTCCTCCGTTCACCTCAGCCGCAGTGGAGACGGACGTCGGCAGACGATCTGCCCTGGGTATGAGGACTCATTTAATGATTTTACCACGATAAAAGAAAAGTACGTGCGAAAGTAGAAATGCGCAAACAAAATGTACCCCACACAATTTTGGTAGAATCTTGCTATAATGATAAATTACAGTCGAAAAATTCAGTCTACTCGCTTCGAAGCCACAACCTCGCGAGAGTACAAGCCATCACAAAAGTTATTTCAATTACGGTATTAATTATAAAGTTAGCAGCGACACCACTCGAAATTGACCTTTATAGCTAACTCTAAAAGGTCCATCTTTAATCAATTCCTTAATAGAAATGAAATAGTTTCCTGAGGGATTAGATAGCGTGTCTTCTTTCTGTCACAAAATAGATTGGGATAGAAGGTTTACTTTATACGACGAGCGAAACTAAGGCGCGGGTCACATAGAAAAGACGTAAGACGCAGACGAGGGGCATGCGGACAGCGAGTAAAGGGCAACTCGCTGTCCGACCATGGACCATGCGTCGTGTTCCACGCGCGCCTCAAAGAGCTGTCAGCAAAATGACGGGGCCCCCTCTCAGAGGGCCAAAGCCTGCCGGGGTCGCGGGACTTATTTCTATTACCGTGACCCCGGAACATAAAGGGCTACAGAAGGACACCGTGGATTTTAGTCAGTACAAGTCTGACAGTACCTCGCGCCCTGCCCGGGGTTGGAGGTCTCATTTGATGATTTTACCAAGCTAAAAAAAAAAAAAAAAAAAGAAAAAAGACGCAGACGAGGCGGAGATATACTCGTATCCTCAAATCAAAGAAATAGGCAGATAGAACGCTCGGAACACGCGAGTGTGTCCTCCAAAGCAAATACAAAATCAAAATCGTGTACAAACTCGCAAAAGTACCAGCTACGCGTCGTCCCAAGCTACGCGTCGTTGTTGTTTGCCAAAATATGCGGTTTCGTGTCTTTAAACATATAAATGTTGTTCTCAAAAACAATGAATACAATATGGAATGTAATTCGATTTGATTTTGTATTTGCTATGGTGGACACACTCGCGTGTTCTGAGCGATCTGCCTATTTCTTCGATCTGAGCTCGTACTTATGTTTCTTCGGCGTCTCTTTCATAATAAACGTATAAAGGCGTCGCGACGTAAAACACAGAGAAGAGACGGGGCACGGACGCGACTCTCAAACTTAAATTTTATTTTAACAAGTATTTGTATGATCTACAAGTAGTTGTTCCGGGTATGGGTGTTTGTGTTGCTGAGTTTCTATGTTTGTAAACGCACACAGAAGAAATTCTTAGTGTGGGGCAGAGTTAAAAAAATCTATAGCCTAAAGGCGCTCCCTCACCAGGAGCATTCACGTGTTATGTAACTGTAAGAGCTCTTACACACGAGCGGCATGTTCCCAACGGCAGAGATAACTGCAGCCGTCGACATGCCGCCGACGCCCGTCGACGGCTGCAGTTACCTCTGCCGTTGGGAACATGCCGCTCGTGTATAAGAGCTCTAACATTATAGATTCGACTTTGAGCATTACATTACTGTACTATTTCCCTGACTGACGAGCATTCGCGTGGATTTAATACAAGGTGCGCATTGTCATGCTCGATTGTTCTCTCTCACCGATGAAATGTTCGAATCTGTAACGTTATATTGCAGGTGAATGCTCATAAACACCACCAATTTCCTTTGAGGAAAAGTTAAAAAGAGCATGCTCCACGTACAGCTCATTTTTACCCCTGGGTAACGAGGTCACGGGCTACCTCTTTTATTTTTTTGTAACTTACAAAGTAAAAATTAACAACTTTTTAACTTCTGGAAATTGTATTTTGTGCACCGTGCAGTAACCGAAGAAGATGGCAGTGAAATGAAAAGAGTCATCATATTCTACACAAGTTTCTTAAGTTTATACGGTATTTCATCTCGGATGGACTTTAATACGAGTTTATAAGGATCCGGAAAAGTTCATTTGGATTTAAAGTTGTAATAGGAAGCGGTCGTTTCTTACTAATCCTTACTTAAATTGTAAACAGTATCATTTGGATGGATAAATGGATTTTTGTTACTCAATAGGTGCGTCCACGCTGAGCGGCCTCGCGAAGATACTGCCTCGCGAAGATACTGTCTGGCGAGGTTCGCTCTGTATGGACGCGTCTATTGTTTCTTTACTGAGGCTGTGTTGAGCCACGAAACAATATACGCGAGCAAAACAAAAGCCGACACTGGATGGCTCGGGCGTTTGGTCACTCGACGGCGGTAGCGCGATCTCTTGCCTCGGCCGATACACGTTCACACTAACCGAGCTGTTTCGTGCGGAAAATGCCTCGCGAGGCTGCTCGCTCTGTGTGGACGCATCTAATCACATCAGAAGATCTACTTTATAAGACCGTTAATGAAGACACGTGTATAGATACGGATGTGCGAACGTAACTAACGTCAAAATGAAATTTACGGACGGATAATACCGCTGCTTAAACACACTGTGATTGAAGCACTTTTTCTTGTCCGAAGCTACATTATTCCTCAGCGCTTTAGGTAGCCAAATACACATGACATGTTCTACGTGTATAAACAATTATATAAAACAAATGAAGTAACTGTTATGCTGGCCATATGATACACCATACTGCCGATCGTCCAATCGGCGTGACGCTGCCAATGGATCAGTTAGAATAATGATCGTATGTGGGCGTTAAAATGTAACTGTCATTTCAATATGGTGTATGGCTAGCATTAGAACGGTTACAAACAATAATAATTATACTGATGAAGGAACATTATTCAATCAGATATACGTTTATTCCATAAAAAAAAGTAAGTAAGTAGTAGTAGTGAATTACAATAACGAAAACTGCAGCAACACAATAGTGTAATTAGCAAGAAGAGTCATCAGACTTAATTGTAACGCAGCATCCAAGTAGAACAGTCCACACACACGTATCTTACTGAATGATGCTCGATTTAATCGTAAAATATTCTTACACAGCTTTTTCTCGTAATCTGAAAAAAACGTTAACTTAATATCTGAAAATACCGCGGCTCCGGTACATAAAGGGCCACTGAAGAACACCGTGTATTTTAGTTTCAATATAGTATAATGTACTCTGTGGTATTTTAGTCAGTACAAGTCTGACAGTTCCTCCCGCTCTGCCCTGGGTTGGAGGACTCATTTGATGATTTTACCACGATAAAAAAACACTTATTTACCTCGTACGTGATTAGAAGCTCTATGAATAAGAGCCTATGTACGCCACGTTTATTAAACGCGCCGTTGACGCGCGTTTGACACTTTTTACGCGACAATTAACAAACTGCTCTGTTTGACAAAAACGCGCCATCGACGCGCGTTTCCAAAACTTACGTAGACGTCGGGTTTAAAAAACGTGGTGTGCATAGTCAAGTGCCGTAAGCTGTAGCCAGATAGTCAGGCGTTCGTCATCAAAACAATTTGGAAAGAAACAAATCAAACGTACCCGAAATGGTTGTCATCAAAATAATTGCACAAGTATCCTGAACATTTTGGATGGATAAGTAAAAGTTGTGGCATTCACGACTCAACATTGTCTGCCATATCAAATTCTTCAAGATCCATAAGCATATGAACACCGACCACAGTACTTTTTCTTGTAACAATACCTAAAACACGTATTTACGTTATGAGTATGCGAAAAATCATTCTCTTGTCTTTTGTTGTCTCCTAGTCTGTAGAATTTGAATTTGAGGGTCAGGGTCAGAATGTTTTGAAATATATATTTTATGACCTGACTTCTGCTTATGCATACGAAGTTCCAATAAAACCAGATCAGCTATTTCTTAAAATTAAGTCGAGCACGTTCTAAAACTCACGTCAGAAGTAGTTTCTCCCGTCCAGTCTTCGATTCCTTCTTGAATATAAACAAGAATATGTATGAATGCTTCTACAATATAGTACAGTATCTGAAAAGTAAATCTGTGATGACATAAGTATTATTTAACTTACTAAGTAAAGAATCTTTACTCAGTAAGTTAAAGTTAAAGAAAAGAAAAATTCAGCTGCGAGTAGGGTTCGAACCTGCATCTTCTGGATGGGTACTCCAGACGCCTTAACCAATTAGGCCATCGCAACCACTGCTCTCAAAGCGGAATTTTTCGTTCCTTAAAAATATCTTTGCGAAGACGCGACGCAAGCGTTATTCCGTATAAAGATAAAACTATACTGGGTAAAGACTATAAGATAGCGTGACAAAAACCAAATCAAATCAAAAGTCATTTATTCAAATTAGGCTGATTTATCAGCACTTTTTGAAGGTAAATTTTTACATAAAACCGTCCCCAAAAGCGCCCCCCCCCCCCTTCGTCACTTCCTAGTGTTTTGGCTGGGAATAAGAAGTAGCTGAACAAACTCCCCAGCAACACTCCTGTCTGTACGGTTAGAAGTACCAAAATTTAATACAATTTACTAGAACATTCACATTATACGACACGCTTAATAACTATAAGTGTCGACGTCCCGCTAAACGTCGGCGCTAGCATGGCGGTTGTGTGACGACTTTCATAATTATATTTTCATAGTAAATAAGCACGCCAAGGACACGCCACGCTAGCGTCACGCCGCGCCAAACTCGCTATTTGCCAAAGCCAATGGCTCTGTTGCTTTTCTTATGACAGCTGATGTTTTGACGCACATTAAAATACTTACAAATGGCTGAGAGAAATATTTGTGTGCATCATAACATTCTAATATGTTGACGTAAGCCTGAAATAATTTCTTGGCATAATCTTCATCATGTCTGTCCATTTCTCGAAAAATCAAAGTTTGTATGTTCCACAGATGAACCTTGCTTTGTAGTAATTTTAATATGCGTAACGCATAAATTATATTTAGATCGAAAACAACCAAGGAATACCTTAGCAAAAAATATTTGTAATCGAGACTTAGTATCGTGCTAAAGGTAACTAGATAAACAGCAAAAATAACAAGAGCCGCAATGACAAAAACCCAATTACAAATGATAAATTGTTTAAAACTAGTTTCATTGTTAAGAAATCTGTGAACTTTTTGAAAAGTTAAGACAAATTGGATGTTGTTTCTGGATTGAAAGACTTTGACCACAAAATTCATAGCAAAACCGAAGCAGTAGAAGATGCAATCAAAATAAGTGAAGATGTTAACGTAGGAACGGTAATTCATGTCAATAATTTCCCGGACCTCCAAATAAGTGAACAATATGCAGGAAACGATACAAATTAATGTAGCAATCAATGAAATGGAACTGATTGAGAAGCTGTTTGGATTAATGACATTATAACGATATTTTGGAGAGCACATGCCTAAAGGCAAAAGTATTGACTGCACATCTTTGTCCATGGTACTGTAGTTGGAATATCTAGGTATAATGCCACGGCATGTGTTCATTTTGAATACTTGCACGCTAATGTAATTATATTTGTACCCAATGCCTTCGTCAATTCCAATGATTAAAGTTACGCTGTCGTAGTAATAATGTAATTAATTATGAGGAACTTTTTAAACGCGATTGTACAATCAACTAAAACGGAAACATTATTTTAATATAATGATATTTTTTATGTTCATTTATTTCAAGTCTTTAACTCGTGTAAATTAATAATTAATTATTCAATTCAATTATTGAGGTTATGGCTCCATTGGTAACGTTCGATGATTTTGCCAATGTCAAGGTATGATAAATTAAGGTCGTAAACTGTTACACAACTATTGATCAGTATTTGTAGCGGTGGCATCCAAGGGTCCCCATGCTAAAAAAGGACAAAACATTTTTGGTTAGTATAAGTAAAACAACACAAGATAAATGTTAGAACATTGAACAATTAAACCAAATATAAATATCGCCTACAACTGGATTTTATTAATGCTAATAAATTTGCTAAAGATAATTCGTGTAAATAGAAAATATTTTTGTTACAACTGCCATGTCATTTTAAAAATGTAATATTTTTTTCAAATAAATTACAGAAAATGTCTCAATCTCAAGCTGTAGCACATAGACGTGTCCTGAAAATAGTTGCTTAACCGTATCCCCTAATAAAATATGTATGGCTACAAATATATGTACAGTCAAGCTATTAATATAATGGTTTGCTAATAAGATATTTCAATTAAGTATTATATCCAAGTGGACGATTCGCCAAAAGTTTATAAAAACTGCAAACACGGTTCCTTTTTGCGTGTTAAATCATCAAATGAGTAATCCCACCCCGGGTAGGGCGGGGGGGACTGTCAGACTTGTACTGATCCACGGTGTCCTTGCCCTTTATGTTCCGGGGTCACAGTAATGGAATAAGTCTCGCGACCCCGGAAACATGATACCTTAAATAGAATTTATCAGTAACTAGCAGCCCGGAGTATGGGAGTTGGCGGTATGTTAACCCCGTAGCTCAAATTTCTCGTTAAGATGTTGCGCCTGATTTTTCTCCGATCGTGATAATCGATGGAGAAGAAAAGTTCTTGAATGGGGACTCCGTACCGGAAGACATAGCGTAGGCAGGCGCCCCACTAGGTGGACCGACGACATCGTGAGAATCGTGGGCACCCGATGGATGCAAGTGGTCTTGTCGTTCAGCGTGGCGGTCTAAGGGGAGGCCTGTGTTCAGCTGTCGACATCAGCCGGCTGATGATGACATCAGCAAGACAGAAATTCAAGCGACAAGGAGACTTCTCCATCTTAGCTCCTTCGTACACAAGGCGATGCAAGTTTCCGATACCTTACGACTTTGGCTTCCATTGACGCGTGCCTGTGTACGATACTTTATAGATTTGTATTGCGATAGTAGCCTGGATACCAAAGTCGTAAGGCATCGGAGACTTGCGTCGCCTAGTTTAAGAAGGGGCTAAGATGGACATTGGACAATTCTCCTTGTAGCTTGAATTTCTGTTACGCTTCTATCATCATCAGCCGGCAGACGACGTTCACAGCTGAACATAGGCGTTCTCTTGGACCACTACGCTGAACCAGTGGCGGATTAAACGTTGAGGGCGCTGTAGGCAAGCATCTCATCGGCGCCCCTATATCATATACACGATAACACGTAGATACTATAGTTTGACCAAAACCGATGTACCTTAGGAAAATACGGTGAGATGGGATGATGGGGGCCAAGAAAAAAAGAGCATCAGTTTACATGAGATCGATATCTGTCGAACAGATGTTACGAATTCGGTTTACAATATTTTAAAGCCTTAGGTAAGACCAGTGGCGTATTTTAAAATTGAGCGCTCTGGACTTTACAGGTCAAGAGCGCTCAATTTCAGCCCGGAACTAAACACAAAAACAAAACAATTAAGTGCTACTCAAACTTCACACCCACACCACCTTGTAGAAGACAAACCTAAAATGTAGAGTTTTATAGACCGCGTCGAGACTAACTAACACAAGAAAACTTTGCACTGAAAATGAGCAATTAAAATCGCAAGCAAAATAAAGATTTTTTTTTGGTTTTTGGGAATAGTAGGAAAACCAAATTTTCATTTTGTTAAACATTTGCGTACTTCAAGAAAAGTTTGAATCTAAAAGCAAAATCAATTTGAAGTCACTCTTGTAGCGCGAGCGTAGCGAGCGCGAAATTTTTTAGGTTTTTGGAAAAGAAGAAGCCAAATTTTCATTTTCATTTCGTTAAACGTTTCCGTACTTCAAGACAAGTCTTAATCTAAAAACGAGATCAATTTGAGTGACGTCTTTTCGAAGAGCAAGCTTGGTTAATGTAAGTTGCTTAGGCTTTAGTAGTTTTTTTTATGACCTAGGTAGATGTTTTTAAATTTCTTCGAAGATAAGAACTCGGTGCGGCTTGCGCCACCCCTCGCAGCCTGCCGCCCCGGACCTCTTGGCATGGCCCTCTTGGCCTAAGGGTAAATACGCCACTGGGTAAGACTGGCAGTCGTATCTTTCCAACTTCAATCAGAGATCATGTACCATCGACAAAGTTGTTTATAGGCGTAAGTGTTAGTCAGTCCCATCGTATAATTTATATTTTGTTATAAATTGAAGCGAATTGGGATTGTATGCAAAAATAATAGTTTCATTGTCTAAGTGGTGACTTACATATTGACACAATTAATTTTATGCTATATTATAATTTTTTTCTTTATTTTACAATTCCGCCCGCGCGCCCCTTTGTACCTTCGCGCCCCTAGGCAGATGCCTAGTTTGCCTTAAGGATAATCCGCCTCTGCGCTGAACTATAACACCACTTGCATCCTTCGGTTGCCCGCGACTCTCACGATGTCTTCGATCCACCTAGTCCTTCGCTGCGTCTTCCAGTTCGTGATCGCCATTCCCGAACTTTGAAAGCGAAATAAAAATAATGACATCTCACAGAATCGATTTATTGGTATTATAAAAATGCAAATTGCAGAAACGTAACAGTATAGTCCGTTAAAAGATACATCAGAGTCAATTGTAACGTAACGTCTATGTAGAACAGTCCACACACGCGTATCTTGTTGAATGATGCTCGATGTAAGCGAAGGACGTTCTTGCATAGGTTTTTCTCGTGTTCTGTAAAAATTAAAACATTCATATCATTTATTGTGATAATTTATTTTTATTATATTATATCCTGTGTATGAATCGCCACGTTTTCAGTATTATTAGTATCAAAAAATATTTAACAATTTGTAATCTGTTTTCAGTATCGTAGTTTCATTCATAATTATATTTATAGATTCTTTTAGCAAAGTTCCCATTCTTGGTAGCACTTGGTCCAACCAAGTGTTACCTAGAATACTTTGCTAAATCGTTTTGATTTTTTTTTATCACCATCTTCCTGCCCTTACCCCATTTTACTTGAAGTCGACGCAACAAGTTTTCTTTCTCCACTCTCAGACGTCACAACATCATTTACGCCGTTTATAATCATATCATTCCTCACACAATCCATCCATCTTTTTTTTGGCCTTCCTCTTCCTCTCCATCCATCAACATCCCAGCTCTCTTAGTCACATGATTGTCATCGCTCCTATTTCGTTTTTTTTTTGTAACAATCTCTTTCTGCTTTCGTTTTCCTCTACATAGTAATATAAAGCATCATTTTCAAGCATTCCCATGATTTTCAAGCACTCCCATGAATGTAAGCCTGGTCAAAGTCTGTTTCAGATTCACAAATTACATACTATAGGATGTTTAAAAAATAAATCACCAGAGCAAGGTGACTTCAAATTAAATGTGGACGTATCTTGAACACTTTGAATAGCTGAGTAGAACTCTTCGCATTGTTTGATCAACATTGCTTGCCACATTAAATCGTTTAGTAATGAAACGAATAAGCCCGCCATCATCCAAGCTGTGTTATCCTGAAATAAATTAACATTTAACTGATAAAATAATTACAATCATCAATCATAATTACATTTGTTGACGCTTCCCGTGACCCAAGAGCTGGGTTTTACCTTGGTCAGAGGCTAAGCTTAGCCATTCAAAGAGGTAACGCCGCCAGTCTCTTGGGCACATTACCGGCTGACAGCGTTGAGGAGGATTTTTTCGATGCCTTGAAATATTTTGATTTAGTTTTTGGTTTATGTACAGTGTATTTTTTTTTTGGTTGGTAAATATTTAGGTATAATTTATTTATTTTTGTAGTTTTGTAATAATGGTTTCATTTCATATAATTTTACTTATTAATTACAATCATTGTTTTCATTTTTTTAATGTTGCCTGATGGTAAATAATGATATGGTCGACAGGGAAGTGTCCTAGCCTAGAAGTAGAGTAGAATGTAGAGTGAATGGGTATTCACTCTTGAGTTAATCTATCTAAAATGAGTTTCCTCTTGGCCAGTAACAAAGACGCTCACCAAAAAGACTTCTCCTTTATTGGCCAAATTCTTTATGTTTTCCTTGTATTCTTTCCGTCACAGTCAGTTCGTTTTTGTTTTTTCTTTTTATTCCTCTCAACCACCTTTGTCATCAGATATCATCTTTTGCTACTAAGCAACTGCTTATTTGAACTCTACACTACAACCCAATAAGGTGCTTGAAAAATGAGAGCATTGACCCAGAGACACAGAGTTCCAACTCTTGGAATTCTAACTCTGATAATTTTACCATTTTACCAACGCGCGTGCTTATTCTTCGTTCTCATTCTATTGTCTGTCTTTGCTTAAGCTTAGCTCTTATATGCCTATTTCCAGACTGCTAGGTGGTGATAGAAACCGCAGGTCATGGCTCAAACTCAATATCCTACTCACAGCCCTTTTTTTAGTGGTGAAATCATCAAACGAGTCTTCCCACCCAGGCCAGGGCAGGAGGGACTGTCAGACTTGTACTGACTAAAATCCACGGTGTCCTTCAATAGCCCTTTACGTTTCACGGTAATTCGTTAGTCCCGCGACCTACTCACAGCCCTACCCCTTAGTAAGACTGGATGTCAGATTGATTGCTGGTAAAGATAAAAATGCCATACATACCACGTTGTTAACAGTCCAACCAATTTTAGACACATCAATTATTGCATTAATACAAACAAGGCTATAGAAGAATACTTTTACGAGGTAGTAAAGCATCTGAAAATAAAATAAATATGGTAAAACACTATTATAGTAGAGAATCTTAAATATTGGAATAGTAAGATACTTACAAATTGCTGAAAACTATGTTTAAAGTTATCATAGCAATCGAATATTTCACCCAAAGCTTTGAATACTCTAGCGCAATAAATTTTGTCGAACTCGGCATCTGATTCTTTTAAATTGAAATTTCGAATATTCCAAAATTCAATTTTATTTTTCAAAACATGAATAACACGCATGGCATAAATAATATTGAAGTCAAAGAAGATTAAAAAGTAGGCGGCGTACACTGAGATAAACTGTGATCCTGACTTTATGTAAAAGAAAGAATGAACAATCATATAAAGTCCCAGAACCTCTACAACCATAATCCAATTCCATAAGATAATTTTCTTAAAACTGGTATCACTGTTGACAAATCTGTGCACTTTTTGGAATGTAAGGACAAATTGGATGTTATTTTTTGTCTGAATGATACTGCTCGCGCAATTTATTACAAACCCAAAACAAAAGAAAAAGCCTCCAACACAGGGCAAAATAATACTGTATTCAAAAATTATGTAGGTCACTAGTGACTCACTGGTGCAGTGAATAAATGCAAGTATGAACATAAGTGTTACAATAATAGAAACAAGGTTAGAGATGAAACTATTAGGAGTAATGATATTATCTTTGATGCGATACTTGGGACAGAACATGATATATTGCATCACATTCAGCGGTAATAACATCGCCTGGACATCTTTGTCTACAGTGGCAATATTTCGAAACATCTTGAACATCCGCTTCCGACTCCGCAAGTGACACACAAATCGATGAAGTACACACACTTACAGAAAATATTGATTTAAGTTATACGACATTAACATAAATAGTTGAAATGTTATCATTTATTATGTTGGACTGTCCAAAATGAAGGAAGGCCGCCGCGTTATAATAGATTAAAAGATATAAAATACTTACATTATAGCCTTCTCACGTCGATCCAGTAAATGTCTTTTGAGACTTGTCTCTAATAACTAATTCAGTAGATACTACAGACTGCTGTTTATTTTAAACCACAGATTTATACTTAACAATATATTAGTTAGACTTGATAAATTATAGTGTTTAAGTTCTTTCTAAATTCAAAATTATCAGAGCTTAACATCGATTATTCTAATACTTGTGCTCTACCAATCCCTACAGAATAACTACTTTTAGTTCTTTAGAAAATACAAAGAAAATTCAAAGTATGGAAACAAGTTATCCTGTACAACCTATTTCAACCGATACAGTGGACAAAGATGTGCAGTCAATGTTCTTGCCTTTGACTCTGATGCAAAATGTCATGTTCTATCCTAAATATCGAATCAAAAATGGCGTTATTACTCCAAATAGTCTCATCTCAAAGATTGTTTCGATGATTGCTACATTAGTGTTCATCGGTTGCTTCGTTCACTGCACTTATATTGGATTGTCTTCCCACAGAAGTCTTGGATATTCTCCTTTTATGTATTACTGTGCTGCATGTAACTGCATCTTCTACTGTGTTGGGCTCATTCTCAATTTCGTTGTTGAACTGAATCTGGACAAAAGCAACGTCCAATTCGTCCTTAAGTTTCAAAAAGTGCACAGATTTGTCAACAATAAATACGGTTTCAACCAAATCATTATTTGGACTTGGATTATTGTTCTTCTAATTCTAGCTCTTTACGTCATTGTGTTACCAATTTTCAACATAGTGATTGCTGTTCCTTTCTTTTCGATGTACGCTATTTACATTTTGATTATTTTCGATTTCAATATTATTTATATCATACGAGTTCTTCGTTATATCGAAAATGAAGTCGTCTTATGGAATATTAGAAATTTTAATCCCCAAGATATAGAAAACACGCATGAAGAAAATTATCATAGTATGGCGTTTCAAGCCTACGTTGGAATAATTGAGTGTTATGATATTTTTAAACATAATGTCCAGCCATATGTAAGTACTTTGTCGTTACCTTTTTTTTTAGCCATTTATGTCCCACTGCCGGGCAAAGGCCTCCCCGTGCCATGTCCTTTCAAGTGCTCTTTTCCAGTGCCACTTCGGACCAGCCGTCAAGGTACGCATCAAGATCGTTTTGCCACCTCTTTATGGGCCGGCCTCGGCGGCGTCGTTACCTATAACAAGAAATTCAACGACAGCTATGAAACTGTTCTTAAGATATTTTTTATATTTATTTTCTTCACGTTTCAGATCCTTTATCACATCATAAAAACATTCATCTACACCCTAGTAAACATTAAAAATGTGATCGACATGTTTGAAATAGGCATTATTATTAATAACGTGGTGAGTCTCACTCTTACATTTTCTTCTGGAATCATGATCAACATGGGTATAATGTAGTATGTAGTAATGTAGGGGGATTGGTGACAATAGAGAAAAATATTATCAATGCATTGGAACACACACCAACAGTGGACATAATTGGATTACAGGTAATTCGTTGCACTGAGAGGAGGCCTGAGTCCCAGCAGTGGGTACTTGTAAGACTGATAATGCTATAGTTGTCAAGTCGCAGTACCTAACTTGTATGAAATCCGTTGATACCGGACACACGTAACTACACCTCACTAAGAGGATGAGCATGAACGGTACGCCCCAAGGATTTTCAAATAGCAATGTTCATCCGAAAAAATTGAAATTTGCCATTTGAAAATCCTTAATGTAGTATTGCTGAAATTGAAAAAACAAATGTTAACTCTGTTACAGGATCAGTCATCATGGGCATCAGTGAATCAGTTCATTTGGTTAATAAAGAACCTTGCGTTGCAATCCATGTTGACCCATCAAAGCGAGAAATTCTACACAGCTGTCCAGAGCGTTCAAGATACTAACATAAAGATTTTAAAGTCCACATGCTCTGGTATTCTTTTAATTCTTATTTAAATGTAATCCAAATCCCCAAAAGGTCGGTGGTGGACGCCCACGGCGACGACCACGAAGACGACCTCCGGCCACCGTAGGCATGCGGGCGGCGAGTAAAAGGCAACTCGCTGTCCGACCATGGACTATGTCCGGGTCGACGGCACGTATTGTTCCACGCGCGCCTCAAAGAGCGTCAGCATAATGACGGGGCCCTCTCAGAGGACCAAAGCCTGCCGGGGTCGCGGGACTTATTACATCACCGTGTCCCCGGAACATAAAGGGCTATTGAAGGACACCGTGGATTTCAGTCAGTACAAGTCTGACAGTCCTTGATGATTTTACCACGAAAACAAAAAAAACCCAAGAGGTGGATGCACTGACGATTCTCGTGCGATTGATTTTTCCATCCTTCTAGATGGCAATGGGGAAATCCAAATTGAAACAAAATTCGCGAATATAATTAAACCTCCTTCTTTAGAGGCGGAATATGTCAAGGACCAAGCCCAAGTTGACGGCTCTTCCATGCGAGCCTCAAGACTCCGGCAGGAAACTGACGGGTCGCAAAAACGCTAAACCTGACCCTAAATCGCAGGGTGCACTATGTCTGTACAACATTCTGACAGTGCCTTCCAAATGCATTATTTGCTTATCCTAGTAAAGTGAAACAGCCTGTTCTAGTCTGCCTACCCATGTTTTCTCTTAATAAAAGCTAAATGTTCTCCTTGCGTACATTATACTTAGTATTTGGACGCTGCTTTATTTAATAACTTACAAACTATCATAAAGTAGCAAATTTTGTTATCTTTCCTTGATATATGAGTAATGGAGGGAAACTTATTGATCCGGATTGGGCAACAAATTTTTAAAACGCCTTTTGCCAACAAGATAAATTTATATCGATATGGTATTTGATTACACGTTTTATTTCACAGAAGACGAGAGAATGCTGTGCAAGAACGTTTTACGTTTGCATCGAGCATCATTCACAAAGATTCGGGCCTGTGGCTTGTTCTACGTAGACGCTGCGTTACAATACAATTTCATGTTACTTGTAACAAACTACACTGTTGCATTGCTGCAGTTCACATTTTTGTAATTTTGTCTTTAATAAATTGATTTTGATGATTTTCTCAATCGTTTTCATTACCATAGGAGTTGAAATTCAACTGTAACTTTACATTTTCATATGTTTACATTAATTGTATAATTTTATTGAGAACACAACAATAAATAAATATGAATTAAGCCAGAAAATAAAACTTCCTCTAGCTAGAACCAAATAAGAAACACGTTTTAATTATACGTTTTGTCTATTAATCGAAGTAATTCATTGTCGATATGGCGGATGTAATTATGTATGAGGAACTATTTGTTAAACATAATGTTTATTATATAAACCATGCTTATTATTACATAAACCATCGATTGTTCTTACACTTCCGACAAAACCGCTACTTAGTCCACTGTGTTGAATTAGAAAGAAAGAAAGAAAAAACATTTATTAACATTAATTAAACGTTTTCTAATACTAAAAGGAATACTTTCAAATTAATCATGAAAAATACAGTAGATGAAGACGTGCTTAAGATGCTTTTGCCTTTAAATCTGATGCAAAATATTATGTTCTATCCAAAGTACCGTATCAAAAAGGGACTCATCTTTCCAAATAGCATCATTTCCAATTTCATTTCAATGATTATTACGTTTATATTCGTTTTTTTATTCATACTGATCACTTACATGGTCGATGTGAGCAGAGACAGGCGAGGGTACACCACTTTGATGATCATCACGTTCTATGGCGACTGTTTCTTCTATTGTTTCGGTTTTGTTATGAATTTTGTGATCAGAGTCATTCAATCCAAAAACAATGTCCAGTTTGTCTTAACTTTTCAAAAAGTTCACAGATATCTTAATAAAGACTACAATGTCAGCCATTTCGTTCTTTGGAATTGGATCTTCGCAAGCATCGCTCTAAGTTTTTACATCTCTATTTCTATTTGCTTACATCTCCAACTTGGTATACCTTTGTATATAAGCTCTATCTTTTATCTTTTGATCATTTTCGATTTTAATATCATTTATACCACGAGAGTATTCAAATTGTTGGAGATAAAAGTTAACCAGTGGATTTTTTACGTTTTAAATTCTTTAGAATTTGGTATGCATAGAGAAGAAAACACGTTTAAGGCTTGGGTTGATATTTTGGAATGTTATAAAATGTACAAATACGGGTTTCAGCAGTACGTAAGTATCTTACTTCATAATTACTGAGCACTCTCCATGCTCTGACATGGAGAGTGCTCGCTGGATGCTCGCTGGCGTAGTGATTCCGTGCTAAATTATGGCTATTGTTAGTGATGCCACGTATATTTGGGTGCTATTTGGGATTCGGCTTAGTATTCAGGCAAATATTGCGAACTGTACCCATACTGCACGAGGTTTCAGTATTTGAGACGTAAACTGGAACTTTGACAATTTCAAATTGACAATTTTCATAAAATTCGTTCCTTCTTCGCACACCAGAGGTGCTGTTCCATTTTTTCATACAAGAAACGCTGTAAATACTGGAAAGTAAAATAGTGAAAACTCGTGCTAGGGGTACTGTTTCCGGGTCGAAGGCGCGTCGTGTTCCACGCGCGCCTCAAAGAGCTGTCAGCAAATGACGGGACTTATTTCCATCACCGTGACCCCGGAACATAAAGGGCTATTGAAGAACACCGTGGATTTTAATCAGTACGAGTCTCACAGTACCTCCCGCCCTGCCCGGGGTGGGAGGTCTCATTTTTTGATGATTTTACCACGTTAAAAAAAAAAGGTGTACTGTTTGGCCGAATACAATTTGAATCGGGATTCGTGTTATATCACTATTGGTGGCATCTCTAATTATTATAAATATTATTTATCAACCAATAACACCGTGGCCCAGTGGTATCGGCCCCGACTTGCGAGTGGTAGGTTCGAACCCAGCCAGGCGCATTACTTTGTGTATTTATTTCATCACCACTGCTCTCAAAATGGTGAAAGAAAACATCGTGAGGAAACCGGTATGTCCAAGTACCAAAAATTCGAAGACATGTGACATCTACCAACACGCACTGGGCCCACCTGGTGGATTATGAGTACTCCCCCTCAGAGAAAGGAGGCCTGTGTCCCAGTAGTAGGAACATTATAGGCTGATGATGATGATGATGATCAGCCAATGAAAATAATAAGAAATTTACCGACTTTGCTGTAGTTGATACCATACTTGAAGTCGACAAAAAGCAGAACAGAGTCATTGTCGACACATTTCTAACGGTGAAATAAAAAAAAATGTTTTGTTACAAACTGAAACTAATTTAATGTTGTTTTTAGATCCTATATCATATTTTAAAGATAGTAATTCATTCTCTGAGTTACACTGAAGTGGCAATCGAAATTTATAAAACAGGAATTTCGAAAAATGACCGCAATATAGTGAGTACTTTTGTTATCGATTATCATTGTACACACGGCTACACATCAAGCTATACAAAACCTTGTCTTGGTCTCGCTTTGTACGATTTTTACAAAGCGAGACCAAGACGGTCAAACCCACCACACTGTTCCCAAACCACTGCAACTCCTGAGAGCCAGAATCAACAGTGGCAACCACCAGAAAAGCGCCGAGACAATGAAGCTCGACGTGTCCCGGAGAATGAATTTACCTGTCTTGGGTCCTGCAACGAAATTAATCAGAAAAGAATAGTGGAGGAGTAGGAAAAAATATGTTTCCACTTCCCTCCATGCAAGCAGGAGACAGAACAAAACAAGGCCAATAGGCACAAAGGGATATTACAACTGGGAGAAGCCCAGTTGCCTAGCACCACGGGTAAAATGACTAATAATATTAATGGGACCTAAATTGTGAGCTGCTATATTTGATTCCAATAATAGGTATGGCAGAAACGCTTGAACGCACGGTAGTTTGTTCGAGTTTCCACAAGGTCCGAATAATAAATGACTCCGGATGTAGTCTGAACAGTATCCAACATAATATTGCGTTCGTTCTGCCAAAGAATACACTCCCAAAGAATATGATGTGCTGATTGTTCATATTCACAGTCAGGGGTCGAACATTGACAAAAAGGCGAGGGAACTAGCTTAAAGGAAAACAATTTACTTTTAAAGTTACCATGTCCCGTGAGAAATTGGGCAACACAGTGATCCACCTCCAGCCACGTCCTAGCCAGCCGCTCACGAACGGATGGAAAGAACTGGTGGAGGTGCCGCCCCTTGATAGAATTATCCCACCTACTTTGCCATTCGGATAAAAGATCCTCCCAGACGTCGCTCTGGGGTTTGAACAATCTAGATATCTTATCACGGTCACGTTGCGGTAGAAAATCAGCGTCAGTGGTCTCCCGTGCGGAAAAGTACATTGCAGCACGTCGCTGCACTTCAAGATCGACTGGAAGTACACCAGTAAGCACCGGCAAAGCTTCAGTACTGACGGTCCTATACGCTTTACTTAAGAATAACAAAGCCAAGCGCTGACTTTGGAGCAATTTACGTCGTGCCGCCCCTATGGTGGCCCTATCGGCCCAAACAGGTGCTCCGTAGCACATACAGCCCAAGTAAGTAGCCCCATAAATAGTTTTTAAGGTTAGAAATGACAGACCCCAAGTAGATTTTGATATTCTAGTTAGGGCATAAAAGTTATTTTTAGCTTTTTCACCAACTGTTTTAATATGTTCTATGAATGTGAAATTTCTCTCTAAGACTAAACCAAGATAGCACACCGATTGTTTTCTCTTAACGGGAACATTATTGAATTTAATACTAGGCAACGATTTAAGCTCACCTTTTAAAAGTAGTTGATAGGTTTTTTGTGGTGCAAAGGTCAGACGGTTTCGATCACCCCACTGAGATATTAATCGTAGGCAAGTGTCAGCCAAATTCTCGAGTCCAGCACGAGTATTCGACTGAATGAGCAGAAGGCCATCGTCCGCATAACCAGTTAAAGAACAACCACTTGGAAGTGGAATAGCGAGGAAATCATCGAAGCCTAGATTCCATAAATAAGGACCGATAACCGAACCTTGAGGACAGCCCATGGTAAGAGGTTTCGATACGGAATGATGTCCGAGTTTAAGTTTCGCGGATCCATTAGAAAAGTACGAGCAAAGAAGATTAAAGATATTATTATAGCAACCACGAGCTTTTATTTTAAGTAGTAGCATTGGCCACCATGCGTTATCAAAAGCCCCGGAAATATCTAGAAAGATTCCAAGTACATACTTGTGCTTGGAGCTATTAACCATTTTCCTAACAGAAAGTGCCGCGTCAACGGCTGATTTCCCGATAGTAAAACCGAATTGATTTTTATGGAATTTGGGACCGTCCGGTAACAATCGTGGGACGATAAGACGCTCCAGGAGCTTTCCCAAAGATGGTAATAATGTTATGGGCCGGTAAGACTTAGGGTCATCTGGTGGCTTGTCGCCGCTTTTAGGTATTATTCGTATAAAGCCAAGTCTCCATATGCGAGGAAAAACGCCTTCAGCAATACACCGGTTGTAAACAGTTAATAACGCGTCGCCCGCTGTTTTACACGCTTCCTTTATCATACGATTAGATATTTTATCTTCACCTGATGATTTGTTAAGGGGCAGTCTCTTAACAACATTAATGAATTCGTCAGTGGATGGTAGGTCTGACGCTGGTGATTCAGGCGCGACTGTAGCCCATGCTCTAATCTGCTGGTGGTAGTCATTATCATTAACGGGTGAATCATCAGGGATAAGAGTATTTAATAAAACTTCCGTCGTTTCTTCAATACCGGAGGTGTGTTTATTATTTACTTTAATATTCTGAACGTACGCGAGGTCGACCGATCGATTGGCTTTAAACTCATGATATAAAGGAGACCACGGACCTTCCTTTTCTAATTTATCAACTACTTTACGCAACAAATTACCCTTAGATTTTTCAACCGATGCTCTGTAACGGGACCTGGCAACTCTAAATGTATTTAAGGCTGAGGTTAGTGAGTCTCCGGTGACTTGACGTTTTTTAAGCTTGTTAAGATGTTTACGGGCTCGACGATAGATTTTACGCTGTTCGGTTAGATAGTCACACCACCAATCACATCTACGTATGTTGGTCATAGGTCCGCGACCAATGGCAATGTCAGCACAGTAAGTGAAGGTGTCTGACATAATTTCAGCACTTTCTTCAGCTGACAGCCCATCACGAGTGAAATCTTTGGCATGACACGCAAAAAGCGATCTAAAAAATTCCCAATTAGCACCCTTACTTTTATACCTAAAGTTACCAATTACATGTGAAGAACCATGAGTAGAAACCGGAACAAATTCGTACACGATCAAGCGATGATCACTACTAGACGCGTCCGGCAGGACACGCCACCTATCCAAGCGTACGTCTGCACTAGAAAGTGTGACGTCAATACAAGATTCGCCCATTTGGCTGCAAAAAGTAGGTGGTGCGTCGGGGGTGTTATGAATAGTTAGGTTCATTTCAGCAATGAAGTCTTCAACAGCGCAACGCCGTACGTAATCCGTGGACCGGACTTTGCCATACCACAAGGACGAAGACGCATTAACGTCTGCGCCTACGATAACTTTGCAGCCCGCGAGTGACCGCAAGACGTGACGGAGGTTATGTATGTGACCATCAACAGGATCAGAATATTGAAAATAGCAGCTGACAACGAAAACTCTAAAAGTATCAGATGAGACTTCCGCAACTGCACAGTGAGGCGTCATGAGATTACGTAAGGACGTTACTGTATAGTTAGAAGAACGCGACACGTAAATTCCGGCTCGTGCCTTGCTATCCAACTGAACTACCTTGTGACGTAAGCGCGTGTTTTGGTATTGTTCTTGAACGAGTACAATGTCTAAATTATAATTGATAATTAATTTGTCCAATTCTGAAGTCGCCACCCTATCGTTATGTAGATTTAGTTGACCTATTTTTAAACTATCCATTATATTAATAATTAGTGTTGCGTATTAACTGTTCGAGCCTAATTTTGTAACTGGTACACTGCTGAGAGCCGCACCGATGGTCAAACGGTTTTTTATAACGTTTACACGCCACACATACCGGTGTAAAATTTAAATTATCCTTATGCGGGCATTCTTTGGTTTCATGTGCTTCTGAGCAATTAGCACAGGTAGGCAATTTATTAACGCAGTATTTTTTCACGTGACCGAACTGCTGGCAATGTAAACAACGAACTACATCGATATCATCAAAAAACCGACAAGTCGCGAAGTCAATAAAAAGCTTCTCTTTGGTACTAATTAAATGCTTTCGTATGGCGTTATCGATTTCGATGCCTACCCACTTCCGACCATTGTCTAATACACGCCTACGTATAATTTTTGTCGACTTAATAAATTCTTCTTCACTAATTGCCAATTCGTCTTTGATATTTTGACGGTATAAAGCATGCAAAAAAGGTTTGTCTTCCATTGAGGATGGGACATCTTTAATTAATAAGCGTGGCCTGCGGCCTTTCGGTTTTTCAAGTCTTAACCCGGCGGTCTTAATAGCATCAACCGATTCCAGTTTATTTAATTGACTGTCGTTAGCGACACGTAATACAACGCCCGATTTCGCGATTTTTTTCATGCCAACAATTTGAAATCCGTCGTCACTTGGCTTAATCGCTTTTTTAAGCGCTTCTTTAGTGGCTGAGGAAGTCGCGAATTCAGCTGATCTTTCGTTGGAGGGGTAAGCTATTACACACGGCAGCGGTGGTCTAGACTCCATAACTGGAGCCACCTTCGGCAGACGAAGTTTCAGAGAATCGGAATAAGAAAGTTTATTGGGATTTGTTTTTACAACGCTGACATTACTATTTAGTTTAATTTTGTCCATTTCGCGCTCAATATTGGCTAACTTCGTTTCGTTAGAAGATGACCGTATGGCTAACAAAGAAACAATGGACGTAATCCGCTGTGTCATGTCCATAATCGCGGATTTATTGGCTACATTAATACGGGACCCCTGATCATTCACAAGGTCGTTTATTTTTGACAAGTATGCAGACGCCTGAGTAACTAAATCGCAATAGTCTTCGTTTGAATTACTGACATTCATAATTGATAACGGCGATTTCTCAACAGAATCGGTCAAATGTTGTCTCTTCGCACTATCATCGGGTGTTAAATAAGACGGAGACATTTCCGTAAACAATCGTTTAGTGGAGGCGGAGGTCGGTGACCTGGGAGGTTTATTTACGCGTCGCGATGTGTTTTTTCCTCCACCATCCGGTGGGTCCATTCATTACTGGACAACATTTTTAAAGCAAAACTACAAAAAGATTTAAATCAGATCGCAAAAACGAGAACAAACAAGAAAATATTTTTTTCTATACCGGTACCCCCACACCCAAAAAAAATAAAAAGTACTCACCGAGCGTTGATGAACTAATTTAAAACTATATTTACCAATAAAATACGCGTAATAACACTTAAAAAACTTACAATACCACCACTAAGCACAAAAGCACACAGCTAGGATCAATTCACGAGCCGGTAATTGACAACGAAAGACGAAAAACGTAATTAATTACGGCAGCGATACAAATCACATCTACACAGCGCAGTTGCACAGAGGGAAGTGACCAAGACGGTCAGCTAATAGTGGGTTTTTTTTTTTCAAATGAGTCCTCCCGCCCTGAGTGGGGAGGAAGGGACTGTCAGACTCTTACAGACTAAAATCCAGCCGTGTTCCTTCGGATGCCCTTTACGTTCCGGGGCCGCGGTATCCTGGGTTAAGAAAAAACCCGCGACCCCAACAAGCATTTGGCCACCGACCCGGGTTTGGTCCTCGTTCAGACGGCGAGCTACCCATTACTCACAGTCCGCAAGCCCGCTCCGCCGCTGTGCCCTCTGCTGATCAGAGGGACACGCGTTGGAGCATCCACACGACAGGCTATTCGCATACGGGCAAAGAGTTTTTGCCCGTATCCCAGGGTGCACCGGCCCGAAAAACTGGTCTTCCCCCCGGACGTATCCGAAAGGGAACTCCAGTCCACGAGCGCACGTGGAGGTTTCCTGTCTTAGCACCCCAGCTAATACTGGGTTTGTGTAACTTCATTTGTAGCCGTGTGTACCTAGTTTCCATTATATTTTATCATTTAATAACTAACAAACAATTATAGGGCGACTCAATTTCAGCAACGTTCATTACTCTATGCTGGATGATAAAGGATTTGATGTGGTTAATGATGTTAATTCGGCAATGTGAGAAATTCTACTCAGCTGTCCAAAGCGCTCAAGATACTTGCGCTATTATCATCATGTCAACTAGCTCAGGTTATTTCTTTCATTTAGTTGTCTTTCATTCGGCAGACGATCTCCGGCCACCGTAGGCACGGGCATGCGGGCGGCAAGTAAAGGGCAACTCGCCGCCCGATCATGGACCATGCCCGGGTCGACGGCGCGTTGTGTTCCACGCGCGCCTCAAAGAACGTCAGCATGATGACGGGGAGGAGGAGGAAGGCCTCTGGAGGGCCAAAGCCTGCCGGGGTCGCGGGACTTATTTCATTACCGTGACCCCGTAACGTACAGGTCTAAGGCGCAGATGGAGGCGACCGCTTCCCACTCCGTCTCGCCCCGCAGCATGATCGCGACCAATGCCGGGCGCGAGAGGTCTCCGCCTAGGTAGAGACCACTCCGCTTGCTATGACATAGCACAAAATGTAAACACAGCATGAGAGTAGTTTATACGGTCTTTATCCTTTGCTATGTCAAAAATAAATGAGAGAAAAAACATCAAAGCATTTTTACACACATTATTAGGTTGTTTTATTTGTTTGTTTTAATTGACAGATAATGAGAAAAAGCTATGCAAGAACGTCCTCCGCTTACATCGAGCGTCATTCAGCAAGATACGTGTGTGTGGACTGTTCTACTTAGACTCTGCATTACAATTGGTCGTGATGAGTTTCCTTACCAACTACACTGTTGTGTTGCTACAGTTCGCATTTTTGTAATTTTATTTTCAATAAATTGATTTTTTGGTTACCTGTATCCATTACCAATTTTTAGATTATTTTGAGTTTAGAGGTCTTAACTGAGGAATACCACAAAAAAGATAAAAATCTGTAGAACACTTGTCCAAAAAAAACTGTCAAATTAAAAACGACATTTCACGTTGATATAAGGGTCGTTTTGCAGTGACACTTTTTTTAGACAAGCGTTCAATAGATGTTTATCTTTTTGTGATAAGCCGGTTAATGTTTTGCGATTGACTAATGAAATTTGGACCAAATATCCATTAATTTATTCGGACATTTTGTTTAGCATTTCTTTCACTTCGTCATACTTTGAAATAAGTATTGATAAAAGTAATAAGTATATTAAACATTATTTTATGATTTGTAATTATTTTTTATTAGCCGTTTATTTATTCTTTATTGTGCACAAAAAGTTACAATAAAAGCAATTATAAGATATAAGATCGTACACACAATTAATTAGGTACATACATACATATTTAATAAAGTATTCATTAAGCAAATCATACATAAAATTAATATATAAAACATATAATATACATAAACAAATAATATATACATAAATATATATATATACATAAATATCAAGGTTGTTGCGAGAGGAAGTGCTCTTTCAATTTCAGTTTAAAAGATGTTACAGAGGGAGAGTTTTGGATAGCCTGTGGTAGACTGTTCCATAGTTTTGTAGCTCGATAAGAAAAGGAGTTGAGAAAAAATTTAGTGTTCGCTCTAGGACACTCAAGTACGTTGGTGTTACAAGCGCGCCTAGGCCGGGGATTATGTCCCACAGCTGGGCAAAGGCCTCCCCCATGTCCTTCCAAGAGCCACTTCGGACCAGACCTCAAGGTACGCATCAATATCGTCTTGCCACCTCTTTTTGGGCCGGCCTCGGCGGCGTCGTCCATTCTCAGGCACCCATTGCGTGCATATTTTTGCCTAGCGACTGTTTTGCATGCGGATAACGTGACCCGCCCAATTCCGTTTGAGCCTCATTTGTAATTACATACTTTTAAAATTAACATCAAAGTATTAATCGAGTAAGTATCGATTAGATTATCATTTTTTGTATCGGCTAGTTTTATGTTTATTAAAATGAAGATATTTCTGTATATCAGAAAAATATATCCTGAGAAACTTAATTCAAACACAAGTAGACAAAAATGTGCAGTCAATGTTCTTATCTTTAAATCTGTTGCAAAATATCATCTGCTCGCCTGAATATCGTATCAAAGATTATGTTATAGCTCCAAATAAAATTTGTGTCGATAATAATAATAATAATATTCCACAACTATCACACAACGCCATCTAGTCCAAAGCTAAGCAGAGCTTGTGTTATGGGTACTAGACAACTGATAAACATACTTATATATTTCTAAATACATACATATTATAGATAAATTACATCCAGACACAGAACAAATGATCGAGCTCATCACACAAACATTTGTTCTGCGTGGGAATCGAACCCACGACCTGCGGCATAGCAGTCAGGGTCACTAACCACTAGACCAACAGGCCTGTCGATGATTGCTACATTAATAGGGATATTTACTATCGTTCACTGTACCAATCAACAAAGTTAGTTTTGCAGTTCTTAAATCATTTTTTGTTGGAAATATGTTAATTAAACTAGGAACTGTGTTTTTTATTATAAACTAGCTGTGCCCGCAACTTCGTTCGCGTGGATGTCGGAATTGAACAATGTATTTTTTAGTTCTAAGCGCTTAATTCAGGCCAGTCCATTCCAGTCCGTTCCAGTCCGTTCCAGTCCATTCCAGTCCATTCCAGTTATTTGAATAATCTAGTTTTTCTATTCGAAGTTAGATCGCGCGACTGACGTACGAAATCAATGTGTGAGACCAAAGAAACTTCTGAAACACTTTAAATTCAAATATCTTTTGATAGACTGAACCGATTCCAATGAAACAAAAACTAAGTTCCTCTCCAAGTTACGCTTAATCGTTGTGTATAAAAGTTATCTACATTAATTTCGTATATTTTACGTGATACCTGGACAAATACACAGACAAACAGATAAACAGACAAACAGACAAAAAATTCTAAAAATGCTAGAAATGGGTTCTATTGGTTGTCCTTTAATACCCTGGCTATATTTTTTGAGTTTTTATTTAATGTACAAAAATAATTTTTCTACAGTTTTATTATATGTATAGAAAAATGAAATCTTATGATTTAATATTAATTATTTATTAACTTAAAAAAGAATTGTTTTCGATATTTTAATAATACCATAGAATCTGTACAGATACAACGGAAATAAATGCTTTGTTTTCAATTCTTTTGACTTTTATTTTCAGTACCCCATTTAAAACATGTTACAAACTGTCTTTTTCGTGGAATGTCACCTTTATCTCTGTATTTTATGTACAAAGGGCTGCCTTAAAGTAGGATCTATGCGTTACCTACAATCATTTTGACTCACATAAAGAGTGTCCATGGAATTTCTTGCCCGTTCTTCTCCATAGAGACCTACTTCTTGGAACGGGCACCTGCGGTACTTTCACAGTTTTTATGTCTGTGACTGGGACTGTAGCACCATAACTTTGTAGTATTTAATTATATTTTTTGTCTTTGACATTTCAAAAGTTATTGGTCTATTTGAAAGAAATGCTTTTGATTTGATTTAATTTTTGTCAATGGAGGAATTATGCTGTCGTAATTCAATGTTCATTCCTACAAGGCGAAAAATACAGAAAAAATGTTTCCATGGTTTATTTTTCGACTTATACCTATTTCGTATTTTTTTAAACATTTAATTAACCCTTAAAGTCGCAAGACGTTTCATCGACGTAAAACATCAAAATTATTCTTGCTTATGTTTATTTGGCCTATAATAAGGGTAGGAAAAATAGTGAAAAAAATCCAATTAACTGGTAATCTGAGATAATTAGTGTATATTATACTATACATTGCCACCGACTTAAGTAATTCTCAACCGTAAGGAGCGTATAGTATAATATACAAAATACACTTTTGACATAGTTTGATCAAAATAAAATAACAACAAAACTGCTTCTAATTATAATAAAATAATGACAATCAGTGCTTATGATAACCTAGAAAACAATTCCTTTTAACCCCGTAACAAAGGTGGACATTGAACTAGGTACAATGAGTACTACTTTGGCCTTTTTTGCAATATTTGCACCTCAGATACTTGCTATGTTCCATCCAGTGACCTTTCAGTTGAAAATTTTTGAAAAACATAACTTCTGTAATCTTGCCGTAGTCTACCAATAATTCCTGTGGTGTTACACAAGTGGCATATCAACATCTCCCATCAATATATCGATGGAAAAAAATCAACTATATCCTCTCTAAGCGCTTGTGTTGACTATCTCGTTTAGAATGCTATATAAGTTAGTGTTATTTGCTATATCAATTGTAATGCCTTCAGGAAAAATCGATAGCAGTAGTTCACCGTCAATCAATTGCATGAAATAGGTCCCTTAAAGCCTTGCTAACACAATTCAGCTTCATATTGAAATCTTCCTTAATCCATTGCATAAAAAGTTAAAATTTCTGTTTGTATTTTTATGTTATGTCTATTTATCTTTTTAGCAGACCTCTGTATTTTCTTTGGTCCCTTTTTGACGTAATTTGCAGCGTAAACAGCGACAATTTAACTGCAAGGAGGGTAGTATTGCGAAACATGGTATATCATTGAAATTGCATTATGAAATGCTCTCAAATGAATGAGTGTGAGTGGTGATGGATCTTTGGCAATTTTGGACACTATTTTGGGGCTTCAAAAATCTAAATTTCGAGTCTGAATGACGAATAATCCATGACATCGCCACCACCCATAAGTTGGCAGTGTATAGAATGATATACATTATTAACAAAATATAATTCTAGCCCATAGTGGCAATGTATAGAATGCTATACATCCAAGATTATGGTTGTAAAAAGCTATGTAAAATTGTATATAACGTGGATAATTTAGCATTAACAGGAGCTCAATATGTTTATGATTTGAATTCACAGAAGGCAGAACAGATTTTCATAATGAATAAGAAATTATAATAAATTTTACAGTGACGTTTATCGGGGTTTCTCCACATGGTTTTGCATTTTTGTCATAATTGTCAAATATACCGAAGATAATACGTTAATTTACTTACTATTGGAGAGAGGTGCGCTCTGAGATAACTTTTTGGTAAAAATATTTCATTTTAAAGTACTTGTTTTCCGAAAAAATCTTTTTTTATTTGAATGTATAGTATACTATGCAAAGCGACTTTAAGGGTTAAACTGCCACTCGTGGATGATTATGATAATTTAATAATGTGGGAACATTACAAAAAAGAATAAATTACAAAAATGTGAACTGCAGCAAAGCAACAGTGTAGTCAGTTATAAGACACATTATATTGAATTGTAATTTTGCGTCTACGTCGAACAGGCCACACGGTCGAATCTTGCTAAACGATGATCGATGCAGGCGCAGCAATCTCTTGCAAAGAATTTTCTCTTCTTCTGCAAAAACATATAGTATTTCAATTTAGCTCAAAAGACTGCCCAACTCAAATGGGCAGGACATGTCTGTCGCATGCCAGACAAACTGTTGATCAAAATAGCTCAAAACTGGTGCCCCGAGACAGTGAGGTGTGGTCGCGGCAGGCCACGAAGGAGATGGCGGGACGAACTTGATAGTTTTTGCCCGAACTGGAAGGAGGACCAGCGGGCTCGCGAGAAGTGGAAGGAGTGGAGAGGCCTTTGCCCAAGAGAAGACAGAGCAGGCTACAAAAAAATATGAAAATGCAATATGAGAGAAGATGGACCAAATGTAATTTTTTTCACTTGATTTAAACATTCACCTTTATCTTGGACATCATTGACATTGGTGAAAACTATGTAATGAGGAATGCTTTTAATCAATATTAAAATTGGTGTTACCAATGTATGTATTTTGATCAGCTAAAGAAGTCCATAATGCATTGAAACGACTCATTGGTACTTGCTCCTTAGAACACACAACGTCGTGCATAAGCGTGAGTATAAGATATGTGTCTGTACGGAAGGACGAACATAAAAAAAGAAATAACCAGAACATGGAAACTGCAACATCAGCGTACAATAATCTTGAACATTATTTACAGCTGCGTAGAATTTCTCGCATTGATATACCAGCAGCGTTTCCAATGTTATCGTCTTTAATAACCAAACAAACATGATCACCATCATTAAAAATGATTTAACCTGTAAAATAATGAACATTTTATTAACTCTACGGGTAGCGGACATAATCTGCTACCAAAAGAACAGCAGTGCCATCTATGCAAAGACTGAGAAACTAAGAAGTCTACATCGCGCAATCAAAGTTATCCTCGACATAAGAACACATAGGATATTCTGACTATGAATGTCGGGCAGAAAGCCCACCAGACACAACAGCCGTCTGGTCGGAAGGTACAGTGACTGTTTGTCATGTAGCCCTGTATTAATAACAAAATACGTTATTTATTTTAAAATCACCATGCGGCTGGCGGGCGCCCAAAGTCACATTAACCTTGTGATAAATGGCCTTTTAAAGTACCCATTCCTTTACTTCAATAGCAGCAAAAACTATTGACTAGGGTTGAATTCTAAAGAAACGTTTCTACAAGTTAGCCTTATCAGCACATGTGTTAGCAATAAACGCTCCGGACGAACGCTCAATAGGACCTCTCAAACAATTTAAAATTATGAGTTCCACGAAGGTTAGAAATCTTTCACCAACTAATATTAAAAGGCTACAACATCTGGCAATCCTTACCCAACGCAATAGAATGCTGCACTTAAAAACAAAGACATATTCGGACGAAGGGTAATAAAGCAGCCATAGGCCGTGAGAACTGGAAAAAGGTTGTCGGGCAGGTAGTGGAGCGGACGGACTCTCATGATGCTGCAGGGCAGTTGGTTTTGGATCGTCTAGAGGTACACACGGGTGAACCGAGGAGACGATCGGGAAATTCGGTTGGCATTGGCCGAGAGACCGGGCGCGATATTACTTTGATTTCCGTTTAAATTAAGTTTGATAAGTCGATTATTAGTGGTTGACGTAAATCTAGAGTTAGTGGTCGGTGGAACGCGAAAAGATAAACCCAGAGGGCGGTCTGCTGGCGGAGAACATACGGATGGTATTCGAGCCTTAGTCTGTAAGTAAATTATAGACTAATTCCCTGCTGTAAACACTTGGTAAGTGTTCATTACAATACTTTAGTATAGTAGCAGGTTGCTGAAGGCGCTGAGTGGCTGTTGATAATCGTTTATTTCAGTACAGCGGATCGACGCCTGAGCAGTACCTTATTTTATATTATTATCTTATGTCTTATCTGTTATCTTCCCTTATTCCGTAACCTAGCAGTGATTTATCATTGGTGTTTGGTTATAATGACACGGGGAACGCCTTTGTCTACACTCTACATACATCCCGCGCATTTCGTCTCATACTCTGTACAACGACACATCCGACCACTGACGAATATCGACTTATACTGGACGTTTCACAAATCAAAGGCAGAACCATGTCCATAGTTCGATCATGTTAAGTTATATTATCACTAGCCAATGCGGTGGTAATATAACCGTGCCGGTGACAAGTACAATTAAGCGATAATAATAACACGCATTGCTATTATTTTGCCAGTTAACCAAATACTGTTGATGATTACTGTTTCCTACAGTCTTGCTCAGAGACATTGCGTGTTGGTTGATGGGTGCACATTTCCAGTTGGGGTAGGCACCACCAAGTATATACTGTATCTCCTATGATTTGATAGCTCCGTTCCAAGGGGACGCTAGGGACTGACGAACGTGCCCCGCTAAGATCATCTACTAATGGCTATTATGCCGACATTGTCGAATCGACACTATTTTATTAGCAAGACACGCAATTACGACTGGGGGGGCGCTTAAATACGAAATGTGAAGTGACGATATTATCCGCTTCGGTGTCCAGCAATACAAGCGTAATATGCTCTGCTATAGACTGATTCTACGAAGCGCTTGCGCAAGTGGTTTGTTGTGATTGCTAATGGGTTAGAGCCGTAAGGGTACAAAAGTACGCGTGTGTAGGAGAATGAACGGAAACGTGTCTTCCTCAATGACAGATGAACTTTTCAGATCTTTGCCTTAGGTGTTGGGTAGGACATGTAGAATAATGTATAGGGAGCGTGATCTGTTAGGATTCGTAGCAGTGTCCTTAGTGGACCTATGCGCTTAGGCCTAGCGGACGCGTACTGGGGCAGTTATTGTAACCGGAATTACATGCCATAGAAATGGGTTCGTTTTAAATAAAAGTAACTTGTTAACGTAACTTAATTAAACGCAAGCGTGACGTTTTCCTATCACATTTATATATTATTATCTTTGCTGTCCTCTTGTCTTATTAACTTCATAATCCTTATTGGTTTGTTTTATCTGACTTGATGTTATTTATGTATGTCTAACTAGGAACTCTCAACACTAACTTACTTTGGTCCCCTCCCCTTGTTGAGAGTTCAGTCCTCTCTGTCCTGGAGGAGGCCTGCAGTATGTCAATGGAATGTGCGCCACTGGGGTACTGGGCGGAAAGGTGGGGCCCTACCCCTACCCCTTCGGGGGTACCATCTCTATATTTTCCACTATATATATGTAATTTAAGAAAAACGAAAATTTTATCAGCCTAGGGTAATTTATGAACAGTCACAGTACCTTCCATTTCATGTAATCATCATTTGCCTGAGTCTGTCACGTTTGACAAACAGCAGTCCCGGTGTCCGTTGGCCAATTGTTATTTGGGTAAAAAGTTATTGGTCAAAACATTCTGTTGGTTAAGCATTCACTGACGTAAAGTTCTGTGGGCGAAACGTTCGTAGATTAAAAGTTCTTTGGATGAAAAGTTCATGGGTCAAAAATATTGTTGACCAACAGTTCATGGACCAAACGAATGTTGGTCAAACATGACAGACTCCATTTGCCTAGCCTTTTCCCAACTATATCGGGGTCGGCTTCCAGTCGAACCAGATGCAGCTATAATCAGTATTTTACGGGGAGCGACTGCCTATCGGACCTCTACAACCCACTAACTTGGGCAATACGATATCCCATGGTAAGACTGGTTGTTAGACTTTTAGAGCTTCTGACTAATAGTAACGCCTGTCAAAGATCTGCAAACGACAGCCGGAACCAACGGCTTTACGTGCTTACAGAAAAACGGAGGAAACTCGCTATAACAGATGGTCACCCGTATCCACACACCAACTTCGGCACAATTTATTTGCCTTCTTGAAAAATTCTTACAATTCCGAAGAATTTTTTTGGTTCCATTTTTTAGTGAGGAATCTTTAAAATGTTACTATATATCTAATGACACTCAAAACTAAGTGTAAATGTGAAATTTACCGTATTATTAACATTCGTGTCTGATTTTAACGCGTCAGTTATAAAATTTAATGTTAACGAGAGTGAAGATAAATGCTCTCATAATATAATAGAGTATCTGAAAAAGAAGAAAACAGTATATTTTGAGAAAATATCTATAAGATATTGTATTTTCTGTAAAAACGATAAGTTACTCACAAATTCCTGAAAAATACGCTTAAATAAATCATAACACTCCATTATATCAACGTACGCCTGATACGCTCTTTTATAATAATTTTCTCCATGCATGTATTCTATTTCTTGTGAGTTGAAATCACACATTTTCCACAGAACAACTTCATTTTCCAAATAACGTAGAACTCGTATAACATAAATGATATTAAAATCAAAAATAATCAAAAAGTACGCATAAAATACCGATTGAAAAGGAGTACCAATTTTCATGTTTAGGAATGTGAAGAAAATTAGATAGATACTTAGAACTATTAGAGTTATAATCCAAGTCCAAATAATGATGTGATTAACCCCGACTTTATTATTAATAAATCTGTGCACCTTTTGAAACTGAAGGACAAACTGGACATTGGTTTGGGTCCGAAAGATTTCAATCAAGAAATTCAAAATGATACCAGAACAGTAGAATATGCAGTTGTAATAAGAAGCAATATAAATGAAAGTAGAATGAAAGAGATTCCTGCGGCTAGTCACTGCCATGTAGCTGCTGTAAACGAAGACAAATACAAACACTAGTGTTGCAACCATTGAAACAATCTTCGAAATAAGACTATTTGGCTTTATGACATCATTTTTGATACGATATTTAGGATAGAAGATAATGTTTTGCATCAAATTCAAAGGCAAGAGCATCGATTGTACATCTTTATCCACCATGTTGTTCGAAAGTAGTTCTACTGAATTTATTTTTCGATAATTTGTCATTACTTTTTCAGTAAAAGCAACCGTTTTCTAAGACAATTCTATTTATGAGTAAAATAATCGATGGAAGCTATAGGTTATTTAAAAAAATGAAGTGGTATTAAAAGCTTTCGTGTAATTGACTGATATATAGATTAAAACAATAAAAAACGTTTTAGGTACTACTATTATAAATTAAAAGTTACCGAGGGTAAAACAAAAGCTACTGAACAGGTTTGGTTCAATATGCACAGATAGTTTATAATCTGGATAAACTCATCACATAGTACATTTCATGCCAATATGACTTCCCGTGGGATAATCACAGAAATTCACTTCAATTTTTCTTCACTGTTAGAAAACTACATTAATCTTGAGTAAAAGGCCCGTGCAAAGCCGGGACAGGCCGCTGTTATTATATACAAATATTATGTATATTAACCAGCTTTCACTACCGTTTCACTCTCATAATTATTATTTTATTATAGGTACACAAAAAAGAAATAGAAATTAATCATTATTCCATCCTTACTGTATCAACAGTTTTAAGTACAACAAAACTTCAGACAGTAATAAATCAATTAAGTGTTAATCCAAAGGAACATGTACATAGGAAATACCACATACAATTATTTGACTGAACTTTTACATTAACTTTCACAAACCCAAACTTTATATTGATTACACCCTTCAGTTCTTAATATAGTTTATAATGTAATACTTGTTACACAGGAATTGAACATCCAAGCCACTTCCAAAATTATGATAAGCTTTTGACAATGTTTCCCATCTTGTATCATCAATTACATAAGTCCTGAAATAGCTGGAACAGTGAACAAAATCCATTCAAGGTTCTCACTCTTTAGTTATTTTATCAATATTTAAAAAAAATGTTTATACATCTCACTCAATTAATATTAGGTAAGGGATACTTCAGGGGTCATTGTTTGGTCCTATACTAAATAATAACATTTTCGACAATATTCATTTTCTAACGGGCGCAAAAGTTATAGAAACGCAAATTGTAACAAGACAAAAGTGTAGTTAGTAATTAGACACATGAAACTGAATTGTAACGCGGCGTCCATGTAGAACAGACCACATGCACTTATCTTGCTGAAAGATGCTTGATGTAAGCGAAGCACGTTCTTGCATAGCTTTTTTTCTGCATCTGCGAAAATAAATTACGCTCTTATGATTTTGTATGCCTTACTTACTTTAAATGATGTAAGAAGTACTAAATAAATAAAATAAATATTGACTGACACGCGAAGGACACAAAAACTAGAAAAATGACCGAAGTTTTTTATGCTCGTATTTTGTGCTCTTTTTTGTCGTGACACTTACACAAAAATATTCAAGTAAAATAGACAAACAGAAATCAGCATACATTTTTGACAAGTAAAAAATTAAATGAGCATGAACTTATGTTTAAAAATTACCAGAGCGAGTTGATTTTAACATAAGGGTACAAGTATCTTGAACACTTTGAACAGCTGAGTAGAATTTCTCGCATTGTGTAATCAAAGTCGTTTGCAACAAAATGTTCTTTATCATCCAAAAGAACTTTAACACCGTGGCAAAAGACATATTTACCTAAAACAAAATCAACATTATATTGCTGCAACACAACTTATCAGTCTATAACGTATCCGTCACAGGGACACAGGTATCACTTTTGTAAATGCGTACACATCCAAAATTTTGCAAATTAAGAGATTAAAACTGTACGATCATCATTCCTGCTGCGCTTGTACAAATTTATTCGAAGTCAATGCAGCTTTATCTTCTTTTCTCGTACTTATATAAATCTCCTTTTTTCCGAACTCATCATCATCATCATCATCAGCCGGAAGACGTCCACTGCTGAACATAGGCCTCCCCCTTAGACCACCACGCCGAACGACAATTCGCCACTTGCATCCATCGGTTGCCCGCGACTCTCACGATGTCGTCGGTCCACCTAGTGGGAGGCCTACCTACGCTGCGTCTTCCGGTCCGTGGTCGCCACTCGAGAACTTTTCTTCCATATCGGTTGTCAGTTCTACGAGCGATGTGGCCCTCCGAACTCACCCTTTCTCTAACTGTTTCATCATTAATATCGCCTTCTCGTACTACAAAGTTATTCTCGTTATTATCGTTCTACTTTAATAATGAGGACGAAAAAAAATATATACTTACTATGTTATCGATATTCACTATTGTAAGCAAATCAGTTAAAAGTTTAATGTTAATTAAAATATGGGTGAATACTTTTATAATGTAGTAAAGCACCTGAAAAGCATTAAACTCAATGAAAATATTTGAAGCTAGAATATGTAGTAGTAACTATATTTCATCTTTTATAGGTTAGGTACATACAAATTCTCGAATATTCTGTTTCAATATATCATAACATTCTAATATTTCAACATAAGCTTGAAACACTCTGGAACTGTAATTTTCTCCTCGCATATCTTCTATTTCAATAGGATTGAATTCTCGAATATTCCAAAGGATAACTTTATTTTCCAGAAATCGAATTACTCGTATGGGATAAATGATATTAATATCAAAAATAATAAACAAGTAAGAAGCATAAACTGATTCGAAAGATACGCCAGTCTTTACGTAAAGAAATGTTAAAATAATGACGTAACTGCTGAGAAGCATTAATACGATAATCCATGTCCAAAAAACGATTCTTTTGAAATCGGATTCATTGTTAATAAACCTGTGTACTTTCTGAAACGTAAGGACAAACTGGACATTAATTCTGGTCCGAATGAGCTCAATCAGGAAGTTCATAACGAGGCCACAACAAGCAAAAATGCAAGTGAAGCAAGCTCCAAATACAAAAATACTATGATCGGACCGATTGGGGTTATCATTACTTACTACCACATAGATACCGTGAACGAACATAATAATGAACAGGAGTGTCGCAATCATTGAAAGAAAGGTGGAGGCGAAACTGTTTGGTATTATAATATCTTGTTTAATGCGATATTTAGGATTTAAAATTACGTGTTGCATCAGATTCAAAGGAAAAAACAGCGATTGAACATCTTTGTCGACCGCGTTGTCTGAAATTAGTTTCATAGGATATATTCTATCCTTATTTCGAACTGCCTCCATTTAAAACAACAAGAACTTTCGAGCACGCAAGAACCCAATAAGCACTAAACAGTATATAAAATTGGATGAAACTCTTTCAATGAATTATTTATCATGAGGAAGCTAAACAAACAATTAGAAAAATGTACTGTTCAGATAGATTATTAGATAAAAAATTCATGTCTTTACATAGTAATAGTCACTTTGGTCAACTTTCAAGGTTCATGGCGAGTTGTTTAATCATTAATTACCTCACAATTGAATTAAAATCCTAGCTTATTTTTTATTTGGGACTGCATCACCGCACTATTTCCAAACCACTGTAATTCCTGCAAACCAGAATCAATAGTGTTGACCTTCGGAAAAGTGTTAAGAGAATGAAGCTAGACGTGTTCTAGAGAACAACAAATAAATTAGAAAATTTTGTATGAAAATACATAGTTTCTACTTCCCACCATATCATATCAAGCAGGAGACAGAACAAAACTAGGCCAATAGGCACAAAAGGACATTTACAACTAGAATAATCCCAGTTGCCTAACACGTATAAAAAATACTATTGATATTTATGGGTTCTAAATCGTGAGCTGATTTAGGTATTTCCAATAAATCATCATCCACAGCCCGTCTTCACCCACTACTGGGTATAGGCCTCTTTGTTTGTGCGCCAGCCTCACCCAGGACACTCCCGCAATGGCAACGATGTCGTCTGCCCATCTCGCCGCCGGACGACCAACACTTATTTTTTCTATACCTTGCGCATCGCTACTTTTAGGTCTTCTTTGATCACCTCGATAACTTTAAAACGAGTTTTAACTTAGAAAAATATTAGCAGAGCGAGTTGATCATAACACCGAGTGCGCAAGTATTTTGAATTCTTTGAACAGCTGAATAGTAATTATTTTTAAACGCATGCGATGCGCATCGTAAAGATGATTTTGGAGGAAAGAAACCTACCGAAAAGCGTTCAAACGAGGAATAGAGAATTTCGGCTTGCAAGTGTGGATTGCATTGGCCTAGTTGGTTAAGGCGTCTGGAGTACCTATCCAGAAGACGCGGGTTCGAATCCTACTTGCAATCTGAAATTTTTTCTTCAAAATCATCTTTAGCTGTATAGTATTTCTCGCATTGTGTGATCAAAATCGTTTGCAATAAAATGTTCTTTATCATACAAAAGAACTTCAACGCCGTCAATATTATTAATAATATGATTAACCTAAAACAAAATGAACGTTTGATGCTGTACTCATGTAATATAAATTAAATAGCGAACCGCACCGTCTCCACACGGGTACAATGTCTATTTATGCATGTTATTAACATTTAACCTTTCCTCTTTTATCACTCTATCTAATAAAAAAACGCATCAAATTCCGTTGCGTTGTTTTACAGATCTAAGCATACATAGGGACAGGCAACGGGAAGCGACTTTGCTATCCCTGACAATGGCGTGGAGGTGGCAAAGGTATGGGATAATCAAATATAAATAGCATCATTTAAAAGAGATGAATTCATTTGTTCTGCATCAAAAGACTGTATCACATCCCTGCAGTCACTTAATTTCTATTATTATCAAATTTGACACAATACTCTGTTGAAATATAGTAATATTTTTAGGATCAAAACGGGCCCAACAACGTGCCCTAGCGAACCCCGGTATAAAAGGTGAATTAATCCGAATTTGTCTTCTTCATATCATTGAGACAACTTTAGCATTGTAATTTTGAGAGAGATAGATGGGACACAATAGTCGGCTGTAGACTTTTTTGGGGAAATGAGGACAGTTAGTGAAAGATCTGGGTAAAATGTTTATAATTATTCTAATAAATACACACGGTATACTTATCAAAAACAAAACACAAACAAACAAGCCAACTGTTTGTTTAGCCTATTCATTGAAAAGCTCTTTAAAGATTATTTCTGTAACTATGTATTATAATAAATTAGTCAAATGGTATGGGGTATTTAAATATTCTTACCATCGATCATATTGTCACTCGGGGAAAGTGCAACAATAGAAAACTACGGCTGTTTTGTTCAGAAAAATGAATAAATTTCGACGTGTCGGAATAAATTCTCCCCCGAAATATATTTCAAACAACACGGTGGACAAAGATGTGCAATTAATGCTTCTGCCTTTAAATCTGTCTCAGTACTTTGTGTTCTGTCCTAAATACCGCTTCAAGAACGACTTGATAATTCCAAATAGTCTAATCTCCAATGTCATTTCATTATTATTCACGTTAGCCATCATTTTTTTGTTCATTTACTGCACCTATTTGGAAATCTCTGATGGCGTCATGTATGTGAATCCATTCATGATTATTTCCTCTCATTTTATGTGTAGCTTCTTTTGTTTTGGTTTCGCTATGAATTTTGTAAACGCTATTACTCAATCCAGTAATAACATCCAGTTTGTCTTAGTTTTTCAAAAAATACACAGAATTATTAACAAGGACAATGTTAACCACTTCGTTTTTTGGAGTTTGATTTTAGTTTTCGTTACATTTAGTTATTATTTATTTATTTTACCTTTTTTTTACATACAGCTAAATATGTATTTCCATTCATTCTATTACATACTTTTGGTTGCTTTCAATTTAAATATGTTTTATGCCACGCAACTCATCAAATTATTGGAATATAAGATGAATCAGTGGAATTTTTACGTTTTAAATTCCCTAGAATTAAATCCTTACGAAGAAAAAGTTGGCAAGAAAGAGTTTCAGGCATTTCTTGATATATTGAAGTGTTATAATATCCATAAAATCAGTTTTCAGTGTTTGGTAAGGACTTTTTTTTATCGTAGTAAAATCATCAAATGGCCTCCCACCACGGGCAAGGTGGGAGGGACTGTCAGACTTGTACTGACTAAAATCCACGGTGTCCTTCAGTAGCCCTTTATGTTCCGAGGTCATCGGTGATGGAAATAAGTCCCGCGACCCCGGCAGGCTTTGGCCCTCTGTGAGGGGGGCCCCGTCATTTTGCTGACACTCTTTGAGGCGCGCGTGGACGACGGCGCCGTCAGCCCGGGCATGGTACATGGTCGGACAGCGAGTTGCCCTTTACTCGCTATCCGCATGCCCCCGCCTACCAACGCCGTGGGCGTCTACCACTCTTTGGTAAGGACTACAAAATAATCGAACTAGAAATAGCAACTGAAATAAATTCTAAGATCAGAAACATTAATTTTCTGGAAATCTCTTTCAGATCCTCTATCACACTTTATTGATATTTTTTCATGCTCTTATTTCCTCTCAAGTGATAATTGACATAACTAAAACGTTTGTAATGGACGTGAGTATACTGTTTAATATTATACAATGTCTCATTTTGTGATCGTAATGTGCTACGATTTCACCAAAATAGTGTGCGACAGTTGTTTTTGAACATTTTGTGCAGCACTTCAGCAGTGCGCGTACTAAACTGATATCACGTGGTGCCTCTGTATTTACCGGCAAGCTGTATGTAACATTTGTTCACTCACAGTACACATTTCACATTGCTAAGCCCAGTTCAGTACTCACTGAACTGGGCTTAGCAATGTGCGTGCACACATAACGAGTCCACCGCTTAGATGTGCGCGCACAAAAATATCCAGGTGTTGCGCAATTTGTTCATGTGAGAGCGAATATTTGTGCCGCACATCTGTGGAAGTAACTATAAGGTTCAGCGCAGACAGAAAGGAATAATCCCCGCCACGCGATCGCGGCCATTTTTTTTATGGATATGTATATATGGATGATATATATTTTATATGGATTTTTTTATGGACTCTCGCGCGAACTCGCGAGCGAGTCTTTTAACAACACTGAAACTGAAAGTACACGTTCAGCGCGGGCGCTAGCATTTTTTGTCAGGTTCAAACATTTATTAACTTTATCGTAATAATTTGAAAGTTAATTTTCAAGTGCGTTAATGAAATCCTCTCCGATGCGCTCCGTTCTATCTTCGCTGATCCTAAAGGTCGCAAGCGCGACTGCTGAGTAATAAGTCCCGGCTTACGTTCCCAAGTTGGTCAAAGTAGCATTGGGCTTTTCCATATCGATTTTCACGTTCGGTCAGACTCCGTGGCTACGACAAAGTCCGGCCTTTTCATCGACTGATGGCAATAGCCTCGTAATGTAACTGTTGGCATTTGTTCAGCAGTGGAAGTCTTCCGGCTGATGATGATGATGACTCTCACTATAGTCCCCGCCTCTAAGTCTAGAATAAAGGTCATTGATCCTAATATTGCATAGTTCGAATTTCATAATACCATCGTTCGAATTTCAAAATAAAATATTAGGTCAAAGAAGGGTCAAGATCACCTCTTACCACGAAACGTCTGTTTTGATCGTGTTACGACACTTTCTTTTCATTTTTTCTTATCGTTTTGAAATTTATAGTACATTGGTAGACGGGGGTCAACGAATTTTATTCCAGACTTATTTCGCGGAGACTTTAATATAAAGATTTTTGTTTCGTTAAAGGCTCAACCAGTATTCATGGTGCTCACTGTTTTAAGTTGGTCGATGAAGGATTTAATGTGGCAAGCTACTTTGATTCACCGATGTGAAAAATTCTACACAAGTGTACATAATGTCCGAGATACTTGTGCAGTTATTATGAAGTCAACGAGTTCAGGTTATTTTTTTCATTAAGTAAAAATTAATCACATTCACTAAGTAGACCTAGCAAGTTGAAATGGCAGTGGGCAGGACATATTGCACGCAGAACTGATGGCCGATGAGGCCGTTCTCGAATGGAGACCACGCATCGGCAAGCGCAGCATAGGACGTCCACCCAGTAGGTGGGCAGACTATCTTATGAAGGCCACAGGATCACCCTGGATGCAGGCCGCTTACAACCGGTCGAAAGGTTCAGCAGTGGACGTCTTACGGCTGATATGTTGATGATGAAGTAAACCTAATATTTAATGTTTTTACTTAGTTAGACCGTGAGGATTTTTTAAAGACCCCAGGCCCCAGGTAAACTTCAACTCATTTGAAAATTTTACCATAATAAAGAAATATCTTGCCCTCTTCGAATGACTCCTGTTTCAAAACTGTTGGAGCATGGGAACTGTTCTTCTCAATTTCCTCTCGAATCTGTTTTATGAATCCATCTTACTTGGTACAGCGTAGCATGTTTTTTTCATCTATTTCCCCAGACATCACAGAATCATAATTATAAGGGAGGAAACACATTAATAAAACGACACGACCCGATGAAACGCGATGCGTGTTGAGTCGAATCAAATGTATTGTTTTCTATAGACCAGAATCACAAGAACATCTGACGCGACGCCATGCCTGCACATTTGATTCGAGTCAACACGCATTAACGTTTCATCGGGTCGCGTGGCGTTTTAATAATGTTTTTCGACCTTTATCCTTTTCATCCTTAGACAATCCATTCGTCTTTTTTTTGGCCTTCCTCTTACTTTCCATCCATAAATATTCATGCTCATCTCTTTCTTAGTCACATGAGTGTCATCCCTCCTCATCACAGATGATATAATTATCTTATTATAATTTATAATAAACTAGCGGCCCGTCCCGGCTTCGCACGGGTGGAGGACCCGGTCTAAATTTTGAGATTTAAACTATCCTATCTCTCAAGTTGGATCGATCTGCACATGGTGTGCGAATTTTATTATAATCGGTTAAGTGGTTTAGGAGTCCATTGAGGACAAACATTGTGACACGAGATTTATATATATTAAGATGTAAAATAAATGAAAACAATTCTGAATATAAACATTAAATTGACAGATGCCGAGAAAAGACTATGCAAGAACGTCCTCCGCGTACATCGAGCATCATTCAAAAAGATACGTGTGTGTGGACTGGTCTACATCGATGCTGGGTTACAAATAAGTTTGATGAGTCTTGTTTCTAACTACGTCATTGTGTTGTTACAATTTGCAATTCTGTAAAGCAGGGTTTCTTAAAGTGGGGTCCACGGACCCCCTGGGGGTCCGCAGCTTGTGCACCAGGGGTCCGCAGTAGGTCAGCTACTCTTAACCTATTTACTAGGAAAGTAGTAAGTTTAATAATCTCGTCTAAGTTAAGTCAAGAACTCACCGCAACGACAACTTATCGTCAGTCACATAACATGAGTTAATTGAACAAAGACTAAACTTCTAGGGCAGGGTTTCTTAGCAGCAAAGTTGTTTCATGTTTGACTGTGATACTCTGATCTGTTCAAAATATTCTTTTACAGGCGTCCGTGGAATTATTTGTATTGTGACAGTGGTCCGTGACTGCAAAAAGTTAAAGAAACCCTGCTGTAAAGACAGCTGCAATAAATAGTTCTAGACATTTTTGTTTTTTTTTTCTCGATCCTATCTAATATCAGTAGGCAGACGAATGCATGGATGGACTTACATAGTGTAATTCTTCGGGTTCCTTGTGGATGTGTAGACTACGGAATTTATTTATTTATTTGTCTGTTTATTTATTCAGCCTAAATTTCAATTTCATCATTTTGTTTCCTTGTCGAATAGAGAACATAAAGAAGAAGAGACTTAGTGCCGAATTACATAATTAACACAACAAAACAATTGTTTTTTGGATTTTGAATGTTATTTAAATGACGATAATAGTTTGACAGTGACTCTTGCGCTTCGCGATAAGTGAACTGGTCCTAAGAACGTGGTTCCGGGATGTGGCCACGAGACCTTCCCGAAATATTCAACGATTTGTTAGTGTCGCTGTCATTAGCTCAGAGTATAGCAAACTTTAGTCCCAGCGTGTCGTGAGCGCTGCGGCCGCGCTGTTACAAGGCTGGGTTAATAGTAAAGAGCACTGATGGTCACAAGCCTCGCCCAAAGAACGCCTACCATCCCGGTACTGTAGAAGGCAGTATTATTGATTTCACTGCGATTTAAAATAATAGTTATTGTTCCCATTAATTAAAAATTGATTACCAAAACTGTTTTAGTAATAAATTGAATTTCGAGGCGAATAGTTTGGGCACACTGGCAATCAAAAAATGGAGATAAAATATTTGGAGAACAATAAATTTAGAGCACCTGGGAATAAGGCCCGGTTATTGCTATAAAGGTACTTACGAATTGCTGGAAACAGTGTTTAAGGCCATTATAACACTCTAATATCCCAACGTACGCCTGAAACGCTTTTGTGTAGTAATTTACTTCTTTTGTATCTTGAGAATGTACATTTTTAATATTTCATAACATAAGTTTATGTGCCAAAATATCTAGTAGATATGTATTACATAAATAATATTTAACTAAAAAATCCCACTAGAAAGCCAGCATATGGAATAGAAGGGTTCACCTATTTTGGTCATATTGCATCAAGTTCGGAGGCCAGAACATCAATTGCACATCTTTATCCACCATACCACTCGGAATTTCCATCATGTTATTGATTTTGTAAACCTTCCAAATTATTTCTTCATTCTTACAGAAACTTTCCACGATACGTATCAAAAAAATTAGTGACACCATTTATTTTATCGACAGCAGACACTTAAATATCTGACGTTTAAAAAAAATACATTAAACTCTTTAACTATTAATTGAGTGACATCATTACCTAAAAAGTGATTACGTCATCAACATCAATAGTAAACAGAATAAATAGATATTTTTTGCTTAAACGCCCTAATTGTACAGATGTTAACCTACCTCCATTGAAAATGAACCTTCTTCTGTTGTGACTAATTTGAAAATCTGTACCTGTGTGTATTTCAGACAAATATTCTATTCTATCTCTGTCAGTCTTGAATGTGTCTACGGCATAGGTAGCTAGGACGGTATGAGCCTCTTTAAGTAAATCATTCAAAAAAAGAATAAAAAGAAAGGTCCCACGAGCGGGCCTTGAGGTACACCAGCTGTCATAGTTTTAGGATCAAAATGATCTATACTCACATTTAAACAGAAAAGGATTTATCACTTATGTAATTTTGAATTAGTTTTACTGGACGAATACTAAGTATCTATTTGCGGTTGTAATATTATTTGTGTAGAAGACCGTCGTCGTACTAAACAAAATCAAAGGCCTTTTCAATGTCTAGTAAAATCACGTCATTCCAAGAAGCTGTTACGTAGACGAATGCTGAACGTTGAGAGACAAGCGTGATAGGAAAACTGATTTTAGTCGTCTCTCCATTCTTGGAACTGGGCTGATTGGGCTATAATTATAACAAACTTCAAGTCTCATCCTGCATGGAGAGTTGTCAGATAAAAGAAATTATAGTCATTATATGTGTCTTTTTCTTTGTTTATTAGTATGCCTACGGAAAACTAGATAGAAAACTATCATTACGTGCAAGTATCGAATGATTTTAGATCATATCTAACTAATCCGGAAAACTTCGAACCGGTGCAGGTTGTTTTTATTATAATTACCTACTCATCTTTTAGACCCTGGACTTAAAATAATTCAAAACTAAAATAACCCAAATCAATCCAGCCTTTCTCGACTTTCAGCGAGACTAAAGAAATCTTTTCTTTCGACCTCTTTGTGTACAGACACCGCATCGGACTGTCATATTTTTTTTCACATGTATAGATATTCCATAGCTGGGCAAACGCCTCTCTCTACTTCTTCCACTTCTCGCAATTATCCACGCCCACTGGTCTCGCTATCTTTGATTGTCATCTTGTTTTTTCTGTTGACACCCATTGCCTTGCAAGATTTGCCCACTGTTTGGTCGACATTCGACATACAAACAACAGTTTTGTGTAAATTAATTTTGAAGTTCAGAATAAGTACACTTAACCACAGACAGACATGAAAATCGACATACAAATTAAGTAATGATATCAAGTCAGTTAATGAAAGTATTTAAGACATAGGTTCCCAAACTATGCGATCAGGCCTCCTGCAGCTAAGAGAGTTTAGAGGGGCGGCGTGAAACACTTCTATTGTTGACCACTCTCCGCATCGAATTTCGTAGGCACAAGATGCCACAGCCAGAAGTAAGAAAATAGTCTAATAATATATTGAACTCTGTTGCAACCTTAAAACCAGATTCTCTAATTTAGAGGAATTATCAACCAGGTATTACTTACTTCGTCACCTAGTATCGACTACCTAGCGCGCCGAGACAAAATATTTAAACAGGTGGGCCACGAACTGACAAAGTTTGGGAACCCCTGATTTGATTCATTATTAACCATTAGATGTATTAAATGAAGTTTGAATAAATAGTGTCGGCGATCAATGTGTTTCTATATGTCGTAAGAAGCTTCGTTAACATCTACTAAAAATGAAAATATTTAAAAATATCAGAAGGGAGTGCCCTGTTAGGAGAATTACGAGCAATGTAGTGGATAAAGATGTGCAACTGATGCTGTGGCCTTTAAACCTGACGCAATATGTCATGTTCTGTCCCAAGTACCGCATCAAATCCGATTTAATTACTCCAAATACCTTTATCTCCAATTTTATTTCGCTGGTAGTGACCATTTTATTACTGCTCTTATATGGATATCCTAACTTAATTTCTGACATGGAAAGTCTTGGATTTCCTACTTTCATGTATTTTTCTTCATTTAATGACATGCTATTTTTCGGTTCTGGGTTCTTTTTGAATTTCGTGATCGGAGTCATGCAAACTAAAAACAATGTCCACTTTGTGTTGACTTTCCAAAAAGTTCATAGATTTCTCAATGGTACTAATATCAACAATTTTGTTATTATGAATTGGTTTCTTGTGATAATGGCTGTGGGTTATTATGCCTGTATCTTTACTATATGTGTTATTCAAACGAAAACATCTTTCTCTAGCGTTTATTCTTGCTATTTCTTGATGTTTTACGAATTTAACATGGTCTATGCGACGCGAATGGTTAAATTATTAGAAAATAAGGCTTTACTATGGAGTGTTCACGTTTTAAATTCTCGGGAATCGGAAGAAATGCGTAGAGAGAACTATTACAAAATAGTATTTCAGACTTACGTTGAAATACTGGAATGTTACAGCACTTTCAAAGTTTGTTTTCAACAATTGGCAAGTATTAACAACTCCATAATTTAAAATATACTGTTTTTATAAACCTGTCCCAAATATATTAGTTTTTACATAATTTAGGTGGTGGCCTTGTCCTGTATGTATTATTTTTAGATTTATGGCATTCTTTTTTACATTTTGGGTTTTACCAGTTCTTTTATAAGAGACAAGTTCTAGATGTAAATTCTTGTGATTAGCTGTCAGATTATCATACTGTTATTTATCACCATTGTACATAATTAGCTGCAAGTCTTCCAAAATCCTCCTTCTGCGAAGCAGTCATGCTCGCGAAGGAGGAGGCGGGCCGCGTGAGAGAGAGGACAAGCTCCTCCCTCCGCCCCACCCGTGGTGGTGGACGCACACGGCGTCGGACGTCACAAGACGATCTCCCGCCACCGTAGGCGCGGGCATGCGGGCGGCGAGTAAAGGGCAACTCGCCGCCCGACCATGGACCATGCCCGGGTCGACGGCGTGAGATGTAAATGGTTAGGGAAATAAAAGAGAAGATCACTGCTTGGTTCCCATTGGAAAAGTATAATGAATACTCAATAATTATACATGAATGCATTCAAGTAGTACATAGAGCAACGTAAACAATAATATGATACGTTAATATAAAGGAGCATACTTACTAACAATATAAAGGAACATACACACTTCACCTCCGACAATGTAAAAAAAAAAAAAGAAATCATTCAATTTTTTTTTTTTTATGTGTTTGATACAAATGGTTTGGTTCTATTTTTATGAACAATATCTATTTTATTGTTTTTCGATATTTTAACATTGCATCCTAAATCTTCAAGAACACTGAATGGACCATTGTATAAAGGACTCAATTTTCCTCCAACTTCATTTTTTACTAACAACAAATCATCCTTATTGTAGTGAACAGAGTTCAATTTTTTATCATAATAATTAGTTTTACGATTACATTTGCTTAAAATTAAATTATTTCTAGCGTCTTTACTAGCTACTTGAAGTTTATATCTAAGGTTACTGCAGTAATTTTCTGGATTATATAAAGGATCAATTACATTACTTAACCTAGAAGGGACATTACATGGTCTGCCAAAAACAAGCTCAAACGGTTGGTATTTAGTTGCCGAATGAACGGTTGTGTTATAGCTGAAACACCAATATGATAACCAATGTGACCATGATTGTGGATTATTTTGACATTGAATTCTAAGGAATGCTCCTAAATTTTTATGTGAATTTTCTAATGAACCAACTGATTGATGATGATATGCCGTAGATGATATTTTTTCTATATTTAAAAGCTTACAAACCTCTTCCATAGTTGACGACATAAATTCAGCACCTCGATCAGTTGCTATGGTTTTTGGTAAACCAAACCTTAAAATAAAATTATCTACTAATGCTTTACTTACAGTTATGGTATCCTTAGCTTTAAGTGGATAGGCCTCTACAAACTTACTCAGCTCACATTGAAGACTAAGAATGTATACATTACCTTCATAATCTTGAGGTAGTGGACCTACTATATCCAAAAATATTTTTTGGAATGCATACGACGCCGTGGTAGTTATGCACATGGGTTCCTTAACGTAGTTACTATGCTTCATCTTTTGACATTTATCGCAAGTTTTTACAAACTCTTGAACGTCTTTTCCAAGTCCTGGCCAGTAAAATTGTCTTTTAATATTGTTTATCATTCTGCGCATACCAGCATGACCACTGGTTGGCAGTAAATGAAAATCGTGTAATATAAACTTTATGTCTTCATCTTTAGTAATTCTCGTAATACCTCTTAGTACATGTACTCGTGGTCCGGACCAAGTTTTTAATAAATCGATTTCTTTGCATAACTCTTCTAGAAAGTTAGCATTAATTTTATCTTTAATCACACAAATCTCTTTGATACTTAATTTCTTACAAAATTTGCTCAACTTTGACACAAATTCGGCTCGCGTAAAATGTGACTTAAAATTGAGATTTATGAATAAAATCTTTTTATTTTCTGCATAAGCAAAACATTCATCTTGGAATGACATCATATGATTTTTCATTAACTTATTTAATTCATCTCCTTCTATTAACTTCATTTCGACAGAATCGTTTGGTTTCTTTAGTATTTCCGCAACTCTTGGTTGATCAGACCTCGTGTCGTCGGACTTACTAAATAAATCAGTACTTTCTACATTGTCCGCATCCGTCATTTTTTTCTTTTGAGCTCTAGTTAATACATTTATTTCATTTAGCATATTCTTTAATTCATTCGATGTTATTACAATTCTCGACAATGCATCCGCGGCGACATTGTCTTTTCCTTTAACGTATACTATCTCAAAATCATATTCCTCTAATGTTAATCTAAATTTCATCAAACGACTTGAAGGATCTTTCATCCCAAAAAGATATATTAGTGGTTTATGATCCGTTTCAATAATAAAATGTTTGCCAAAAAGGTATGGCCTAAAATATTTAACAGACCAAACAATGGCTAGCAATTCTTTTTGTATTGTTGGATAATTTCTTTCAGCCTTGTTTAGTGGTCGACTCGCATATGCAATTGGTTTCATATTTTTGTTACAAAGAACTGATCCAATTGCTAACCCGGAAGCATCAGTTTTTAAAATAAATTCACTATCATCTGCAAAATCGGGGTATTGTAGAATTGGTGGGTTAGTCATATGTTGCTTAAGGCTGTCAAATGATTCTTGACAACATTTTGACCAAATAAAAGGTTCATTTTTTCTGCACAATTTATTAAGTGGTGCTGTTATGTCAGCAAAAGCTGGAATAAATTTTCTATAGTAATTGCAGAAGGCAATAAATCTTTTTATTTCTTCAGAAGTTTGAGGTACAGGATATTCAAGCAAAACTTTTATCTTTTCTGGGTCTGGTAAGACACCTTGTGCTGACACAATATGACCAAGGTATAACAGTTCCTTTTTTAAGAATTGGCACTTAGTAGGATTTAGTTTTAAATTTACTTTTCTTAATCTTTCAAATATATCTATTAAATTGCGATTATGAGCTTCTAAATTACGACCAAAAACAATTAAATCATCAAGATAAACAAAACATTTGTCAAAAGTTAAACCAGATAAAGCCACTGTCATTACCCTACTAAAAGCACTTGGGGAAATTTTTAAACCCATTGGTAGACGTTTCATTTGAAACTGTCCTGAATTTGTACTAAATGCTGTAAATTTCCTACTTGAAGGTTCTAAAGGTACTTGATAATAACCTGAATGTAAATCAAGATGGCTAAATAAAATAGCTCCTGAGAGAGAATCTAAAATTTCAGTTATGTTAGGTAGTGGAAATTTATCATCTTGAATTTTCTCGTTAAGTTTACGATAGTCTACTACCAAACGCCATTTCTTCTCACTACTTTCAGTATTTTTCTTTGGTACTAGTAATATTGGACTAGACCATTCACTTTGAGTTTCCTCAATAATGTCATCTTTTATCATATTTTGTATTTGTTTATTTAATTCTGCCTTTAAAGATTGTGGTAATCGGTAAGGTTTTGTGTAAATAGGACTAGTATTGGATTTTAATGTTATTGTTTGCTCATAAATATTAGTTGTTGTTAATTTATCGTTAGGCAAATGAAAAACATCAGAGTACTTTTCACAAATGTCCTCAATAGACGTTTTTTCCTCAGAATTAAGATGTTGTAATTTTAATAATGTTTTTAATTTTTCTGCTCTAGTTGCATTTGCTTTATTTTTATCACATTGATAGCAATCGAATGAAGATAAGGGTTTTAAGATTGGTGTAAATATTGGAATTCGTATATCCTTTTCACTTACATTTAAAATTTTAACAGGTATTTTATCGACGTTTGCTTTTACTATAGCACCAGCTAAAAATAAATTATTCCCTAAGTCTTCGGCGTAAACAACACTATCTTCTTTCGAACATGTATTTATTTTAATGTAATGGAAAGATTCGCATCGCGCCGGAACTGTTAAAAATTCAGAATTGCATTCTGATTTATCAAATATCGGCGTTTTTATTTCTTTCTTATTTAGTTGTAGTGTTAAAACTTTCGTCTCTAAATTTATTTTTGCTAGATACTTGCTCAAAAAGTCTAACCCGATAATACCATCGGCCTTAAGAGGTAAGTTCTTAAATATATGGAACTTATGTTTAAATGATTCACCATTATCCGATGACAATGTTAGATAAACATGACCTTGTGAGTGTATTTGACCTCCTATGCCATTGACTAAAACATTATTTCTGAAAATATCTATATTTTGTGGCAAACTTTCTTTTCGTATAATTGACAAAGAAGCTCCTGTATCTAATAACCAGTAATATGCGTTGTTTCCTAAATTAAATGAAATTAATTTCGTTAGTCCATTAAAAGCAAATATTTCACTTTGATTCACGAAAAAATTTTGATTGATCTTTTTGTTCTGTTTCTTGACCACTGTTATTTGTTGACTCGGTTACTTGCGCCGAATAAATTCTACGGTTATTTCCTCGATAATTATTATTATTTCGAAAATTTCTGCCTCTATAAGATTGTTGCGATCCCCTGTGATTGTAATTTCCACGTGAATTATGGTTACCGCGAAAATTATAATATTTAGAATAATATTGTCCTCGTACATACCTATTTGATGATTGTCCTCGTCCTTGAGTACCTCTTCCTCCATGTCCTTGCTGATATCTCGAATGGTTGGCATAGTTTCCTCTTTGTCCTCTATTATTTGATTTATTGGTAAAATGCATTACGTCACCTGAACCTGATGATATCAAACAATCTTCATCCTTTGCGGCCTGTATAGCGTCCTTTAGTGAATTATAATTGCGGGCTGCAATTATGGTGCTTAACCTAGAACTTTTTAATCCGTCTGCAAATTTTCTAATAGCAAATTTTTCATTGATTGGCTTTAAAACATTATATTTAGTTGACTCACCATCTGCTTGAGAAATTGTCAAGTCCGTAAAAAGTTGTTCAAGTTCTGTCCCATATTCATCAATTGATCTAAACCCTTGGGAAATATTTTGAAGTCGCGACTGAATTGCCGTGAATGACTTTTTAGTAATTAGATGAGTACGCATGTCCTTGACAAGTTCTGAAATAGATTTATAAGTCCCAGCCAATCGTAATTTAGCGTTTTCTGTGATCCTATTTTTTAAAACAAATTTTATTAATAAATCATTATCTGACGCATTAATCATTTCTGAATACATTTCAATACCATCAATCAGTCGTTTCGTTACATTCTCTGTACCATCCATAACTGGCAACAAATTACAAGCCGTTTTTAGGTCGAACTCCATTTTGACTATTTCAATATTTGGATCCATACACAAATTATTAATGTCTTCATAAAGTTCTTTAATATTTTTGAAAATATCTGATGCTGAGGATATAACCTTGATATCCTGTTTTGATTTTAAAAGTAAAAATAATTCACTGCATTTGTCAAAAATATTTTTCGCTTCGCCTAACTTAATTTCAATAGTTTTTCCAACATATCTGGATTTACCCTTTTTAACTAAATATTTCCTTATTTCTTTCAAATCGTTGTAATTTTCTACCAAGGTCTCAATCATAATCTAAAAATAAATTTCCTTAATTAAATCAGTTACATGATTGTACTAACTACGTACAAACAAAAGTGTAAAATTACATGCACTGGCGTAAAGAATGTCACACGTTTACATATTTGCAGCACTGTATCAAATTACATGAGTGTTTGTGCACGATTCTAGACAATTTACCGAAGAACATAATAACGTTTAAGGAAATGTGGGTTTTTTTTTTTTTATATATAAACTACATTTTTAACTAGTATCTACGTACTTAAAGTTCTTAAGGTCAAATATTAGTTTGAACTTTCACTCGCGATATTTAAAACACTGATTTGCTCAATCGGTTATTTCACTTTTTTTTTTTTTCTTTAGCATATTGAAAAGTAACTCACTGTTATGTGGACAACACTGATGCTTATGCTGCAGCTTCGACGGTCTGGCGTCCCCTGAGTGATGCGCGGATACGTTGGATTGCCTGTAGACCAATTTCGTCCTGGATCCAGCGCTGATGGCACCTTTTGTAGACACGTACCAAAAAATAGCAGACTACCACGCTAAAGATAGCCAGCATTGTGAAGACGGCGATGTTCATGCGCTCCACGTGTTCACCGACACCCTTCAATGTTGCTTCATTGTTACCGGCCGTGTTTTGGGTGATGAAAACTTCGTCTTTTTCAATCGCAGACCGACACATTTTTTTTTTCCGTTAGTTAGAGAAGTTCAATAACTTTGTAATCGCTACCTAATAATGTAGCGTTTGGCAGGGTCGCCATGAGATGTAAATGGTTAGGGAAATAAAAGAGAAGATCACTGCTTGGTTCCCATTGGAAAAGTATAATGAATACTCAATAATTATACATGAATGCATTCAAGTAGTACATAGAGCAACGTAAACAATAATATGATACGTTAATATAAAGGAGCATACTTACTAACAATATAAAGGAACATACACACTTCAGGCGCGTCGTGTTCCACGCGCGCCTCAAAGAGCGTCAGCATAATGACGAGGCCCCCTCTCAGAGGGCTAAAGCCTGCCGGGGTCGCGGGTCTTATACCATCACCGTGACCCCGGAACATAAAGGGCTATTGAAGGACACCGTCAGTACAAGTCTGACAGTACCTCTCGCCCTGCCCGGGGTGGGAGGTCTCATTTGATGATTTTACCACCTAAAAAAAAATAAAAGTCATCCAAAATGTTTTGATAAATTAATAATATTTTTACATTTCAGATACTATTTTACATTTTAGAAGTAATAAATCACTCTTTAATGTACACTCAATTGTCAATTGAAACTTTTAAACATGACAGTACGGCAGTACAGGATTTGGTGAGTGTAAGCACAAAATGTAAAGAGACGCACCAATCTATCTGTTGGCAGACAATTTTGAAGACAAACTAGGAGTATTAATAACTCCTCACATTTACCGTTTTACTAAAACAGGTTAAACATCTGTTGAACACTAACCGTCGCAACACAAAAACATTTAAACGTTTGTTAAACACTTTTCTAAAAAAATGACAGATTATGACGTTAAAATAAGGTCCGTTTTGCAGTTACACTTTTTTTAGACAAGAAAGTTTTCAACAGATGTTTAATTTTTTGTAGTTATTGTCTATAAAAAGTGTTGTTCGGTTTTGCGGTGACAGTTTAGGACAATTTGTTCATCCGATCTTTACAGGTTCGCGTTTAATTTGATAATTATAAAATATATTGTCGTACGCGTTTACAACATATAGGACAGCATTGGTGACATTATGACTTCGTAGCTATCAAATAGCAAGAGTAAAGAAGGACAAGCTAAAAATTTAGCCCCATCTTTGTGGATGAGTGCGATTGCGAAATAGCCCTAGTCTTTATTCGAACGCATTCTCATCAAATATTTTTTATAATTAAGTAATGAAACAACGAAACGGAAGAAAAATCTTTTATGTTTTTTTTTTGCGTAATCTAGTGTTATATTTTCAATATTTTTTTCAAGAATAACCTAAAGTAGGCGAAGGTAAATTAAAATTTCTAACACTATATGCGTATTTTTTACAGAACTCATCCATTTGCTTTTTGTTGACCGTCATATCTTGGATGTTTAAGGATTTAATGTGGCAAACAATGTTGATCCAGCAATGTGAGAAGTTCTACCAAGAAATGCAGAGGATTCAAGATACTTGCGCACTTGTTTTGAAATCTACTTGCTCAGGTTAATGAATCAAAAAAAATAATATCACTAGTTTAAGGGCCCGCGAATTCTACTACTATCTAACATACTAAGTCCACAGCTGAATACAGCATCGTCCCATCCCTTCCAACGATCGGCAGATCTCCCAATCTTGCATTCAAGGCAGAGGTTTTCTACGCCCTTCACTAAATCTTGGGTCCCATCTTTTGAAGCTACACATTCGGGTGCGGGTATACTCCGAACTTACTTACTTTTTGGTAGAATGTTAAAAATACGTCGAAAGTAGACGTAGATCTTTTGATTAATATCTTTTTCGAGGCGTTAGACAAAGTGTTGGTAGACAAACAGCCAGAGGAGTAGAGGAAATTACCAAGGTCACTTTTCAGCCTTAATTGAGTGCCACTCAAAACAATGATAAATGGCACAAAAGAGAGGTCAACCAGCTCTGTGTATGGGCATTAACAGCGCTGGGTGTAACAAGGATGCTAATGATGATGGTGACAAGTGAGAAACCAGTGATGAGAGTTACCAAATGTGACTTGGGAATCAAAAAAGAAATCCCAATTCAAACAAAATATATTTCACATTATTTTTTTAACCTCTAAGAGGTATTATATTTTAACTATAAAATGTAGTTGAAGTGGCAATGGGCAGGCCACATGGTTTGTAGAAATTATAATCGAAAGGGTTAAAAGGCTCACGAGTGGCTACCGCGAACCGGTAGACGCGTAGGCAGGCCTTCCTCTGGGTGGTTCGGCGATATGACAATCGCGGAAAACCGATAGATACAAGGGCCGAATTGTCGTTCGATGTCGTGATTTAAGGGGATGAGGTGTTAAGCAGTGAACATATTCCAGCTGATGACAATAATGATTCAATTGCAGATGACGAAAAAAAGCTGTGTAAGAACGTCCTTCGCTTACATCGAGCATCATTCAGTAAGATACGTGTGTGTGGACTGTTCTACTTGGACGCAGCGTTACACTTAACTTCGATAAGCTTTTTGACCAATTACATTGTTGTATTAATACAGTTTGCATTTTTATAATGTTTTAAATAAATTGATTTTGTGATTTGCCAATACATTTTTCTTAGTTCTTAAAATTCAAACGCACATATGAATAATTCCCGTTCTGGGTGGAGCATCAGAAACAATTCTCAGACACTTGCTACCTAAAAACTAACTGCGTCCAGTTGTCCTTAGCAATCCAGGATTGCATTAGCCTATTAAGTTTGTCCGCAGATTGCGACTCCGGTAGGCTTTAGGCCCCAGTTTGCTGTCAACTCCTTGAATCTAGCGAAAAACGCGATGCATCGCGCCATCACATTGGCCTCTGATCTTATCGTCCTTGTCAGACGGCGAGATTACCTTTCTTGCCAGCCGGGATCGGTTTATGACTAACACTGTTACAAAATCTTTCGTTATCTTTGCCCTACAAGTGTCTTATTATAGTCACCTAACTATGAGTAAAATTGTACATCAATTTTATCTTGTGAAAAATAAGTACCTTTTCAGGCAACGTCTATTTTTGAGCCCTTTCCAATTTTTTCGGAAAGAACATAATTATCATGATGGTTTATTTATGAGTAGTTAATTTTATTTAAGTATACGACAAGGCAAGTATAAGGAAATTTTATTGATAAACGCCTAGTCTAGCCGAATTCATTTCAAGTAATTTGTTTTCGTTTCCATACATTTTAAATACAATAAGAGTTCCATAATCAACATTTACTTACTAGGTATCTATCGGACGTATCTATCGGACCAGTCAAAAGTTAAATATGAATTCATTTTGTTCTCGAAAATATTCTTCGGAGTTTCTCTTAAGCAATTCTGTTGATACAGATGTGCAGTCAATGCTTCTACCTTGGAATATAATGCAACATATAATGTTCTGTCCCAAGTATCGCATCACAAACAATATCATAAGTCCAAATAATCTTATCTCCAATTTGGTTTCCACGATCGTTTCCACAGTACTTATAGTGGTATTAATACTCTGCACCTGTATAAATACCATCAACAACGAGTTTCCCGGGTTTATTCTGTTCATCACTTATTTCAACTGCACTTTCTATTGTTTCGGTTTATTCATGAATTTCGTGATGCATCTCATTCAAACCGAATCTTCTATTCAATTCGTCCTGACTTTTCAAAAAGTGCACAGGTTTGTCAATGATGAGACCAGTTTCAACCAGTTTATCATTTGGAATTGGATTCTTGGATTTATCGCTCTGGGTTTTTATCTCATTATATGCACCTGTTTCTACATACATCTGGGTGTACCCTTTCACTCTGCCTATGTTTGCTATCTTACGATGTTCTTCGATTTTAATACTGTCTATGCAACACGTGTCTTTAAACTTCTGGAAAATAAACTCACTCTGTGGAATGACGAAGTAATAAATTCTCAATTGTTGGAAGACGTTGACTACAACAGAAATATTTTACAAGGCTATGTTAACATCGTTGAGTGTTATAATATCTATAAAGAGTCTTGCCAACAGTTCGTAAGTAACGTTGTATTTGTTCAATTATATAAATTCGTAGTAGATTGATTGTCACTGTGATTCTTACTCATATTTGCAGAAAATTTACAGAGCGACTATTTTTTCAGATACTATTTTATATTTTACAAGTTTTCATTCACTCTTTGAATTACATTCAAGTATCCATAAGCGTACTGAAAACAGGTGTAGAGATCAATAAAGTAGTGAGTATAATTTCAATAATTAAAAAATTTCCACTTGCTGTAGGTATGGCTAATTGGGTTTAATGAAATAACCAAATCACTCAGAATGGATCTTTAGTAATCCGGTATATAAAATAAACGATTCCGATCAATTGCGAACGTTCCTCCTTTTTTAAGTCGGTTAAAAAAATGGTGTCATGATGTCGAGAGAGACTTTTTAATTAAGTGCCCTCAAATGCTTGTTTGGTTGCAGGATAAGGGAACTTTGCTGGCGCTATTTATAATTAGTTGGTTGGTAAAGAATTTCACGTGGCAAACAATATTGATCCAGAATTGTGAGAAATTGTACTCAGCTGTTCAAACTGCTCAAGATACTTGCACAGTTATGTTGATGGCAGCTTCCTCAGGTGAAACTGAAAATAAAAACCTCTTTAAATCCCAAACCTTGGACATGCAACTGCAGTGGTACACGGCTACGGCGTCGGACGTTGGCAGATGATCTCCGGCCACCGTAGGCGTGGGCATTCGGACAGCGAGTAAAGGGCAACTCGCTGTCCGACCATGGACCATGCCCGGGTCGACGGCGCGTCGTGTTCCACGCGCGCCTCAAAGAGCGTTAGCAAAATGACGGGGCCCCGGGGGTCAGTACAAGTCTGACAGTCCTTCCTGCCCTGCCCGGGATGGGACGAATCATTAGAGGATTTTACAACAAAAAAAAAATAAAAAAAAAGCCTTGGACATAGTAGGCCAACTCTTTAACGATTAGATTATTCAGAAGGCGGTGGCAGCGGTGATATTACAAAACATATCGTGTATGTTCCTATTCGTAAATAATAATGACTATGGAACCCTTTTTACAGTGAACATGAAAAAACTCTGCAAGAACGTCCTCCGCTTACATCGAGCATCATTCAGCAAGATACGTGTGTGTGGACTGTTCTACTTGGATGCTGCGTTACAATTAAGCCTCATGGCTCTTATTACTAATTACACTGTTGTGTTGCTACAGTTCGCAATTTTGTAGTTTGCGTTAAAATGATTTAAACAATACTGTAGTAGTAATAATTTATCGTTCTTTATTTAAACCTAAACTCAGGTAGACCCTTAACGTTCGCCTTGTGTAATTATAAAAATAACCATGACTGCCGTTGAAGGAAAACAGTGCGATGAAGCAGGCAACTAAAAAAAAATGAAAACCCAATACTGACCCTTGAAGAAGCCCTTATGACTCCACTGATATTTTTAAGCCAATATCGTTCTAAACCGTTTATGATAATTTTTTAGGCTATAATTCAGAAACTAACTACCCAGGATAATTCATATTTTTCTCTCTTAATTCTTTAAATTTTAATAAGTTGTTGTCTACTTCATCAAAAGCCGCACATGAGTTCATATAAATAAATGACCCCGGGTCGACGACGCGTCGTGTTCCACGCGCGCCTCAAAGAGCGTCAGCATAATGAAGAGGCCCCCTCTCAGAGGGCTAAAGCCTGCCGGGGTCGCGGGTCTTATACCATCACCGTGACTCCGGAACATAAAGGGCTATTGAAGGACACCGTGGATTTTAGTCAGTACAAGTCTGACAGTCCCTCCCGCCCTGCCCGAGGTGGGAGGCCTCATTTGATAATTTTACCACGAGAAAAAAAAAAAAAGGGTCTAAATGACTTTGCCGATTTCACAATTAAAAGGAATTATTTATTTCAAATATTCCATTCCAGAATACTGCTACCTTCTGGTTTATTTAAGCACAAAAATGATTTTTTAATGTTTTTTTTTTCTGTGGTAGTGGATATTTTATAGTCGATAACACCTCCAATAACGGGTTATGGGACATCTCACCCACGCAAGAACTGGCCCGCAGGCCAGATGTCCCCTTTTTAAAATGTGCATGGGTAGATTCCGCGGGTAAAAAGTGAAAGGATATTTCGGCAAAATCGTATATTTCTAATTAAATATCTGTTCGACAAAGTCAATGATGAAGTGAGCTTACCCAGAAGAAGCTAGTTCAATAGGTTAGTCTCGGCCGAGGCAAGCGCGCTCGCTGTCGCGGCCGAGTGACCGAGCACCCGAGCCATATAGTGACAGCTTTTGTTTTGCTCGCGTAGGTATATTGTTTCATGTCTCAGTTGAGAAACCTTAAACGCGTCCACACAGGGCGAACTGCCTCGCGATGCAGTTTCCTCGCGCGGCAAATGCCTCGCTGGTCTGCTCGCTCTGTATGGACGCAAATAATGGTAGAATAAAACTGATCATATACGAAGCCTAAAGGAATTCTTTATAGCATACAGCGACAATTCCACGTAGGCAACTGGCTTCCACGTTTAATCCCTACTACTAAAGGATTCCTAGTGAGTTATTCAAACGGGTTTCCCTTTGACTAAACAAGGTATTACTACGCCTCAAAGGTGGAATTATATTTATGGGGAATTTATTAGAAAGTAGTTAGTATTGATATTTAAATTCACTTTGGTCGAGTTTTTTTGAAGCCACAGAGCGTGATCCATCCCAATGGCACGATCTGTAAATGCGGTGCGATCTGACGCCGGCAGTGCGTTTTCTTTGGAGAAGGTCTTGGCTACCTGAATAATAAAAACAATAGACGTAGCTACAGGTTAATCTTTTCTGGACGATTAGTGCTGAGGAAAGACCTCCCACAATTCCTTCCATGTACTCTTTTACTGGGGCGCTCAAACCAGCTCTTCAACTACAAATGCACATTCAAGGTCCAAAGTGCATAGTTCTTGATATTTCAGGAGCCATGCATTGTTCTATTAAATCACGGCTATACCTCAAACTACACGTAGCCAGGTTATCTTGGCCACGCTTTTGATGATCTTTCCGTACCATGAACGGTCAGCTTATAATGGAAGTTGTTATGTTGTATGTTGTTGGAGTTTTTAAATAGCCGTGTGTACAGTTACTAGCACTATAGCCTACCCCTATTAGTGAAACCCAATAGAACTTAAACATTCCTGTTTCTCTTTTGTAATAAAGTTGAAAATATATTGAACTAGCTGCTGCCAGCGGTTTCACCCGCTACAACTCGAAAATTATCCCACGGGAACATAAAATCGGGATAAAAACTATCCTATGTGTTAATCCAGGTTATAAACTATCTGTGTACCAAATTTCAGCCAAATCCGTTCAGTAGTTTTTGCGTGAAAGAGTAACAAACATCCATACATACAAACTTTCACGTTTATAATATCATCCATACATACAAACTTTCACGTTTATAATATTAGTAGGATTTTAACAAATTGTGGTAGGTTGATGTGCTGGCGTCTCTACATTAAAGCAGTGTTATTTTAACCTCGTACCTAATTAATCTTAAGGTACAATTGCGTGCTACTACACAACCTGTCTGAATTTTTATGTGATTACATTTTTCTTTTTTGTGCCCTCTTTTATGTGCAAAGTTTTTTTTTATGTGAAAACCCTGAAACACAAACGGGCTTGTTAATTAAAAAAGGTTTTATGGCAATAGAATTTTGAATTTGTACCGTTTGTTATACAAAAGTTTGTTAACGCACACACGATACTAGAGAGATTCTTAGTGAAAAAGAAAATACAAAAAAAAGTAAGCCTGACAACCAGTCTTACCAAAATATCGTATTATCCAGTTACGAGGTTGTGGAGGTCTGAGGCCCTACCATAAATTCTACGTATTAGACCGCACAGCGTATTAAAAGTATTATGACATAAATCTTGTAAATTAAAAAGTGCCTCTTGGATATGAAAGAGGAGCCAATTTTATCCATAATATTCAAGTCAAAGTACGGGGACTTTTACTTTGTGTCACAAAAACGTGAAAACTCGTGATAAAGACTCGGAAAGACAGTCGCGTGATGTACAATACTGATATATTCAACTGCATCCCGTTCCATTTAAAAATCAAATCAAATTGTCAAAAGACATAAAATAAAACTAGTACAAAACATGGTGCTACAGTCCCAGTCAAAAGAGTTAAAAAGTGTGAAAGTATTCTCATTCCAAAGCGTAGATCTCTATGGATAAGAATGAGCAAGAAACTCCATGCACACTCTTTTTATTAATATTTAAATTACCCGGGTATCCTTTTTTTACATCGCTACAAAATCATCAATTGAGACCTCGCAATCAGTGTGGGACGGGGACTGTCAGACCTGACCCACTAAAATCCACAGTGATCCTTCAAAGTACCGCGAACCCGAGCATGCTATGGTACGATTCAGACCAAGTTACGCATAGTTACCTCCGTCGGCATCCCGCGACGTGACTATGCGTAAGTTGCATGCAAATATGAACTGTAATTACTGTTGATACATTTCAATGTCCTTTACCGCATTGTAAAATGCCGCCCGACCCGGCGCGATGCGAGCCTGTTGGTCTGAATCGTACCTATTATTATAAGTCAATATGCTAAACAATTAATTCTCTTTGCCTCAATAAATAAACATTAGGTTCCATTTATTCCACGCCAGTTAGAGTACCATGTATAACATAATTATTCCGAACAGTTTCGAGCAATATTAGCATTCCAACAGTTTAGGGAAATACTTCATCATTACTGCTTAATGTCACGGCCGTATTCAGGGGGGGTTCAACCCCCCCATGTCTCAGTATCGCTGATAAATAAAATTTTTGAAAATTCTTTTACCTTTGGTTGTCCAACATTATGCTGAAAATATGCTATCGTGGGTGCTTTTACAAACATAAAAAATCATATACACCCAAACAAACACCCAGACTCAGAAATAGTACTTGCAGATCATACAAATGTTTGTTCCGTGCGACACGCTGCGCTCAGCTAAGCCACTCGCCATTTTTTTAGTGACATCTCGCGTGTCAACCTAGGGGAGGTTGTGAGCTGCATAACCGTACTTTTCTGTGGCTGCCTTAAATGACTCTAAGTCCTCCAGCAACGGGTTCAGTCACTGCGCCAACCGTGTACTACCTACTTATATTTATGATTCGTGCTCAATAGGCTCACTGTTGAATACTGATATTTCTATGAATCTCTTTTTTTATGAATGGGTTGAACCTGCCTCCCTCCCTCCTCCGCCGATCTGTTTTCCCCCTTGAAATAAATTCCTGACTGAGGCCCTGCTGAATGTTTTACTTATGTGTGATTTAACCTTATCATTTTGACCAGAATTCTCTACGTATGGTAATTTTGTGTTAAGCCTAATTTTGTGGGGATTTTAGTACCTAGACTAGATTTAACTAGACCAACCTACTTATTTAATTTAGGGCTTTTACGGTTTTTGCTTATGGGTAATAGTTTTTTAGTACTTAGGGCCTGCCACACGCACAAGCTTCACCACAGTTCTAACCGGGTGAAAGGTTTCAATGTTCAGAGGTTGAAGGAATACCGTGCAAGACTGATCCTCTTCCCGAAGGGCAAGAAGGTATTGAAGGGTGAAGCAAATGAAGAAGAACGCAGGTTAGCCACTCAGCTCCTTGGTCCAATAATGCCAGTGCAGCAGCCAGCACCTAAGTCTGTTGCTCGTGCGATTACTGAAGAAGAAAAGGACTTCAAGGTGTATCAATACTTGAGAGGGACTCGCTCCATTGCGAAACTTGTCGGCATTCGTGCCAAGCGTCTCAAGGATGCTGCTGAAAATCCGGATGACGTCACTAAAGCACCTACTGCAGTGAAAGAAACTAAAGCTAAGAAGTGAAGTTAACAATGTATATGTATAAAATCTATACATATCTATACATATTACATATTTACATATTTACATATATATATATATATATATATATTATATATAATCTATAAAATAGTAGGAAAGTCAAAACTGTACATTGATTATTTTTTTAAAAGAATACTTGGGGTGTGATCTATAATCGATACCGAAGCCAAAAATATAGTTTTTAGAATTTTTGTCTGTTTGTCTGTTTGTCTGTTTATCTGTTTGTCTGTATGTATGTCCGGGATAAACTCAAAAAGTACTGGACGGATTTGAATGATTCTTTTTTTGTTTTATAGGTTTTAAGTCTGGTCAAAACATAGGCTATAATTTATTTTGGAAACTTGAACACCTGGCGCAGAACCGCAACAGACTAGCTAAACTATAAGAGATACAAAAATGGTGCCATAGCAAAAATTGTTCCACGTGATGAGCATTTTCTGCTGAGAGAATAAATTTGAAGATCTGGAACACCTGATGTGGAACTCCAAGAGCCCAGCTACACTATAACAAATACAGGAATGACGTCTTAGCCAAGTTGTTCGGCCTGGTGAGTACTCTCTGTTGACATATAAAAATTGAAGATCTGGAACACCTGATGTGGAACACCAAAAGCCCAGCTAAACTATAACATATATAGAATCGACGTCTTAAAAAGAGTTGTTCAGCCTGATGAGCATTCTCTGTTGACGTGTAAAAATTGGAGATCTGGAAAGAAACAAGTGTTTCTTTTAAATTGGCCAAAAGGGAGAAATCCGCATCTATAAGAGATACGGGAAAACTTTCTTAGGAACCTTTAGCTCTTTTTTGAAATAAAAAAATATTCTACACATTAATTATTTACCCGGGCTCTTGGAGTAGGGTATCAGACTTTGCAGAACTTCGATTTTGACGACCCCGTTGTCGCTGACATAAGCAACAAGATCCGCGTACGAAGTCGCGGGCAGAAGCTAGTGCATAATATAGTAGAGATTACACCCGCGCGGAGCCGGAGCGGGTCGCTAGGTTTTAGGGTACCTTTTTTTTTAGCGTGGTAAAATCATCAAATGAGACCTCCAACCCCGGGCAGGGCGGGAGGTACTGTCAGACTTGTACTGACTAAAATCCACGGTGTCCTTCAGTAGCCCTTTATGTTCCGGGGTCACGGTAATAGAAATAAGTCCCGCGACCCCGGCAGGCTTTGGCCCTCTGAGACCCCGGGCCCCGTCATTTTGCTGACAGCTCTTTGAGGCGCGCGTAGAACACGATGCGCCGTCGACCCGGGCATGGTCCATGGTCGGACAGCGAGTTGCCCTTTACTCGCTGTCCGCATGCCCGCGCCTACGGTGGCCGGAGATCGTCTTGCGACGTACGACGCCGTGGGCGTACACCACTGCGGTTGGGGCGGAGGGAGGACGCTGTCCTCTCTCTCTCGCGGCCCGCCACCTCCTTCACGAGCATTACTGCCTCGCAGAAGGTTGCGACCGCTTCTCACTCGTCGCGTTGGGGGACTGCAAAAAAAAACAGGAGATGATAAATAATTTGGAGGGTATACTCCCAACGGCCACCACTAAAACCGGCCCCAGTGGTGGCCGTTAGAACAATTACTTATTTTTTGTCCCAACGGCCACCAGTGGCGGACGTTGGGCCATTCCAAATAATATTTGTCTCAACGGCCACCACTGGGGCCGGTAAAAATATATTTCCCGAACAGATACTTGCAATTTTAGAAGAAACTTAAAATAATGGAACTACTGATTATTTTTTATTATCACTAGTTCCATTTTAAAGGAATCTGGAAATAATGGAACTAATGTTGAATTTGCCTTTTTCGTTGACTAACCAGCAAAAGTACTAGGCTAGCATAAGTTCAAAGTGGTTTTTATTTAAATATTTCTTGGCAGGAATAGTAAACCTGAAATTGTCTTGTATTGACTCAGAAAAAATTAAAAAAATACCATTTTGAACTTATGCTAGCCTAGTACTTTGTGACCATGTAATCTAAATATAGCAAATGCTATAGTTAGATTACATTGACAAAAGACTGAAAATAAAATAAATATTGTTTGGTTCCAACGTCCGCCACTGGCGGTCGTTGGGACAAAAAATAAGTAATTGTTCTAACGGCCACCACTGGGGCCGGTTTTAGTGGTGGCCGTTGGGAGTATACCTTTTGATTTGATTTGATTTGATTAAATTTCATTCCACCAATTCGCACTAAGGGCTTTCAATCTTCCTACATAATGCGCACATCAAAAGAGTGGAACTCACTTACTGTATCAGTGTTCCCGAACGCATACAGCCCGAATCTCTTCAAAATTAGAATTAACAAGCTCATTCTGAGTATGTAGGTAAGCTCGCTCAGTCAGGCATGCTACTCTGGGTAATTTATTGAATCACCACTGCTCTCAAAACGGTGACAAGCAACATCTTAGGGCAGCGTTTCCCAACCTTTTTCAGCCACAGACCCCAAGGAAATCAAGCACAGTTTTCATGGACCCCCTTGTTAAGAAAAACAACTTTTTTTTTTCACTCACATCATTCATTCAGTCTCGCTCACCGCACGTTGGCGCACGTTCGCCTTGTTAAGCTAGCGTAGCGATTACGAGACATTAGCACTTATGTATGGTCCAGAGATAACACCGCGGACCCCCATACATATACTCGCGGACCCCCAGGGGTCCGCGGACCACAGGTTGGGAAACACTGTCTTAGGGGAATGCTGAACGGGACGAAACGGGAGAGCTGTCAGCAAACTGCCGGGGTCGCGGGATTTTCTGAGCAGTTTATGAGGTTTCTATGACCCTTGAAAATAAAGAGCAAAAGTAGGACCTCAGTAGTAGTCAGTAATGTCTGACAGTAGACCCAAAACTGACAAATTTGACGATTATATCAACTTAAAAAAAACAGGGTTCTTTTGATATTTTTAGTCTATGCCTCCATATTAAACGCGGTTAAAGTGACGTGAGGTCGCGTGGGCTCCGAGGTTTCGACTACATCGAGAACTTTGTGACGTCACGTCACAGAGAATGCGGTGCGGTTGTCGAATGCTATGCTTTGATGTTTGACTTCTTGAAGGCTGATATTACTCGTATACCTACAATGTATTTCATAATATAATGCTCAGTCTATTTAATGTTAGATTTTTGAAATATATTGTTGTTGGAACAATGCTGTTTAAGAGGACAGTAGAAAAAAAAAATAGAATGTTAAAAATCGCATGACTGTCATACAATATTATAACAAAAATTAAAAGAAAATTCTTGCGAAAACTTTAGATGCTAGCTTACATTAGTCGTGAGTTAGTGAATAGTAGTATAACTTAGTTATTAAAATGTTATTAGATGTAGGTAAGAGTAAGACATATTGCAAACAAACATGGTTGGTTTTTCTCAAATAAAATAATAATATAGTTTACAACCATTGAGCTATTATTACTACGTATAGAGACGGCACCACGCATCACCACTGTGTCCCATCCAGAACGAGTGCGCGCGCCTAGAACACGCCACAGAGCTGTCAAACAACTGAATGAACATCTATGCGCGCGCACACTTTTTTATTTTTTTACAAAATAAAAAAGTGTGGTAAATCATTTAATGAGTCCTCCGACCCAGGGCAGGGCGGGAGGGACTGTCAGACTAGTACTGACTAAAATCCACAGTGTCCTTCAATAGCCCTTTACGTTCCGGGGTCACAATAATTTGTTAGTCCTGCGACCCCGGCAGGCTTTGGCCCTCTGTAGAGGGGCTCCGTTATAATGCTGACACTCTTTGAGGCGACCCAGGCATGGTCCATGGTCGGACAGCGAGTCGCCCATTACTTGCCGCCCACATGTCCGCGCCTACGGTGGCTGGAAGTTTACAACACTCATAGGATAATCTCATTGTGTGATGAGCACGATCATTTGTTCTGTGTCTGGGTGTAATTTATCTATAACTAGCAGTTCGCCCGCGACTTCGTCCGCGCGTATTTCGAACTTCGCCTCTGTGTATTTCTACTCCCGGCCACCTTCTTAAAAAGAACAAACCTATACTATACAATATGTGTGACTCCTAACTATCCAATACAACCCCTTTTTTATTAAATGTCCAAATGAATCCTCCCACTGTTCGAGTTAATCGAACACTCAGCGAAAATGTATAATTGCATCAGTTTGAGTGAATCGAACACTCTGCGAAAGCACATAATTGCATCGATTGCAAGTATGCACATTCGCTCGAGTCTCACAATATCGAACCAGTTCGCGATTAGATCTCTTTAGAGACACCACGCACTCAAAACCATTACCATTTAACCATAACGAATAAGTAGTTATATAGTGTACCATTTTACTTTGTAACTCTTTATAGTGATTTAATATAACTGTTTCCACTTTAATTAAAGACTTTAACTTTAACCAAAAAACCATTATCACATTAACAAGAAAAAGTAGTGTTAGGTCACCATAGCATCGAGCGCAGCTTTTTACACCCACCCAGAGTGGGACGGGAGTGGGACTGTCAGATACGTGTCACGTTTACCTTATGAGACAGTCCCGCGACTTCGGCAAGCTTTGGCCATCTAAGAGGGGGCCCTATAATTTTGCTGATAGCTCTTTGAGGTGCGCTTGAAACACGACACGCCATCGACATGGGCAAGGTCCATGATCGGACGGCGATTCACCATTACACGCTATCCGCATGCCCGCGCCTACTGTGGCCAGAAATCACCTCGCGACGTCCGTTGCCGTAAGCGTCTCCCGCGTGATTGGGTCGTGAGGTGGACGCTGTCCTCTCTCTCCTCACGCGACTCGCCTCCGCCTTCGCTAGCATGACTGCGTCGCAGAAGGAAGCGACCGCTTCCTATTCCGTCTCGCCCCGCAGCAAGGCTTCGACAAATGCCGGGTGTGAGAGGTCGCTGTCTTTCGCTACCGTGAGGACACGACGGTGCTTTGTCCAAGCCCTGCACCGTATGTTCCAGGTGATCCGGACGATCCACGGAGTAGTGACGCTTTTGTCAAGCGGAAGATGAGGACGGCGTGACGCCTCTATAGCCACTCTTCAAAGAGGGGTTGTTTCGCAACATCCCGTCGTATTGAACATTTTCATCCATAATATAACCCCCAAGCCAAATTCCAAAACAACCCCTAAGTGGTCGAATTTCGCAAAACCCTGTCTTAGTGAACATCTACGTCTTAAAAATAACGACCATGCAAAGTTGCAACATTTGAGACTCCTAGTACTTACAAATAACAAAATTTCATACAAATTATCAACACCAAAAACAACCCCTTAGGGATTGAATTCGCAATATCCCGTCTTAGGTAGCACCTACTTTTTAAATAGCTACCCCCTGTCAAAATTTGAGACTCCTAACTATCAACCCTAAAAACAACCCCTTAGGGGTCAAATTTCCTAATATCCCGTCTTAAGTACCACCTACGTCCTAAAAAGAACCCTCATGTCACATTTGAAAATCTTAGTGCTTGTAGTAACAAAGTTTCATACAAACTATCCATGACAAAAAACAACCCCTTAGGGGTCGAATTTCACAACATCCCGTCGTAGTGAGCATCTTTGTCCTTAAAAGAATCCCCATGCAAAATTTGTTAGCTTGGGGCTAGATGGCGTTGTGTGACAGTTGTGAATTATTATAAAAAAAAAAAAAATAACTCAATATGACATTCTCGTGGGATAACTGCCCATATTCACGCGAGTAACGTTGCCGCGCCGCAGTCATAAGAATCACTATAAACATATAACTTTGTCTGAAAATATTCTCCTGAAACTTAGAACGTCCATTTATTAAGCAGACTGAACAATAAACAAAGTATAAAGGTTGCCTTGTAATAAGGCACTACTCTAAATTGGAGCCTACAAGCATTATCATATTATTAACATTGTGGTAGTAGTGTGGGGACGCGCCGGGATCTGTCGCGGGATTCCGTTTTTTTAGCTGGATTTTTATATTTTACTTGCGGCCCGTCCCGGCTTCGCACAGGTGGAGGACCCGGTCTAAAATTTGAGATTTAAACTATCCTATCTCACAGTTATCAATGACTTAATTTTTCTCAAACAAGAATTTAAATCCATCGGTCTGGATCTTAACCCTTCCAAATGTGAAATTTTTATTTCTGACACGACTGACAGACTATCTACCCTTGATAAATTTAATGCCATAGCACCCCAGATCAAAATTGTAGACAAAAATTCCCTGCACCTCCTAGGTTCCCCTATTTTCGAAGACAGTTTTTCATCATTCATCGACGAAAAAATTAATCATTTTAACGACATTTCAGATCGACTTTCCCAAATTAATTTACATTCAGCTTTCACCATTATTAGGTATTGTTGTTTTGGTCCAAATTTTATGTACTTTCTCCGGTGTTCTCCTCTGTGGAAACACACACATATTTTGGACAAAATTGACCAAATTATTCGTGAAACGTTAACATCCATCCTTAATGTGGCCCTGGACGACCGAGCGTGGCTGCAAGCCACCCTCCCTATACGATTTGGTGGACTCGGCGTCCGCAAAATTTCTAGTGTGAGTTTACCGGCGTTCCTGTCCTCTGTCCACAGCACTGAAACCTTAACCAGGAAGATTTTAAGTTCCTCCCTGGTTGACCCTGAAGTGCCGTGCTTGACCGATGCAGAGAACGCCTGGAAAATGACTTGCCCGGATTCAGATAGACCCGTGAACCCATCTTCCCAGAGGCAGTGGGATGAGCCGCTCTGCAGGTTGGTACGGTATAATCTTATTAATACGTCAACCAATTCTGTAGAGCGTGCCCGCCTGCTGGCTGTGGGCGAGTGGGAGTCGGGTCTATGGCTTCAGGCACTACCGTCACCCAACATAGGCACCATGCTGGGTGACGAAACCTTCCGGATCGCTACATGCCTGCGTCTGGGCGCTCCTTGCGGGGCTCCACATCGTTGTCAGTGTGGCGAAGGCGTCGACTGCCTCGGGCACCATGGCCTTTCCTGCAGCAAGAGTGCAGGTCGGCTAGCACGGCACGCTAGTTTAAATGACATTATCCGTCGTGCTCTTGTCACCGCCGGGGTGCCAGCCGTTTTAGAACCCAATGGCTTGGCACGCGACGATGGGAAGAGACCAGATGGGATGACTGTAATGCCTTGGAAGTTGGGTAGACCTTTGGTGTGGGATGCAACATGTGTCGACACCCTTGCGCCATCCCATCTTTCTGGTACTGCATGCTGTGCTGGTGCGGCTGCTGCAAGTGCCGAAAACCTCAAACGGCGCAAATACATTAGCTTGACTAATAGCTATGTGTTTGAGCCGTTTGGGGTTGAAACACTAGGGCCATGGGGTCCGAGCGCCCACCAACTTTTCAAAGACATCGCTAAGCGTATAGTCGACGCCTCGCGTGACCAGAGGGCTGGCCTATATCTTGGGCAAAGGATCAGCATTGCGATCCAACGAGGCAATGCCGCCAGCGTTCTGGGCACTTTCCCCATTGACAGCGATGTGGATGAATTTTTCGACGCCCTGTAATCTTTAGTTTTATTTCGATCTTTTTTGTAAATATTTTATCTTTATTTTTAGTTTTTAAATGTAGTATTTTAGTAACTAGTTCTGTTCATTATGTTAAAAACCTAAATAAATATCAAGTATCTCTCAAGTTGGATCGAACTGCACATGGTGTGCGAATTTTATTATAATCGGTTAAGTGGTTTAGGAGTCCATTGAGGACAAACATTGTGACACGAGATTTGTATATATTAAGATTTTAGACGTGGGTATCATTTGAGTTTTTTTTTTTTGCGTATTATAGAATTAATATTTAAGTCATAAAAAGAATCCTAATATTATTTCATTTGAGACAAAAAAGCAGTAGTGCCATTCATAAAAAAAAAAACTATTGTTGTACATTTTTCTTTGGGATATAAGTAATTCAATTTTAAAATTTTGACTTAGTTATAGAATTAAAATTTTATAGTAATAAAAATTATAATAATTAAATGGCCAGATTTAAATCCAAACAAAACGTAACGTTTCTTATTAATGTGTAAGTGAGTGCCATGCACTCATTAAAATATTTTCCTTGTAGATAATCACTTGTTTCAAAACCTTTGTCGTACCTTTTTCTTTTAGTTTAGCCTACAATACTGTTAACGCATTTATCTGATTCAAAGTCCCGTCGTGCCATTATCGATCCCGGGAAAGTTCCGCAACTTTACAACACTACTTTCCCGTATTCAGGTGATGCTCTCTTTAGATTGCAGATTACGTCTTGCTTACATTGCTACTCATTCACTAATTAAGCATTTTCCTGTCTGTTTGGTTTCTCTAATTGAATAATTTATGTCTGACTTGAATTTGGATTCCAGTATGTATTCAGAAGCTTCATAAAGGTAACCATTGTAAATAAAAAAAATACATGTGGCACTCCCGAAAATGCCGCGGTGAAGCTATTGCATCATCATCATCTCAGCCATAGGACGTCCACTGCTGAACATAGGACTCCCCTTTTGATCTCCACATGTACCGGTTGGAAGCGACCTGCATTCAGCGTCTTCCGGCGACCTTCATAAGGTCGTCTGTCCACCTTGTTGGTGGACGTCCTACGCTGCGCTTGCTAGTCCGTGGTCTCCACTCTAGCAGTTTTCGACCCCATCGGCTAACCGCTCTGCGAGCAATATGGCCTGCCCATTGCCACTTCAGCTTGCTAATCCAGTAGGCTATATCGGTGACTTTAGTTCGTCTACGGATCTCCTCATTTCGGATTCGATCACGTAGAGAAACACCGAGCAAAGCCCTCTCCATAGCTCGCTGAGCGACTTTGAGCTTTGAGATGAGGCCGATAGTGAAAGACCACGTTTCGGTGCCGTAACTCATCACTGGTAACACTCATTGGTTGAAGACTTTCGTCTTGAGGCACTGAGGTATATCGGACGAAAAGACACTGCGTATTAGTTTCCCGAAAGCTGCCCAACCGAGTTGGATTGCATAACATTTCTTTTTTATTTTAAAAGAAAAAAAATCGCCTACCGCGTATATTTAATTAGAATATCATTTATTTAAAACTAGCTTCTGCCCGCGACTTCGTACGCGGATCTTGTTGCTTATGCCAGCGACAACTGGGTCGTCAAAACCGAAGATCTGCAAAGTCTGATACCCAACTTCAAGAGCCCGGGTAAATAATTAATAGGAGTTTGGCCAGTAGAATAATTTTTTTATTAATATATTCATCGTCATCGAAAATCAGTCCTAAACTGCGACCGCCTTCACTGCGTGAAGGTAATCCTAGCTTATGTTACTTTTTACATAATTATACAGTGAAATTAGTGATAGCTTTGATTTCCACATCAGGTGTTCCAGATCTTAAAATTTTATACATTAATAGATAATGCTCATCAGGCTGAAGAACTCTTTCTAAGACGTCATTCCTATATTATGTTATAGTGTAGCTGGGCTCTTGGAGTTCTACATTAGGTGTTCCAGATCTTAATTTTTTATACGTCAACTGAGAGTGCTCATCAGGCTGAACAACTCTTTCTAAGATGTCATTCCTATTTGTATAGGAATGACGTCTTAGAAATAAATACGAATCTTAGAAAGAGTTGTTGTTGGTGTTTCTTTTAATAAGCCGAAAGGGAGAAATCTGCATCCATAAGAGATACGGGAAAACTTTCTTAGGAACCTTTAGCTCTTTTTTGATACTGACAATTTTGGCGTTTTTATTATTTTGCTCAAGTGTGAGCTGTCCTTAAAAATGAGTGAAATTGACCAAATTTTTTTAGTGCCGATCGACTCTCTTTTATGTAAGGATAATTTCATTGTATCGGAAGAAAAAAATTGGGACGGCGCACGGTGGGCCGAAAATCGGCTTTCATAGACTTAGGCATTTTATTTTGCAAGTGCCATTTTTTATGCCGGATATCACTTCTATTAGTTATAACAATATACAAAAATGACACCAGAATTGATTCTGCACAAAAACGAAGGAATTATAATTTTTTTACGAAAATTTTGTATGGAGCTAGTATGAAAAATCGAAATATCTCGAAAACGGCAGGGATAACCCTAATATCCTTATAGGGGGTTATAGTACTAATTATTTGTGATTTTTTGACATAAGTTACATAATGGTTGTGAATGCCGTTTTTTTTTTTAAAAATCGTCAAAATATTTTCATTTATTTTTACATATGAAACGTTCCTTTTAGTGTTTAAGTTGAAGATTTCAGAGCTTTAACAACTCTTAACATAAAATAGCATGACCTCTATAGACCTGAAGGACTAGACAGAGGTGAAAGAAAAGTTATTTTGTAGGTTATTGTACCCTTTTTTGTGGTTGTTTTTGAAGGCGGTTATATTTTTTTTGAAAACTCGGTGTAATCGATGTACATACATAAAAAAAAATACCGACCGACCGAATGGAGAACCTCCTCCTTTTTTTGAAGTCGGTTAATAAATAAAATGGACTGTATATATACTTTTTATTGAAAGGTAATTTAAATAAAACAGAAGTAACAAAAATAATATCAAAGTGCATAATAATTTATGAAAATATTAACTAAACATATGATACAATAAACTAACATGAATTACAAAAGAACATAAAGAAAAATAATTGAATTTTACAAATTTTCTTTACAACTTTCGTTGTCGGACTCCAATTCCGAGTCAGAATCCAGATTGGATACACCTACAAACGCGAACTCAGTTTCCGGAAACTGTATTAGGTCGAGAGTTTCAGCAAAAAAGGTTGTCTTCCTTTTGGCATCTAACTTCGGCCTTTGTGCACTTAGGAAAGGATCCGAAGAAACAACAAGCATATTTAGGATATCTTGATTAGAATCTTGCCTGCTTCTTTTCCGCGAATGATGTTCCCGAAACCTCCTAAAATCTTTGTTTCGAGACTCTGAGGCTTCTTCCGACAGAGTCCCAATCGGGACAATATCATTTTTTTCGATTATGTCAGCACCGTGTATTAATAGTTTATGTACGGTTGATGACATGTAGTACCAGTCGTATAATTCCACGTACTTTTCTGCTGTTTTGCGAGCAAAATCTTTAAATTTGATGACATCTATCTTCTCACCAGATGTTATTGCTTGCAAAATAACAGAAAATCTTTTTATCAGGTCTTGATCCAACCCAGTAATAGCTGCAGTTTTATTGGGAAACTCGAAAAACTTCCTTGCGGTATTCCCGTCATTGGTAGTTCCCGAGCCTTGTTTCACTATATCAATCAACAGATTGAGCTCCTCTTTAAATTTATTTTGAATGTTTTTTTTTCTGTTTTGTAACATTTCTTTATGCTCATTACTTCTTGCTGCCCACTGTTTGAAGTCAAGTCTGTACGCAATGTGTAACAGACATTCCATGCAATTTATACGGGCATGTAGGGATGATAGGCCAAATTCGTATATGTCAGAACACACAGTTTTTGATGTTACAGCATCTAAGTGGTTCATTTCTGTTGGTTTTGCTAAGCACAGGTAGCATGATGCATTTGATCTAGCTTCAGAAAGGTACGTGCAGACTTTTGCGTCGATCATTGTCATCATTAGTTTATGAGTCACCCTGTTACTATTAATGCACTCTGTGGGGTTAAGGGCCTCAATTTCCTCATCCATTTTTCTTTTGTTATCAATGACAACTGCATCGCTTTCTTTTACAAAAGTGAACTGAACCGGACGACAATAAAAAGTTGAGCATGGTTTCGGGTTTGTCCATATAGTATTATCTCCATCTGTAAGTTTCAGTGGCACCAAGGAGGTCATAAAAATGCTTGAATCATCATGCTCGCCGTCCATTTTCTGCTTGTATCGGCTTTGATTGGAAGCACCATCAAATCCCCACTTCGATATCAGCTTTAACTGCTTATTTTCCACATTATCAGAAAGACTTTGAAGAATCCGCTTCACCGTGATGTCAAGTAAAGCTTGAAGTGTAATTCTAGCTGATGAATCAGTAACTGACACTGATAGATTAGGAGGGTAGCATGCAAGCTTAGTTTGTTGCAGTTTATAGTAGGATGGGTAAATATCCTTAGCACCTTCCCGAATGGCAGTCTCTCGCAACGTAATATATTGCCACTTTGAAAGCTTAAGTGAAAGAAGTAATCCAAGTGCTTTCTCTGGTGTAAATATCACTGTTTTCACTGGTTTCTTAATGCTTTCATTGATTTTAACGGCAGCTTCTGGATTTTTGATCATATATTCGATTACAGATGCGATATCTTCATACCCTTCTTCTTTTAAACGCGCTGCAGCTGCATATGCCAATTCACAGGAATCCTCGCCTATGTGCTCACTAGATCTTCTCTTTTTCTGTTTGCTTCCCAGATCTTTGAATGGTTTTCGGGACCTTTTTGTCATTGTTCCAACAGTCGATGATGTCGAAGGTTCTGGAGAGACTGAACGTGCTCTTGGTATCTCATCAACAGTTGGTTCTTGATTTATTAAAGTAAGCACGCAACTCGGCCAATCAATATTTGCTTGCAGCCACTCTCCGTACGTATTTCTAAAATTATCAAAGAATCGTTTAGATTTCTGCCACCTGTTTAAAGCAGATCGCGTGAATCTACGGCAAAATTCTTTGAGAGTTACTTGATCTTCGGCAGAAAGACAATCGCCTATGCGAGACACAATTGCACTAAACAATACTTCATGATTAAATGAAGGACACTCACTTTTTAGAAGAACAAACAAGTCTAAGTTGGTGATTAAACTTTACATTCTAAGATTTTATAGTCGCAAAGCAAATACTTAGTTTTAGTGTTAGCAGTTACACAGTTGTGAACAATCTAAATTATGGAACAAAATTGTAGCCCTTTTATTGTAGGTACCTATAAAGTCAATAATTAGTAAACTACCCTCGTTAAAGTTATAAAAGATATGACATTGAAAATTTATAATCGTAAAAACATTTCGTAGAACTCATAGTACAACTAATCAACATTAGCAAATCACATTAGCTCACTAATTACAAAAAAAGTGACTGCAGTTCTTAGTAGATATTGTTACGAGAAATTTCAAATCATTTAATCACATATTAGGCTCATTAGAATCAGAAAACTACAACCATCATTCTAATTACTTAATTACTTGTCAGCAGACTCATTAGATGATTACACAAGATGTTATTTTGTATTTTGATCTTCTGCAAGGTCTTAAAATTCCTTTTGTGTCGATATTATTATGTGTCCGGTTATGTTATAATCATACTTTTAGGGTATGATCAATTAACAATTTCATTCCCCTATCTTTCAAAAAGAAGCGACTGCATGGGCACTTTGACACTGATATTCAACTATTTGGTATTGTTGGAAATCTTACAAGATACTACACACTTCTGTCTAGTCCTTCAGGTCTATAGATGTCATGCTATTTTATGTTAAGAGTTGTTAAAGCTCTGAAATCTTCAACTTAAACACTAAAAGGAACGTTTCATATGTAAAAATAAATGAAAATATTTTGACGATTTTTAAAAAAAAAACGGCATTCACAACCATTATGTAACTTATGTCAAAAAATCACAAATAATTAGTACTATAACCCCCTATAAGGATATTAGGGTTATCCCTGCCGTTTTCGAGATATTTCGATTTTTCATACTAGCTCCATACAAAATTTTCGTAAAAAAATTATAATTCCTTCGTTTTTGTGCAGAATCAATTCTGGTGTCATTTTTGTATATTGTTATAACTAATAGAAGTGATATCCGGCATAAAAAATGGCACTTGCAAAATAAAATGCCTAAGTCTATGAAAGCCGATTTTCGGCCCACCGTGCGGCGGAAGTTGATAAAAGTTAGCCAAATATGTTTTCATACAAATTGTATGAACGAAAAAATTACCAATTTTTTTATGATGTCATTTGATTTAGTGTCTTTTAAGGACTATTTCATTGTATGGGAAGGAAAATGTCCGGGCAACAGAAGTTGGTCAAATCTTATGAAATACTGACACTATTAATACGATGCTGATAGAAGAAACATTACTCTACATACTTTTGACCAACTTCTACTATCCAGATATTTTTCTGCTGGTACAATTATCTCATCCTTACATGAAAGTTTTTGACGAACTTCCGACGTCCCGATTTCTTTCTTCCGATATAATGAAATGATCCATACATGAAACAGAGTCGAACGGCATTGAAAAAAATTGATCAATTTCACTCATTTTTGGGGCCAGCTCACACTTGACCAAAAAAATAAAAACACCAAAATTGTCAGTATCAAAAAAGAGCTAAAGGTTCCTAAGAAAGTTTTCCCGTATCTCTTTTAGATGCGGATTTCTCCCTTTTGGCCAATTTAAAAGAAACACTCTGTATATTATGTTAAAGTTTAGTTGGGCTTTTGTTGTTCTACATTAGGTGTTCCAGATCTCCAATTTTTACACGTCAAAAGAGAATGCTCATCAGGCTGAACAACTCTTTCTAAGACGTCGATCTATATATGTTATAATTTAGCTGGGCTTTTGGTGGTCCACATCAGGTGTTCCAGATCTTCAATTTTTATATGTCAACAGAGAGTGCTCATCAGGCCAGACAACTTTGCTAAGACGTCATTCCTGTATTTGTTATAGTGTAGCTGGGCCCTTGGAGTTCCACATCAGGTGTTCCAGATCTTCAAATTTATTCCCTCAGCAGAAAATGCTCATCACGTGGAATAATTTTTGCTATGGCACCATTTTTGTATCTCTTATAGTTTAGCTGGTCTGTTGCGGTTCTGCGCCTCGTATTCAAGTTTTCAAAATAAATTATAGCCTATGTGTTGGCCAGACTTAATACCTATACAACAAAAAAAGAATCATTCAAATCCGTCCACTACTTTTTGAGTTTATCCCGGACATACATACAGACAAACAGACAAACAGACAAACAGACAAAAATTCTAAAAACTATATTTTTGGGTTCGGTATCGATTATACATAGATCACATCCCAAGTATTCTTTTAAAAAAATATTCAATGTACAGTTTTGACTTTCCTACTATTTTATTATATGTATAGATGTTTGTGGTGCACTACTGTAATAAAGAAGTTCTTAGTTGTAGGACAATTTTTAAAGAAGGTTTCAATGTGAAAACTCCTTTTGTAGCTGGCTGTTTAGAATCAGTACGAAAAAGCAAATTGTCTTAATGACAGTTATTTTTATTATTGCGAAGTCTCCTCAACTGAAACGACGTTAGACGATGCGTGGTGTCAGGTATTTTCGTTAGGTTTTGAGAATTTCTTGATTCGGTACCCGCGCCGCTCGCGCTTAGAGCCCGCGATAAAAGCTATGCAATAGCTTAAAAACCTCTATTAGGCAAAAGATTAGGCAGAAGAGAGCAGTGGTGGCCCAGTGGTATCGGTCCCGATTTTCGAGTTGTAGGTCGTAGGTTCGAACCCAGCTTGGCGCATTACTTTGTGTAATTTATTTCATCACCACTGCTCTTAAAACAGTGAAGGAAAACATCGTGAGGAAACCCGCGTGGTGGATTATGGCCCACTCCCCTTTCTTAGAGAGGAGGCCTGTGTCCCAGCAGTGGGAACATTATAGGCTGATGATGACTATCTCGCCTAGTTAGCAACGATGTGGGCGACGGTGAAGCACGCCTGCCTAGAAGTAGCCTACTCATTTTTGAATTACTGCGTTCAGTATTTACAAGTGGTCATTTTCTCGTACTACTAATTACTCTATTAAAGTAGCAGTACAATAGTTAGCTCATTAGTAGCATTTATTACATAGTACTTGAGCGTACTGACTCCCGCAAAGCCATTCTTTTCTAAAATAGAATAATGTAGCAATTAGAAGGGAGAAATGCAGTACGGAATAGTGTAAAAAGGATCTTTTTTTTTGTGGTAAAATCATCAAATGAGTACTCCCGCCCAGAGCGTGACTGGGGGGGGGGACAGTTAAACTCGTACTGACTAAAATCCACGGTGATCCTTCACTAGCTCTTTACGTTCTAGGGTCGCGGTTACCTGATATGCAGTCCCGCGAGTCTTGGGGGCCCCGTGAGATTGCTGACTGCCCTTCAAAGGGGTTATATTGCTTTTTTTTAGGAATACAGTTTTGTGTGCAGCTTTGCCTCAGCGTGCATAGTTTAGTGTGCACTAAGCTAAACCATCTGAAGGCTGCGTCTCGATGACAAGCTCGGCACAGCGTAGACATTGTCTTATACAGAATACCGCGGCACGTTTTGAACCAACCTCATATTACAAATACATATTTCGATCTTCAAAAATATCGTGGTGCAAATAAAAAGACTTATTCGTCAACTCGCCTGCAATTAACTCGCTCGCTCGGGCGAGTTGGCACCTTCCGATTTTACCTATTTTTATTGTCGTCAACTCGCAACTGACCGAAAAATGGTACAGTCATCTATAAAAGTGTTATAATAAATTAATATAGAAACCTACTTTATAGTATGAGGCGCTGTAAGATTTGAGTTTGAATATTTGAAAACGTACCCACGATATAGGAGAAATCCCAAGCGTGGGGCAAAGACACCTTGTCAACTATCTGGTATTTTATATTAATTGTATTTTTGTAAAAACAGTGTAAAATACCTGTATACTATGAAGTACCTTTATTTAATGATTTAAATACAACCTTTTCGTGAAAGCCTAGTACTTTTGTGATAAATAGATTTTGCCCAAAACTTGTATGTTGAGACAGAACTGTTAAAATGAAAAATACCACCTTGATTTTATGCAGTCCTAGTACATTTTTGGGTATTGAGTATTCGCCAAAAGAAATTTTTAGTTTTGAAGACCGTTCGTTGTGCGGCATGAAAACCTTCAGCATGATTCTGTTCTCCTAGTACTTTTTGTTCTAATTCCTCATTTAATTTCGGCACCAAAACCTTCTTCATGATCCTGTTCTCCTGGTACTTTCTGATTAGATTTCACATTGAATTCTAACTTATGAGAATAATCATTATTACATAAGTCTTTGTGCTTATATTTTATTAATGATCTCAAAACAACTCCGCCCCTAAGACGACCCACTGGCCCTCAATTAACCTACTTTACACGTTTAGTGTCCTAAAAGTGTGAAGAAGGTTTAATTAAATTAAATGTTAAATTTATATAAACACTTTTGTAGACGACTGTAAATACGTCAGATTTTCGCTTAGTTGCGAGTTGACGACAACAAAAATAGGTAAAATCGGAAGGTGCCAACTCGCCCGAGCGAGCGAGTTAATTGCAGGCGAGTTGACGAATAAGTCAATAAAAATACACCAATATTTTGGTTCGTTTCATAATATTTAATACCGTGAAAATAAAATTGAGCTGTTACATTTTATTGCCTGTCGTTAAATGCATTTGAGGTGAAAATTATTCAATCAGCGTACGCTTCGAAACGATGCAATGCGTTGAAAACATTATGCATTTATGTATGGAATAATAAAGGCTCTTCTGACTTGATTGAAGATGCGATTATGATTAATTCATACATAATTCTACGCTAGAAACTAGAGAACGCCAACTGTCAGACTCTTACCTAATAAACATCCATGATCATCATCAGACTAATGTACCTGCCCACTGCTGGGACACAGGCCTCGTCTCTGTGAAAGAGAGTGGGCCATAATCCAGTGCTGATTAGTAGATGTCGTATGTCTTCAAATTTTTGGGTTCTAGGACATGCCTATTTTTAATTAAGAGCAGTTATAGTGATGAAAAAAAAAACAAAGTAATGCGCCTGGCTGGGTTCAAACCTACGACTTACAACTCGTTAGTCGGGGCCGATACCACGTGCTTACGACTGCTCTTAAAAAATATCGTGTTCTTTTGCCTTCAATTGCCCTTTTAGTTCCAAGGTTATGGTAAACTGTTTTTCATCAATTGTCCTTTTCGTTCAAAAGTCCGGGTAATTTACTTACACTGTCCAATGACCCCGGCAGTTGTCTGGTTCTATGAGGGCTCCGTCAATTTGCTATCCAGTGCCATAGAACGCCCCTATGGTTGCCAAAAATAGCCCTGGGATATCCGAAACCGTGGGTGTCTTCCGCGTTTCGATTCACCCGAGCAATTCTATTCATTTCTCATACAATTACATACAACAAAACAAAAAAAAAGTTCTATCCATATAATAATAATAATATTCCACAACTATTACACAACGCCATCTAGTCCCAAACTAAGCAGAGCTTGTGTTATGGGTACTAGACAACTGATAAACATACTTATATATTTCTAAATACATACATATTATAGATAAATGACACCCAGACACAGAACAAATGATCATGCTCATCACACAAACATTTGTCCTGGGTGGGAATTGAACCCACGACCTCCGGCATAGCAGTCGGGGTCACTAACCACTAGACCAACAGGCCAGTCAAACGTTCTCTTTTTTCATTTCTGTTAAGAAAAATATTGACTGTTTAGCAATTTAACGGGGCCCCTTAGAAGGCCAAAGCCTGCCGGGGTCAAGGGACTGTCTCATCAGGTAATCATGACCCTGGAACGTAAAAGGCTTTTGAAGAAACACTTTTGATTTTAGTCAGTAAAATCTAACAGTCCCTGTCGTCCCGCACTGGCTAGGGCGAAGACTTTGATGATTTTACCACGTTAAAAAAAAATAACCTACTTTATTTTCAAAGTAGGTACTTTTACTATTTTGAGAGACTTATTCCCGTAATTCGACTTGTTCAACCCCCTGTTAAAGAAAATTGATCCTTACTCCACAACTTTTAAGAGCTAATGGAACCGATGAGGTGCGGTAATACAATTTATTATACCTAATATATGTTGAGAAAATGTTCGCTAGACAATTCTTTTTGTTTTTATTAAGAGGCTTTATGTAGTCATGTTTCGTGTATTTTAAACAACGACGATATATTACTAGACTCCGCATGCACGATTTAAGGAACAAAAACTATTCTGTCAACTCGGTGAGGTACTACGTAAGCGAGGGGGACGGAGTACTGCGTTGTGATTGGCTAACTCAAGGTCTGTTCTGTCTCAAGGTATGTTTACGGCTCAAGGGAGTGGTTGAAATAAGACGGATATTAGACTTTTTTGCCTAATGTGTTGACAGACTTCGGTCGCCTGTTATTAGAAGTCTAGTAATATAATCGTCGTTGATTTTAAAAGAAGCCTTTTCAACAAAATGTTCTTAATTTTTTTCTACTTACTTTCCTACTGCGTCTTTGACAGTGATTTTTGAAATATATTGGAATTATAGCTGACCCGGCAAACTTCGTACCCCGTCTTTAAACCTTCCTTGGACTTCTAAGAATTCAAAACCAAAATTAGCCAAATCTGTCCAGCCGTTCTCGAGTTTTAGCGTTTAGTTTAGTTTTATTTATCGGAATATTTTTACGGACTTCCGTAACAATTCAGATACCCCTTCTTTTTTTAAAATATATTCAGTTTTTGTTTAGTATTTGTTGTTATAACGGCAAAATTATTCCACTCTGATCCCCAAACCGATCCCCTGTTGTATATTTTTACTTTCTAGGGGATCAGTTTTTGGGATCAGAGTGGAATAACTCTAACGGCAACAGAAATAAATCATCGTTGATTTTCAACTGTCTGTAACGGTTCATATTTACGAATTGGGCATTTTAAATATAGGGCCTTTTACGATTTGGTCATTTTAAGAATACGAATTGGGAATTTTAAGAATGGGGCCTTTTACGATATGGGCATTTTAAGAATAGGGCCTTTTACGAATTGGGAATTTTAAGAATTGGGCCTTTTACGAATTTTAAGAATAGGGCCTTTTACGAATTGTAAATTTTAAGAATTGGGCCTTTTACGATACGGGCGTTTTAAAACTAGGGCCTTTTACGAATTGGGAATTTTATGAATCGGGCCTTTTACGATATGGGCATTTTAAGAATTGGACATTATTCCCGACCAAGCCTAATAAAATAAGATACAACCTGGTGTGGTGACGGATAGACAGAAGGTAATAATCGTTAGTTATTACAGGAGAGATTTCAAACTATGAAATCAAATAGTATTTTCTGGAAATCTTTTATTAAAAGAGCTCGCTGGATATTAAAGCTTCTTATCACCATTTCTCTTCAAAAATATTCTTAAAAGATTTTGAAAGTCCTTCTAAAAATGCTTCAACCGTTCCTATAATAAAATTTTATCGTCTAGCGAGCATCCGGAAAAATATGACACTGTTAAAATTGCAGATTTAACTTTTATTTGAATTCTTTTAAAGTGGTTGATAGTTTTATTTTTTTTTAATTTATCCTGTATCGTGGGTGCCTTTACAGATATAGAAACTCACAGAAACAGCCAAACGCGGAACAACTATGATATATACTACTTGCAGATCCGAAAAATATTTCTTTTGTACGGTGATCGAACCCGGTTGATTTATAAAATAACTTTTATTTTTTTTTAAATCATCTAATGTGTCCTCACACGCAGGGCAGGGCGTCAGGGACTGTCTAACTTGTTCTGACTAAAATCCACGGTGTCCTTCAATGTCCCCTTTATATTCCAGGGTCTCAGTATTTTTTTAAGTCCTGTGACCCCGGCAGGCTTTGGCGACTTTTCCGTGGTCTTTATTGTAATATTATGATTTTATATAGCCCCTTTTCCGGAAACAAAATTACGTATATAAAGCATTATTAATAAATAATCTATTACATAAAATAAAAAAAATCTAATATCACGCTACAAGCAATAGAGACCTAGGAGCTGGTGAAATCTAATTTTACAATAAAAATATTGAAAAAGGGAGAACGGAAGCGGCCTTAAATTACAGACGAAGTTTCGATTGCATTTATACGATTTCGGATTCTGTAACTGGTGAGATTTTTTTCAGATATCTTTTAAGAATACGATTTTGTCTATGTTTTTTATATGCCAATAAATTGGTAATAACTGTTAATCATCTGCCTAGCCTTTTTTCCAATTATATTCTGGTCAGCTTCCAGTCAAACCAGATACAGCTGGATATCAGTATTTACATAGAGCGACTGCCTGTCGGACCTCCATAACCCAGTAACTGGGTAATACCATACCCCATGGTAAGACTGGTTGTCAGACTTTAGAGCTTCTGACTAACAGTAACGACTGTCAAAGATCTACAAATGACAGCCGAGACCAACGGCTTTACGTGCTTTCCGAGGCACGGAGGAAACTCCCTACGACAGATACTCACCTATCCACAGACCAACCTCGGCAAGCGCGGCTTAACCCGGTAGATCGGCCTGTGCGGCTGTAATTATTTAGCCACGAGCTCCTCATATAATTTGGTGTAACAGTTAATCGAAGAGAAGAAAAGTTCTTAAGTGGTGACTACGGACCACTGTGGTCACCACTCAAGAACTTCTCTTCCCTCACCACGCGAGAAGTAGAAGCGAGAAGACGCAGCGTAGGCCTCCCACTAGGGGGACCGACAACATCGTGAGAGTCGCGGGCAACCGATGGAGGTAAGTGGCGAATTGTCGTTCGGCGTGGCGGTCTAAGGGGGACATAGGTCGTTTAGCAGAGGACGTCTTCTGGCTGATGATGATGTAGATTTATTGCAACCGTGTCTTAAATCGGTAAGAATCGGTAAGATTCGAATGTGTTTAGAATTATGCAGTTCCAGGATTGTGTAAGTAGAAGTCAGAGAGTAAATGTTGCGAAGTCTTGTGGCTGTGTACAGTCAGTAAAATAGTTACGCAGACATTTTTCGAAACGGTTTCGAATATTATGTTTCATTGTGTCTACATATCAAAAGTATAATATGGCTGTACTATGGAGCATACTGTCACATCATGCACAGTATCGGCACTGTCTTATCAGGTAATCGTGAACCTGGAACGTAAAGGTCTATTGAAAGATCTTTGTGGATGTTAGTTGGTACGAGTCTGGATGATATTTGATGATTATTTTTTAAACGCATGCGACGCGCATCTTAAAGATGATTTTTGAGGAAAGAAAAATTTAGTTGCAAGTAGTATTTGAAATGATCAAACGAGGGAATAGAAGATTTTTAGATCTTGCCAGTGTGAGTTGCGATGGTCTAATTGGGTCTGTGAGTACTTATCCAGAAGACGCGGGTTAAAATCCCATTTGCAACTGAATTTATGTTTCCTTAAAAATCATCGTTTGATAATTTTATAACGAGACAAGCAAAAAATTACACTTTGATGTGAATGTAAAAATAATACACATGACTTTTATTTTACTTGGTAAAATAATCAAATAAGTCCTCTCACCCCGGGCAGGGTGGAAAAGACTTTCAGACTTGTACTGACTAAACAGGTGTCCTTCAATAGCCCTTTATGTTCCGGGGTCACGGTAATGAAATAAGTCCCGCGACCACCTATTTTGCTGACTGTACTTGCTATGAATTGACGCTAAATAATAAAAATGCTCTCAACCTTTTTGCAAGAAGTTTTCCTATAAAAGTTGAGTACTTTTCTTTAACGACTTAAGATATTGAGTTGGTACGGCTTCTTTATTTTTACACATAATATCTGGGGCCTAAGTCTACTAATTTATAAATGTTACAATGGTCTCTCAATGGTGTGTTTTTGACAGTTTTTGTATGGCAAATCTGTCAAAAACTTACCATTGAGAGACCATTGTGACGTATATAAATTAGTAGACTTAGGCCCCTGGGGGCACGGCAGTACCCCCGCCAAGACGAACCAAGCGAAGCGCAAAGGGCACTTACCTACGTTTTCTCGAAGTGTTTCGTCGTTTTTTTGAACCCTCATAGAGTTGGTTTCAGTAAAATATACGGCTTGGCTGTTTCGTTACTTAGGTACTTCAAAAACTAAATATTAGCATCACCTCCACAACGGTAGTTAAACGGTGAAGCCATACATTTTACTGATTTGTAGAATTTGTGAAGATAGGGTTGCTAGAGTTAGGCCGTGTCGATTCAGAAGCTTGGTTGTACATGAGATCTGATATCTTTTTCGTAGGACAAACCTTCTGTGCTCGTTTTGGCAACAGTTTACATGAAATGTTTTTGGTGGGATTAACCTTTAGTCAACCTGAAGCATACTATACCTTGCTTGTAGCAATATCTTTAAAGGGCATCACGGCCCTGGAACGTGCAGAGCAATCGAAGGAACAGGGTGATCTGATCCATTCAAGGGAAGAGTCATAGGCATGCGATGTCGAGTATGGATGATGCCCGGGTTGACGGTACGTTGTATCCTACGCACGCCTCATAGTGCTGTCAATCTGACAGGGCCTCCCTTAGGCCCGTATTACAGGCACATCAAAAGTCAAGTCATACTTTAAAACTATTTTCAACCAATCAAATGCCTTGAATCTAGTTTTAAATAATGCTTCAGTATTGTGTGACGTTTTGTAATACGGGCCTTAGAGGGCCAAAACAATGTCAACTTTAAATTAGTACCAAATTCATTCAAATCCCGCCATTGTTTCGACTGGACTGTTGGTCTAGTGGTTAGTGACCCTGACTGTTATGCCGGAAGTCGTAGGTTCGATTCCGACCCAGGAAAAATGTGTGATAAGCACGATCATTTGTTCTGTGTCTGGGTGTAATTTATCTATAATGTTTATGTATTTAGAAATATTTAAGTATGTTTATCAGTCGTCTAGTACCCATAACACAAGCTCTGCTTAGCTTGGAACTAGATGGCGTTGTGTGATAGTTGTGGAATATTATATTATATTATTATTGTTTACGAAGCTATCCGGGATCAATTGCAAGTAAGTGATTCCATATCTTTACAGTACCTGCAGCCTATTAAAAAAAAACAAATATTATATTTAATAATTTTGCATATAAAGGACGACCGGGTTTCAACCTAATGTCCTCATTTACCCTTCTAAATCAACATAACGATCCTCATAATAAAATATGTTTGTGGTTATTGTTAAAACACATTCAGTTAATGATTCGTAATGTGAAAATGTAATGAATCTGTGCTATTATTTGAATTACCAAATTTTCACTAAAATGTATTATTATAATACTAGCTGTTGTTAGTGGCTTTGCCCGCAATAACTCGATACATAATTTCGATTGTTAGTCATTTTTAAAATCGGGATAAAAACTATTCTATGTGATTCTGCAACGATTCACCGACAACCGGTTCATCATTGGATATTATGTCGACAGGATGATTCACTTATGGCCGTTTCACCGATAGACTCTTTCATCTTTGGACTTTTCGCCGATACGACGATTCATTTATGCCCGGTTCTAAGATATTCTGTGTTATGACAGGGCCCCTCAAAGTCTGCCGGGGTCGTGGGACAAACGAATTACCGTGACCCCAGAACGAAAAGAGCTATTGGAAGACACCGTGGGTTTTAGTCAGTACGAGTCTGACAGTCTCTCCCACCCAGCCCTGGGTTAGTTGAATATGACTCACTTAAATATTTTATTACGATAAAAAAAGGGACCAACCGCCCCTTTTAACTATTTTTATCTACTATCCTACACGTATCCCACGCCCGTCCCCGCGATCGAAGACGTTTGACGATCACCAAAATATTGAATGAGGTATTTTGGGAATCGGGATAATAGTCTGTTATCACAAAAGGTTATAGGTACCCAATTATCGAGAATATAAGCTAGACTGGCCTATTATTAACTTTACTAAGCTTTCATGCTTCAAAATTAATAAGTTATATATAAAATAGTTTGCCCGTGGCTTTAGTTACTCCTTTAAAATAGATTTTGTTAATCAATCTAAACTACATCTGAAAAATTTGAAGCACAACATACGACATCAAAGTAATGAGAAGTTAAATTTATATTTTTATACGCAATAACGCCTGCGTCGCGTTTTCGCAAAGATATTTTTACGAACGAAAAATTGAGCTGCGAGCAGGGTTTGAACCTGCGTCTTCTGGATAGGTACTCCAGTTGCCTTAACCAATTAGGCCACCGCAACCACTACACTCGTAGCTAAATTTCTCGTTCGCTTTGTTTTTGAAACGTTTACACGTTGCGCCATCTATTGGTAAAGTTTCAAACTACTTACCTAAAAATATCATATCTTATTAAAAATATCTTTGTAATGAGAAGTTTCATACAAAATTATCATAATTCACTTTCAAGTTGTATACAAAAACAAATTCATATCCTCAGTGCTAAATTTTGTCAAAACGGCTCAACTTATGCCAAGTTAAGCATGAAAGCGTAAGAAACAAGCAAACTCAATTCCAAGTTTATGATATTACAGTTAGGGAGCTTTCTCACCGCGAGCATTCACCTGTAATGTAACGTTACAGATTCGAGCATTTCATCAGTGAGAGAGAACAATTAAGCACCACAATGCGCACCATGTATCAAACCTATACTAAATGTACGCGAATGCTCGTCAGTCAGGGAGATAGTACTGTAATGTAATGCTCAAAGTTTAATCTATGTTTTTTTTTTTTTTTTTTTTGTTAAGTTTTATCTATGTTTAGTTTTTTACACGGGAATGCTCCCGGTGAGGGAGTGCCTTTAGGATTCAAGGTCCTTTAGAATCACAATGATATTAACTAAATATTGCAAAACTATTGAAATATGCAGTGACAAAAAGAGTAATATTTTTTGAATTTTTATTTTATCGATTTTCTACAAGAACCTGGTTATCTGATGAGAAAGTCCCACGAACCATAAGGTGAAAAGCGCCACCCTTATTATTTCTGTTTAAAATGTTACAAAAGCATGCATGACGTCATATATGTTATGACGTCATGCATGCTTTTGTAACATTTTAAACAGATCCGCGCCGTCACATTTTCACCCCTATCGTGGTCACATGATATAACCATCTAGTAATTTGCGAGATTCATACATGTATGTATTTTACAAGACATTAACACAATAGATTCCATCTTGAATCGCCTAAGCCCCTATGTACACAATGCGACGCAAGTCTCCGATACCTTACAACTTTAGTATCCAGGCGACTACAATACAAATCCATAGTGGTTTGTACAAAGGCACGTTTCAATGATTACCTAAGAGGTAAGGTACGGAGACTTACGTCGCCTTGTGTACGAAGGGCCTGATTTTCTCACCCTAATGAACTCAGACAATTATTATTACCCCAATCTCCACAACTGTGTAATACAATACCTCATGGTAAGACTGGTTGTCAGACTTGAGAGATTCTAACAGTATCGACTGTCGAATATTTACAAATGGCAACCGGGACCAACGGCTTTACGTACTTTCCGAGGCACGGAGGAAACTCGCTATGACAGATGGTCACCCATCCACAGGCCAACCTCGGTAAGCGCGGCTAAACTCGGAAGATTGTCCTGTACGACTCTAATTATTTCGCCACGAGCTCAATTACAATTATAACCACAGTTCTCAATACAAACGACTGTCAGACGACCACTATCACCTTGTTAAACAAAAACGGGGTCGCAATATTTCAGCTCTTTTGTCGATGCTTTCCATAATAAAAACCGTCTGGCACAGTCGAAGAGAACAATGGAAAGACTAACTTTTGTATACCCGGTGCTTTCATAAAGGGTAGCAGACTTCTGAACTGGTAGATAGGACAATCGGCTTTTGTTTTTTTGCTCGTTGCGGGTTTGAGTTGCTTGTTTTTTAGCCCGACAACAGAGTGGGGGCATTATTGGGTTGAGTGATTCTTGTCATTCACGCCCTGAAAGTGTGACGTGGTAGTAGGGTATTTTTTTTATCGTGGTAAAATCATCAAATGAGTAGTGGACGTTGAGAATACCAGACTTGTACTGGCTAAAATACACGGTGATCCTGCAATAGCTCTTTAGGTTCTAAAGTCACGATACCTGATGAGAAAGTCCCACAAACCCAGCAGGCTTTGGCCCTCTAAGGCGGCCCCGTCAGGTTTATGATAGTTCCTTGAGTCGCGTGTAGAACACAACGCGCCGTCGACCCGGACATAGACTATGATCGGACAGCGGATCATGCATTATTCACCGTCCCCATGCCCATAGCAAGGTCGTGATGTGAAGGATGTTGGCTCCCTCACGTGTTCCACCGCTTCTTTCGCTATCATTACTGCTTCGCAAAAAGAATTGCCAGCTTCCACGTTCACGCAAGATTTTTGCAAGAATGTATGAATGGCTTCGATCATTACGTATTTTTTCATAGTTGATATTCTATATGCTAATATTATATGCTCTGTGATTGATTTTATAATACCTATGAAGCACCTATTAAATACTTATTAATAGGACCTGCTGGAGATTCAAATAATGAATTTATGAAAATGGATCAACCTTCGTCAATATCAATCAATGAATGAATTCATGACAAGAAGACGTAGACTTGATAGACATGTTCTCCATTTTGGATGTTACTAATAAATTCTCAATTGAATATTACTTGATTTAACTGATTTAACCACAATTTGTCGATAACTTTCATGTAAACATTTCTAAAGAGATCATAATGGACCATACCCGGGTCGACGGCGCGTTGTGTTCCACTCGCGCCTCAAGGAGTGTCAGCATAATGACGGGGGCCCCTTTAGAGGGCTAAAGCCTGCCGAAGTCGCGTGACTAAACAGCAACGGTACGTAAAGGGATGTTGAAGGACACCGTGGATTTTAGTCAGTACAAGTCTGACAGTCACCCTGCCCTGCCCTGTATGAGAAGACTCATTTGATGATTTTACCACGCTAAAAAAATCTTCTACTCGTAACTCAATCATAATAATATTCTAATCCGTCGCGCGTTGTAGATATACGTTTTTTGTAATACATAGTTACTTCTTGTCTATTACTTACCGTGGTCTGTGTCACATAGATTAGTACTGTGTTCCATATCCGCCACACGCTGATGCAGATATTTGTGACAATACAGCAATCGACTATCATCGGTGAAGAGTATCATAAATACATACCTTTGTATATCATCATCATCAGCCTATAATGTTCCCACTGTTGGGACACAGGCCTCTTTTCTGTGAGGGACAGTGAACTGGGACCAGCAGGTAGATGTCACATGTCTTCGAATTTTAGGTTCCGGTTTGAACGGAAAATATGACGGTTTCTTCACAATGTTTTCTGTCACAGTTTTGAGAGCAGTGGTGATGAAATAAATTACACAATGTTAATACGCTTCTTTTATCGTGGTAAAATCATCAAATAAGTCCTCCCACCCGGCAGGGCAGGCAGGGTGAGGGAGACTGTACCCTTTTACGTTCCAGGAGGGTCACGGTAATGAGATAAGTCCCGCAACCCTGCACGCTTTGGCCTTCTAGAGGGAGGGGGGGGTGGTGTCATCTTGCTGACGCTCTTTAACGCATGGAACACAACGCGCCGTTGACCCGGGCATCGTACATAGTCGGACGGCAAGTTGCCCATTACTCGTCGCATGTTTATACGCCTAGTTGCATTTCATAGTTAGAGATATTTACTATTGGGCCACTATTGCTTCTCAATTATTACACACATTTTTATAAAAAACACTGCCGGACACATAATTGTAATGTTAGGTAAATTATTTTTACAACTCGAAATTACTTAAAACTCTAGTTATTCCTGGTATAATAAAACTGAACAATTACAAACCTTCGAAAAATTCATCTTCATTGATTTCAGCTAGAAATGTGCGCAGCTGTGAAACAGGCTGGCGCCTTTCAGAACTAAACTATACAATCTTATGAGTTTTCGATTAATGACTGTTACAGATTATAAATAGTTATTTTGTTTTGATTTCTAAGAAAATTTAGTTTGTATTTTTCTTCAACGTTGTTTTATTTTGTGCCAGATTTAAAGCATAGAGCTGTTCGATAATGGACGACGTATTTTTAGGTTATTTTTATTTTTAAAGCCCTAACTTAGGCCCTAAACAGCTGAGCTCTTAATTTTTTCTCCCACACATAATATCCCTTTTTTACTTCAAAAATGTTACTAATGCGAAAACCCAAACTATTTGCTTTTTATGTTGGCAGCCCAACAAATTTTGACCAATTTATCAGACCACCAAATTAGTTATTATAAATTACACTATTAATCTTTGGAAATGAGAGCTACTATCCTTCTCGATTTACGATTCTAGGACAGTAAAGGTCGGGTACAAAGTACGAACCTAAGGTCTCTGCCATCAATTTAGCGGGCGGCGGGGCGGGTATGCGTCGTGTTGTCAAATTCTAGGCCAGTGGTTCTTAACCGGTGGTCCGCGGACCACTAGTGGTCCCTGGAGGCATTCCAAGTGGTCCGCGAAGCTGCAGCATCCTGATAATATTATGTGGCGTGACGCGAACAAGCATCGAAATCGGTTGGACGCCACTGCCGACATGCGTTTAGCTTTGAGTAGCACTGAACCAAGAATTCAGAAGTTAGTAAAGAGTATGCAGTCACAAAAATCACATTAAATTAAAATCTATAACTTTTACTTTCTTGCTAAACAATAAATAAATGAGGGCTAATTATAAAATTGTGCTTGTTTTATTTATCAAACAATCCTTAATTTATGAAAACCAACTGGGTGGTCTCCGGCAAGACAAACATTTGGTAGAATGGTCCCTCATGACTAAAAGGTTACGAACCACTGTTCTAGGCAGTTGGTTTTCCAGCCGACTAACTAATGCGGGAATTAAAATAAGGGTCAGTGGCTTCTTTATTGGCCTCGATCTAGCCCAAAAGCAAAGACTTCACATGGAATGAGCACCCAGGAGGTAAAGAGGTTTAAAGGAACCTAACCTGTCCGAGTCGGGGCGACCCAAATCCTGAGCTCGCTTCGCTCGCTCTTGTATCCGTGGTCAAAATAATTATTATCACCTACTCGAGCGGCTCGTACTTCTGCGTGCAAGGTTTTAAAATTCACTCTGTATATATGACAAGAATTTCGGATGAGTATCTGAACTAAAATGGGGATTTAAAATAAAATATCTGACTTCGAAAACAAACTCAACTTAACTTTTTTTTTAAGTTGGTGGCAAAAAAATGAAAACAAAGCAACCGACTTTCAAAAAAATATTATTTGCACCTATTTGTAGTAGTTTTCAAGTCTTTTACATTTTTTTCTGTGAAATTATCTCTTTTTAAGCTCAAAAGTTAAAACTGATAATTAAACTCTGTCGTGTTCCAATTTCATAAAGACGTTTGCCATTTACTAGACACAATCAACCCTTTTAAATGAGAATTTTGTAACAGAAAAACCCAATTATAGCTTTGTTCCCTTGAGGGGAACCCTGCCCTATGTTAGTTCTTGATTGCTACCCATTAGAACAATTACAGAAGTAGTTTAATACGATGTGAAAAGTAATCAAGATTACTATTGTATAATTGTAAATGCAGGGTGTAACAAAAAAATGTACGAATTAGTTACCAATTTTGTATGAAGAATCGTTTTTTTTTTTCATTTTAAGGCGCTCCTTCGCATTCGAGTACATTTAGTATAGATTTGATACAAGGTGCGCATTGTGATGCTCTTTGCACTTACTGATGAAATGTTCAAATCTGTAACGTTACATTGCAAGTGAATGTTCGCGGTGAGGGAGCGTCTTTATGCGAGTATTTCATCGTGAATGTTGTTTAAGTTCATCATCAGTATTTGTCCACTGCTGGACATACTATAGGCCACTGAGTCCAGTTTTGAGCTTTCCTCATCCAGTCTCTGCCGGCTGCCTTTCGCAGGTCATCACTCACCTAGCCGGTCCCACACTATGTTTGTCAAGTCACGGATTGTTCGTTATTGTTGTTTAGGATGATGGTCTGAAACCATGGCTATTTAAATTGCCGAGGGCTGTCAGTTACACCCTGTATGTTCATAAGTGTTCGCCTTTAGTAGTGACCAAAAGATTATTTTTTTGACTAGATATTATTCATCGCATGACTACAAGGTATTAGCGAAAAAGAAAGGCAAAATATGCGTGGAAGATTTCCTTGAACTTTCGGGCAAAGTTCCGAACGCTTTGGGTCGCGAGTTTGACAATCTCTTTTCCACTGCAACTCAAAAAGAAAGGTATAGACGATTCGGGTAGATACATGTACTTTGTTGGCCTCCTACCCGAATCTGTCAAACTTTAATAGATTTTCAACTTTATTACTAGACGAGAAGGTTTATGTTAGATTGGGATTTGACTGATAGGGGTATATTGATGGCGGGCCGCGAGGGGGAGAGGATAGCGTCCTCCCTTCATCCCACCCGCAGTGGTGAACGCCCACGGCGTCGGACGTCGCGAGGCGATCTCCGGCCACCGTAGGAAACAGGCAACTCGCTGCCCGCCCATGGACCATACCCGGGTTGACGGCGCGTAGTGTGCCATGCGCGCCTCAAAGAGCGTCGGCATGGTGACGGGGCATACTGAGGGCCAAAGCCTGCCGGGGTCGCGGGACTTATTTCTTTACCGTGACCCCGGAACATAAAGGGCTATTTAAGGACACCGTGGATTTTAATCAGTACAAGTCTGACAGTCCCCATTTTGAAATGTATTCTAAATCCTTTTACATTGTACGAATTTTTGAATGAACATGTGTTTAGGATGTAAGGCATAGAAAAAAAAAATACAGATACAGTTCATTTTATTTATTTTATTATGTACAAGTTTATCAATACATAGCTAGACACGTTTGTACCTAGCCATATTACATTACATGTTATCATTACGGTGGAGACAGAAATGGTACTAGACAAGCAGTTCATCATATTGAGCTATTGACAGACTGTGTGTAACGTGCCACGGATTCGATATCCGCTCGAAACAAATATTTGATTGATCTACAAGTATTTTTTCCAAGTCAGGCAGTTTCGGACAGCGAGTAAAGGGCAACTCGCTGTCCGACCATGGACCATGCCCGGGTCGACGGCGCGTCGTGTTCCACGCGCGCCTCAAAGAGCGTCAGCAAAATGACGGGGCCACAGAGGGCCAAAGCCTGCCGGGGTCACGGGACTTATTTCCATCACCGTGACCCCGGAACATAAAGGGCTATTGAAGAACACCGTGGATTTTAGTCACTAGAAGTCTGACAGTACCTCTCGCCCTGCCCGGGGCGGGAGGTCTCATTTGATGATTTTACCACGATAAAAAAAAGTCTGGCAGTTTGTTTGAATGAATAAAAAAAAAAACATTAATTGTAAAATCAAAATAAAATCTTGGGATTTGTTAAATTTATTCGGTGAATACTCCAAAGAGAAATCGCCTTTGTACTAAACCCACACACATGTCATTGTCTCATAAAGTACCTAAACCCTGCCCACCCCGTGAGAGCCTGAACTTAGCGATACACAAATTCTTACTTAAAAACGGTACCTCTGTACAAAGTTTAACTTTTTATTATACCCAGTGGGACCCAAGTTTTAATATAGGGGAGAAAATTGAGTAAGGCGTTGGTCATATCGCGAGCTAAGAAAATTGTTTCGCTCCATCTTCTGTTAGAGACAGTTGACGAGCTGTGAGCGGTGAGTAAGAATAAATATAATAATTATTTTATAAATGTTTGAAACACGCTAGCGTGTTTGTCTTACTTAACTAATGTCTTTGTACCGCTAGCAGTTAAGCCTTTGTCAAACAGACAGGCTTGGCGAATGCGATCCGAAGCGTTTTTATTTATAACTAGCTTCTGCCCGCGACTTCGTACGCGGATCCTGTTCGTTTATGAATAAAAAGTATCTTATGTCCGCCTCCTGGCTCTAAGCTACCTCCCTACCAATTTTTAGCCAAATCTGTTCTGCCGTTCTTGAGTTATAAGTGGTGTAACTAACACGACTTTCTTTTATATATATAGATGTATGGAATTGTTTGAATCCAGTCACATTGAAAAACAAAAGCGGTCCGATAGTCTATGTGACTGGCTTCAAACAATTCCACACCATTACAAACAAAACACTTCGGCACGCTTTCGTTTCGTCTGTCAGTTTGATAAAGGCTTTAGTAAGAGCGCGGACGCCGCATCGCAGACTATTTGCTTGTAACTAAAGCATAGAAAGCGAGGCGTCAAATACCGAGCATTCTTTCGCTAAGCTAGGTACGTCGTCAATGTAAAGTATATCTAAGGAGCAATACTTTAAGCTTTTTTTTAGTCAGTACGAGTCTGACAGTTCCTACTGCCCTGCTTGGATAGGGGCACAATTTTCCCTGCCTTGTTGGTACTCTTTGATTTTACCACGATAAAAAAAAGCTAAGCTGAGCTGAGCTAAGCCAGTTTATCTCGCGGTGTGACCTCCGCCTTAGGTATGTTGGAATGTTGTGGTTGTAATAAATGGAATCTACGGAATTTCTTATTTCAAGAAATATTATGCTGCTTAATGATTGATTGAATAACTTTGTTATTTTTCTTTTAGACTTTGTTTGGGGTTGAGAGATCGAGTTAAGAAAACCTATAATTACTATACATATAACCATTTTCACTAACATTAGAAATATATGACACCCACACAGCGGTTGATAAAAAAATATTTTTAAAAAAAACTGGTGTTCTTTGAAAATAAGTTCCGGGTAATGAAAAATAGTATTTCTGTTTTACCTTGTACCATTTCTGCGTAATTATAATTAAAATTCTAAGTAGTAGAAAAGCTCGAAAGTTTTCACATTTATTTACATTTTTTTTGCAACATTGATCTTTCATAATCTTACACTTGGTGACACAATAATTAGCCCATCCAATTATAAGGAATTTCACTTTTCTTAGAGTGATGCGTCATTTTAATTCGTTCGTTCTATACATCTAGATTTAATTGAATATTATAATTATTATTTTACATCTAATGATCTCGTATAAAACATATATTTTTAATTTTAAAAGTAGACATAAAAAAACACATTTCAAATTTCTTTCAACAATTCATTTTTAGTTATTGCCTAGCCTTTTACAAATGAAGAATCACTCAGATTCAAATCGATGATTAAAAATTTGCAATCAACCTTTTGCGTAATAATGATATGAAAAATTAAGATTTTTAATCTTTAAAAATGTGTGTATGTGTATTTCTTAAATAATCGCAATCACTTTTGTTGCGTTAAATTTTTAGTGTAGTAAAAAAAAGTTAATTACACTGCTAAGAAAGGTCAACTATAAATCATACAAAATAGAGATTTATATACCTACTATAAATAAAAATACTGTACAATGAATATTCAACCTTATTTTTATTTAACAAAAAGTCTACTATGTATTCTGTTACCGTCCAAGATTAATATATTTATGTACCCAGTATATTTTACGAAAAATTAAGATATTTTATCACGTAGACAAATACAAATTCCTTAAATTAATTTGCCAACTTAGTCGTTGAAAACATTCTTAAGACAGTTACCAAATATTACAAGAAAAAAAAACTGTTAGATTTTCTTAAATCGATGTTATATTAACAATACTAATATATTTTTCTTTGTAAATCTAAAATACATTAAAGTGCTGTTTATAATTATTTACAATAGTACAGAAATGCAGTATTTTTCTTAAATTATATCTTATCCTAGCTTTGGTCACATTTATACACATATTTGGGGTAACTAGCATAGAGTTAAGTATCAACTGATCAACTGTATAAAATCTTGAAAATACTGGTTGATAAATATTAATTGTGAGTCAGAATTAAAAATATTTTTCCGTTTTTTTGTTTTATTAAAGTAATTTTATCGGTTTTTTTACTATTTCATTAGGAGTTTTCTTGAAAACATACATTTTTTAAAATATGTTTGATATATTAAATGTATATATGATAGATGGATGTGGTACTGCCGATTAAACTGAACAGAGTAATATATGAGGATTTAAGGATGGCGCAAAAAATTTGTTGGCTGAGACATTAAAAATACCACTGCCCAAATATAATAAATAACGGAAGAGCTGCTCATTTATTTACTCTTTAAAAATAAAAAAAAATCACTGTATGATAAATATTTATATTATCTGCATTAAATAAATACTCTACTGTTTTTTTAATGATCAAAAATGAAAGAATAGCACGCTTTAAAACGTCATGTTAGGCCACCAGAACTCAGACATACAAACAAAAATAAACTAAATATAAATCGTATACAGCAACATGTCCGGCAGTGTACGATCAGCTTTGTATAAACACGTTATTTCCTGCACCCAAGTGTACTGTTTACTAACAATAATAATTATAACATAAAATATCTTGTTACTCGAATTCGGATGTACTAGAAATCCAATATGGCGGATGTGTGAGTAAATATTTATTTCCTGACAGTATTTTACTTTGTTCGTGTGTGTTGCACCATCTTTTATACAAAATAGATAGGTATTTCATTGAAAGCACCAGCATATTTTGCAGTGAAATATTTTAGCGCCATTTTAATCCGCCATCTTGGTTTTATGCAGTTTTGTCAAAATCAAATTTTAAGACGGCAGTAATAATTTTTGATTGCTACAGTACTCTAATGGTAACTAGTGTTATCCTTAAATTGTTTGTAAACAATGATTTCTATGGAGCTAGAAATAAAACGCAATAGGTGAGTAATTCACAAAACGTCAAAGCAGAAAATAATAATTTGAAACTGTACATGAAAAATCCAAATCCCTTTTAGAGTCGTAAGGTTTTACATTTTCAATATACGCATAGCAGCCGGTACCTGTATAATAGATGTAGATGCCCTTTTATTTTAAAACGAGACGTACTAATTTACACGATAACACAAAAAATAAAAGTACGTTCTCATTTCAAAATTAAACTCACTAACAGAAATAAAAAGCATGATTAAAAAATAACAGCCAGTACCATTTGACGGTTTAACGGTTCATCTTTCCACGGTAATATAATAATACAGTACCCCAACTTCATACAAACGGACGAAAAGCGAGCTATACCTACGCGCCTCGATGTCGGGGCGCGCTCGGGGTGCAGACAGTCACGGCTGTACCGCAGTGTCGAGCGGACGGTGTGTTGGTTTTTTAACAATAACCGCGTGTTTTTATCTCTAAAAATCAGTTCGAGTACATATCTAATAAGACGAGTAGTTTAATTAAGCTTTATATTAGAATGCGGATTTATTATACTTTAAAATTTAACAATAAAGCATTTCGTACGACTCAGTCGTGGCGCAAATATTTTTCGAACTCAAACACTTCTATAATATATCGGACTTTATAAGCCCGATTTGTTTTTCAAACAAAAACATGATTTTTTTTATGAAATCTACCAATCAAAAAACAACACGCATTTTTATTGAACACAGGAAGTGTTTTTATTTATTCATTATACAAAGTATTTCATTTATTTATATAAAAAAGTTTATTTACAATCACAAAACTAAAATAGAAACAGAAAGTACGCAAAGGCAAATGTTATTAAAATGTTGTAGACGGGTAGCCCTAACGCATGTTTACGTACCGCGCGGCTGTAGGTATTTAAATCTGTCTGGCGGCCGAGTTACGCTACTGTATGATTATTATACTGTGATCTTTCTCCATTCATTTTTAATTTTAGTTGCAATATAAACTTTTATGGCCGCTTTTTCAAGCAGTTAATTAATTTTCTGTAACAATAATACTGCTTAAATGGAAATTTTAACACGGATTTTTATTTAACAAGTTCTAAAAAAGTTTACAACTGATTAAATTTTTCGTTCACAAATTATTAATTTTTAGATTTCGCGTTATATTAGTAAGAACAGCCAAGAGAATCAATATGTATTTATGAAGCAGCTTAAAAGTATTTTCTCTAAATGTTTCTTCAAACAATCTAGCAGTAATGTAAGTTTTTAAAAAAAAAAGTTCTACAATGTTTTACAAAGAGCCATTGCTCAAACTGCTAAAGTCATTTGTCAACTATACTCAGTAGATAGATCAAATCTATGGAATAGTAAGAAAAGACGAAACCCTTATAATGTATTTTTTCAAAGCGGGCTGTGAGAAAACGACAATTTTGTCCAGATATTTGATAAAGCAAATCGAATTATTGGAATTTGATCGACGATATTGAATAAGTGGCAACCCTAACTCTCATTCATAGAACTCAATTTGTGCTTTTACGACGAAATAAAATTTACAAGAGCTCACATATTTCAAACTAAAATATAACTTGAAATGTCTGTTGCACTGCAACTTACGCCATTCTTATCAATATAACTTTTAACTTGATTTTAGAACACAACTTTTCTCTTCAATTTCCATCAAAAATATTTGAAAGCGTGGAGAAAAATAACGTTTCAACCCAATAATATTAAAGTAATCTTTGTTCTTAAGGGGAATGCTCCAACCAGCTCGCGAAATTCAAAATTTCTTGCGTTTTTTGCAATTTGCAGGCCATTGCTGGGTTTTAGTTCATAAAACCCTAGAAAAAAAACAGAAAAGTCATTCCTAGGGCTTTATGAACTTGGAGGGTTGTTTTGGTGATATTGATGATTATAATTCTGTAACTTTATACGTCTTACAACCGCAAATAATATTTTAATCAACATAAAACATAGCAATAGTCTGCGAATTGCAAAAAACGTAAGAAATTTTGAATTTCGCAGGCTGGTTGGAGCATTTTTTTGTTTTGTCTTTTACATCCTTGCAAAACGAAACTCATAAGATATTCTAGACAGTCCCAATTTGAGGATAAGTGGCACAAAGTCGCGCCACAAGGATACAAAATGAGGTCACATACTTTCCGGTATTAAGGGTAGCGAATTATGTGGCATCAGTAATAAGGTCATACCAATTGACAATGCTAAACCAATCAATTGAGGTTTGGAAGTAGATATAACGTAATTATGAATTTATGGTAACATTCGTCCAAGTGTTCAAAATGTCCACATGTCATGATAACCAAATTTTACATTTCTATTTGGTTAGAATGAAGTTTTGCAAATATCAACAAGTGTTAGAATGTCCAAAAGTCATATTGTACATGACTAAAAATGGTAGGTATTGTGATAAAGGGACGCCTGGTTTTTTTTTGTCGGTAGGTAATAGAACACATTTCATATTTTTGTTTTTCAATAGCACAAAGCAAATACATTTTTAAATCGTTAAACAGTTTAATTTATGGATATGAAAAGAATGACATGTGGACAATTTAACACTTGGACGAGTGTGACCATAATTCTAACGTATGTATGTGAAAATGTTTGCGAAGTTTCAGAAGTAATCTTGAACTACGTAATCTACAAAATGGATGAGAAAGATACCCTTGGCAACTGTACAAGAAGTTACGAATGAGAACAAACTTCATACAAGTCCAATCTATTTTGTCTAAAGACGTAAACAAAATCAATTGCTACGAGTATAACAGAGCTTTTTGCATGCTGTGTCTATCGCCTAATATTGTGCACTAGGCTGGTACGTTTGCTTGTCTTGTTTGCTATAATAGTGTAACATTTGTAGATAGACCATATAAATAAATAAACAGAGCATCACTCGAGGTCGGGTACACTACGATAATACGAAAAACTTAATTCCGATATTCATAAATACGAATTTCAAAATACCGATTTTCATAATTCCGAATGGTTCGAAATTCCTAATATAACAACTCCGATTGATCATTATTTCTGTTTTCATAATTCCGAAATTTCAATATTTCTAACGTTTATAATTACAATTTTCAAAGTACCGAGTTTCAAAAGACCGAATATCAAAAATTCCGAATAATAATTTTCCGAAACATCAAAAACACGAATTCCGATTATTAAATTTCCGATTAATTAGAATTCCGATACTTAAATGTTTTTATTCAATTTGTTAACCACCACCTACTAAGGTAGATCGACGGAGCCCCGCTTCGCGGGGCTCCTATTTCTTTGTGCAAGGTTTAAAGTAAACTAACACGTAGGGGATGGCGGGGTCTTTCAGACCCCGCCATCCCCTTCGAACCTAACCTGTCCGAGTCGGGGTGCCCCAAGTCCCGAGCTCGCTTCGCTCGCTCTTGGATCCTAAGTTCTCCTAATAACAATAACAATCCTGAAGGCAAACAGTGAAAGTTTATAGGATACGCCACGCCACTCCGCGTCTACACAGGCTTAAATAACACTCTAGGATCACGGTAGATACAACTGCGTGTAGCCAGAGAAACGAAACTCCGATTTTCAATATTCCGAAAAAATCAGTTTATTCGGAATATTGAAAATCGGAGTTTCGTATTTCGGAATGAGAACTCATCGAGGATTACATTTTTCGAATATGTGAAAATCGGAAACCGAAGAAATCGGACATACGACTTTCGGTCAAATAAATTTAGAGATTCTTAATAATAGATATTGTAATTTTTAGTTATTATGATATTCGGAGTCTTGAAAATCGGAATATCGAAATTCGGAATAAAATATTTCGGAGTATTTGGGTGTTCCCCTCGAGGTCGCCTCCACTGATTTTGCATGATGATTTTGAAGTTTCTCATAGTTATTAGGACAGAAGTGTGAAAGAAAATTTTGGTTTCTTTTACAAAATTGCATCTCTTGAAGCCGGTTGCTACTCGCTACTATTATATAAAACAGACATCCAAAAAACAATTGACAGAATTCACACACAACTCAATAAATATTAACCTTCCTCTTATTCTTAATCTGACAACTATTCAAACTGCGATTGAATTTGAATTTGAAACCGTTTTTCAAATCTTCGTCATACGAATCCTTAGTTTCATCTACATGCCTATAGTCAGCATTATCACTGTGCCTCTCTTCAATCTTACCATCTTTGAAGCAATCATAATATGGTTTGCAATCAATACTGTTGGTACTTCTTGCGATATAAGTTTCAATGCCATCTCTGTTACGTATAAGAAGATCTTTGCCTAGTTGTCAATCTCTGCAAACGTCTGTTGCTAAAGTGAATCTTGTTGCTGATTCTGTGATGGAATCGTCTCTGATTTTGGGTCGACGGTTCCCATTCATCTGTTCTATGAAAGAAGTGTTAGTATTTCTGATATAGTCTCTATGTATGTTGTGGTTTGAAGGGGATAAGTGCGTGAGGCGATAGCTAACGTAGGAATCGTTTCGACGAACCACAGTCCTTGTTGTTCCGGCTCTGGAGCTCCCTATGGGTGCGAAGGAGGTTCCATTTTGATCTGGAGTAGCTGATGAATGACAGCAGCAGAAACATTTGAAGTACGATCTGTGGAATTCTCGACGGAATTTACCTGGAACAAGAGAAAGTATGGAGTTTATTGACAATTTTTCTGTGGTAAGGTGCAGGGTGCAGGAATGTGTAGTATTTGGTGTATTTGGTGATGGTAAAATTATAAAAGATCATGGTTAAAAAAAAAAATGTCTCTTTTTTTATCAGCGTACCACCTTGTTCGCGATTAGTACCAAATCAGTGCCAGTGTCAAAAATTGGTTCCAAAATTAAACTGGACACAAGTAGTGATCAATCGGGGTCAGTCGAGTCACAAACAGTGTCAAAATTGAGCTGAATTAGTCATGACTTGTGACAATTTTTTTACACCGTGTGCACGAGTAATGTTAAAGTAGTCCAGTGATCAATGTGATAAGTATAGAAAAAAAAACTCCATAACATTTTGGGCCTTGAGTTTTAAGAAACTCCTTGCCTTGTTTCCTTGAAATCACAATTTGTGTTTCGTATTGAAGGCTTTTTTTAACACAGCGGTGAAACATTATCATTAAGAAAAGCATTCAACTCAGTATCTAAGAAAATACTGTCCTAATGACGTAAAGTATTTTCAGTTTCAACCATGCAAGTTTCTTTTTAATTACTTTTAAAATGGTGGGCTGGTGGGAAATATAAATGAAAAGCGGTGTGGTAGTGTAAGGCTTTTTACGAAATAATTTTTTTGAAAAAATAAGCTTGTGAAAATTTGGGTTTGTTTTATTATACTTTTTGCAATAAAAGCATAAAAACTGATATTGTGTCTAACAGTGAATTTTTTACCTACCCTTAAATAAATTTAGTGTATAAAAATTGTGAATCCTGAATTATAATTATATTTTAGCATATTTTTTGAACAAATTGTACGGATTAGTTGAGTAATTGTGAACATTTGTGAGTATTAAAACGCTGTTGTTTTTAATTATAACCTGAAGCTCAACAAAATGTACATCACTAATAAAATTATGAGCTGTTATTTTTGCACGGTATTGTACGGATTTAATCATAATCCTGTTTAGCCTGTCAGGCCAGTATCCTTTTATAATTACGGCTTTAGAGACCGAAGAGACTGCCTATCTGGCCTCCACAGAGCAGTTACAGACAGGGACTAATTTGGTCATAATTATAATATAATTATCATTTAAAAGCGACCGACCTCATTTTCGCATGGATAGAAGATAGTAAAATAATTATGATTATAATTATTACGCCTATATTTTTGTTAAGTATTGGCAAGGATTAAACACCTACAGATTTAGCTTAAATTTGAGTTTAGTTTGAATAAAAAATATAATTCGTTTTATACGTTTCTAAACATAATATAGTTTATCCCAACGTTTCTGAACTAAAAACTTTGTAGTCCATAATATATATTCACAAATGTTTCGGATCTTACCTTGATACCGTGCACAGGTACCATTTAAAGAAAACAATGAATTTTTGAAAGCATAGTGTTGTGACACGACTTTGTCCTCGAGGTTTTATAAAATTTAACAAAAATTTGCATAACAAAAAAAACGTTTTAAAGTATACAATTTAGGACGCTATAATTTGCCATTGGCATAATATAATATTTTGTTTGTATTATGGATTTAAACCTTTTTTTTTATTACAAAATCTGAACTCAAGAGTCAAGTTATGTCACATCACTAGTATACATATTATATGATATGTGCTAGTGCTGTTTCAGAATAATAAATCAGGGGCCAAGGGTTGTCCGTATACTGACCTGAAAAGCCTGGGAAGCCTGAAAGAAAAATGTTAGGTGACGTATTTTTCAGGAATAAAGCCGAAATTTCCAAGAAAAATTATATTTGTTATGATACTGGACATGATGGATGTGAATTAAAATGGATATGATGTTAGGTGAGCCTCGGCTTGGTCAAGACCCAAAAATTTCTTACATTATAATATTGTTATTTATTCTGAAAATTCATTTCTTATTATTTATTATGCTTTCTAAAGGGTGAAAACATTGCGAAGTAACCAGCATGATTTTGTTTTTTTTTTTTTACAATTTTAGACTTAAATTCTTATCATAAGATTATGCATCATTTTCTTTCATGAGTACTTACTATTTTTGTAACCAGTAGTAATAGAAAGAAAGAAAGAAAAAACATTTATTTGGCGCAAGGGGACCAGGATAGACACACACATTCAAAAAAAAGTAAATAAAAAAATAAGTACAGAAAAAACTAAAAAGTAATGTTAAAAAACACATATGTTAAACACAATAAAAAACAATAGAGTAGTAGTGATAATCGTCCAAGTATATGTGTAGTAATATGTATATGAAAAATAACTGAATCAAAACTAAATATTTTTTATGGGATCATTTATAGAAAGTATACTGCATGGGACAGAAATTACAAAACATAAATCAGAACTCAAACCTCGGAATAATCGTTGTAAATACATCTTCTTATCTACAAATATCAATTGCTGTTCGTTAGTCTCGCTAAAACTCGAGAACGGCTGGACCGATTTGGCTAATTTTGAATTATTTTTGGAAGTCCAGGGAAGGTTCAAAAGGTTTTTTTTTTATTTGAGGCGGAACGAAGTTTGCCAGATCAGCTAGTAAAATAAAAAAAATACTAACTGATTGAGAATTTCGTTGAATGTTGAAGAAAAGCCAATTACAATAATTAATCTCAGACCAACAAAAAAAGAAAGACGGCGCGCCGCGAACATCAAAAGTGAAGCCACCTTTTTATCTATGTGTGTATCGAAGGGTTGCCATTTGTTACATTTTTTCTTTGTTTAATTTTCTTTTTTTTACTTTTGATGTGATTTGCTGATGTTTTTGCAACTTTTCACTACACAGGAAGGCATAATTCTATGTTTTAAATCTAAATTTACTCGACGACGACTCGTGACGTACTAAGAGCGATGAGCATGGTTTTAGTGTAGGTGTGTGCGTGAGCGTGTATGTATACTTGCAGGAGCACGGTTTCATGGCTTCACTTATGATGTTCGCGGCGCGCCGTCTTTCTTTTTTTGTTGGACTGAGTAATTAATTCAGAGTATTATTTTGCATCGTGGACCCATAATGCCGCCTAAAAAAAGCACCAATTTTACGCATTGGCTCTTGGCATCTATGACACTAGACTCACGTTTTTTATTACAGTCTACTTCCTTCCACATTATGATCTACAGAATGTGAAAAAGAACGTGATTTTTTTAAATATAAAATATTCCCTTAAAATATATTAGTCCGAAAAAAGAGATTATAAAAATATTTGTACCACATTTTTTTTTTGTTATTATGTACGTTTTATAAAAAGATACAGCGCTTCTCAAAACACAAAATGTCACTCGGTGGGTATAATTTTACAAGCGTTATGACGTCACAAGCCCACTCTCGAATTTCGAGGCGTTTCATCTCTGTCAATATTTATGCATCGATTTAAAAAAAAAAAACTGACGGTCGGAACAGATTTTAAAAATTAAAACTGATTGAAGAGATTTTCAACATAAAATTTATGCAATAAACCAAGTAAGTATTGCATTTTGCGTGCCAAGGTCACAGTAACCTCTTATATAATTTCTCTCTTGAGAAAAAAAAAGTGTGTTTTTATTTTTTTACTTGGTATCAGATCAGGCCTCCCACCCCGGGCAGGGCGGGAGGGACTGTCAGATTTGTACTGACTAAAACACACGGTGTCCATCAATAGCCCTTTACAATCCGGGGTCACGGTGATGGTATAAGTCCCGCGACCTCTTGAGACAACCCTGGATGGGTCCAACCCTGTGACATACGAGTATTTTAATAAATCTCTTTGTCATGAATGAGTTCCGTTTTCATTATTTGCTCCAGTTAATTTTCCAGATGTTGCCAGTACCAACATACAGATAATAAAACTACAAATCGAAAAGTTTTTATTCTGATTGTATCTGGATTTATGATTAAAAAACCAGCCAATTGCGGTTCGGACTCGCACACTAATACTTCCGTACCACTATCTATAAAAACGGATATACTGATTTGTACGGGAGCCCTATATTTTTTTTTATTTTGTTTTGTTTTTTAGGATATGATTTAACGCTTATTTAATAAGGTTTGTGTCTCCAAAAAAACGATTTATCCCCAAAATAGTAGATTTGTCACCAAATAGTAGTAACTTAAAAATCAATTCCATAATAAATCACTTAAGATCTTGGAGAAATAGGGTCTAGTACTAAATAAATGTTTTTGTATGTAACAGTATAGGTTATGTCCTCATAAGTATTTCAGAAATCTGATTTAGAGAGATCAACAATAAATCAGAAATTGTCAGTAGAAAGTTTAATAAAGTTCCAAACAAAATTTTGGGTTGTTGTCACCATCATTTCAACATGTTTTTTTGTTTCTGATTACCACCTAACAAGTAAACACAACGGAGACCCGCTTCGCGGGGTTCCTATTTTTGCGTGCAAGGTTTAAAGTAACCTAACACGAAGTGGATGGCGGGGTCTTTCTGACCCCTGAGGAAACTCAGTGATGTCACTAACAATGGGGGTAGATTTATTTCTAAACCTTACTATATAATACATAACCCTACAAACAAATAAAATAATGCAAGTCAGTGAGAACACTATGTTTCGCTACTTTCAATACAATACCACTAAAAGACTTCATCCAATTTAAGTACTCAAATGACTGTATTTGAAAATAAAATATGTCAATAGTTGAACAAAGGAGTCGGATTTAAACCTGGAAACTTTAAATCGAAATTGGTTGGCAGTGGTTGCCGCGGTTCTATATACTTTGATAACTTTGTGATTGCTATGCAGTTCATCGATTTTAGTAATCAATGTTCCTGTTTAAGTTACGTTAGTGCTTAGTAGTAATGAATCGCAAGGTTTGTTTGTTGAGCTCCTTGAGTTATGAGTCGAGCTTCATGATAACTGACAAATGCTTGCACTGACTGGACAGGTCCACTCAAATTTGTATGGTTCTTTCTTCAAAAGACCATCTCAGACACAAACCTGCAGGGTCCTCGCATGATTTAACCAATTTAATGTCTGGACTTTAAAAGAGACGATGACCTCTGAGTTTGTTTCGGATGTTTCTTCTCAGAGTAGTCAGGTACGAAACACCGGCCTCATCTAGTTATAAAAAAAGTGTTTTTGACTTGTAAAAGTTTTTGTGAAAACCTCATCATCATCATCATCAGCCTATAACGTTCCCACTACTGGGACACAGGCCTCCTCTCTTGTGAGAGGGAGTGGGCCATAATCCACCACGCGGGCACAGTGCGGGTTGGTGAAAACCTATTTGCAAAAATAAATATCATTTATCATAAGGCAATCTCCGGCCACTGTTTCTTTTTTTATATTGGTAAAATCATCAAATGAGTCCGGGAGGAGAGAGCCAGTTAAACTTGTACTGACTAAAATCCACGGTGATCCTTCAAAAGCCCTTTACGTTCTGGAACGTAATGGGTAAAACAGTAAAGTAACCGTGATCCCAGGGTCACGGTTACTTGATGAGACAGTACCGCGACCCCGGCTGACTTTGGCCGCTTAGCCGCCTTAGACGCCAAAGCCTGCCTAGACGCGGGACTTTCAAGTTTTAACTGGAAGCCGACTCCAATACAGTTGGAAAAAGGCTAGGCAGATAATGATGACGATTTAATGTTCTCGTGAGATAATTTCGAGTTATAGCGGATAACGTTACTAACTAGTAATATTACAAATGCGAAAGTAAGTTTGTTACCTCCTCACGTCAAAACAATGGAACCTATCAACGACGATATAATATTACTAGACTCCGCATGCACGATCTAAGGAACAAAAACTATTCTGTCAAATTGCTGAGGTACTACGTAAGCGAGGGGGACGGGGTACTGCGTTGTGATTGGCTAACTCAAGGTCTGTTCTGTCTCAAGGTATGTTTACGGCTCACAGGAGTGGTCGAAATAAGACGGATATAAGACTTTTTTGCCTAATGTGTTGACAGACATCGGTCGCCTGTTATTAGGAGTCTAGTAATATATTGTCGTTGGAACCTATCTAATCGTCTAACATTACACACGCTGTAATGCCAATCTCTTTATCTTAACACAGTTTCCTTCCATTTCAATTTGCCACCAATTACTCGCAACAGTACCTAAATCGTGTTCATCCCAAGATATTGGCTGAGGCAGTAAATCTGAATAGTATTGGGGCTTAACTTGTGGGACAAGCTTCAATGAATCATCTATGTCTATATTTCCGTCCGATGCAACTAACCAATCGACTGAGTTATGGCAGGGATACGTCTTGCATGAGATATTACGAAGATTAAGATTGAGATCTTATATGGACGTATCAACATACAATATAAGCCCGTGCACAATGACGGGGCCCCCTCACAGAGGGCCAAAGCCTGCCGGGGTTGCGAGACTTATTTCCATCACCGTGACCCCGGAACATAAAGGGCTACTGAAGGACACCAGGGATTTTAGTCAGTACAAGTCTGACAGTCCCTCCCGCCCTACCCGGGGTGGGAGGACTCATTTGATGATGTTACCACGCACACAAAAATAAAAACCCCTGCACAAATAGCAACTGGCTGATGCCTTGTCCACGAATAGGGGTCGCGTCGGGCGATGCGTCCGGAGGAGCGTAGCGCCAAGACAAATACATTGTATAGAGCATTCAAGAAAAAAAGGTTTTATACGTCTTTGATTGATTTCCGAGGAAAGACACCTCGGTTGGATGCTGCGGAATTCATAAACGTAGAAATTAAAGCCGCGCAACGCGCTCCGCCCGACGTGACGCTTCGCCAGTCTTAACGCGACGCCTGACGCGCCGTGTATCCTTAATCGAGGTTTAAGTAACAACAGTTGCAAGGGACGATCTTTAAAGGTTAAGCCCTGGTCTGAATCGATCGATGGATCATAATAACATAACCGATCTCTAATTGCCAATTTATATTAAATGGATTTTCTTTAACTCAAATAGTTATAACTTTTAATGAGATCAAGTTAAAGGCTCTGCCACGCAGGTATTTTTTACTGTTATATTTAACTTCGACTATTGACCTGTTTCGTTTGATACACGATTGTTTGTGTAGAGTTTTTTACCCACCCTGAGCCCTTATCACGAGTTTTCAGTATTTTAATTTACAGCGTGTTTCCAGTATTTACAGCGTTTCTTGTATGGAAAATTTATTTATTTAATTACACCAATAACTACAACATCTTACAGCAGATATACCAAAACGATGTTATAGACAATAATCAAAAATATACTTACAAAATGAAACAGTGCCTCTGGTGTGCGAAGAAGGAACTAATTTTTTTCTTGTTTATGTCAAAGTTCCAGTTTACTTCAAGCCAAAATAACTGGAAATTCATGATAAGGCGATTCATGATAAGGATAGGTTTATAGAGTGGAAGTAATGGTGACATATACACTTATATACTTGACGATATCTTCAACCCAACGGGCTTTTGGGCGGCCCTGGTTTCTTTGGCGAACCATTTTTTTATATTTTTTGTCCTGGTAAAATCATCAAATGAATCTTCCCACCCAGAGCTAGGCGGGAGGGACTGTAATAAGTCTGGTCACGGTAATGATATAAGTCCTACGACCCCGGAGGTTTTGGCCCTCTACAGGCCCTCTACAGTCCCCGTCAACATGCTGACGCTCTTTGAGGCGCGCGTAGAACACGACGCGCCGTCGATCCGCATGTTCCATGGTCGGGTGGCGAGTTATCCATTACTTGCCGCCAAACATGCCAATGGTGGTCAATCAAATGGTCAAATGGTGGCGCATCAAATGGTGAATGATCAAAAATAAAAATTACAATTCTGTGCTGAACCACAGACCAGACAAATGTTCGCTCGTAAAAACTAGTGACCCAAACACTTTCTTATCGGCAATATAAAAGCTAGCAGCATTATAAATATAACAGTAATAGGTAACCAATAAATACGATAAAGGGCAGCAGCCAATTTATTCGAAACAATTATTGTAAATACATTCGAGTTTTAGACCATGAAAATGTAAAGTATACATTGTAATTTTTTCAACTGTACCTCATTTTTTTATCGTGTTAAAATCATTAAATGAGTCCTCCTACCCAGGGCAAGGCGAGAGGGACTGTCAGACTTGTACTAACTAAAATTCGTACTGTACCTTGACCTAGAAATTTCTCATAAATCGTTGAAAAAAAACTGCCTCGTACCAAGTAGTTCCACTATATCGTGGGTACACTTTCTCACATTACACGCCTATAGGTTCCTAGTCTGACAGGCCTATAGTATATGCCATACAAATATTTGTTTTCTGTGGAAATTTAACACGTGACACGATAAGATAATAATACTCCTATCACACAACGGTAATCAAAAGTTAGTTAGTCAGAAGCTCTAAAAGTCTGACAACCAGTCTTACCATGGGGTATGGTATTACCCAGTTACTGGGTTGTGGAGGTCCGACAGGCAGTCGCTCCATGTAAAATACTGATATCCAGCTGAATCTGGTTCGACTGGAAGCCGACCCCAATATAGTTGGGAAAAGGCTAGGTAGATGATGATGAACTATCACACAACGCCATCTAGTCCCAAGCTAAGCAGAGCTTGTGTTATGGGTACTAGACGACTAATAAACATACTTATATATTTCTAAATACATACATATAGATATATTGATTTTCACTAGTAGTTGAAATCGATCAAATCGCGTCGCATCGCGGGATGAGTTAAGTCCCTAACTAGACAAAAATTGTGATAACTCACCATGATGATAACATGTATGATAAAAATATAATTTATATCCATAATAATGTAGCATCGTCCGAGAAAAATATAAATTAGAATTGGATCATTAATTCCCGGATTAACCCTACAAACAAACAAATAAATAATTTTTACCTCATTATAATATTAGTCTATATGATTTCCGAGTCACAGGGGAAACTCGCCATGTAATGTATGTATTTCCTCAATAAATAATGGCTATAATTCAATAACAAGCTCTATAAGATTCACATCACGTAGTAGCAGTTACGAAAATGTATCTCGGAAACTTCGTTCTATTAATTATTTGTTCAGGAGTAATGCTAGTTCCTTTGTAATTAGTGGCGCTTTATGATTTAGTCTGTTTTATTAATGAATCCAATAGCGTAGTTCACTTTACTGCATAAAATAAATTGTAAATCTCATTGGTCCATAAGTTAGACTTTAAAGTATTGAAAAATAATGAACACGTAATTTCTGTATTTTTCAATCAATGAATACTGTCTGGCTGTATTGACTAGCCTGTTGGTCTAGTGGTTAGTGACCCTGACTGCTATACCGGGGGTCGTGGGTTCGATTCCCACCCAGGACAAATGTTTGTGTGATGAGCATGATCATTTGTTCTGTGTCTGGGTGTAATATATCTATAATATGTATGTATTTAGAAATATATAAGTATGTTTATCAGCTGTCTAGTACCCATAACACAAGCCCTGCTTAGCTTGGGACTAGATGGCGTTGTGTGATAGTTGTGGAATATTTATTATTATTATTATTGTAAAGATAAAAAGCTTCAAAATTCGGGAACCGCTCGTGACGTCATAACACCTATAAAATTATTATTTATACTTATACCGAACGAGTGACGTTTTGTGATTTTTGGAAGCGTCACATCTTTTTTCAATTCTGGTTTACCAAAAACAAGAAAAAAATGGCGCCGTGTATTTTAGTCAGTACAAGTCTGAAAGTCTCTCCCGTCCTGACATCGATAAAAAAGTGTAATGAAATAATTGAGTGACAAATAAATGAACACGAGTTAAACCGTGGGCACAACCTAGTCAATAATTAAAAAAATACCCTTTGATTTTATCCGTAGCTTTAATAAAATTCAAAATCAAGTGTCCGGACTATCTATGATCCCAATAATCGAATCTTATTTTATTCTGTTGACTTGTGTTTAATTTTAATTTTATGCTAGCAACCAATATAATAGGTATTACCCAAGAGATATTACTACTTTGTCTACTAATTTAATCAGGGTTTTAATGGGTTTCAAAAACATAAACGTAAATGAAATAATTCAGGGATATCCAATATATTTCAGGGACACGATGTTAATGAAAAGCAATATTTTTTTATCTGTGTTTTCAAATAAAAATGAATCACTGAAAAATAAAACATATTATATCACTAGCGGCCCGTCCCGGCTTCGCACGGGTGGAGGACCCGGTCTAAAATTTGAGATTTAAGCTATCATATCTCTCAAGTTGGATCGAACTGCACATGGTGTGCGAGTTTTATTATAATCGGTTAAGTGGTTTAGGAGTCCATTGAGGACAAACATTGTGACACGAGATATCATGTAATAGGGAGCCAGACTAATTGCCATCAAGCGTTGTCATATAGTTTGCGGCATAAATAAATTAAAAATCTATTTAGCTCGTCAGTTAGAGTACACACGGCTACACAATAAGCTATACAAAACCAGTTTATAACAATAATATTCCACAACTATCACACAACCACATGTAGTCCCAAGCTAAGCAGAGCTTGTGTTATGGGTACTAGACAACTGATAGACATACATACATATTATAGATAAATTAAACCCAGACACAGAACAAATGATCGTGCTCATCACACAAACATTGAATTTTGTCCTGGGTGGAAATCGAACCCACGACCCCCGTTATAGCAGTCAGGGTCACTAAGCACTAGACCAACAGGCCAGTCAGGTTTGTCTTGGTCTCGCTTCCTACGATTTTTAAACACAATGAACGGTCAGCTAATACTGGTTTTGTATAGCTTGATGTGTAGCCGTGTGTACTTGCTGAGAAATAATGGACACGTATTTTGTTATTTCTTTTTTTTATTCAATGAATATTGATATAGATAAAACGCTTCGAAATTCGGGAATTGGCTTGTGACGTCATAACGCCTGTAAATTATACGAATGAATGACGTTTTGTGATTTTAAGAAGCGTCGTATTTTCGTCAATATTGGTTTACGTGACAAAAAAAAAATACTGATCAAATATTTTTTAATAATCCATCTTTCAGACTAATTATTTTTTGAGTAAAATAGTCTATTCCAAACTACGTGATTAATTAGTAATTGAAAAACCCAATAACAATTTGTCCGACTTGGTAGTCAAACTCTGGAACCTTGCGTTCAGCAGTTGTACTTGGAACCACTAGACCATACTAGTATTGATGAGAGTAACGAGGCAATACAATATTAATATTGGATAATATAATTATTATTATACCGACCCGCCATAAAGGGCTATTTAGACTCATGGTCATAAACGCGGCAGGCGTCCGCTTTATCCAAGAGGCTTTAGGGCAGGTTTACACTTACCTGATTTTATTTTACGTTTAAAGTGAACTTGAGAGCGATTAGTACTTGAAAAGTGCTGTTTAAAAAATGCAATAAGTTGATTTTCCCAAAACAAACACTTTTTTATTTACATTTTTTTGAAATCAAGACCAAAACGGAGCGTAGAGATGTATAGCATATACAGGGTGAATTTTCCAACTGGGCGTGGATGGCTACTTTCGATACTATGAGGAATATCGAAAAACGTTGAAAGGAGTCTCGAGGCCGATTTTGACGAAAACTAAAACTGCATCATTGGATTTTAGAAAAATCAAAAATCCTGGCCAGGAATCGAACCCGCTGATTTTGGAAAAAAAAATCACAACCTGTATTATCATACCGTTTGATAGTGTTGCTAATAAGGATCAAATTCTGGGAAGTATATTATTATTTCTGTGTGTTTGTCCAATACCGAATAAATGTTTTTCTATTCTATTCTAGAGACGGTTATATTTTTCAAAGGAAACTTTAAGAGAAAGTTTTGCGGGACTGCGATAAGAGTTTTGAAGAAGTTCAAAGTTGTAACGATTTTGATGAAATCGGTTAAAGAATGATTTATTTGTACTATTAACTTGCTTTTTGCCAGCGGCTTTCGCCCATCCTCTCATTCCTCTCAAGTCTGTCCATATACTTCGGTATACATTGTACAATTAATATTCTAAGTACCGAGTCCTCCACCAGACTTTTCTTCAAAATCAAAATCTCATCATCTATACAAATAAGTCAGTCACTTTTTGATAGGTAAAAGACATAACACAAACAAAGTAAAATAATGGAGCTATAGCCTACAGTCCCAGTCACACGACACAATAACTCTGAAAGGACTGTACTTGCCCTTCTTTATGGAGAAGAACGGACAAGAAATTCCATAGACACTCTTTTAATTATAAAATGATTAACAAAGCCTCTGTAAATGATGCAGCAATTTAAACATCACACGCATCATAGTAGCAGCACCATTTACCTGAATGATTGTGGAAGGAACCAAATGATCCGACCTATGCGCCACCATCAGTGAGACATTTGGGTGAGCATGAAATACTCTCAATCGCAAAAACCATTCAATATTCATTATAATCTGCATTTTAGTTTACCATAATGTTTTATAACTAAAATATTTGAATTTAAATTCTATTCATTTGAAAACTATTTAGCGAATGATAGTAAGAATTCAGAATAACTAATGTTGCCAAGGGAAACTATTTCTAAGATACCAAATTCCAGGATAGACATAGTTTTGGTGTAACTATTAAAATACTTTTGACGAGAAGTCAGAATTTCGCTGTAAACTATAATCATTACTTCATGTTAGTCTTAGACTAATTTGAAGTAAATTAAATCAGCTAACAAACAAAGCTAGTTTCGTAGTATACTAACAACGAGATTTCGCTGCAACTTCTGTGAACCACGTGGGGTTTAACAGACCCCAGTTACACGTAAATCCTAATAACTCTTTAAAAACGCCGTGTTTACAATAATTTAATGTAACTTTGTTACATTATGTTATTGAGAGCAGTGGTGGCCCAGTGGTATTGGTCCCGACTTACGAGGTAGGTCGTGGGTTCGAACCCCGCCAGGCGCATTACTTTGTGTAAAATTATTTCATCACCACTGCTCTCAAAAACGGTGAAGGAAAACATCGTGAGGAAACCGGCATGTCCTAGAACCAAAAATTCGAAGATATGTGACATCTACCAATCCGCACTGGGCCCGCGTGGTGGATTACGGCCCACTCCCTCTCTCAGAGAGGAGGCCTGTGTCCCAGCAGTGGGAACATTATAGGCTGATGATGAATGTAACTTTGTTTAGTTGAAGTTGAGACGTTCACGCAGAGAAATGTATACGAGAACTTCTGGTTGCAACCGTTTCTAGTAATAAATACTAAGTAAGTAGTAGAGATCGGGCACGCCGCAATAGCGGCGATAAGACCCCTCTTTGAGGAGTGGCTAGAGAGACGTCACGGCGTCCTAAGCTTCCGCTTGACGCAGGTCCTCACCGGACACGGATGTTTCGGGAGGTACCTGTGTCTTATGAGAAAGGAAGAAACGCCTGGGTGTCACCACTGCGTAGATCGCCCGGAGGACACAGTCGAGCATACGGTGCAGGATTGCCCCGCTTGGGCGGAGCACCGACGTGTCCTCACGGCGGCGATAGGCGGAGACCTCTCGCGCCCAGCACTGGTCGCGGCCATGCTGCGGGGCGAGACGGAGTGGGAAGCGGTCGCCTCCTTCTGCGAAGCAGTCATGCTCGCGAAGGAGGAGGCGGGCCACGTGAGAGAGAGGACAAGGTCCTCCCTCCGCCCCACCCGCGGTGGTGGACGCCCACGGCGTCGGACGTCGCAAGACGATCTCCGGCCACCGTAGGCGCGGGCATGCGGGCGGCGAGTAAAGGGCAACTCGCCGCCCGACCATAGACCATGCCCGTGTCGACGGCGCGTCGTGTTCCACGCGCGCCTCAAAGAGCTGTCAGCAAAATGACGGGGCCCCCTCTCAGAGGGCCAAAGCCTGCCGGGGTTGCGGGACTCATACCATCAGCGTGACCCCGGAACATAAAGGGCTACTGAGGAACACCGTGGATTTTAGTCAGTACAAGTCTGACAGTACCTCTCGCCCTGCCCGGGGTGGGAGGTCTCATTTGATGATTTTACCACGTAAAAAAAAAAAAAAAAAAAGTAAGTAGTAGAGATAACAAGGACTTAGTATTTATTACTAGAAATATTGTAAAGTATAGGTAGCCAGTTTCGAATTGACAATCTTCAAGGAAAAAAATAGTTGCTTCTTCGGACACCAGAGGGGCTGTTCAATTTTTCATGCAAGAAACGCTGTAAGTACTGTAAAGTAACATAGTGAAAACTCGTGCTAGGGGTACAGGTCGTCACGTTTGATAAACGGGCGAATAAAATCTGCGAACAACCAATCACACACCATAGTGTGAACCCTCCCTTACAATTCGACACATAAAACAGTGTTAATTAGCCACAACAACATTTTATATTTATTGCTCGGACTATATTTATAATCTTTATAATCAACCATTAAATCTAACCTACACTACACGCCAATTTAACCCTTAAACCCTTTAAAAGGCTAAAGGACACATTAAAACTTAGTTAAGCAGAAAATTCAAGTTCATGAAAATTATGAAAATTCAAGGGTAATTTAACAGGTAGGTCGATTACCTACTGACAAGGTTTAAGATTTATGTATGTAGATTTCTTACGTTTGAATATTTTGAGAAAGAAATAAAGAAAGAAAATACGGTTTTTGTTCAAGACACATAATATTTTCAAGACAAAAAATTGTTCCGATGTTTATTTTTAGTTAAGGGCGTTATGACAACGAGCCCGAACTAAGAATGAATGATATCACGATTTGACAGATCCAGCTCTTCAGAGTCCGCGCCACCACTTATGACGTGCGGAAAATTCGAGATACAATTTATTTTTTAATGCAATCTGATGTAATGACATTAACAGTCAGTTGACGTTAGTTATGTTCGTTCAGTCGAATCCGTACCCGAATCTTCGTTAACGGACTTAAAAAGTAGATCCCAGGCCCTACAGACAAACCAGCACTGCAGACAGTCTATCGAAGTTTACATATCGTTTTCGTTTGTTTCGTACGTTAGCGCTCAGCACTCTTCAATAGATTTTCAACTTTACGCGCTGGGGTCGGGGTATAAACTTGAAAATGTATTAGTGACTGCTGAGCGATAACGATTGTGCTGCTTGTCTATAGGGCTAGGCCTGGTACATCAGTGCGTCGTGTTCCACGCTTGTTTCAAGGAACTATCAGTAAACTGACGGGGTCAAACAAATGATACCGTTCCAAAGGCTATTTGAAGGAACAGGGTGCAATATTATACTTATTTATGATAAATTATATTCAGTAAATTGGATTTATAGCCCACCGGATTAGCAAGCTGAAGTGGCAATGGGCAGGCCATATTGCTCGCAGAGCGGATGACTGATGGGGTCGAAAAGTGCTAGAGTGGAGACCACGGACTAGCAAGCGCAGAGGTGGACAGACGACCTTATGAAGGTCGCCGGAAGACGCTGGATGCAGGTCGCTTCCAACCGGTACATGTGGAGATCAAAAGGGGAGGCCTATGTTCAGCAGTGGACGTCCTATGGCTGAGATGATGATGATGATGATGAAATTGGATTTGGCAAAGTACGGTTACTTTTCTTGCGTTCCAGAGTTGAATCATGACCCATTTTGAAAAGAAATCGTTTGAATCCGTCAAAATAAAAAAGGATGAAGAACGTTACCATGGACATACGTGTTTACGCGAATGTGGACCTAATTGTGTTTGAATGTCAGTAAGAAAATAAGCTTATAGTGGTTCATAATTCAACTTATTCGGTTGCACCATTGTTGGTGGAGACGCGCAAGTGCCCGTGGAATAAAATAGGGAAAACCAAAATCAATTTACTTACAACTCAAAATAAATATTCCATAATAAATTCAGAAGATACTCTCAAAACGCTTAGCAACAGATATTTGATACTCAAGGAAATATTAAGTGGCAAGATCTTCTAGAAAACAGCAAGGAATTCGTTCAATTTGTAATAAATTGATTGTCAATTGAATTTGTACGCAATTTGCGATTGTGTCGAGTCCTATTTGCCTTGTACAGATAGATAGGACAGAGATGTTGAGTCCAATGAACATTTTGAGTGACATCTATATGAAAAGACAAGACAAGAATTCATAAGGCTGTCTTATCGAAATTTTAAGCAGTCGTAACCAATTTTCTTTGTTTATCGGATATTACCGATCCGCACGGGCTTCGCATAGGCACTTTTTTTTTCTTTTTACATTAAAAAAAAGACAAACTCAACAAAAAAAGAATTATCCGAATCGGTCCAGCCGTTTTCGAGCTTAGCAACACATTTTGCGATCTATTTTTATGTTATAGAGAAGATAGAAGATTTGTTCCGTGCGGGAATCGATTCCACGATACGCAGCGCAGCAGTCCAATCGCTCAGCCACTGTGCTAACCATGTCGTGAACATAAAATATAGCTTATTTTGGACTTTGTCCATATTTTATTATTAGCATAACTTCGAATCAAACTGTCACGTCCAATTGAGGTATAATTGACAGGATTACATACATTAATCGTTTATTTATGTAAATGTCTCTGATAAAGGTAATCCCAGCTCAATGTTCAGTCAGATTTATTGTACCGACTCAATTTATTTTCGGGAATAATTTATTTTTTATGAGACTTTGGGAAATAAATTCTGACGGTTTTGATTTGGTGTCGGAAAGATAGAGGCAGAGGCCTGTGTAAGATTCTAAGGTTATTTGTTCACATTTCACTGCACATCTAAATTATATCTTGATCTTATTAAAAATAACGAAAAAACTGGCACAAAAACCATTTTACAATGACATTTTATGATTGTCTGTGGTCTGCGCTCGCGTCTCTGTCTGTCAGTGTTGCCAACCATTAACAAACATGACAAGACAGGCAGTTACGCCGGGTGCAGACATAATTTTTAAGTTTATTTATTTTATAATTATTTTATTATATCCTAATAAATATATATTTATCACTTTATGTATAATCTGACCCTGACGTCACTTTGGGCCCTATATCTGAAAACCGGTGATTTTTAGGAAAAAAGTCACAGCTTATGCTGAGATAGGGACCTTCTGGACTCATACAGGACCAAAGTTGATATTTTATGTTATTTACATTATCTGTATTTAAATTCTGTATTTAAATATAATAATAATAATATTCTACAACTATCACACAACACCATCTAGTCTCAAGCTAAGCAGAGCTTGTGATATGGGTATTAGCCAACTGATAAACATATTTTTATATTTCTAAAAACATATACAACCTGTTTTTTTTGATATCCCATAACTCTAGGGTTATATTCTGTAGGTAAAAATAAAACTAAAACTCCTAGAATAGGTGGTCCAAAAATGCATCGTTTCGGAGATATCATCAATCATAGTTAAATTAGGTCAAAAAATGTCACCAGTATGACGAATCTTTACTTTTGCGAGGTTGCCAAACTTCGCAGTAGAATAGACCCTCGATGTGTCTAGGTATCTAAGTTTCATTGATAAATACAAGTAATTCATTTTTATTCAAACCAATAATTCATATTTAAAGCTAAGAAAATGCGACGTTGTCATATTTCACGTAAGGGTGATTTACATTAATAATCGTGACTTTGCCGAGGTATTTTGTATGAAAAATGAAAAAAAAAATAACGAAGGTTTGGAACATAACTCATATGCCAGTTGATTCTTTGATATGACCTCAATCATACCCTAGAGTTATGGGATATCAAAAAAAACACGTTGTATATTATAGATAAATTACATCCAGACACAGAACAAATGATCATGCTCATCACACAAAGATTTGTCCTTGGTGGGAATCGAACCCACGACCCCCGACAGGCCAGTCAAATACCCCTTTACGTTCCGCGGTAATCGTTAGTCCCGCGACCGCGCTGGTTTAATCAACAGGTATTTGTTTCGGGTCTGGCTGTTGGTATAAGTGAGTCTCGTATCACATTTGGGATATCCAAAGTCGGACAGGGCTGAACAGGAACGGGCCTTAGAGGACGTATTACGGGGTGCTAAGACAGGAAACCTCCACGTGCGCCCGTGGACTGGAGTTCCCTCTCGGATATGTCCGGGGGGAAGACCAGTTTTTCGGGCCGGTGCACCCTGGGATGCGGGCAAAAACTCTTCCTTAGTCACTGTGTGCCTAAGGGGTCTCTTTGTTTGCCCCTATGTGAATAGCGTGTCGTGTGGACGCTCCAACGCGTGTCCCTCTGATCAGCAGAGGGCACAGCGGCGGAGCGGGCTTGCGGACGGTGAGTAATGGGTAGCTCGCCGTCCGACCGAGGACCAAGCCCGGGTTGGTGGCGCGCCGTGTTTCGCGCCAAATGCCTGCTGGGGTTGCTGGTTTTTTTCTTAACCCAGGATACCGCGGCCCCGGAACGTAAAGGGCATCCGAAGGAACACGGGTGCATTTTAGTCAGTAAGAGTCTGACAGTCCCTTCCCTTCCGCCCCACCCAGGGCGGGAGGACTCATTTGATGATTTTACCACCTAAAAAAAAAAAAAAAGGGGACGTAGGACTGAGTTATCGTCGTTCATTTATAACCAGTTTTTAGCACTAGTATTTGCGTCTTTTTCTATTCTTTGGTTTTATTCTACACGTTTACCCTTTCGGGGACTCATCTGATGATTTTACCACGTAAAAAAAAAAACGTGTCCCCTTGAAAACAATGCTGATTTCTTCCCAATGTTTTTCATTTATCGTTGTAGAGCATGTTGAATACAACATTCACAAACTAAACTTAATACTATAATACAAACAAATATACAACAAAGCTATTTTGAGGAAAGAAAACTGGAACTGGTACACATAGCGCAAAGTTACAGTAAAATATTTGAAGAGGGTAATGAAAGATTCGGTCTTACCGAAGGTAGCCTACCGAGAGTAATTCCAGTGTGGAAAAGAGACAGAGCTATACAATCGTCTAGCGCCATCTCGTTCCCGCATTGGAATTAGAGTAATTCGTTTTAAGGCCACTTTCACATTAGGACGTTAGCAGAGCGATTTTAGCGCGGCAGAAGCACATTCCTTCACATTTTATATGAATAGCCACGTATAAGCAGCGTCTGTCCCGCGACTGTCGCCCAAATGTGAAAGCAGCGTAACCCCTCGTTTACACCAAGAAACAAGTTAAATACTTAGTTTCATACAAAACTTGTCAAAACATAATTTGTTTGTTTTATACATATGTATTGACAGTGTCTCAAACGATAATCATAACCATAATCTCAAAATAATATTCTTTCGTTCACACTGTGTAGCCAAAAAGTATTTATACAAGGTATAAAACACATTGCGTTTACACTGAAGTCTATGACATGTCAAAACTTGTCGAATACGTGTATTATACCTTGGTGTAAACGGGGTAAGACGTGTTGGTAGTCACCCCGGTGACAACTGGGAAGACAATTCCCAGGTGTCACCCCGGAGGACAGGGCTAGAGGGGACTATCGGGAAATAATTCGGCCTGCAGAGGTGCGGTGGCCTAATTGGTAAAGCTTTCTGAAGTATTGAGAGTCTAAAACGGCTACTTTAAGCTATACTCCTAACGATTCATTTCGCAACTTTGATTTACGAAGTGAATCATTAGGAATATTGTACTAAGTAACCGGTTTAGTCCTTCTGTACCCTTAGCACGAGTTTTCAGTAAATGAGAAGTAAACTGGAACTTTGACACTTTCATATTGACAATTTTCAAGGAAAAAATTAGTACCTTCTTCGCACACCAGAGGCGCTGTTCCATTTTTTCCTTGAAAATTTTCAATTTGAAATTGTCAAAGTTTCAGTTTACTTTACGGCTCAAATACTGAAAACTCGTGCTAAGGGTACTGATCTGGAAGAACGCAATTTTCAGTTCTGTTCACAGTTCGAAATTTTCTTCCTCAAAAAACTTTATTTTTATTTACGACGCAGGCGTTACTGTGTATAAAATATTAAAAAAAAAACTTCAATACATACCACTCATGAAGTTATAAATCAGTGGGTTGACCGCTGAGTTGGCGTAGCACATGACGTGGCTGATGAGAGCTATGCAGGTCATCACATCTGTCTGCTGTACGTCTAGAGCGACCCTGAAGAAAAGAGATACTAGTTAGAAAAAGAAAAATCGTTTATTGTCACACGTCAGAAGTGCACAAAAGAGATAAAAAAAAAACACCTAAGTCTAACATACAGATAGCGCGCGAGTTGAATGCAGTCGGGGTCTGAGGTGAAGAGCCCCCCGCTACCCGCACGCCTCACCTCACGCGTCTGCAGTGTAGTACTTTGCCATCCTTGTCAACAGCACTACCGCATTCCTAAGCTCTGCATTCAACTCGCGCGCTTAGTGTACTTATTTTATTGTAAAATCATCAATGAGTCCTCCCACCCAGGGCAGGGTAGGAGGGACCGTCAGACTTATACGGACTAAAATCCACAGTGTCCTTCAATAGCCCTTTACGTTCCGTCACGGTAATTCGTAATATTATGAAATGGTTAAGGCTGTGTGAAATAGGCCCATTTCAGCATCATCACCACCATCAGCCGGAAGACATCTACTACTGAACATATCGGGTATCAGTTCTACGAGCGATGTAGCTCATTGCCTGCATTTCAGTATCATCATCATCAGCCTATAATGTTCCCACTGCTGGGACACAGGCCTCCTCCTCTGAGAGAGGGAGTGGGCCATAATCCACCACGCGGGTCCAGTGCGTATTGGTAGATGTCACATATCTTCGAATTTTTTGGTTCTAGGACATGCCGGTTCCGGCGAAGCGGCCAACCTGCTTGCCGGATTACTACCCTGGGATCTGGAGGCGACTGCCCTCCAGCACGTTTATGAGTGTCGTGTGGAGGCGCAGCGCCGGGGCGAGTCCCCGCTGCCTCGAGAAGTCGAGGCGTGGCGGGAAGAGCTCCGGCGCGAGCTCAGGGTAGTATGGAGTGGACGACTGTCGCAACCGACGGCCGGGCACGCCGCAATCGCGGTGGTAAGACCCCTCTTTGAGGAGTGGCTGGAGAGACGTCATGGCATCCTGACCTATCGCATGACGCAGGTCCTCACCGGACACGGAAGTTTCGGGAGGTACCTGTGGCTGATGGGAAAGGAGGAAACGCCTGGGTGTCACCACTGCGAAGATCGCCCGGAGGACACAGTAGAGCATACGGTGCAAGACTGCCCAGCTTGGGCAGAGCACCGACGTGTCCTCACGGCGGCGATAGGCGGAGACCTCTCGCGCCCGGCATTGGTTTCGGCCATGCTGCGGAGCGAGACGGAGTGGGAAGCGGTCGCCACCTTCTGCGAGGCAGTAATGCTCGTGAAGGAGGTGGCGGGCCGCGAGAGAGAGAGGACAGCGTCCTCCCTCCGCCCCAACCGCAGTGGTGTACGCCCACGGCGCCGTACGTCGCAAGACGATCTCCGGCCACCGTAGGCGCGGGCATGCGGACAGCGAGTAAAGGGCAACTCGCTGTCCGACCATGGACCATGCCCGGGTCGACGGCACGTCGTGTTCCACGCGCGCCTCAAAGAGCTGTCAGCAAAATGACGGGGCCCCCTCTCAGAGGGCCAAAGCCTACCGGGGTCGCGGGACTTATTTCTATTACCGTGACCCCGGAACATAAAGGGCTACTCAAGGACACCGTGGATTTTAGTCAGTACAAGTCTGACAGTACCTCCAGCCCTGCCCGGGGTTGGAGGTCTCATTTGATGATTTTACCACGCCTTTTACCTCACGAAGTTTTCTTTCACCGTTTGGAGAGCAGTGGTGATTAAATAAATGACACAAAGTAATGTGCCTGGCGGGGTTCGAACCCACGACCTACAACTCGTAAGTCGGGACCGATACCACTGGGCCACCACTGCTCCGGCATTTCAGTATAATGCCGGACAAATAGTGCCCGATGCTATTTGACAATAATTGGTATGGTCGCTTGGTGGTGGTTGAAACAGAAACTTTATTCGGTGGTTAAATAAAATAAAATCAAATAATTACTCGCACCTTGGGTGGAGAATAAGGGACTCTGGTCGCCCTTTGCTTTCTTGGGCGGTGATATCCTGTTAAAACAGTCCTGCGACCCCGATATTAACAACTATGCACCCGGCCTACTCCTTGATAAGGCGACTAACTTGACCGGACTTCGAGTTTATTTCATCAGCCTAAGGTTGAATTTTGTTTGCGCGTCATAAATGTAAATCTATCTATGTTATGAATGATAATGATTTGTTATTTAAGTTAGTTATAAAAAAAAAACACTTTTACACTTAATCTATACTAATATTATAAAGAGGTAAAATTGTTTGTTTGTTTGTTTGTTTGTATGTAATGGGTAATCTCCGAAAGTAATGAACCGATTTTGAAAATTGTTTCACTGGTAGAAAGCTACATTATCCCTGAGTGCTATAGGCTATAAATTATAAAGATACCATGTATATTAGCTGAACTATCTCAAGTTTTGTTAGGCCGGGCGGAAAAAAAATGCTCTTTTAACAAAGTTATTAGCATGCGCTGCCTTAACAGTTGCTTAAAATTGAAAATAATTTACGGCAAAAATGTCCGCTTTGAATAGTTCTACAATAAAGTCCGCGACACCATATTTCTATCTTTTATGTTTTAGTAGATATAGTAGCTTTTACGAGTTAAAAAAAGTATTTTTCGTCATACTTACCTTTGGACGGTTTTTTAATGAACTATATATTAAACCTTATCCAAAAAAATATTATTATGATCACAAAAACATCATAGAGATATGATTTGCCCCAAACAGTATGTCAATTGGTTACATAATTTCGAAGATAACATAAAATTACTAAATCGCAAAATGCCGCCGTCCATTCTCGAACCACATTATACCTTTGGACGGTTTTTTAATCAACTAAATATGAAACCTTAACAAAAAAAATATAATTATGATCACAAGAACATCATAGAGATACGATTTGCCACAAACAGTAAGTAAATTGGTTAAATAGTTTCGAAGATAATAATATATAAAATTACTAAATCGCAAAATGCCGCCGTCCATTCGCGAACCGCATTAGAACATGCTTTGTACGGACGTTTTATCCATTGGATCATCGCAAACGATGGCCCACCTTCTCAATTGTACTCTTTTTAATTCCACCTGCACTCTAAGGGATGTATCCGAGGCCACCACCAACGCCGTCAACGTGGCAGAGAAAATATTTCGCAAGCACGCGCTGGGGAATCTAGCTCCGAGCGTTCACAGCGTCTTGCCAACCAAAGCTGGAGAACATTGAGAACATCTAGCGCTGAGCGCTCGCAGATGCTTGCTCCCCTCTTTGAGGAGTGGCTGGATAGACCCCACGGCGTCCTCATCTACCGCTTGACACAGGTCCTCACCGGACATGGATGCTTCGAGAGGTACGTGTGTGTGATAAAGAAGGAGGAAACGCCCGAGTGTCACCACTAAGAGGACCGCCCGGAGGACACGGTGGAGCATACGATGCAGGACTGCCCTGCTTGGGTGGAGCACCGCCGTGTCCTCACGCAGGCGATAGGCGGAGACCTCTTGCACCCGGCATTGGTCGCGGCCATGCTGCGGGGCGAGACGGAGTGGGAAGCGGTCTCCTCCTTCTGCGAAGCAGTCATGCTCGCGAAGGAGGAGGTGGAATAGGTGAGAGAGAGGACAGCATCCTCCCTCCACCCCAGCCGTAGTAGTAGACGCCCACGGCGACGGATGTCGCGGGACGATCAACGGGCATGCGGGCTTCGAGTAAAAGGCAACTCACTGTCCGACCATGGACCATGCCTGGGTCGACGGCGCGTTGTGTTCCACACGCGCCTCAAAGAGTGTCAGGATAATGACGGGACCCTATCGAGGGCCATAGCCTAGCCAGGGTTGCGGGACATACGTATACTGCGACTCCGGTATTCAAAGGGCAACCGAAGAACACCGTGGATTTAAGTCAGTACAAGTCTGACAGACCCCCTCCCACTCAGCCCGGGTTGGGAGGACTTATTTGATGTCACGAAAAAAAAAAGCCAAAGTGCGAGAACATCGCAGGCCCGTGCTCGGGAATCTAGCGCTGAACGTGCGCAGCGTCTGAGAGATTTAAAGCAGCATATCTCAGCAACAAGGGATAGGGACACTCGCGCTGAGCGCTCGCAGTGGCTCGCTAACCAAACAATGAGAACATCGCGTGCTCGGGAATCTAACGTTGAACATGAGCAACGCCTAGCAACAGAAAGTTGGCTGGCGGTTACTGTCAGTATGCAATAAAAACATAATCCTCCTTCTGGCAGTCAGGAAATAAATCATAGCACTCGGCACTCAGTACTAACCGAACCACACTCATCATTTCATCACAAGTTAAATTTTTTACCGCCCAACGAAGTGGGCAAGGGTCAGCTAGTAACCAATATTTTTAAGGCTAGATGAGGCCGGTGTTTCGTACCTGACTACTCTGAGAAGAAAAAGCCGAAACGAACTCAGAGGTCACAGTTTCTTTTAAAGTCCAGTTATTGTTGAGGTTATACGAGGACCGTGCCAATTAATATAAAGTCCATATTTATGAGGAAATAGCTCTTAAGGGAAAAAAAAATACAAATCTAGTTATCAAACACAATTCTACTTTTCCCAGCAAAAAAATAATCTTTATCGCAGTAACATTCATAATCTTCTGTCACAAACTCGTAGTAGTTATCAATCTATCATGAACAACTTTTTTCTGCGTTATACAAGTAAGCCACCGACTTATACTTCGGAAACTTCCAAGATGAAGTTTTTCACTTCTTTGGCAACAGTTAGGCCTATCATAGCATGGAGATTTAATAGAAAACTAGGCCAAATTGTACTGGTTATGCCACGTGCGGATTGCTGTTCAAAAAGTTTTGTTATAAAGAGTTATCACCATCTGCCCAGCTTTTTCGAAACTGTGTAACGGTCCGTCGTCTAGTATTACCAGAAATAGTAGTTCCGGGTCTGGGTATCTGTGTATGTGAGTAAGTATCACTACATAGTATAAAACAAAGTCGCTTTCTCTGTCCCTATGTCCCTTTGTATGCTTAAATCTTTGAAACTACGCAACGGATTTTGATGCGGTTTTTTTTAATAGATAGAGTGATTCAAGAGTAAAGTTTTTTATGTATACAACATGCATAATATAATAGAGGTTGCACCCGTGCGGAGCCGGGGCGGGACGCTAGTTTAAGTATAAAATAATATCAAACGTATTAACGCATGCGTAGTGAATTTTCAAAGATTTTCTTTTGAAGGAAAAATTTTTTTCGAAGAAGATCTTTATGAGTTAGTATGTTTGTAAACGAATAAAAATAAAAAATACAAATAAATTTATGTTAAAAGACTGCCTATCTGACCTCCACAACCCAGTATCTGGTAAGATATATCTGCTCGCGATGATTAGAGCTCAAATCTCTTTATAAAATCGTCACGGTCCACCATGCCTTTGGACGTCCTACGCTGCACTTTCCATGCGTGGTCTCGATTCGAAGAACCATACGGCTCCATCGGCTATCAATTTTGCTTGCTATAATATGGCCTGCCCACTGCCATTCCAATTTGCTAATTAACGAATTAGCAAGTAATTCGTAGACGAACCAAAGTTACCGATAAAGCACCCCATATATTATACAGTTACCCACACTGGGCTGTACCGGTAACTTTGGTTCGTCTACGAATCTCCTCGTTTCTAAGTTGTTAGACTCCGAGCATAGTCCTCTCCATAGCTCGTTGGACTACCTTGAGCTTAGGATACTTATCAGTCAATAATGTTATCGTTATGGTGACTAACACTCGTGCGAAAGTGTACTATACTATGACAGTGATAATTTAGGTAAATTTATAACAGATTTTATCGAGTAGCGTCAAAAATAACGGGCTTTGCTTTCCTAAAACATGATTGATGATCTCTGCCCTTGAACTTTTTCGCCAAAACAAAGACATCTTCGTCATGTCTTTTACAACACCCCTGGAAGCAAGATAATCGCTCAATCTTAATTTTTTAAACTTTCTTAAAACACCAGAGAGTCTAATTAAAACTGACAAAAAATGTCAAGGGAGAAAATAATACTCTCGAAGAAACATGGCCCTGAATTATTACTTTTACGAATAATTCTTTCCGCCTTCTAAACATTTTCTTAGTAAGTTGTTGCTAAGGGTACTTTTGAAAGTGATAAAGTAATCACTTCATAATGTTTCAAAGTTTTGACAACTTGATTTAGAAAAAGAAATCTTTTAAAATATTTGCAGAATAGAGTGGAGGTGGTAAGTGCGACAACTAACAACAAAGACATTAAAGCGCATCGCATCGGACGTCGTGGGTGCATTTCGGCCACCGTAGATGCGGGTATGCGGGTATGCGAACGGTGAGTAATGGGCGACTCGCCGTCCGAACATGGAGCGCTTCTTAGAGCTATCAGCAACCTGACGGCCCCTTTGAGGGCCAAAGCCTCCCAGTTGGGAGTTGGGAGGGTCTCTTTGCCTGTATGCGAATAGCCTGTCGTGTGGACGCTCCAACGCGTGTCCCTCATCAGATCAGCAGAGGGCACAGCGGCGGAGCGGGCTTGCGGACGGTGAGTAATGGGTAGCTCGCCGTCCGACCGAGGGCCAAGCCTTGATCGGTGGCGCGTCGTGTTTCGCGCCAAATGCCTGCTAAAGTCGCGGGTTTTTTCTTAACCCAGAATACCGCGACCCCGGAACGTAAAGGGCATCCGAAGGAACACGGGTGGATTTTAGTCAGTAAGAGTCTGACAGTCCCTTCCGCCCCACCCAAGGCGGGAGGACTCATTTGATGATTATACTTCTATATTACGTATACTTAAAATTATTTCCTTATTGTCTTTCTAAGCACGAAACATTTAAAATCGACATGTTCCAACGTTGTCTCATAGGGCTTTTTTTTTTTTTTTTTTTCGTGGTAATATCATCAAATGAGACCTCCCACCCCGGGCAGGGCGAGAATACTGTCAGACTTGTACTGACTAAAACCCACGGTGTCCTTCAATAGCCCTTTATGTTCCGGGGTCACGGTGATGGTATAAGACCCGCGACCCCGGCAGGCTTTAGCCCTCTGAGAGGGGGCCTCGTCATTTGAGAGGGGGCCTCGTCATTCATAGGGCTGGGAACACACGGAACTTAATACAAGGTCTACCTACAGGGTCAAGTGCCTGCCAGAGTCGCAAGACTGTCCCTGATTTCCATCAAGGCCCTAGAACAGAGAGGGAAACCGAAGGAACAGCGTGGAAGTCAGTAAGAGCCTGATAGCCCTGTCCATCTACTCTGGTAATCTGTTTTTGATTGATTTCGTTGCAGGATTCCTAGGAGATTCCAGTAAAATTAATTCACCACGACTTTGACAAGACCACGCACTGGCAAGCGCAGGATGTCCTCCCACAAGGTGGACACCTAAAAAACAAAAAAACCTACTGTCGGCCATTGAAGGATACCGTGGATTTTATTCAGTACAAGTTTGACAGTCACTCCTGTTCTGACCTGGGTGGGAGGATCCACTTTTTTTTTTTTTTTACTTGGTAAAATCATCAAATGAGACCTCCAACCCCGGGCAGGGCAGGAGGTACTGTCAGACTTGTACTGACTAAAATCCACGGTGTCCTTCAGTTGCCCTTTATGTTCCGGGCTCACGGTAATAGAAATAAGTCCCGCGACCCCGGCAGGCTTTGGCCCTCTGAGAGGGGGCCCCGACATTTTGCTGACAGCTCTTTGAGGCGCGCCTGGAACACGACGCGCCGTCGACCCGGGGGGAGGATCCACTGCATGATAAAAAAAGGAATACATCGTAATGATACTTTATCAAAACAGAGATGCACCTTTTGAAATTAAAGTGCATTAAATTTCATGATGCATAACTTTATATCAATCAGTGTGTACCATCGAACACCTATTAATCGAATATCAATAATTGATCGAGCACTATAAATTGGAAGAATATACTCAAACGTTAATTATTTATATCGAATGGGTAATTAATCGAATATTCATTACATCGTAAACCCCCCACAGGGAGCATTCGCGTGTAATGTAATTAGATTCAACTTAGAGCATTACATTACAGTATTACCTCCCTGTATGAGGAGCATTCCTGTATTGATCTGATACAAGGCGCTCATTGCATAGGAGCAGTGGTGGCGCAGTGGTATCGGTCCCGACTTACGAGTTGTAGTTGTAGGTTGTAGCTTGGCGCATTACTTTGTGTAATTTATTTCATCACCACTGCTCTCAAAACGGTGAAGGAAAACACCGTGAGGAAACCGGCATGTCCTAGAACCATCAAATTCGAAGACATGTGACATCTGCCAACCCGCACTGGGCCCGCGTGGTGGATTATGGCCCACTCCCTCTCACAAGAGAGGAGGCCTGTGTCCCAGCAGTGGGAACGTTATAGGCTGATGATGATGATGATGATGAAGGCGTTCATTGCATTACTTAGTTCTCCTCCTTCACTGATGTAAACTCGTTTTGTATTATTAGAATACTCAACTTTCCTCCCGCACCGAGGACATTCTCGAATCTGTAACGTTACATTACAGGTGAACGCTCGCGGCCAACCCGTACTGGGCCCGCGTGGTGGATTATAGCCCACTCCCTCTCTCAGAGAGGAGGCCTGTGCCCCAGCAGTGGGAACATTATAGGCTGATGATGATTATGAAAGCTCGCGGTGAAGAAACGCTTGTACACTCGATGCATCGAGTATTCAAAAATATAATTATTGTTTCATTGAGCATTCATCGCATGTCTTCGTTTTATCGAATGTCACAGAGAAAGATACACTATTGCAGCCAACGACGATATATTACTAGACTCCGCATGCACGATCTAAGGAACAAAAACTATTCTGTCAACTCGCTGAGGTACTACGTAACCGAGGGGGATTGGGGTTGTGATTGGATAACGCAAGGTCTGTTCTGTTTCAAGGTATGTTTACGACTCACAAGATTGGTCGAAATAAGACGGATATAAGACTTTTTTGCCTAATTTGTTGACAGACATCGGTCGTCTGTTATTAGTAGTCTAGTAATATATCGTCGTTTATTGCAGGTATGCCGCCATCTTTGAAAGCAGAAGTCAGAATACTACATAAGTTTCTCTCAGTAACTGTTCCCAAAATCCAGACAATATTAAGTATTGTATCAACAAAATACATCTTCATTTTGAACAAGACTATAATATTTACAATGGCAAGTGAAATAGACTTGAAATTGTCACAGTAATGGCTGACGTTTAATTTTCTCGGCCTGTTTCTTAAAAGCTGTCTGGAATATTAATTGCACGGTTAAAACGGCTATCTTGTTTTCCAAGTTATTGACCTTAGGCGATGTATAATGTTTCGGCTATTTTATGACTCAAAGTTTGGACGAAGTTTTAAAAGCAATCTACGGCTTCACGAAGAAGTCAATCAAATTAACTGACAAAAATCAAGCTCCGAAATAACAGACGCTTAGTAGGATATTATGTTATGCAAGTTTAGTCTTATCTTCATAGAAGATTATATCAAAGTAGCCTACAGTAAGAATTCAATTATTTTTCTACTCTATTGAAAATTATTTCATAACTGTCTTGCTAACCACAGAAAATCGATGTGTTCCAACGTTGTCTCAACGGGCTGGGAACACACGGAACTTAATACAAGGTCTACCTACAGGGTCAAGTGCCTGCCAGAGTCGCAAGACTGTCCCTGATTTCCATCAAGGCCCTAGAACAGAGAGGGAAACCGAAGGAACAGCGTGGAAGTCAGTAAGAGCCTGATAGCCCTGTCCATCTACTCTGGTAATCTGTTTTTGATTGATTTCGTTGCAGGATTCCTAGGAGATTCCAGTAAAATTAATTCATCACGACTTTGACGAGACCACGCACTGGCAAGCGCAGCGCAGGATGTCCTCACACAAGGTAGGCAGACGATCTTATGAAGACCACAGGATCGCGCTGGATGTAAGCCGCTTCTAACCGGTCTATTGGAAGTCTATAGGGAAGGCCTATGTTCAGCAGTGGATGTCGTATATGATGATACGCTGTTCTGGTAGTCGCTACTGTTAATTTTGGCTTTCAGGAATTGTATCTAATAGTTTGGAACGGTGTGGTTATATTGTCCCAAAAAAAGTCCCTACTGCTCCACCCAGGGTGCACAGGTCGACTCGCTTGAATATTTTATAAGTTATGAGTAGAGAGCTTACAATCTTACCTCAATACAGAAAGAAGATGCACAGGGAAGTAGCAGACAGCAAACATAACGACGACAGCCACTAGCATCTTAGCTGCCTTCCTCCTGGATCTGAGCTGGCCTTCCGTCGACGCGTTCGTGTGGATCGAAGGTGTGGTGCGCCGGTTCGCAGCCAACCCTAGACACAGGGATGATAGAACTGATCAAATTATTAGACTGTCATCATGTTTGGTAGAAGACTTTTCTTGAATGAAGAAAGGAAGATCATAAGGCTTGCTTGAAGTTGCTACAGAAGGTTTAAGATGACCCGCCAATCAAGCAATATAAGCGGCAAGTAATCTATCAAAATCAAAGCATTTATTTCAAGAAGGCCAATTACAGGCAGTTTCAAATGGTCAAAGACAAAAAAAGTAATTAAATAGTTACTACTAAATTATGGTGCTTCAGTCCCAGTCACAAGACATTATAACTGTGAAAGTACCGTAAATGCCCATTCCAAGGAGTAGATCTCTATGGAGAAGAACGGGCAAGATATACAATGGGTTGCTTGCCGTTCGATGAAGGACTAGGGATACTGCTATCTAATCGTGAAACCCGCAGTTTCGGTCGACGTTTCGAGAAGTTCATAAATATTCTTTATCACTTGCGGACATAAGATTATTTAGTGTCAAGTGTATGTTAGTGAAAATTGGTGACACCTTGATGGACAGTCCCGACACCCGATTTACTGTCAGAAGTTATTTAATTTAGAACTAATAGGGAAAAGGGTTCACTCAAAAGTTTTGAGTTATTTGTGTACAGGCGCGTACATATCTTTGACGGACCACGAGAGTAGTCCCCAGGCCCCGAGTCGTTAGTACAAAAATGACCCATCCATTCTGGACGGCACGGTTGGTGCAGTGGCTGAGCGATTGTGATCGCTTGGGTTCGATTCCCGCACGGAGCAAATATTTGTATGATCTACAAGTAGTTGTACCGGTTCTGGGCGTTTGTGTATGTGAGTTTATATGTTTGTAAACGCACCCACGACACAGGAGAAATTCCTAGTGCGGGGCAATTTGAAAAAAAAAAACAAGGAGTACATCTATAGCAAAAGTATTAGAAAAAGAAGAAAATAAACTAGTATAAAATCTCTTACAATTCTTGCAATTATTATGTCCTTGCGGTGTTGAGCATAGCGTGTGTGACTCCGTATGCCCTGGGATGTTGTCTGATCTCCACAGCACCCTCACGATCTGGCAGTATGCTATCATCATCAGGAACAGTGGGAATCTGGGGACAACATATTGGTTGAAGTCGTTCTTCTTCTTTATTTTTCGTGGGAGGTTGAGGCCACCGTGATTACAGAGGACCTGTACCGTCAGCACGAGTTTTCTGTATTTGAGACGTAAAGTAAACTGGAACTTTGACGACTTTTCAAGGAAAAAATTGGTTCCTTCTTCGCACACCAGAGGCGCTGTTCCATATTTTCATACAAGAAACGCTGTAAATACTGGAAAAACTCTATAAAGTAAAATAGTGAAAACTAGTGCTAGGGGTACTGTATATTCAGAGCTAGCAATTATCTGTTAATGTATAGCTCGTTGAATTCCTCAAGTTATGAGTATAACTCGAGTAATTCAACGACACAACGAACATTATCAAAGAAATAATATTTAGGTCTTGAAGTATCATTAGCTCTTTTTATGAACGCAAAATTTATACGAGTAGAGTGGATCTTCGGGGACCTTGGTGTCTTCTAAGTAAGCTTGCTTTAAAGTCGACCACATCTACTATTACTGTCATGCGAAACAGTTATCAAAGGCCAGTTTGGAAGCGAGCAAGCAAAAAGGTTCGGATTTGGCGGAGCACGCCTGCTTGAAACTTACATTATGTGTACTCTACTTCTATTATCAAATTGAAGAACTTCTCTCTAAGACCATTGCATTGTTGTAAATTAAGAAACATTCGTCTTCGTCGCTTCACAATATAAATGGAGCATTTTCCCAGTAAATAAAGTCTATTTTACATCAACTTCAACATTACTAAAAGCCGCAATAAAACAAAGAAGGCACTTGTGCATTACAAATCGAAAAAGCTACTTGAAAGCACTTTATCGAATAATATGTCCCTTTGATGTTCCATTACAGATTTTTAACTTTGAAATCGGGAGCCGCTGTAAAATGCGGACCCTTTGTAAATGCGTTTTCAATGTCGGTAAAATTCTGGGGCGGAGAACCCACTTAACATGTAATTATCTGTATAAATAAAATTCAATAACCGTAATTATTCAGGACCGTGATTCCATTCGAAAATGGCTCGATCAATTTGGTTGTTTTCTCGTAGACAAGGCAAAGTTTGTGTAAAAAAAAAGTGTTGATGTAGTCCACTTCTGGGCGTAGGTTTCTTAAGTCAAGCGCCATTTCACTTGATAACCGGCTATTCTCAGCTACTCCCAGCCAGTTTTTTTTTTCATCATGGTAAAATCATCAAATGAGTCCGAACCCGCCCTAATCGGGGGCGGGAGGGACTGTCAGACTTGTACTGACTAAAATCCACGGTGTCCTTCAATACCCCTTTATGTTCCGGGGTAACGGTGATAGAAAAATACGCGCATCTGACGTGGAGTTGCGGATACCAGCCCGTTTTACAACGGTGATAGAAATAAGCCCCGCGACCTCTGCAGGCTTTGGCCCTCTGTGAGGGGGGCCTGGTATTTTGCTGACGCTCTTTGAGGCGCACGTGGAACACAACGCGCCGTCGACCCGGGCATAGTCCATGGTCGGACAGCGAGTTGCCCTTTACTCGCTGTCGGCATACCCACTACCAACCACTTCGTGACGATTCGTCAATCCATCTAGCTATCTTGAAGGCATCTCACCCTACGTTTGCCGATATACGATCTTCACTCGAGCACATGCACTTCTACCTCAACGGTCATCGTTTCTACGACTAATATGGCCGGCCCATAGCACGAGTTTTCAATCTTTTACTTTACAGCAACTTTCCAGTATTTACAGCGTTTCTTGTATGAAAATATGGAACAGCGCCTCTGGTGTGCGAAGAAGGAACCAATTTTTCCCTTGAAAATTGTCAATTTGAAGTAGTCAAAGTTCCAGTTTACTTTACGTCTCAAATACTGAAAACTCGTGCTGACGGTACAGTTTGCTTCGTTTCAGTTTCATTCGGTTTTCAGGAAAGCGTTTTATTTTTATGTTATGGGTTTGCTCTTAACCTTAGCCTAGGTCAAGAGTGACTAAGACAAGGTCGACGATGGAGCGAGCTTACCCAGAAGAAGCCTGTTCACTCTAACTTTGAAGAGATTAGGGTTGTATGCGTATGTTATTATGTACATTGTGGAGAAGGTTTTAGTATACAGAGTGTTTCTTTTAAATGGGCCAAAAGGGAGAAACTTGCACCCATAAGAGATACGAGAAAACTTTCTTAGGAACCTTTAGCTCTTTTTTAATACTGAAAATTTTGGCGTTTTTATTTTTTTGGTCAAGTGTGAGCTGTCCACAGGAATGAGTGAAATTGACCAAAATTTTTTTTAATGCTGTTCGTCTCTGTTTCGTGTAAGGATCATTTCATTGTATCGGAAGAAAAAAATCGGGACGGCGGAAGTTGGTCAAATTTAGCAAAATATTTTTTCATACAAATTGTAGGAACGAAAAAAAATACCATAGAAAGCGCTAAAGGAAGAGCTAAAGGTTCCTAAGAAAGTTTTCCCTTATCTCTTATGGATGCAGATTTCTCCCTTTCGGCCCATTTAAAAGAAACACCTTGTATAACACTAATGGATATCCTATATATTATATTTTCTTTCGGAAGACGGTGGCCTTAGTCAATGAAATAAAAAACAAAGCCAGAGCAAAGCAAGACTTCCGAAAAAAAAGTTATTTAACACTTTTTTGTATTTAGTTTTGAAGTCAGTTCCTTTTTTTTTCAAAAAGAGTTTTTATTTTATTTTATTTAGTTATTTATATTCGTAGTACGCACTCTTGCTTGCTACGTCGTCACATTATTAAAAGATGAACGTTTCCATAAACGAAACGCGTCCATCTCTATGTCAAGATGTCATTACTAGCGCCGCTTCCTCATCTGTCATTGTTGGTTTAGTCATCATCATAATCATCAGCCTATAATGTTCCCACTGCTGGGACACAGGCCTCCTCTCTGTGAGAGGGAGTGGACCATAATCCACCACGCGGGCCCAGTGCGGATTGGTAGATGTCACATATCTTCGAATTTTTGGTTCTAGGACATGCCGGTTTCCTCACGATGTTTTCCTTCACCGTTTTGAGAGCAGTGATGATGAAATAAATTACACAAAGTAATGCGCCTAGCGGGGTTCGATCCCACGACCTACAACTCGCAAGTTGGGACCGATACCACTGCGCCACCACTGCTCTTCTACTTCTTCTTCTTCTTCTTGTTGGTTTAGTATTATGTCACAACTTATAAAAAAAACATGCCTTTAAAAATACTCACGTGTATAAAAACAGAGCCTTAATGATATGCCATTTAAGGTCACTCTCGTCTGACCACGTTGAGGTGCACTGCATCAGGTACTGCGCGTTAAAACGAAGCTGTATCTTTTGCTGCACTTGGAGGACCACGAATTCTGGTACATCTGAAGGAAGAAATATTAAGTTTATCATCAATAACAAAGTAATATCATTGAACACTGTTTTAGACTATCACGGTTTATTTCACAATTTAAAATGTCACTTACGGGATATCTTCCGTGATTATTATTTGTTTTGAGTTCCCGATATTTCGACGCTGTTGCAAGCGCCATGATCGCGGGATGACTGTGAAATATCGGGAACTCTAAACAAATAACAATCACTGAAGATATCCCGTAAGTGACATTTTAAATTGTAATATCATTGAATTAACTAGTTAGTGAGGTCACTCCAATTCCCATACAAAAAGATGTAAAGAAGGTTTAAGCTTTGACAGCTTCTAAAAAGTATGTCAATGGGGATGGCAACCGGGGAACTAATGGCGCTAGTATAGCTTGTTCCGAGCATCGTCATTGGTTCAAATCTTAAAGGTACTTCAAAATAGTACTACCTCATTGGTCGGTTTAGGTCTTAGATATGGTGGCGCCATCTACAATATCTTTGATATTATGACTGGCCTGTTGGTCTAGTGGTTAGTGACCCTGACTGCTATGCCGGGTGTCGTGGGTTCGATTCCCACCCAGGACAAATGTTTGTTTGATGAGCACGATCATTTGTTCTGTGTCTGGGTGTAATTTATCTATAATATGTATGTATTTAGTAATATATAAGTATGTTTATCAGTTGTCTAGTACCCATAACACAAGCTCTGCTTAGCTTGGGACTAGATGGCGTTGTGTGATAGTTGTGGAATATTATTATATTTGCGTTGCCAACCCTATTGATTGGTGTTTCAAATGCTGAGCATTTATCACGTATTTTCAGTATTTTACTTTACAGAGTCTTTCCAGTATTTACAGCGTTTCTTGTATGGAAAAATGGAACAGCGCTTCTGGTTTATGAAGAAGGAACTAATTTTTTCCTTTTTTTTATCGTGGTAAAATCATCAAATGAGTCCTCCCACCCCGGGCAGGGCGGGGGGACTGTCAGACTTGTACTGACTAAAATCCACGGTGTCTTTCAATAGCCCTTTATGTTCCGGTGATGGAAATAAGTCCCGTGACCGACAAATTTTTTCCTTGAAATTAATGTCAAAGTTCCAGTTTACTTTACGTCACAATAACTGAAAACTCGTGATAAGGCCTCCCTCTGTAGTGTGGTTGGGAGTGACGTATTAGAGTCAATGTCCTTGTCCAATAAGTATTTCCAATGAAATTTTTACCAATGCAAATCATATACGTAATTATTCAAAAAGTTAATTAAGAAAACGTCAAAGTATGTTTTGATGAAGTTCAAATTTTGCTAGCCGGTCAGACATACTGTCTGTCAACTTTGTTACTATGAAGCCGCAAGGGAAAATATTTCATGCATAGTTTTGAGCGTTGGAACTCGCTGTTAAGGCTAGTATCTATGCTAATTTACTAGCATAATGGCTCTGTACCAACTTTGTGGACCAGTGCGGATTGATGGACAGTGGGGATAACATACGACACAGTCTTTAATCACATGCCTTTTTCAATTTAATTAGAAGTAAGTTTTTTAAAAAGTATCAAAACCAAATGGCGGGAGAATCCATTTCAGATGACATTTTATTTTTTTAATTTTCGTTTTTATTTGATGATTATAACACCCCAACCAAAAAAGAAATTTATAAGTAGTAACCACGGAGTCAGGATTTGCTTGTATGTTTTTAATTGAAATAAGCGCATCCCTTATAATATAATGTATATAATATATAATATTCCACAACTATCATACAACGCCATCTAGTCCCAAGCTAAGCAGAGCTTGTGTTATGGGTACTAGACAACTGATACACATACTTATATATTTCTAAATACATACATATTATAGATAAATTACACCCAGACACAGAACAAATAATCGTGCTCATCACACAAACATTTGTCCTGTGTGGGAATCGAACCCACGACCTCCGGCATAGCAGTCAAGGTCACTAACCACTAGACCAACAGGCCAGTCATTATTATATATTATTACATGGGACTAACATAACTGGCGGAATGTAGGCCTAATATCAGGTACATATATGCCTAGTCCCTCCAAGCTTACAGACGTAATGGTATTATGTAAAGCATCATTATCTTTTCAGCCAATAGGAATCCAGTGGTAGGCATAGACCTTTCTCAAGGAGGGCCACAGTGCATGATCTACAGCTTGTTTCATCCAGCCACTACCTCTCCATTATGTTATTTACCTCTCCATTAGGTTCATGTTCTTAACATGGACCGATGACCTCTTTAGGTCATCGGTCCATGTTAAGAACATCCCGGGATCATCTTACGGGGAGTTTCCAGTATGTTTTCATACCCGTGGTCTCCATTTCAGAACTTTTCAACTCCGAAGAAATAACCGTTACGTAATTGCTTTAACACGTTCGCTGCGGCAGTGATTTTTCTATACTTTCCATTCCTGCGGTACAAGGCTTGCTTGTTACCCTGTAACCTTTAAGGAACTTAAATCCTTTTTTGGTTGATATTTTAAATCCATCTCTTTCGTACACCGAACCAAAATTAAAGTTATGTTATTCCGCACGACAAGGAAGTCTAAAATTTTCTTATTACTGTAAACAAGGCGTGTACAAGATGTTTAGATCGCACTCAACGTGAACTGTACCCTTAGCACAAGTTTTCACTCTTTTGCTTACAGTCGTCTTTCCAGTATTTACAGCATTTCTTATAATTATGAAAAAATGGAACAGCGCCTCTGGCGTGCGAAAAAAGAACTAATTTTTTCCTTGAAAATTGTCAATTTGAAATTCCAGTTTACTGTACGTATGTCCCGCAACGAAAACTCGTGCTTAGGGTACTGAATATTAAATGATGTTTCTAATGGTGAAGTAAATTTCCATAGATTCCATGGGATAATGAAATTTCCAACGAATTAATTATGAAACAAGGGGGCCGTGAGACAGAAATTAAATCATTTGGAAATAATGCTACAATGATATTAACAAGCAAATAGGGTCGTTACTTTTTAGGAGTTTCTTTGGAGGCGTCGACGAAAATTCACTGAGGAATTTATTTTTTGTCTATATTTTTGACAATACATTGCTCTGCTTCGATTTTTATGGATGGTTTTGAAAATTGGAATAAATTGTCAAAATTATGTAAATAATCAGAATTACCCTTAGCACGAGTTTTCAATCTTTTACTTTACAGCAACTTTCCAGTATTTACAGCGTTTCTTGTATGAAAATATGGAACAGCGCCTCTGGTGTGCGAAGAAGGAACCAATTTTTTCCTTGAAAATTGTCAATTTGAAGTAGTCAAAGTTCCAGTTTACTTTACGTCTCAAATACTGAAAACTCGTGCTGACGGTACAGTACTACTAACAAGTTATCTATCGTTTTGTCAATATCAAACCAATTTTGACGAATTTCACCCTTCTATGGGTTGAAAAAAATCATGAAATGTTAGTTAGGTGGGCTACGGTCGGTCGCGTACGCGTAAGGTCACAATTTTTTATAGTAACAATTAGCAACGTACACGACGCTGACGTCAGCGTCGCACCACGGTTTTTAAAACACAATTTATATCGTACGACCGACGTAAGCGGCCAACATGAACGGTGTTACAGGAATTTAATCCTTAGTGAAAGTTTTAATCAAACGGGATGTTCTGTCCTTTTTAAAGGGTTTGGATGGTAAACTATCAATCAAGTGCCTACTTTGAATAATGATGTAAAACTGCCTCTATTTATTCGATCCTTTTAAAAGCCTCTCGATAAATTTCACGGAATGATTAATGTTGAGTAACAACTGGTTGTGTTTATATAATATACAAAGTAGATTTTTGATTTACCTCTTCAAAAACTAGGCTAGACTATAATAATGTGTCTGTAGGTTGCGAAAATGATATAAAAAGTTGGCGCGGCCCTAAAACTGGAACGCAAAGGGAAGAAACAGGTTGTATTCAAACCATTGTCCTCGTTTAAAGAATTACCCAAAAAAATATAAATTTGCCCCACACAAGGAATTTCTCTGGTTTCGTTTGTGCGTTAACAAACGTTGCTAGTTGTGTCTTTAAAAAGACACAACTAGCAGATCATAAAAGTACATTATGATACAAGTGCGGTAAGTTGAAAATTACAGCTGAGGCAATATTGCTCGCCCGAGCCCTACGGGGCGAGGGTTATAAGAAAGCAGAGGCTGTAATTATCAAACCGCACGTATGTCATACGACGTTTTATAACACATTTGTGGGAAAATAAATATAACTCGGACTTTCTTAAACGAATAAATTCATGAATTGTCGACATTTTCATAATAAAATCAATACAGCGAAAAAAAAGGACAGTCTGTAGTCGTCGTTGACGTAGGAGCACCCTTATTCCGTGCGAGGATCGAACCTGCAACATGTTTTGTAGTAGTCGATCGCTCAGCCAGTATTCTTTATAGGTAAGTATACTTACTGAACAACAAAGACAGCAGCCATATAATGAGTATGGCGGTCTTGGCGCGTCCCGTGGTGGACTTGAACTTCAGTGGGAAGCAGATGGCGTACCAGCGGTCCACTGAGATGAAGGTCAGCGTCAGGACCGACACCGTCACTGATACTGACTGTAACAAGAGAGAAAGAAGATAAAAGTTGGTGCGATGATGATTGGGTTTGTGGGATCCGAGGTCGCGGGACTACCTACCGTAGTCACGGGACTGCTCCCGAGGTCGCGGGACGGACTTGCTTACAGCATCGTGAGATATCAAACCAAAAGGCTTGTTTTGAGGTTTTTTTTTTAAAATAAATAATATTCCTTAATAAGTCCATGATTTTAAATAATCAAGTATGGATCTTTTCATTGTACGACATGATATTGGCGATATACAAGCATACGCCCCGCCTGATGAAAAGCGGTAAACTTATATTAGTCTTATTTTTTTATCGTGGTAAACTCATCAATTAATGAGTCCTCCTACCCAGGGCAGGGTGGGAGGGACTGTCAGACTTGTACTGACTAAACGCAACCAAGGCAGGCTCTGACCCTCTAGAGGGGGGCCCCCATCATCTTGCTGACGCTTTTTGAGGCACGCGTGGAACACGACGCGCCGTCGACCCGGGCATGGTCCATGGTGGGACAGAGTTGCCCTTTACTCGCTGCCCAAATGTGGTATACTTAACTAATTTTCTCAAAAACTGAACATTCACCAGGACCAGAGAAATAGCGTCAGTTAAATTCGGGTGACTGGTTATTATTTACCACGTCCACTCCAATGTAAATATTTCATTTACATTGTTTAATTTCCGGCACATTAAGCGATGCCGTTGGTCTTTTAAGGTTTCGTAAAATAAACGGATTATTCAGTCAACTATTTTTAAATTATTTTTTCTATTTGCAATTCGAATGAAGTACAAGTAAGTTTATAGTGTGCCTATCAACCAACTAACTATATTTAATGATTTTGGATTTCAGCCTGAAAGAACAACGCCATGACTCGAAGCTGCGGTAACTAATTTGAAGACTTAACATATTTATTTACAAAATAGCGGCCCGTCCCGGCTCTACACTTGTGGAAATGATGATTTTCGTCATCTAAAACCTGGCCCTGATGGTTACAAACACAACAAAAAAGAATAAGCCAAATCAGTCCAGCCGTTTTCGAGTTGTGAGCTTCGCCACACATTGCGATCCATTTTTATATCAATAGGATTTATTTGCTAATCGTACAAACAAGCTCCTCTATTGGAGTCGCGGGACTAAACGGCTACCGTAACCCTGGAACGTATAGAGCTATTGAAGGGCACTGTGGATTTTAGTCAGTATAAGTCTGTCGGTCCCCCCCTGCTCTGCCCTAAGCGAGAAGACCCATTTGATGATTTTACCACGCTAGGAAAAAAACGTGCAAACAACCTCGGGATCCTTAAGTCAAGAGTGAATAGGTTACTTGTAGACAAGCGTGTTTCACCGTAGACCACATCATTGCCTACCTTCAGGAGACATAGTGGTAAACTTGATTCTCTAATAATCAAAAAAAAAAAATGTGACAGTTGGCACGAATATTGGTAGATGGAGGTCACTGTAAACCCATATCCTGTACCCTTTGCACGAGTTTTCAGTATTTGAGACGTAAAGTAAGCTGGAACTTTGACAATTTCAAAACGACTTTCAAGGAAAAAATTAGTTCCGTCTTCGTACACCAGAGGAGCTGTTCCATTTTTCCTTGAAAATTGTCAATTTGAAAGTGTCAAAGTTCCAGTTTACTTTACGTCTCATTTACTGAAAACTCGTGCTGAGGGTACCCTTTGCAACTTTCAAGGAAAAAATTAGTTCCGTCCTCGTACACCAGAGGCGCTGGTCCATTTTTTTGTACAAGAACGCTGTAAATACTGGAAAGACGCTGTAAAGTAAAAGAGTGAAAACTTGTGCTAAGGGTACTGGTCGGATGGTAAAGTGAAGCACACGCCGCGATTTTCCTAACCTAGGTTTAACAGTCCAACAAAACAGGGACGGCCAAGCTGTTACTGCAACGGAAATGGGCCAATAACGTGACTTGCCCGAATGGCTGGTCGCGAATCGACAACGTTCCAAATGTGCTTTTAAAAGGCACTCGATGGACTAATGTGTTTGGACAATGCTAACTGGTGAAACTGATGTGTCAGTCCAACTGAATGTCATTTATTTAAATGACGTTACATTCAGTTGCGCAACGTAGCTTTTATACCGAGAAGGGCCAAGTGGAAAATAGTACAGTTGTGATTAGAGATGAGTCGAGGGCGAAAATTGGACAAAATGGGCTTAAACTTGGCATATTGGGCTTAAATTATAAGTTAATGCCCGGTCATTGATTATAACTAATAACATTATTTAGTAGCAAATGGACAGAAACTTAAATGGGTAAAGGCTAAGACAAAAGGTATATTTATTCGACGTTGTGTTTGGACAATGCTAACTGGACATGTCAGCGAAATAGAATCCCATTTATTTACATGACATGACATTCAATTGCACAACGTAGCTTTTATACCGAGAAGGGCCAAGTGGAAAATAGTACAGTTGTGATTAGAGATGAGTCGAGGGCAAAAATTGGACAAAATGGGCTTAATCTTGGCATATTGGGCTTAAATTATAAGTTAATGCCCGGTCATTGATGATAACTAGTAACATTGTTTAGTAAAAAATGGACAGAAACTTAAACAGGCAAAAGGAATTTATTCGGCGTTTACGGGTGCATCAAACATATGTAGATGGCACATGGAAGAGAGAGCGAGTGGATTAAGTACCAATGTGTCTTCCTTTAATATTTATTCATAAAAAGTTAAACATCTGTTAGACAGTTGACTAAAAACTGTAACTGTTTTTTCTGTTTTTTTTTTTTTTTTTTGTGTGTTTGTTACGCGATTTCTCCGGCGATTGTGGACCGATTTTCAAAATTCTTTTTTTGTTCGAAAGGAGATGCTTCCGGAGTGATCCCATATTCACCAAGTCAAGATCTGATGATTGGATCCTGGAGAAATCGAGGGCAACCCTCAAATTTAATAGGCCCACATATAGTTTTTCGTAAATATTATGAAGTAGTTTAAGTATTTGCGTATGGTAATCATAATCTCATGTAGCTGAGCTGATGATGGAAGGTACAACTCCTTAACAGTAAGGAGTAGGCATCGACTGATTTAGTTTGTGTTCGCTTATCTCTGGAACTACAAGTCCGATTTAAGTCATTCTTTTTTTGTTATACTAGGTATTGTTCAACTGAGGGAACACTTCAAGTTTCATCAAAATCGGTTCAGTAGTTTTTGAGATAGGGAATTTTATTAGCTAATTTTGTACATGAGCGATGTTATTACCGGTGCTAAGGATTACAAAACTCCAGGGCCCCAAGTCTGCTATTACAATAGTGTCAGAATGGTCTGTCATTGATTTCATAATTGTTGATTTTGACAAGTTTGGTAATCTACTAGTATAATGGCGTCATTATGACTTTCCAATGGTCAACCACTGACATTCCATTGAAAGAAATGGCTTAGAATGGTAATCTCGTACATAATGACAAATGAATGACTGATCCTTCAGATTGCTTATGACATTATTAAATAATATGTAAAAATGTCTATAAATGAAATCTGGCATGAGTAAATGTTCAAATTTAGTAAAAAAAATCATTTCTACTACCGGGTTTTATCATAATGGCAACACGACAATGTCATTCTGCCACGATTCCATTACGAGACCACTGACCGACCAGTGACGACCATTATGAATTTAGCAGATTACAAACTTTTATCAAAATGACAATGGGATCGTGTTGGAATGACGACATTGTGAAAAATAGCAGACTTGGGGCCCAGTGCACATGTAAGAAAATGATGTACCTATTTGACAAGAATTTGGGTTGAATATTTAAACTAAAAAGAGTAAAATAAAAGCTTTTTCAAAAAAAAATGTAACCGCCTTCAAAACCACAAAAAAAGGGTAAAATAACCTACAAAATAACTTTTCGTTCGGAAGTCGGTGGTTTTTTTTTCATCGTCTTTTTGCCACCGACTTCCGAAAGAAAAGTTATTTTGTAGGTTATTTTACCCTTTTTTTGTGGTTTTGAAGGCGGTTACATTTTTTTTTGAAAAAGCTTTTATTGAATATCAAATTTGTCTCCTTGTAACACAAATAAACGGATGGAAGATTATAGCAACATCTGGCAACGATATTAATCTTGGTAATCTCATAACAAGCCCCTTTGCGGGCAGTAACCGAATGAGCGGAATCTTAGGATTTGCATAACAATTATGTAGTTAGCACTAAATCTGGCCGACGAACGGTGGGTTGGCATTTTGCTTCTGTGAGCAATTTGCTTGAAGACTACGTATGTGTTTGTGAATATGGAGAGGTTAGATATAAAACTTTATTATACCTATCTACAGAATATATTTTTATATCATCATCAGTCTGTAATGTACGACACAGAGGGAGTGGGCCATAATCTTCCACGCGGGCCCAGTGCGGGTTTGTAGATGACACATGTCTTTGAATTTTTGGTTTTAAGATACGAAGTTTCCGTCACCGTTTTGAGAGCAATGGTGATGAAATAAATCACACAAAGTAATGCCTTTGGGGCAGAGTTTGAACCAACGACCTACAATTCATAAGTCTAGCACTATTTTGGGGGTAGGAGGAACAGAGTGGAAAGATCCTCGCTACCCGGTGAAAAGGAAGGTACCTTCCGACCAGACGGGTGTTGTGTCTGGTGGGCTTTCTGCCCGACATTCATAGTCGGAATATTCTATGTCTTCTAATGTCGAGGATAACTTTGATTGCGCGATGTAGGCATTTTTGCATCTTAGTTTCTCCGTCACTTCATAGATGGCGCTAGCGTACTTTTTGTAGATCTCTTAAGTCGCTACACTATTAAGCCACCAATGCTCTATGTAGCACAGTTTCATTTTTTCTGTGGTTTGCATGCGCTAGTGACACGTGACACTTATTTCCCCCGAATGTGCATGAGACTAACTGATGCCTGCCCGGGTCGAGAGAATGTGCTAAAAGAGCAGCATATTGCCCCGAAGCGTAGATGGCAACCCAAAAAACAGAGAGCATTTTTTTTCTGTTTTCGCCGTATGTGAATTAGCTAGCTGCGGACATACAGTCTCCACTCCAGGACTAGTCTGCTCCGGCCATCAGTCCTTCGACAAACGTAGGCAGTCCACTGCCATTGGTGCCGTCATTCTAGGCGTGCGATAAACGCACACGTTTTTTTATACTATGACAATATGGATATGATTTTATTTAATGTATTTAATGCACTTCACTTTTCCCTACACACATTTCTCGATGTTTATTTGTTTTTTAACCATTTTTTTAAATATTTTTTTTATTTGCCTACCCTCGTCCGTGTGTCACTGCGTGGTGCCAACTGAAAACCAGCGCTGGGTGTCTTTCGCCCAGCATAATTATGCTGAGTTGGTAACCCTTTTGGTGTGGACATGCTCAGAAAAATTGTTATTGTATTTTTTTTTTATTATTTCTTTGTGTGTGCCCAATATCGAATAAATGTTTTTCTATTATATTCTATTCGCTTCAGTTTGCTAACTTGGCTATCGGTTTTTTTTCTTTCCTGATTTTGACTAACAAGACTTACCTACAACTATGTAGCTTGTGTTACTTACTGGATTTCCTCCACAAACGCAGGGTACTCAGGCGGTATGCGAGAGACCGCCTGACTGAACATACCGACGAGAAGGCCTACATACTAGAAACATGTCTCGAATATGAGAGGAATTGTCGGATAAGGTAAGCGAGGATCGTATACCTCTCAGTTTAGGTTTGTAGAAGAAAAATACTTGTTAATTTTAGCCAGAGAACTCACTGTATTATCCACTTTTATAATAATTTAACTTAAAGCCAACGGACATTGCACCGAGAGATTTTTTCTACCACTGTAACAGTGTTACCAACACAAAATAATATTTATCTTTTAAAATGTTACCAATATAAATGATATTTTTATGTTTGATTTATTCGCAAACAAGGATTAAATAGTTACTTCTTTTAATTTTTTTGGGCTACTTAGACGGCATAGTTGTGGGTCCGATTCCCACACGGAACAAATATTTGCTTAGCTTGTGCTTGGTTCTTCATAGATATTTGTTCCAAGTCCAGCTCTTACCGTCGTACCACAAAAAGTAAAACATCTGTTGAACACTTGTCTAAAAAAAGTGTAACTGCAAAACGACCCTTATATCAACGTCGAATGCCGTTTTGACGTTGTCAGTTTTTTTAGACAAACTGTTCACCAGATGTTTAACTTTTTGTAGTAATACATTTGTGTTTAACATGAGCTTAAATATTTATAAGCTACTAGCGGCCCGTCCCGGCTTCGCACGGGTGGAGGACACGGTCTAAAACCCGGTCCCGATGGTTACAAACACAACAAAAAAATAATTATCCGAATCGGTCAAGCCGTTTTCATGTTATGTCGTGACAACGGAAAACGGGTTTCATTTTTATATATATAGATAGAAGATTGTGGAACAAAGCTTCTGTGAACCTTTAGAAATATAAAAGATTTTATAAACAAATAATGTCTCGCACCACTTTATTTTCGTCCTCCAGTACCAAATAGTTTTTACGATGTTCTATTTATGCACAAAACTTCCAGTTTCATTTGGACTAGCTGGTTTCATGATAGGAATTCTATGCTTTTGGGCTAACCAATTTACCACAAAAAGTTTAATATCTGTAAAAGTTGAACACTTGTCTAAAAGCAGTGTAACTGCAAAACGACCCTTATATCAACGTGAGATGTCGTTATGACGTTGTCAGTTTTTTTATACAAGTGTTCAACAAATGTTTAACTTTCGTGTGGTAAGACGGAATTATGTTAAAATGTTTTATACTTGTATAATATAGCACAGAAATCTCCATATTTGGTCCAAACATGTTGCTAGTATAAGTCCTTTAGGAAACTCAAGCATCTTATACAAACAGGGCATCCGATAGCAAGCACTAATGGCCAAGCTTTAACCTGTATCTATAATAAATTGTGTTTGAACTGTAAGTACATGCACACTAAGTGCAATGTCGCCCACCCTGTGTGGTTACAACGTTATAGCTTGAAAGGTCAGTTTAGTGTGAACTATAAACTCCTTATACGGCTTCTGGTTATTCTATTGAGAGTGAAATTTCCTTAGCATGGTTTTAGGTGAACCTTAATTTGTTGTGGTGGTATATTTGGTAAGGTTTTTCATAATTTAGGCGGCAAATAGGTTTGAAATTCAATGCTTTATGCATTGAATTTATTAAAAAACTTTGTGTAATAAATCAACTTCAAAAATAAACACTAAAAAGCGCAAATTAACTGTTCTTTCGGGAGTCGGCTTTGTTCTTATTTTATGATGTTAGGAGAACTTAAATGTCAGTCTATATGTATTTGGTAAGCTTTTTCATAACTTTAGGCGTTAAAAAAGTTTGAAATCTGAAGTTCCATCATGGAACTGTTAATGACAACAAAACCGATTTCAAAAACAAACAGTGGCTTTGTTCATATTTTATCGACTTTTGCCATCGTCTTCTGTCGTAGGTGTAAAAATTAATATGTTAATATTTAATTATGAACATTTAATCACACATACCTAAACAGTCATACCCAGAAAAACTACTTGATATCAATACTAGCCATTCTCGAAAAATGAAACTAGTGATGACGATGATGCGGTCAAACGCCAGACTATCGCTAAATAAATAAAATCTCTATCAAAACCGTTTGTGTATTCAATTGTCTAAACAAGAACCTCTCGACCATAAAATTAATTTTATATTTAGTTTAGGTCTACAAAGTTTAGGGTCAGTCTAAGTTAGGACTAAAATGACAATTTCTAGAGTTAGGACGAGCAAGTGTTAGAAGTGAAAACTTCATTAGTGGCGTTGTACAGTTTTTTCGTAATGGGTAAAAAATGTTAAATTCGCGTCAGGACACGTGACCCTGATCGAAAATTCGTACGACGAACACGTGACCCGATAGCGAAATAAACGATAGCTAATATTTTAATCGTGCAACGCCATCTATCAAGCATGGTGACAGGTGATGGCTCGACCGTCTGTGTAAGCGCCACATTGCTGTACATTCTTAAAATTCGTGTAAATAAAGTGTTTAAAATATAGAAATAAATGCACAATCTTAATAATCAAGTTTTCACTTCTGCCGCCACTCCCGGAGTGCAACCCGTCGTTTTTTTGCAACGACGATATACTGTCGTCGTTATTTTTTTGGGACAAACCCACCACACTATTCCCAAACCACTGCAACTCTTGAAAGCCAGAATCAACAGTGGCAACCACCAGATAAGCGCCGAGACAATGAAGCTCGACGTGTCCCGGAGAATGAATTTACCTGTCTTGGATCCTGCAACGAAATTAATCAGAAAATAATAGCGGAGCAGTAGGAAAAGGTAGTTTTCATATCAAGTGTCACTTAGTTTCGAGCAAGATGTAATTCTTCTCAGTTCAGTATAAAAAAAGACTGATAAAATTATGCCAGGAAATGTATCTAGGCATCACATGTTCGTGAAGGAGGTGGCGGGCCGCGAGAGAGAGAGGACAGCGTCCTCCCTCCGCTCCAACCGCAGTGGTGTACGCCCACGGCGTCGTACGTCGCAAGACGATCTCCGGCCACCGTAGGCCACGCGCGCCTCAAAGAGCTGTCAGCAAAATGACGGGGCCCCCTCTCAGAGGGCCAAAGCCTGCCGGGGTCACGGGACTTATTTCTATTACCGTGACCCCGGAACATAAAGGGCTACTGAAGGACACCGTGGATTTTAGTCAGTACAAGTCTGACAGTACCTCCCGCTCTGCCCGGGGTTGGATGTCTCATTTGATGATTTTACCACGATAAAAAAAAAAGGCATCACATGTAGATTCACGGGACCCTCTAGTACCCTAAGTATCTAACCCTGAAATGTAAAGGGCAATTTATTGATGAATCATCGTGAAGTTTAGTCAGTGAGTCGACTAGTCTCTTTAACACCACCCACAGCGGTAGGACTCATTTCATGACTTTACCATCTCGAAATGACGCGAGACTATCTCATTAGGTAACCATGACCTTGAACGTAGGGCTATTGAAGTACATGTCACCGTGGAATTTAGTCAGCAAAAACTGTCAGTCCCTTATGTCGCCCCTGGGTGAGAGGAATCATTGGATTATTTTATGACAGGAAAAAAAAAACATCTAGGGTGTCTGCAGTACTTAACCAGAAGACGCGGGTCTACGAATCCCATTGCAGCTGAAATTTTCTTTCCTCAAAATCTTTGCTGTACCATTAGACGTGTGTTAGGGCATGCAAATTTCAGGTGTTTTGTAAAATTTTCCGTTTGATTACCCTATTTTCTCTCTCAGGGTTTGTTCATAGTAAAAGTTGTATTTTCAGCCCGTGAAAGGATGTTGATGTTTTGCAAATAACCCTTGAAATAATAAATATTCACCAATTATTGATGAAACGAATTCAAAAGTCATTTACCGCAACGCATTTAATTTAAAAACAGAACTTTTCGCAACAATGCAGCCCTGGATTCCATTATCCATGTGTTAACTTATGTTAAATTGAATTTACACCACATTATTCGCGAGAGCCCTGAGTGTTACTGTGTCTATAGTTGATGATACCATAGACTTTATAAATGTAGAGAAGTCACCTTCTTAATCTCTCTGGACTTTTTATAATGGAAAAGAGAGCATTTGAGGATACTTCTTGCTTTACGATATACCTTTTTTCGGCGGCAATGCTTTAAAATAAAACACAGAGAAGGATACAGATGTACGAACGTAACTACCGTGAAAATTAAATTACGGTCGGATAAAACCACCACAACTGAAGTCATTACATCAAATTGCATTAAAAAATGTTGCACCACTACGCAGGTTGTAGCGTTGGCTCTAAGCAGCTATCGGTCAAATCGTAATGTCATTCACTCTCAGTTCAGGCTTGTGGTCAAAACGTCTGTCACTAAGGGTGTGTCCACATCTGGAAGCCTAGCGCGTCGGCGGTGGCGGGTGCTGCGGCGGGCGCGATACGTGTCCACACTGCCGATCAAGCGTTTGTTTTTGTTGCAGGTGTTGCAAACCGGCGGTACCTAGTAGTATCTATAAATCTTATTTAAAGAATTTTTTTTTACACGTTATGTAGGATTGAATACAACTAAATTATTAATCATTCTACATTTTTCTACTCAAGTACGGTAAAAATTATTTAAATATGTACAAAAACATCCAACGGTAGTACTTTAGTACATGTTCTGGTAACTATATGGCGCTACTAAAAGACCGAAAGGGTTTGATACACCTGCCGCCCGCCCGTTGTATCGGATGTTGCCTAGCAACGCCTAGGCTCGCAAAATCGCTCGTAACCACCGCGCTAGGTTCCCCGCCTAGTCACTTTAATGTGGCCACATGCGGCGATTTCATGCATTCATTATTATCGCGCCCGCCGCCGCCACCGCGCTAGGCTCGCAGTGTGTTTGAGCACTAAGACCGAAACCACTGGTTTCGTGCTTAGAGATTAAACCTCGTCTTATGAACTTTGCCTTCACAAAACAATAATGTTAAATGTCAATATATCCGCTGTCATTAAAAAAAAATGTGAGTTTGACGATTGACGATGCGGACACCGAGTAAAGGGCAACTCGCTGTCCGACCATGGACCATGCCCGGGTCGACGGCGCGTCGTGTTCCACGCGCGTCTCAACGAGCTGTTAGCAAAAATGACGGGGCCCCCTTACAGAGGGCCAAAGCCTGCCGGAGTCGCGGGACTTATTTCCATCATCGTGACCCCGGAACATAAAGGGTTATTGAAGGACACCGTGGATTTTAGTCAGTACAAGTCTGACAGTCCCTCCCGCCCTGTACGAGGTGGGAGGACTCATTTGATGATTTTACCACGCAAAAAAAAAGCAGACGATTGTCACTTCTATGAGATATATTATTCTATGACAGTGCTCGCTCGCTATGTCAGTAAACGGAAGAATTTGCGCAATATCGAGCACTTTTGTGTCGTATGTACAGAGGCACAATCAGAGAGAAAATTATGTACACATTTTGCGAAATTATTATGATGTGAATCATTGAACAGCGATTTAACATAATATTTTTATCTTCTATACATATAATAAAACTGTAGAAAAATTATTTTTGTACATTAAATAAAAACTCAAAAAATATAGCCGGGGTATTAAAGGACAACCAATAGAACCCATTTCTAGCATTTTTAGAATTTTTGTCTGTTTGTCTGTTTGTCTGTTTATCTGTTTGTCTGTTTGTCTGTGTATTTGTCCAGGTATCACGTAAAATATACGAAATTAATGTAGATAACTTTTATACACAACGATTAAGCGTAACTTGGAGAGGAACTTAGTTTTTGTTTCATTGTAATCGGTTTAGTCTATCAAAAGATATTTGAATTTAAAGTGTTTCAGAAGTTTCTTTAGTCTCACACATTGATTTCGTACGTCAGTCGCGCGATCTAACTTCTAATAGAAAAACTAGATTATTCAAATACATAACTGGAATGGACTGGAATGGAATGGACTGGAATGGACTGGAATGGACTGGAATGGACTGGAATGGACTGGAATGGACTGGAATGGACTGGAATGGACTGGAATGGACTGGAATGGACTGGAATGGACTGGAATGGACTGGAATGGACTGGAATGGACTGGAATGGACTGGAATGGACTGGAATGGACTGGAATGGACTGGAATGGACTGGAATGGACTGGAATGGACTGGAATGGACTGGAATGGACTGGAATGGACTGGAATGGACTGGAATGGACTGGAATGGACTGGAATGGACTGGAATGGACTGGAATGGACTCGAATGGACTGGAATGGACTGGCCTGAATTAAGCGCTTAGAACTAAAAAATACATTGTTCAATTCCGACATCCACGCGAACGAAGTTGCGGGCACAGCTAGTGCTACAATATATTGTTGTCAATATAATATTCAATATCGAGGAACAATCGCTTCTGAAAATGGAATATGTGGCATGGTTGGCACCTTGATTATGTCATTGACTGCTACTTTGTGTGTTTGATTCCTATAATGTTCCCACTGCTGGGACACAGGCCTCCTCTCTGAGAGAGGGAGTGGGCTACCACCAACACGCGGGCCCAGTGCGGATTGGTAGATGTTACATATCTTCGAATTTTTGGTTCTAGGATATGCCGGGTTCAGTGGTGATGAAATAAATTACACACAGTGATGCTGGCGGGGTTCCAACCCTCGAGCTATAACATGTAAGTCGGGGCCGATACCACTGGGCCACCAATGCTCTCAATTTGACTGGCCTGTTGGTCTAGTGGTTAGTGACCCTGACTGCTATGCCGGGGGTCGTGGGTTCGATTCCCACCCAGGACAAATGTTTGTGTGATGAGCATGATCATTTGTTCTGTGTCTGGGTGTACCATATCTATAACATTTATATATTTAGAAATATATAAGTATGATTATCAGTCGTCTAGTACCCATAACACAAGCTCTGCTTAGCTTGGGACTCGATGGCGTTGTGTGATAGTTGTGGAATATTTATTTATTTAATTTGATTCATGTAGTACATTATACATTTTGTATGACCTTCAAGTAGTTGTTTTGAGTCTAGCTTTTTTGTATCTGACTTAAAATGTTTGTAAACGCACCCATGACACAGGAAGGAGTATTCCACGAAGGTCACCTGGCATGTGAAAACTTTTGACAGGAGCCTTAATAATGTCGAATAGATAAGGTGGAAGTAGGTCAGGTGCCATTGTCAGCTGGTCACTTCGTAGAATACCTCCATAATGAAAAATCCTGTTCATGCAAATATAATATTTGTTCCATGGGGGAATCGAATAGTAGCAATTAATTGCCCAGCCAAACCGTGGTGTCAAAATAGACGTTACTCAATCACGCCAGAATACTTGAGGCCCTACAAAATTCCCATCTTTGTAACGTAAACGGGAACTTTGACGTTGACCGCTAAATTTCTTCTGGCAAGGAGCGTTTCCAAAATTAAAAAACTATAATACGAGTATTAATAGTATTAAACCTCTATTTTAAAGGTTTTAAATACGTTAGTAACGTCAGTAGTTTTTGGTCCTTTGAAACCAGCTTTAAACAGTGGTATTCTTTATTGGTATGATAGTGGTATACTATATTTTATTATGATGGATAAAATTGATCCAGGGGCGGTTTTTTCATGGACAGCAAGACGTTCGAGGGGTTAACATAAAATAAACGCCTTACATACTTCAAGTACGGTAAAATACGGAATTCTTGTGCTAAGACCAAGCGATGTGTAACCACAGATGTTTATTAACCGGATTAATATCTAGTTGGATATTTTTATCCTAGTTATACGTTTCCGTGGGATAATTAATGCCTCGAGCTAATTCTTTAATAAATTCTCTTTCATATTCAATTTAATCTCAAAGAGCAAATGAAATAATTAAATGTAAACTACAAAATTATTATAATTCTTTGCATAGCTCTAATTAACAAAGTTTTGCTTATAATTTATTTTGAGCCTAATTTATGATCAACAGAATAATAAAAGAATATTATTATGGAAGTAAGACTCGAGGCAATGTCCGCTTAATTATTTTCACAGGAAACTAGCTTTTGCTCTCGGTTTCGCTCGCGATAATTTTATAATTCGATTCCGGCCGTACCCTATTTTGCATCATCATCATTTGCCTAGCATTTTCCCAACTATATATATATTTTTTTACGTGGTAAAATCATCAATCCCAATCCCACCCCGCGCAGGGCGGACTGTCGGACTTGTACTGACTAAAATCCATGGTGTCCTTCAAAAGCACTTTATGTTCTGGGATCACGGTGATGGTATAAGTCCCGCGACCCCGGCAGGCTTTAGCCCTCTAGGAGGGGGCTCCGGCATTATGCTGACGTTTTTTGAGGCGCGCGTGGAACATGACGCGCCGTCAACCCGGGCATGGTTCATGGTCGGACAGCGAGTTGCCCTTTACTCGCCGTTCCCAACTATATTGGGGTCGGCTTTCAATTATATTTCTCAGTATTTTACATAGAGCGACGAGCTTCTGATTGTGATTTACGACTGTCAATGATCTACAAATAACAGCCGGGACCAACGGTTTTACGTGATTTTCACGAGGCACGAAAGAAACTCGCTGTCAAATGTTCCCATCCACAGACCAACCTCGGCAAGCGCGGCTTAAATCGGAAGATCGGCCTGTGCGGCTTTAATTATTTTAGCCACGAACTCCTCTTAACAGCAACAATAACAAAAGAGTTTAAGAAAAAAAATGTAAATATAAAAAAAAAAACAAAAAGAAATTCAACAGCATGTTTTAAATGATAATGATAAATGATATTTATTTTACAAATAGGTTTTCGCAAACACTTTTACAAGTCAAAACACTTTTTTTTTATAACTAGATGAGGCCGGTGTTTCGTGAAACAAACTCAGAGGTCTTCGTCTCTTTTAAAGTCCAGACATTAAATTGGTTAAATCATGCGAGGACCCTGCAGGTTTGTGTCTGAGATGGTCTTTTGAAGAAAGATCAATACAAATTTGAGTGGACCTGTCCAGTCAGTGCAAGCATTTGTCAGTTATCGTGAAGCTCTACTCATAACTCAAGGAGCTCAACCAACGACACGACGAACAATACCAAAGAAAGGACATTTGGGTAGGCCACATAAATAACTCAAACTGTCAGACTGTCAAAAATGAACTGGACGAAAAATAGAAAGCGACACACACACATAGATCCTCACATGTACAACTAATAGAAATAAAAGTCAACAAGAACATTGCATGTCAAAATGTATATAAGAATAATTGTAAATGTCAGATTGTATATAAAAAAATAATCATACATGTCAGAGGGTAAACAAAAAAAAAACACAATATGAAATATTTAATGTCAAAAGCGTAAAATAGAACCTCTTCATTAAATAAAAGCAGTAAGCCCAAATGGCAGGCAAAAGGCCCGTTTAAAGTGTCAGCCTACAGAAAGGCCGTAAGAGAATTAATAGCTTGAGTCAATGATCGATACTGTTGATAAATTGTACAATTTGTACATCGTATTCGATACCCAGCAATCTGTTTGATAAAGTATCGGATGTAGGAAGACGGCCTTAAAAGATAGCCTGATAGACAACCTTGGTATAGAAATTTGTGTAATTTAGTTTGTGATAGTCATAATTTTGTGAAGGGTTCATATCGTAATGGATGGTTCGCAGAAAATGATTAGTAGGTTTAAAATTCGTGTTGGTACTCTGGAGATTTATTTAGGCAAAGATGAAGCCTGCTGTCTTTTTTTTTTTTACGTGGTAAAATCATCAAATGAGACCTCCCGCCCCGGGCAGGGCGAGAGGTACTGTCAGACTTCTACTGACTAAAATCCACGGTGTTCTTCAATAGCCCTTTATGTTCCGGGGTCGCGGTGATGGTATAAGACCCGCGACCCCGGCAGGCTTTGGCCCTCTGTGAGGGGGGCCCCGTCACTTTGCCGACAGCTCTTTGAGGCGCGCGTGGAACACGACGCGCCGTCAACACAGGGATCAAGCTGTCTTGGATAAAATTATCAGATGACGGAAAAGGACAGATTATTTCAAATCTATCGGTTATAATGGATCCTGCACACATAACGACTGGACGATACACTTAAAAATGCACATTTTAGTAGATCCCACACAAATGTGAGAACAGTGGTGCCCCAGTGGTATCGGTCCCGACTTACAAGTTGTAGGTCGTGGGTTCGAACCCCGCCAGGTGATTTATTTTGTGTAATTTATTTCATCACCACTGCTCTCAAAACGGTGAAGGAAAACATCGTGAGGAAACCAGCATGTCCCAAAAATTCGAAGATCGGATAGGTATCTACCAATCTGCACTGGGCCCACGTGGTGGATTGTGGCCCACTCCCTCTCTCAGAGAGAAGGCCTGTGTCCCAGCAAACATCTATAATGTAAGGTCAGGCTGATGGTGACGACACACAAATGTAGATTTATGGTTGCAGTTTGAATTGTACCGTCCAATCGTAACGATTTTTCGTAACGTGTGTAGCAGCCATTACGGTCCTAATCAATGCGAAAGTAAGCTATTTTGTTTGTTACACTTTCACGCCTCAACTGCTGGACCGAAATTGTTGAATTCTGGTGCAGAGATAGATGGAACCTTGGAGATAGTTATAAGATGAACAAAAGCTACATAGTGGTTATTATTTATTTTTTAAATTTAATTATAATTGTTTTCGTTATATTATTTATGTACGTATCTGTTCGCATTCTGTTTGTGACTTCACTTTGGGCCCTACCAGAAAACCAGCGCTGTGACAGTTAAATGTCACAGCACATGCTGAGGTAGGAGCCTTTTGGCCTCGCACAGGACTAAATTGTCTTAATTTTTTGTTTTGTTTTACTTTTATTTTTCTTTTATTAATTTTTGTTTTTCTCTTGTTTTTATTCATGTAATTTTGTTTATTCTGTCCTGTGTGTCCCAATAAATCTCTTTTCTTTCTTTCTTTCATAAGCGATAGTACTGAACATCATATTCTATCGATAACTTTTTAACTATAAGTGCGATTTTGAAGCTGTTTTCAGCTCATTAGACCTAAAAAGGCGGACGCCTACCGTTTGACACAAATCGCAACCCCTAATTTTCAACCCTTACCCTTTTTTCGCAAATTGTCAAAATTTCACCATATTTAATTCAGTAACTTCGTCATTTTTCGACCTAAATTCACCGATTAAATTTCAAAATAGTCTCAGCCACCGCCCTCAATTTATCCAGCTATCAGGTCCGCGTTCCGTGGTCCGAGTTCTGGAGTGGGGGTGAAAAACGCTAATTTTCATTAAAAAACTGGTTTTTCGGCCATAACTCAAAATTTTTCCTCTTGTCATAAGAAATTTTATTGCATATTCGGCTAGCCCGCGCGGAGCCCGATCCGTCGATACCCCGCACGTGCGTCTAGCTCGCAAAAAATTTCCACTCATTTTTCAAAATTTCTGTACTAAGTCCAAGAATTGATATACCAGGTGAGGTGTTTGAAAAAATCATCGATAACTTTTTAACTATAAGTGCGATTTTGAAGCTGTTTTCAGCTCATTAGACCTAAAAAGGCGGACGCCTACCGTTTGACACAAATCGCAACCCCTAAATTTCAACCCTTACCCTTATTTCGAAAATTGTCAAAATTTCACCACATTTAATTCAGTAACTTCGTCATTTTTCTACCTAAATTAACCGATTAAATTTCAAAATAGTCTCAGCCACCGCCCTCAATTTATCCAGCTATCAGGTCCGCGTTCCGTGGTCCGAGTTCTGGAGTGGGGGTGAAAAACGCTAATTTTCATTAAAAAACTGGTTTTTCGGCCATAACTCAAAATTTTTCCTCTTGTCATAAGAAATTTTATTGCATATTCGGCTAGCCCGCGCGGAGCCCGATCCGTCGATACCCCGCACGTGCGTCTAGCTCGCAAAAAATTTCCACTCATTTTTCAAAATTTCTGTACTAAGTCCAAGAATTGATATACCGGGTGAGGTGTTTGAAAAAATCATCGATAACTTTTTAACTATAGGTGCGATTTTGAAGCTGTTTTCAGCTCAATAGACCTAAAAAGGCGGACGCCTACCGTTTGACACAAATCGCAACCCCTAAATTTCAACCCTTACCCTTTTTTCGCAAATTGTCAAAATTTCACGATATTTAATTCAGTAACTTTGCCATTTTTCGACCTAAATTCACCGATTAAATTTCAAAATAGTCTCAGCCACCGCCCTCAATTTATCCAGCTATCAGGTCCGCGTTCCGTGGTCCGAGTTCTGGAGTGGGGGTGAAAAACGCTAATTTTCATTAAAAAACTGGTTTTTTCGGCCATAACTCAAAATTTTTCCTCTTGTCATAAGAAATTTTATTGCATATTCGGCTAGCCCGCGCGGAGCCCGATCCGTCGATACCCCGCACGTGCGTCTAGCTCGCAAAAAATTTCCACTCATTTTTCAAAATTTCTGTACTAAGTCCAAGAATTGATATACCGGGTGAGGTGTTTGAAAAAATCATCGATAACTTTTTAACTATAGGTGCGATTTTGAAGCTGTTTTCAGCTCAATAGACCTAAAAAGGCGGACGCCTACCGTTTGACACAAATCGCAACCCCTAAATTTCAACCCTTACCCTTTTTTCGCAAATTGTCAAAATTTCACGATATTTAATTCAGTAACTTTGCCATCTTTCGACCTAAATTCACCGATTAAATTTCAAAATAGTCTCAGCCACCGCCCTCAATTTATCCAGCTATCAGGTCCGCGTTCCGTGGTCCGAGTTCTGGAGTGGGGGTGAAAAACGCTAATTTTCATTAAAAAACTGGTTTTTCGGCCATAACTCAAAATTTTTCCTCTTGTCATAAGAAATTTTATTGCATATTCGGCTAGCCCGCGCGGAGCCCGATCCGTCGATACCCCGCACGTGCGTCTAGCTCGCAAAAAATTTCCACTCATTTTTCAAAATTTCTGTACTAAGTCCAAGAATTGATATACCAGGTGAGGTGTTTGAAAAAATCATCGATAACTTTTTAACTATAAGTGCGATTTTGAAGCTGTTTTCAGCTCATTAGACCTAAAAAGGCGGACGCCTACCGTTTGACACAAATCGCAACCCCTAAATTTCAACCCTTACCCTTATTTCGAAAATTGTCAAAATTTCACCACATTTAATTCAGTAACTTCGTCATTTTTCTACCTAAATTAACCGATTAAATTTCAAAATAGTCTCAGCCACCGCCCTCAATTTATCCAGCTATCAGGTCCGCGTTCCGTGGTCCGAGTTCTGGAGTGGGGGTGAAAAACGCTAATTTTCATTAAAAAACTGGTTTTTTCGGCCATAACTCAAAATTTTTCCTCTTGTCATAAGAAATTTTATTGCATATTCGGCTAGCCCGCGCGGAGCCCGATCCGTCGATACCCCGCACGTGCGTCTAGCTCGCAAAAAATTTCCACTCATTTTTCAAAATTTCTGTACTAAGTCCAAGAATTGATATACCGGGTGAGGTGTTTGAAAAAATCATCGATAACTTTTTAACTATAGGTGCGATTTTGAAGCTGTTTTCAGCTCAATAGACCTAAAAAGGCGGACGCCTACCGTTTGACACAAATCGCAACCCCTAAATTTCAACCCTTACCCTTTTTTCGCAAATTGTCAAAATTTCACGATATTTAATTCAGTAACTTTGCCATCTTTCGACCTAAATTCACCGATTAAATTTCAAAATAGTCTCAGCCACCGCCCTCAATTTATCCAGCTATCAGGTCCGCGTTCCGTGGTCCGAGTTCTGGAGTGGGGGTGAAAATCACTAATTTTCATTAAAAAACTGGTTTTTCGGCCATAACTCAAAATTTTTCCTCTTGTCATAAGAAATTTTATTGCATATTCGGCTAGCCCGCGCGGAGCCCGATCCGTCGATACCCCGCACGTGCGTCTAGCTCGCAAAAAATTTCCACTCATTTTTTCAAAATTTCTGTACTAAGTCCAAGAATTGATATACCGGGTGAGGTGTTTGAAAAAATCATCGATAACTTTTTAACTATAGGTGCGATTTTGAAGCTGTTTTCAGCTCAATAGACCTAAAAAGGCGGACGCCTACCGTTTGACACAAATCGCAACCCCTAAATTTCAACCCTTACCCTTTTTTCGCAAATTGTCAAAATTTCACGATATTTAATTCAGTAACTTTGCCATCTTTCGACCTAAATTCACCGATTAAATTTCAAAATAGTCTCAGCCACCGCCCTCAATTTATCCAGCTATCAGGTCCGCGTTCCGTGGTCCGAGTTCTGGAGTGGGGGTGAAAAACGCTAATTTTCATTAAAAAACTGGTTTTTCGGCCATAACTCAAAATTTTTCCTCTTGTCATAAGAAATTTTATTGCATATTCGGCTAGCCCGCGCGGAGCCCGATCCGTCGATACCCCGCACGTGCGTCTAGCTCGCAAAAAATTTCCACTCATTTTTCAAAATTTCTGTACTAAGTCCAAGAATTGATATACCAGGTGAGGTGTTTGAAAAAATCATCGATAACTTTTTAACTATAAGTGCGATTTTGAAGCTGTTTTCAGCTCATTAGACCTAAAAAGGCGGACGCCTACCGTTTGACACAAATCGCAACCCCTAAATTTCAACCCTTACCCTTATTTCGAAAATTGTCAAAATTTCACCACATTTAATTCAGTAACTTCGTCATTTTTCTACCTAAATTAACCGATTAAATTTCAAAATAGTCTCAGCCACCGCCCTCAATTTATCCAGCTATCAGGTCCGCGTTCCGTGGTCCGAGTTCTGGAGTGGGGGTGAAAAACGCTAATTTTCATTAAAAAACTGGTTTTTCGGCCATAACTCAAAATTTTTCCTCTTGTCATAAGAAATTTTATTGCATATTCGGCTAGCCCGCGCGGAGCCCGATCCGTCGATACCCCGCACGTGCGTCTAGCTCGCAAAAAATTTCCACTCATTTTTCAAAATTTCTGTACTAAGTCCAAGAATTGATATACCAGGTGAGGTGTTTGAAAAAATCATCGATAACTTTTTAACTATAAGTGCGATTTTGAAGCTGTTTTCAGCTCATTAGACCTAAAAAGGCGGACGCCTACCGTTTGACACAAATCGCAACCCCTAAATTTCAACCCTTACCCTTTTTTCGCAAATTGTCAAAATTTCACCATATTTAATTCAGTAACTTCGTCATTTTTCGACCTAAATTCACCGATTAAATTTCAAAATAGTCTCAGCCACCGCCCTCAATTTATCCAGCTATCAGGTCCGCGTTCCGTGGTCCGAGTTCTGGAGTGGGGGTGAAAAACGCTAATTTTCATTAAAAAACTGGTTTTTCGGCCATAACTCAAAATTTTTCCTCTTGTCATCAAAAATTTTATTGCATATTCGGCTAGCCCGCGCGGAGCCCGATCCGTCGATACCCCGCACGTGCGTCTAGCTCGCAAAAAATTTCCCCACCCACCCGCCCTCTGGCCTATAGCTAAGAGGGAAACTTTGGATTTTGTCAAAATTTTATTTTCCGCAAAATAGCTTATAATCAACTTGCTGGTCAGGAAAAACTGACCAGAGTGGAAAAGGGTTGATTAGGTGTTAAAATATTGACTTTTAAAAATTATTTTATAAAAATTCTAAAATTATTTGTATTGTCTACTGACTTTTTAAAATTTTATATTTTATCTGTGTTCCCCCTTTTACAGGGACATAGAACTGACCAATTTTAACTATAAATTGACGCTTATTTTATGAGAAATTAAGTAATTATTGTGATTATTTATTGTTTTATTCTGTGTCCCCCCTTTACAGGGATTCAGAAACGCCAGTGTCTATGATCCTCTCATTCTCCTCAGAAACTAGACCTGCACGACCCTTTCCCTACAAGGGTATGTCTGTCTGCGCTCAGGTGGTCACCCCCGACCCCTATGATGCTCCTTACGAGCATCGGTCGACGGGTGAGTCCATGGGGGAGAAGCTTATGTACCCACTAGAACGCGATGAGGTGAAGAAAAGAATAACCTTCGAGGACGCCACCCCTCGCGAGTTTATAGAGGTCTTCACCACGCCCAAGGGGCGTCCGCCTCCAGTGGCCGCTACCGAATTGCTCGGAGGAGCCGTGGCCGAGCGTCGCAGCCGTCTTGAGGAGGCGAGAGATTGCCTACAGAAGGCAAAGCTCAACCTGGGCAACTCTCGCAACCTCAAGACCAACATCAAAAATGCGGTGCTGGAGGCCCTGGAGCGGCTCTTCGAGCTAGTCGAGGATGCGGAGCTCGGGCGGGCCCCCTACGCGGCTGTTACCGTGCCAGAGCCGACTACCACCGCGTCCACCGTTGTCCACGATCCCTCGCCCGTTTCCGTCGAGATTCTTGCCGGCCAGACTGAGCTCCTCAACACCCTCAAGGAGCACATCTCGGAGCTGAAAGACCACGCAGACAAGATGGATAAGCTCCGAGACAGTCTGGCTAGTAGGGAAACCGTGGAGAGGACAACATATGCCAGTGTAGCGTCCGGAAGTAAGAGCCACACCGGGGCACCGTCCTTGGAGCGAACGACGTTGCACTCCGTGGTTGTCTCCTCCACGGACTACATGGATACGGGTGACGAGATCCTGGAAAGGGTCAGGAAAGCGGTGGATGCGAAGGACGGCTGGGTTCGGGTCGAGCGTGTGAGGAAGGCCAAGGACCGGAAGGTCATCATGGGGTGTGCGACGGAAGAGGAGAGGAAGAAAATAAGGGAGCGACTGCAGAAGGCCGGAGGAAACCTCGTCGTCGAGGACGTGAAAAATCGGAGCCCGCTTCTGATTCTGAGGGATGTACTTTCAGTACATAGTGACGAGGAAGTGCTCGCAGCCCTCAAGAGTCAGAACCGGGATATCTTCCACGGACTCGACGGCGCGGAGCTGGGAATGGCCGTTAAATATCGCAGAAAATCACGAAACCCGCATGTAAATAGCATTGTGCTGATGGTATCCCCCATCATCTGGAGGAGGGCACTCGAAGTAGGCAAGCTTCGTATTGACCTCCAGAGAGTGCGCGTCGAAGATCAGACGCCTCTGGTGCAGTGCACCCGCTGCCTAGCTTTCGGCCACGGCAAGCGTCTCTGCACGGAGCCGGCCGACCTCTGCAGCCACTGCGGAGGTCCACACCTTCGGTTGGACTGCCCAGTAAAGCAGAACGGCGAGGCAGCGGCATGCGTAAACTGCACCAGAGCCAAGCTGGGGGAGCATCAGCACAATGCTTTCAGCGATGTCTGCCCGATCCGCAGGAAGTGGGACGCATTCGCGAGGGAAGCAATAGCGTATTGCTAAGGGCTTCATTGCGCCCACCTCCTGCGCCACAGCGAAAACAGGTCCAACGCAGCCAGATCGCAAACGCATTGAGCGAACCACTAGGGTTGGCTCAATGAGGGGTGGGAACTGGAGTCACTTTCTTACGAAAGTGGCTGGAGTTGCGCAAGACCATGGGTCAACTCTAGTGGAATCGCCGAGCTGCGTTGAACCAAGTATGAGGTACCGTTGACCTTGTAGAAAATATTTACCCGTATTATTAGAATACAGAGGTATTATATTACAAAAATAGAAACAAGAGATCAACTGTAGTGCCTTTCCGTTAGCTAAGGAATTAGGTAAATATTGCTGAATGTGGGAAAACAAAAAACTGTAATAGGAAAATAGAAACTATAAGCAAACTTGAAATAAGTAAAATAATAAGAATCGAAAATGAGTAATATAGTAAAATTTAAGATATAAGAACAAAAACACACCATAACAAAATAAAAAATAAACAGGTAAAAAGTGCTATAAAACAAAAGAGTAAAAATCAAACATGCAAAAGACAGCAGTAATAAAGCAGCCTCCCCGGCTGCCTGCAGTCGCGATAATAAACTGCTATGAAGGTCTCTGCCCACGACAGAGGGACACTGGCAGGGCAGGAGTGGGTTTTAGCGGGTTCGAGTCCCGCACTACCTCGACTGTCTCATTGTCTCAGTGAGACGGTGAGACAGCCGAGGTGTCCGTGGGGATTTCCCACTCCTGCCTCAACAAAAAAAAAAAAAAAAAAAAAAAAAAAAAAAAAACATCATATTCTTACACCCTAGGTGTCTACTGTGGTGTCTAGCTACCTCATTCATATTTCTATATCGATTCATCGTTTTTTTTATATTTTTTCCAACAAATAGCCGTCAATATTCACTGTGCACGCCAGTCCAAAAAACTTATGGTATCTGCAATGCACACACATATTGACTATCGTTTTTGGCTAGAACGAAGGAAGCCATTATTTTCCCGCGACTAGATATCGCTTGATGACGTACGTTATCGATGAGCCGTACTTTGTCGTTCCGGATTCTGACGGATACAGGAAGGAACTCACATAGCTGATAAACATTGATCTATGTTTTGTATGGAACTGCTTACTACATGCCGATTGATTTTAGTTTTTTGTTCCCTTTTTTAATCTTAATGCCAGGAGACCTTTTTTTTTGCGTGGTAAAATCGTCAAATGAGTCCTCCCATCCCGGGCAGGGCGGGAGGCACTGTCAGACTTGTACTGACTTAAATCCACGGTGTCCTTCAATAGCCCTTTATGTTCCGGGGTCACGGTGATGGAATAAGTCCCGCGACCCCGGCAGGCTTTGGCCCTTTGAGACCCGCCCCGTCATTATGCTGACGCTCTTTGAGGCGCGCGTGGAACACGACACGCCGTCGACCAGCGGACCAGGAGACCTAGATAGGTTTTTCTTATGACAGACCGCCAGACTCATTAGATATATCTCCGATATGTAATTATTCGCTGAATCTACGTAAAGAAAAATGATTGAACAGGTTCGTAATTTTTTTGCGAAATCTATACCTAACGAAAATGGCTAAACACATGGCTAAATGCTTAACGTAAAACTAGAGAACGGAGGGAGCGATGTGGCAATTTTTTTGTTTTGTTAGAAAATCGTTCATTGGGTGCGTCTAAGCGAGCAATTTTTACTGCGATATTTTCAATTATACGGCGGCTATATTGCAGCCAGACTATACAGTATAATTATGGCAATATTTGGCGTACGTCATTCCGCAAGTCCAGAATCGAATATAAAAGTATTTATTTGATATAGGACACACACTCACAAAAATAATAAAAAAAATGAAAAATACAATAAAAATTTGCTGAGCATGTCCACACCAAAACGGTTACCAACTCAGCTTTTGCTGGGCGAAAGACACCCAGCGCTGGTTTTCAAATGTCATCAGGTAGTTCAAATCTCTGCCACACTCGCGCGCTGCGAATGATTTGATAGTCCACATCACACCTAGCGTATAAGGAAGCCCTTTCGTACACAAGGCGACGCAAGTCTCCGATACCTTACGACTTTGGTCTACAGACGGCTGTCGCAATACAAACCCATAATACACAGACACGCGTCAATGGATTCCAAAGTTGTAAGGTATCTTAGACTTGCGTCGCCTTGTGTACGAAGTGTAAAATTCCATTAATATTTTTTCTCTCCAGTCGCTGACCCACGTGTGTATGTGCTCAAACACGTTGACTCGCGGGCGCGGAGGCGTGCGCCAATATACCAAACATATCGCGTGTTCTCGTACGAAACGTACGGTAGCGGACCAGCTAGCGATTGTCGCGCGCGGCGTGCTAGCAGTAGTATCAAACACGTGAGATGTTTGTGTGTGTTCACATCGAACTAGCGGCGGAGCGCGCGATTTACTCGCGACCTCAAATAAGTTCAACCAGTATGAACTTAACACTCGCGCAAACGCCTGGCGGCTGATGTGACAGGTGGCCTACCATAGAATCTTTAGGCTGTGGGAAAGAGTTGGCACCAGACGACTTGTATTTATCTTTGTACTTTTCCCATAGCCTAAACTGGATTGCGTCAAGAGCTTGTGGTAAGGCCTCAGGTGTTCGCCAGATCTACGCGCCCGCACCCGCCCCCGCGTCCGCGCGTTCCTTCGCTAACAACCACTGTCATGGCTCGTGGCCAAGCCATTAAGCGTATGTGGGTGGTCCTTTATTTACAGGTACAATAATATTATAGAACGCAGTGTAGTGAACTAAAAAGGAAATGAATGTGTCGGAACATCCTTTGGATAATATTGATACTAATAAGTAGTTCTGTATATAATTTGTACTTTTCTTCTGATAGTTTCACTTGTTTCTAAAGATTTCCGGGAAGTAATTAACAATGTGTCGGCACGGTTATCGCAGTGGCTGAGGGACTGGACTGTTGCACAGTTTGTCGAGGGTTCGATCCCCGCATGTAACAAATATTAGTGTAACCTACAAGTTCTTGTTCCGGATCTGGGTGTTTGTGTATGTTAGTTTCTATGCTTGTAACTATGCAAGACACAGGGGAAATTCCTAGTGTGGGGTCCGGTTCCGGGGTCACGGTGATGGTATAAGACCCGCGACCACAGCAGGCTTTAGCCCTCTGAGAGGGGGCCTCGTCATTATGCTGACGCTCTTTAAGGCGCACGTGGAACAAGACGCGCCGTCGACTCGGGCATGGTCCTTGGTCGGATGGCGAGTTGCCCTTTACTCGCCGCCCGCATGCCCGCGCCTACGGTGGCCGGAGATCGTCTTGCGACGTCCGACGCCGTGGGCGTCCACCACCGCTGGTGGGGCGGAGGGAGGACATTGTCCTCTCTCTCACGCGGTCCGCCTCCTCCTTCGCGAGCATGACTGCTTCGCAGAAGGAGGCGACCTCTTCCCACTCCGTCTCGCTCCGCAGCATAAAAAAGACACTCATGTTAATATAGAACGCCACTAAAATCAGTTGTTTCCGTAAAACAACGTCTTATATTCCTACGGACAAATTACGATATAGTGAGTTCCATAAAAAATACGAAACTGTTCAATCATTTTTCGTCAGTACAAGTCTGACAGTCTCTGCCGCCCTGCCCGGGGTGGGACTACTCATTTGATAATGTTACCACGAAAAAAAAAAAGTACTGTTTTTGAGCGCTACACTTCAGCCATCACAGTGCAAGACTAGATCATCTTGCCATCTCTTTTGGGCCGACCTTGTCAACATCGTCAAAATCATATTATAATAATAATTAACAAAAATGAATTCACTCACCTGAAAATAGAGCACAATTCTGCACATCGTCGTCCCAAAGAACCACGTCTCCGTCACATCCCATAATACAGTAGGCGGCAAACAAATGAGAATCACCATAAAATCCGCCACGGCCAAGTTTACTATGAAATAGTTCGTCACAGTCCTCATAGAATGATTTCTGAACACTGCTATGCACACTAATGCGTTTCCTATTAACCCAATCACGAAGACTATCCCGTGTGTTGCAATCAAAACCCACTCGTATGGCTGTGGAAATATGTACTCATTTAGCATTTCGAAGTATGCTTCTTCTGTGTAGTTACAATACTCTGGGTCTCCCACACAGTCGTCGTAGTCGCTAGGTTCTGTGTCATTGTAATCTGGTCTATCTTTACTGTCTCTGCCGAGTGTTGTATTTAATAAATTGTTATACTCTTCAACTTCGAACTCATTTTCAGTTTTATTCGCCTCCATTTTTGTTCTATCATCTAAATTTATTATGCTATCTAATTTTGATATTGACATGTTAGCGTATGTGTCCGCCATAGAAAAACTGAATTTGCACATGATTAGAATTGTGAATGTCGTAAATAATATTTTTAAATCCATCTTTTTTTTTTCAAGTTTGCATGTTGGTTAGGTGTTCAGTCGTTTTCTTCGTTGAGTTTCCGTTTTTGGCGCCATCTGTAAAAGAAAAGTCTGTATTGAAATTGAGTTTGGCTCATTCAATGGCGATGGGAAAATAGGTGAGGCTATTGTTTTGTCTATTTTTTTGACATTAGCCGTCTTACTTAACTTTTTGTAGTAAGACGGCTAATAGGAACACTATCCGTCGTACTACAAGCACTTAAACAGCTGTTGAACAGTTGTCTAAAACAAGTGTCGCTGCAAAACGAACCTTATTTAAAAGTGAAATGTCGATATGACATTGACTGTTTATTTAGCGTTCAACAGATGTTTTTTTTTGGTATGACGGTAGAAGTCTCGTTTTGCAGTTACACTTTTTGAGACAAGTGTTTAACAGATGTTCAACTTTAAAAAAGCAGTGCGTTTCGCGCGCCCGTTTTTTATTTACCTCGCGTAAGTATCGTCACTCCGTCATTACAGTGTCTTGTCTCTTTTAAATACTTTATACAACGTCTATCTATATTTTTTGAGCAGTTTCTGTTGCAACACACGTGTCATATAAGGGGAGGGTATGAGGTAAGGAACATCTCGATGACGAAATTAAATTGATAGGAAAATTATTTTAATTATTTTGTAATTATGACACACATTTGAGGGAACGTGACGATAAGGTTTTTTTCGTTCAATAAAATTGAATCGATATTTTTCTTTTGTTTATGTGTAATTGTGACCTGATTGATTTTTTTATTTTTGTTAATTGTACTTGACATAATTATGACATGCGACACGTTTAGTCAGTTGTTCTGTTTTTTTATCGTGAAGCTATTGTTGTAAATATGTGTCAATATAACCCCTCGTTTACACCAAGAAACAAGTTAAATACTTGTTTCATACAAAACTTGTAGAACACTCTTGTCAAAAATCAAATTTGTTGAAAATCAGTTCAATCCATCAGTTACAGTAATAAAAATTAATGAACACGTTTTTTTTTAAATCAAATCTTATGACAAAGATAAAACGCTTTGAAATTAAATTCGGAAGTGGGAGCTTGACGTCATAACGCCTGTAAAAATATACCGACCGAGTGACGTTTCATGGTTTTGAGAAGCGTTGTATCTTCATCAATATTGATTTACTTACGTTTCAAAAGAAAGAATACGGGGTTCATTATTTTTTGATAACATCTATTTATGAATAATTACATGTTTAAAACAGCCTATTCGGTAAGATAATCATTAGTAAAAAAAACTATTTTGCAGCCAAAATAATCTTGTACGGTATAGAAGATAATTATGAGTGTAAACATATTTCCCTTCTTATATCTTTTTTTTTATCGTGGTAAAATCATCAAATGAGTCCTCAGCCCTTACTGTCAGACTTGTACTGACTAAAATCCATGGTGTCCTTCAATAGCCCTTTATGTTCAGGGGTCACGGTAATGAAGTAAGTCCCGCGACCTCCCTTCTTATACCTACGGAATTTGTACACGACCCAAAATGTTAAGCTCGACAAACCACCTACAAAATACAAACAAAACAATTAAAACAAAATGAATGTGCGGTGTTCCCCGTACAGTGTAAGCAATAAATTTTAAGTAATCTATACTCATATATCTATTTAATTCACGAAACACTGGCGATGCCTTCATTTACTTTAATTAATTAGTTTTGCCCAGCAATTATTTGTTACTTATGTATCTACACAATATAATTATGTGTGACTAAATAATTACAGCCGCACAGAACGATCTTCCGGTTTAAGCCGCGCTTGTCGAGGTTGGTCTGTGAATGGGTGACCATCTGTCATAGCGTGTTTCCTCCGTGCCTAGGAAAGCACGTAAAGCCGTTGGTTCAGGCTGTCATTTATAGATCTTTGACAGTCGTTACTGTTAGTCAGAAGTTCTAAAGTCTGACAACCAGTCTTACCATGGGGTATGGTATTACCCTTTTACTGGGTTGTGGAGGTCCGACATGCAGTCGCTCTATGGAAAATAGTGATATCCAGCTGCATCTGGTTTGACTTGCGGACCCCAATATAATTGGGAAAAGACTAATAGGCAGATGATGTATTACACATACAACATTTATGAAGTTTGTGAGTTTGTTAACAGGAAGTAATCTCTGGTACTACTGAAACGATTTAGAGAATTTTGCGCAAAGGGATATTTTGTGAAAGGGATATTTTGCGAAAGGGACATTTTGCAAAAGGAAAAAAAGTCCGTCCCCGTCAAACCTGGCGACGCACTGACGTGGAGCGAGGTGAAGCGTGAAGCAGATCGCGATGAAAGACATCTGTGGACGCCGTCTGCCCCATCTAGGGGACATTAAAGTCCTATGGGGACATAGGACTTTAATGTCCCCTAGATGGCGTCCACAGAGATATCTCCCATTGTCAAGTTAGTCAAAAACAATGAAAAAGCAATTTAAATTTTAAACTCCAACAGCATAATTTTCTTAAAGAGCAATGAAAAAGTTTCACGTAGGTATTTATACATGTAAATATACAAGAAGTATATAATAACCTCACCTATTCTAACAAAATATTACGCTATTTGACGGCATAACGACGTAGTTCACGTTTCTTTATAGCTTCAAGCTTGTTATACTAACGAAGCGAATAGAATTCGAAGCGAGACCAACACTAATTATATTACAACGAGACACGGTTAGAACCTAACTTAGGAGAATGTACAGTAAAAATCATGAATACCTGTTTAAAGGGAGTGTAGCAGGAGGGGCTGTCAAACTTGTACTGACTAAAATCTAAGGTCTTTAAGAGTCCTTTACGTTACGGGGTCAAGGTTACCGAGCGACCCCATGGCCAAGAGTCTGAAATGTGTTTGTCACTTTACGACTTTCAATAGGTTTTGGATTAATATTTTGATAGGAAGCCATATAACTTTTTTTTTTTCAAGAAATCGTTACCTCGCACTAGGAATTTCTCCTGTATCGTGGGTTACAAACTTCTTCTTCTTCAACCTTTAGTCACCCAATGCTGAGTGTAGGTCTCTTCCAAATCTTTCCACTTATGGCGCTTTTGTGTTATGGCTATCCAGTTTCTTTCGGTCAGTTTACATTCCTCTTTCCCGTTCGTGGTCTCCACTCCAACACTTTTCTGCCCCATCTTTCATCCAGTCTACGGCATATATGACACGCCCACTTCCACTTTCTTTTTGCTATCATATGCTATGTCTAAAAGCCTCGTTCTTCTACGAATTTCTGTGTTTCTCACCCGGTCGTAAAGAGAGATGCCCAACATGGCTCTTTCCATAGCTCTCTGAGTAACTTGCATGCGGTGGATTGTATGTTTGGTGAGCGTCCACGTTTCAGCCCCGTACGCCATGACTTGTTACAAACATTTAATGTAAAATTTACAAATAGCCAGACCCAGATTCTGTAAGCTATCTGAAAATAATTTTCAAATATTTGTACATTTTTCTGTAATAGTTTTATGAAAACCATTTTTTAATCTATAATGGTTTACATAGTTGCTATAGACAAAGATTATAAAGGTAATATTATATATAAAAAACAACCAATAATAATATTACTTTTGAAAAATTTAAACATTTATAATTCTGGCTATAAAAAAGAACACAGGTACTTATAAACTTTCATATAATCGGTCATGGTTTATATGAATTATTTATTTATTTTATTTTCTGTACCACCTTAATAATTTATAAACGCGCTTGCAGCGAACGTCGCTATACAAAGAACGCTTTTAAGTCCGCTAATTAATACCAGACACTAATGAGTCCGCCGATCTATACAAGACTAAAGACTAAAATAGTAACCATTAGAAGATTATTTTGCTAACAAATCTCATTCGTTAGCGCATCAAAAGGCTTGGATTAACCCTCTAATTAAGCAAAAGTCTATTCGGCTTCAAATAGGGTTGTCAAAAGATGGACGGATTTTGTAAAGAATGATAATAATAATTATGAAAGAAAAACGGCATGATTCGCGCAGCAGCTGAGCGATTGGACTTCGCACGGAGCAAAGTTTTGTATGATCTACAAGTAGTTGTTCCAGATCTGGGCGTTTGTTGAGTTTATTTTTTTTGTCAACGCATCTTTTTTTTCTTGTTTTTTTTTTTTATTGTGGTAAAATATTCAAATGAGTCCTCCCACCTAACTAAAATCCACGGTATCTTTAGTTAGTTCAATAGCCCTTTGCGTTCCGGGGTCACGGTAATTCGTGAGTCCTGCCTTTCGAATCGGGCCCCCGTCATTATGCCGACACTTTGACTGGCCTGTTGGTCTAGTCGTTAGTGACCCTGACTGCTATGCCGGGGGTCGTGGGTTCGATTACCACCCAGGAAAAATGTTTGTGTGATGAGCATGATCATTTTGTTCTGTGTCTGGGTGTAATTTATCTATAATTTGTATGTATTTAGAAATATTTATGTATGTTTATCAGTTGTCTAGTACCCATAACACAAGCTCTGCTTAGCTTGGAACTAGATGGCGTTGTGTGATAGTTGTGGAATATTTATTTATTATTATTTACTTATTTATTTACTCTTTGAGGCGCACGTGGATCACAACGCGCATTCGCACCGTGAGGGACACCGTGGATTTAGTCAGTACGAGTCTGACAGATGGGGTGGGCGGACTCATTTGATGATTTTAACATGATAAATGAAAAGCATTTCCGCACCAAAAGGGTTACCAACTTAGCATTTGCTCACCGAAAGACACCCAGCGCAGTTTTTATGAAACAGCAAGAAGTGTCCGACTCGTAATGATTAAATCCATCAGTTGCTGTATGCGGTCTAGGGCTGTGGTGGTTAAACATTTGGCCCTATTAAAGCCCCGTCAGTTAAGCTGACAGCTCTTTGAGGTGTGGTTGGGACACGACGTGCATTGTTGACTCCAGCTTGATGCTTATTGGATCGTGGTGTTACCTGTGGCCGGATAAACCGTTATTTTCTGAATACAATTTAGAAATAGATTTGGATATCGTTTACTGTGTGATAAAATAGACTTTATGGAGTAATAGGTAAAAAATAGGCAGCTCGTTTTACAACTACTTACTATAGTCCAGTCAACTAAAAATTATTATAGAGGGAAATTATTGGAACACATTTTTTGACTTGGTAACATTATTTCCGACAGCTATAGGACTAGGGGGGGGGGACTCTTGCTATATTCACCTCTTAACTAGTCCAAATAAAGTAACCAAGTCAAAAATTGTGTTCCAAGAATTTTCTTCTACACCTTGTTTTGAGCATTCGTTGACTGGGCTACTTAAACTTTTAAATGATTATTTTTTTAAGAAAATATGTGATATCTGGAAAGTAGTGACCCTATTTAGAACTCAATTAATTAAACTTAATATTTGAACTCGACCCATTCAAAAAGGGTTAATTTGGGGTTTTTATTTTAGTAACATAATTCATTTCCTTGAAACATTATTTGGATTGCGGTTTAAATTAGCCGTTATGATTTTCACAGTATTATGCCTCTTTATTAGGGTTCAAAATGGCTTCATAATTATGTAGATATGATGTTTATGTCTGCAGTGTTACCCGTGTGAAGTCTGAAAATTCTAAAGTACTGTTTCCCTAAGACTGGTTGATAGTCTTGCGGGATCTGACTTACAGTAATGACTGCCAAAGATCTAGAATGACAAGGAGGAAACTTGTTAATCTAAGGCAAGCGGGGCCCTCACGGAGGCGATTTCAGGCCACCGTAGACGTGGGTATGCGGCCCGTCAGTAGTGGGTGACTCGCCGTCAAATCATGGATCATTTCCCGGTCGACGGCGCGTCGTCTTCCACGCGCGCCTCAAATAGCTATCGGCAATCTGACAGGGATATCCGTTACAGTACCAAAGCCTGTCACGGTCGCGAGATTGACTCATCAGGGAGCCTTGACCATGGAACGTAAAGATCACGTGGATTTTAGGCAGTACAAGTCAGTAATAGGTGAGATTGCTCATTTGATTGTGTTGCATTTAAAAACTGATTCGGCACAATCATATTTTGTTTAGTCCTAATCCTACTACCACATTCTTGGTTACCCACTCAGTACTCACAAAACTTGCGTGTCTCATCGTATTAATATTACTAGCTTCTGCCCGCGACTTCGTACGCGTATCCTGTAGCTTATGCCAGCGGCATCGGGATCGTCAAAATCTAAGATCTGAAAAGTCTATTACCCAACTCCAAGAGCCCGGCAAAAAAATAATGGCTTTTGGCCAGTAGAGTACATAATATTCATCGTCGAAGTCAAAGACGTCATTCCTATATGTTGTAGTGTAGCTGGGCTCTTGGAGTTCCACATTAGGTGTTCCAGATCTTCAATTTTTATACGTCAACAGAGAGTGCTCACCAGGCTGAACAACTTTGCTAAGACGTCATTCCTGTACATGTTATAGTGTAGCTGGGCTCTTGGAGTTCCACATCAGGTGTTCCAGATCCTCAATTTTTATACGTCAACAGAGAGTGCCCATCAGGCTGAACAACTTTGCTTAGACGTCATTCCTGTACATGTTATAGTGTAGCTGGGCTCTTGGAGTTCCACATCAGGTGTTCCAGATCCTCAATTTTTATACGTCAACAGAGAGTGCTCATCAGGCTGAACAACTTTGCTTAGACGTCATTCCTGTACATGTTATAGTGTAGCTGGGCTCTTGGAGTTCCAAATCAGGTGTTCCAGATCTTCAATTTTATTCTCTCAACAGAAAATGCTCATCACGTGGAACACTTTTTGCTATCGCACCATTTTTGTATCTCTTATAGTTTAGCTGGTCTGTTGCGGTTCTGCACCAGGTGTTCAAGTTTCCAGAATAATTTATAGCCTATGTTTTGACCAGATTTAATACCTATACAACAAAAAAAGAATCATTCAAATCCGTCCAGTACTTTTTGAGTTTATCCCGGACATATATACAGACAAACAGATAAACAGACAAACAGACAAAAATTCTAAAAACTATATTTTTGGCTTCGGTATCGAATGTAGATCACATCCCAAGTATTCTTTTAAAAAAATATTCAATGTACAGTTTTGACTTTCCTACTATTTTATTATATGTATAGATATTAATACGATTAGACACGCAAGTTCGATTCCCACCCAGGACAAATGTTTGTTTGATGAGCACTATCATTTGTTCTGTGTCTGGGTGTAATTTATCTATAATATGTATGTATTTAGAAATATATAAGTATGTTTATCAGTTGTCTATTACCCATAACACAAGCTCTGCTTAGCTTGGGACTAGACGGCGTTGTGTGATAGTTGTGGAATATTATATTGTTATATAACATTTGTAGAGCATGTAAGCGTTTAAACATCATTTTAGGCACCAAATGGTATTTAACCATTTAATATTTTTGTCACGTAAACTCCGGGTAACATGGCACTTTGTGTATTTTCTCCTTGTAAATTAATTTCGTGACAATACTGTTTAATGTGTTCCGAACTGTTTAAATAATTTACTTGGCAATGTCTTTTTTTTCTAACTTTGTTCATGTAGGTAGGAGCGGACGCGGTAGCGGGTGCGGACGCGGTAGCGGGTGAGGACGCGATAGCGGGTAAGGACGCGGTGGTGTTAATTGTCGAGTTCGTTTTCTTTCGCGTTGACTGCCAGCTTACTTAGAAAAATGTCAAGCGATAAACATAAAAGCTCAATAGTCGTTAGTAAATTTTCAACTTTATATCCTAGCGATTAAAGTTGAAAGTCTATTAAAGACTACTGAGCGTTAACGATCGGAACGAACGGAAACGCTCTGTTATATTTGATAGATTTAATCTTTTCTTACATCAGAAAAATGTGTACCAAAATGTAATAGTCTAACGTTTGTCACACAAGACACGTTCGTAACAGTCTTTACATACCTACTTTATCGTCTAAATTGAATTAATATTTCAGTGAAGTCATAGTCTATTGGCAAAACATGACAATAAAACTGTTCGTATCGTAAAAGAATTTACTACAAAAGACAGTGTCTATTTTCAAAATTCAGCTTCTGCTTCTTTTCATTACAACAAAAAAAAAAAAAAGATTTATCACCTTAAAAGAACATCAAGGCTTTTTTTTTCTAAAAAAAGAACTCAGTATTTCTCAGATTTTCTTTTACGAATCCTCAGTTTTATTATTCAAAGATTCATTGAATATAAGGGCCAATTACTATCAATCTGGGAGCCACAGTCTCAGAGCAAACCAAAGTAAATAGATTCATCATTTAATTTCTTAAAAATATACTGCTATCTGGTTTTTATTTGAATCCCTATCCAATTCGCCACATTTTAACAAGACCTCGACGTTATAATAATAAAAAGGAATTTAAATTCTACAGCGAGTGTTTTAAGAGCTTGTTACCGCTTTTCGTACAATCTTTTTTTCAGTGGTAAATTCTTCAAATAATTTCCCCCGCCCTGTGTGGAGAAAGACGAACTATCAGACTTCATCATCATCATCATCGGCCTACCCAAATGTCCTTTCTTTGGTATTGTTCGTCGTGTCGTTGAGCTCCTTGAGGTCTGAGTCGAGCTACACGGTCACCGACAAATGCTTGCACTGACTGGACAGGTCCACTCAAATCTGTGTGGTTCTTTCTTCAAAAGACCGTCTCAGACACCCACATGGTCCTCGTATGACCTGAACAATGTCTGGACTTTAAAAGAGACTGTGACCTCTGAGTTTGTTTCGGCTGTTTCTTCTCAGAGTAGTCAGGTACGAAACACCGGCCTCATCTAGCTTTAAAAATATTGATTATGACGTGTAAAAGTGTTTTTTATAACCAATTTACAAAATAAATATCATTTATCATTTATCATCATCATCATCATCATCAGCCTATAATGTTCCCACTGCTGGGACACAGGCCTCCTCTCTGAGAGAATGGGCCATAATCCACCACGCCGGCCCAGTGCGGATTGGTAGATGTCACATATCTTCGAATTTTTGGTTCTAAGACATACCGGTTTCCTCACGATGTTTTCCTTCACCGTTTTGAGAGCAGTGGTGATGAAATAAATTACACAAAGTAATGCGCCTGGCGGGGTTCGAACCCACGACCTACAACTCGTAAGTCGGGACCGATACCACTGGGCCACCACTGCTCTCTTGCGCTATCAGACTTGCACTGAGTAAAATCCGCCGTATTCCGGGGTCACGGAAGCTTGTTGGTCCCGCGACCCCGGCAGACTAGGGCTTTTTTTAGCATGTAAATTCATCCAAGGAGTCCGGCCCAGGTCAGATCGGGAGGGACTGTCAAACTCGCACTGACTAAAATCCACACACTTCATAGCCCTTTACGCTCCGGGGTCACGGTAATGAGATAAGCGCCGCGACCAGACTAGGGCCTTAGGAGAAATTCTTAGTAAAGCAACAATAAAAATGTATTTTGAAATACCAGTCTGGGTACTAACTGGGTTTTTATGTAAAACGTTCTTAGGTTTTACCTTAGACGGTAAACTTTCATAATTATTCCCTGTTTTTACTTTTTGTAACGCCTAGCAAGATGTCGCCTCTGCAGTTCAGCCTTGGCCAATCAGCCACAGCCAGTTATCAGCAGCCAGCCAGCCAGCCAGCCAGGCGGCCAGCTAGCCTGCCAGCTAGCCTGCCAGCCAGCCAGCCAGCCAGACAGAGCAAGACACTGCCTCTGCAGCCAAGCCTTGGTCGGACCACCATAGCCAGCCAGCCAGCCAGCCAGGCAGCCAGCCAGCCAGCCAATGCCAAAAGCCATTTAGCAAGCCTGCTAAGCCACTAGCCATGCCGTCACATCCTTCCACAATATCAGGCTTGATCTTGTGAGAGGATGTGACCAAGGAGTCTTATTTACAGGGAATGATGTGTCAGTTGTTGTCACAGAGCATGTAACTTTATGGTTGCCAGTCTGTCAGCCGTGTGCCGTGGAAAATACGAGTGTGCATAATAATATCATGAGACTCTTCATAATTTGTTAAAGCAAGGAAATATAGTTGATTGCATTTATACCGTCTACAATTATTTACCAAGCCATTATTTCTGAGCGTTACATTTCAGAAGTGGGATTCGAACAGTTTTCTAGAAAAATCTGACAAAACAAATGAAGACTGGAGATGAGCTGACGCTCGATTTTGTGGGACGCCTAAACTGATGATGAGGGTTTCCACATAAGTGAAATGGGACACAGACACAAAGCCGAAGAACAGTTGGTTGTGATGAAACCACTGAGTAACCAACCCTGCCCCTGACCCTAAGTATACTTGGATTCACGAGTATGATAGCAGTTCAATATGCTCATCTGCCAATCTACTGGCAACCGATTCAGAAGCGAAGTATCGCCAACATTTCAATGAGCGAAATTTGGAAAGGAAGAAAGAGTTTGACTGTGGACTTGCAAGCATCGGGAAGATTTGTTCTGTTGCTCAAGACGAGTTTGAGAATTTGAACGTTGAAAACAATAGTTGGCATGGAGAAAACTAATGTTTATCATGCAACGTGATGTTCTTTGAAATGCTGTTCTTAGATGGAAGTATCAAACCACTGAAGCGATGATAATGTTGCAGAGAGCAAGACCATGATACGAGGAATACTTGAACAAGAAATTCTAGACGAGAGCTACAGCATTGGCAACGTCTATTTGGCTAGCAGAGACATTAATATTGTTTGTTATCATTTTAGGTCGGAAGATCATGTTACTATCTTTTCTATGGTAAGACGGCGAGATTGGGTGCAGACCACGTCGCTAACATAGCACGATGCGAAGCGTGATCTGTCATTGCTGGCGTGCCTTGCTGTAAACTGCTGCGATTAACTCAGGACCCCATGTCATCGTGTGAGTTGTATTAATGTTGCACTGTTAATCTGAATTTGTGTAGTGTGCTTTTGCCATAACGTTTATTGGTTAAACGTTAAGACTATAATGCATTGTTGAGTGATGACCCAGAGTGTAAGCCTGAGTGCAACCCTCAGGTTGTGCAAGGAATTTTCCAGAAAATCGTAACAGTAGGTACTATAAGAACCTAGATTTATGCTTACAGTTTGCCAGTTATATCAGCCAATTGCCTTCCACTGCTGGACATGAGCCTGATGTTTAGTATTTTATATGAAATACGGTTGTGGTGTTATTTATTTCGATTTATAGTCGTAAATCATTATTTTTAAGCATATAATAACATGTTATTGTTGAAATTGTTAGCCTGCGGATACACTTGCGGATTCGCATTGTGACAGCGATAGTTCAAGTCGAATATTTTGTCAGATGATATTTGCGCCAAACACGAACGTGTTATGCAATTGGTTTGTCCCAAAGTTTTCAAGCTTCAATACTATGTAAAATATTTGCCGATAAACATTATGCAATACAACCATTTTGCAACTTTCCTACATAAGAATTTTCCGAAAATGAAGCACTGGCTTTAGTAGTCAAAGATTATTTAAAAAAGAGAAATGGCAGAAGCAGTCGGAAGTTAAGGAGGTTCCATGTAATAAACGAATGAAACTCCTTAATGGTGGTTTTGAAACCGTCGTGATATGGTGACAATTAGTGATGGATCACAACAGATTTATCACTTTAACTCTATAGCTGTTGCTGTTATACAGAAATAACGGCTATGGTATTTTCTAACAAGAAATAACATCAATGGACTCTGCGATGTGCTCTTCGAAGCAACCGATGTAGCTTTGAGATCGACTTTGAATAGTATTTGTCTATTGCACTGGTGTGCCCTCATGATGTGGCGCTTGAACACATCTTTGTACCGAAAGAGTTAACTGCCTTGTTTTTGGTAAACGCTCTGCAGTTCTGAATGGAAGATACGCTTCGTTACTTTGCCGTCAGACATTAGCCAGCACACCGCAAGACTGCAAGTGACGGCACATTATATAGACCCCTTATTCCAGTGATTGCCTATAATGTCACGTAGGTATTGCACATGGTATTTATTTAATGTGCCAGTGTGCTTGCAGTATAGACCATGTTTGGGAGGCATGCAAGAGATCTGACAGAACTATTGCCATACCTATAAACAGTACTTTTCTTAGAGTGCTTTATGCCATACGAACGTAACATCTTGGTACGAAGCCTGCCAAAGGCCGCAGCGGCTGCTTGAATTCTGACTTTGTGTTGACTTTGTTATCCAGGACGCACCAGGATGTTAAAGTGCTGTCCAGATATTTGAATTGTCTAACTGCTTAAGCGAGACGTCTCCGAGTTTAATGTCGACTGGGACACTGTTCAATGTCTTAAGAGCCATGACTTCTGTCTTCATCCAACTGATCTTCAGACCAAACCTGTTCAGTTAGTGCAAGCATTTGTCAGTTAACGTGTAGCTCGACTCATAACTCAATGAGCTCAATTATCTGTTCAATTTATTGGCTATCAACCTAAACGCTATAGCATGTCCCAGAAGAAATGGTCAGGTTGAATGCACCAACCGTACTATATTGGACGCACTGAACCTAGTGATGCTTCTGATAATTGGGACAACAGTTTACCTGAACAATACACTTAATGCAACTACGGGATATAAGTCGTACGGTCTTATGTTTGCTCAAACCAGTAGGCCCGCATGCGATGTATCTATTCCCAATCAGGAATCAGAATCTGGTCAGTCAAGGAGTTCTAAAGCTCGTCAACGTATGCAAATAGCTAGTACTGGAATGAACCCATATTACGATAGGAAACGCAAAAATAGCACTATTTATAAAAAGGGTGATTTTGTATTGTGGCGCCAAGCATCGATGAACAGCGTCGGTATAGTGAATTCAAAGTTTGATGACGTATATTCTGGTCCGTATGCTGTGATTAAAGCTTTAGTTAACCATCGGTATAGGATTAGAAGTATTAAAGGGCTGAGAGGATATAAATAGTTGTTGGTCTGATGTCAGCCGATGCTATTCGCCCATATAAGAGTGTGGCACCTATGTCTGATAGTGCAAATAGTGCTGATAAGCAACTAAAAACAGAAGATTTAATAGATCTGCTTGAAAGTTGATATAGACCCAGGGATTTCTCTGTTTCACACGATCTAAATTGTATGACTAATAATCTATTTATTTTTTCTCTTCATTGCGGGAGCAATGCTTACAGGATGGCCGAATGTAACGCCTAGCAAGATGTCGCCTCTGCAGTTCAGCCTTGGCCAATCAGCCACAGCCAGTTATCAGCAGCCAGCCAGCCAGCCAGCCAGGCGGCCAGCTAGCCTGCCAGCTAGCCTGCCAGCCAGCCAGCCAGCCAGACAGAGCAAGACACTGCCTCTGCAGCCAAGCCTTGGTCGGACCACCATAGCCAGCCAGCCAGCCAGCCAGGCAGCCAGCCAGCCAGCCAATGCCAAAAGCCATTTAGCAAGCCTGCTAAGCCACTAGCCATGCCGTCACATCCTTCCACAATATCAGGCTTGATCTTGTGAGAGGATGTGACCAAGGAGTCTTATTTACAGGGAATGATGTGTCAGTTGTTGTCACAGAGCATGTAACTTTATGGTTGCCAGTCTGTCAGCCGTGTGCCGTGGAAAATACGAGTGTGCATAATAATATCATGAGACTCTTCATAATTTGTTAAAGCAAGGAAATATAGTTGATTGCATTTATACCGTCTACAATTATTTACCAAGCCATTATTTCTGAGCGTTACATTTTATTTCGTTATTCTTATAACGTTAAAATTAACTTAATTTTGTTACTTGCGGGCGGCACAACAAGTTTTATTTCGTTAAACTCTTGAGAAATATAAATGCTACGCAGATTTGCGACGAAGAATTAGCTAATGTAATAAAAACAAGACTGTGCCGAAAGAAATGAAAAAAAAAAGAACAAAGTGGGTAATGGCAGCGCTTACAATTAAAACAAGACATTTTGAGCTTACGTCACGATAAAGCGTCAATTCACACGTACCACACCACAACGCCGCCACGTGGTCGGGCGTATATTTTGTATTGAAAATGAATATTACAATTTACACGTACCACATTTTGCCGCTGTTATCGACCACCTGTGTAATACGACCACATCGCGGCCAAATCGCCATGACAGGACGTCCGGAGTATAACTGCACGCGACCACGTGGTTACCACATCGCACCGACAGCCACAACGCAACCTCATCGACATTTTGTCGCCACCACAACGCAACTGCAGTCGCCGCGACACTATTCACTCGTAACCATAGTTTAACCACATTTTGTCGCTGCGACGTGGTGTGGTTGCGGTACGTGTGAATAGACGCTAATAACGTATCGACGCGGTTCGTTTCTGGTGAACGAAATGTACATTATTGTTACAGCATTGATATTCAAAGCTGTAACTAATTAAATACTGTATGTCGAAATTCAAATATTCAACGACTTAACCATAATTATTCATCTCGGATAGAAATACATAGCTATTAAATTGGAACGTTTATTATTATTTTTTGTATTATTTTGACTGTATTAAAGAAATACAAAGCTCCTAGAGAGAGGAGGCCAACGTCCTAGCAGTGGGAACTTCACATTTTGTTGCTTAATGTAATTGAGAACAATTTTAATTCGCATAAAAAACATTGGTGAAGCGTTTAAGTGGAAATGATTTTAAATTTTTTATGGGATGCGGGTGGATCGCCTGTTGAGTCCCGGAAAGGCTAATAGGATTGGCACTAACCTTTGGTCTTCTCTGCGCTGGTCTTGGAGTCTGGCCTGGAGCTGGTTTCTGGCGACCGAGCGTGAACTACCGATACCGGGATCAATCAGCTGATCTATTCTTTATTATAGCGAGCGGTGCGGTGCGGTTGGCGCTAATTAGTATACTGAATGTTGGAGAGCTCACGCGCAATGAGAAAAAACGGTTATACTGTCCTTGTATCGATTGAAGGACGCGTCTTCTGTTTAACCAATAGCCGATCCCTTTTGCCAGAAAGAGACAACAACATATTGGCGTAAACATCCTCCCCCCTTTGGAAATCCTTAGGATTTACGAAAAACAAAAAAAACAAAAAATAGGATGCGATAACAGGAGCAGGATGGATACAAGGAAGTATTTATGGGGAATATTAGCAATGTGATAGCTCACAAGTTGAATATATATATATGTACACATAAGGATACGAGCATGCAGAGCGATTGTAACTGTGCTATCAATGAATTAAGACGAACAAAGATAATATAAGCTATGTTAAATTAAGTTATAATTATGTTAAGTTATTGGGACGGAAGTGGGCACAGTTTAACGACAGGACGTTTGAAAGTTCCATTTGTCGTGCGTACCAACGCAACACGCGCGACTCCGTCCCTGCCAGGATATACCTGCTCAATGATACCCGTAGGCCAGCGAAGTGGTGGCGCGTCATCTTGGTGAACGAGAACAAGTGTACCTGGCTGAATGGTTACCTCAGGAGTATTCCATTTTTGTCTTAACTGGATAGTGTGCAGATAATCTAAGTGCCACCTTTTCCAGTAACTTTGGACCAAGCTATCTAATAATTTTTTTTCTACTATGAAGGCCCACGGATGCGTCCACCTCGCAAGCTGGCAACGACTGCAGAGGGGTAGTGTTGAGGAAGTGAGCGGGAGTTAAAATGGTGTGCGGCTGATCAGACAGCAAACACAATGGACGCGAATTTAGAATACACTCTATTTGAGTCAACACTGTTAATAACTCTTCGTAGCACAGTAATTGTTGCCCGATGCAACGATATAAATGGGTTTTTATGCACTTTATATTGCTTTCCCAAATTCCTCCCCAGTGGGGGGCGCGCGCGGGAATATTCCGCCATGTAATTTTACGGTTGTTTAGTTCCGTTTTGAATGCAGTAGACGTATCTTTAGAAGCTAGAAACGTGTATAACTCGTCTAGTTGACGCTTTGCCCCAATGAAATTTGTTCCGTTATCGGAATATAGGACAGATATTGGCCCTCGTCGCGACAGAAAACGCTTTAAAGCGTCCAAGAACGTCTCCGAACTCAAGTCCGATGCAATTTCAATGTGTATGGCTTTGGTAGTCAGACACACAAAAATGCAGATATAAGCCTTTTGACTTCTAACGCCCCGCTTGCGTGTCATAGTGATAGCTATCGGCCCAGCGTAATCTACCCCTGTGTGAGTAAAGGCCTTGGCTTCTTGTACACGCGCTGGAGGTAAACTTGACATCATAGGCGTGGGATGAGAGGGAGCAACCTTGAAACAAAAATTACATTGACGTATGCGTTGTCGAATAATATTTCGAGCGGAAATAATCCAATAGCGTTGCCTTAACAATGACATGAGAAGGTGGGAACCTGTATGGCAATTGAATCGATGACAGTCATCTATCAACAGGTCCACCAGGTGATCTCGACGTGGAAGCAGCAATGGATGCCGATTTGCAAATGGTATCTGAGCGTTTGTCAGTCGACCACCAACTCGAAGCAAACCGTTTTTATCTATGAACGGACTAAGTTTTCTCAATGAAGGTGAGGGCAAGTTACCCTTTTTAATGTTGTTTAATTCAGAGGCAAAGTATTTGTTCTGTAACTCGCGAATAATCGCAAACTCAGCGACTTCAAGGTCCGAGACCTCAATTGAAGAAGCTCGAGGTAACTTGCGAACAAATCGCAGAACATACACTATGATGCGTAGTAGCTTTTTCCAAGATGAGACTCGATAAGAGAGCTCCAGAAGTATTGAAGGAGATTGATGGGAGACTACTGTTAAAGTTACGGAACCCTTTGCTTCAGGTATAGACCCGTCGACATTCGACGGGTCGAATGCCACTATTGGCCACTCAGTGATTGGATGACTAGTCCATGGTGGACCTTGCCACCACAGCGGGTGATGGATGATTTCAGACGGTAGTAAGCCTCTTGATAAACAGTCACTAGGGTTTTCTATTCCATTAATATGAAAAAAGCGGTCTGGAGATAAATTTGACTGTATTTCAGTCACGCGGTTGGCAACGAATGTCTGCCAGCGATGCGGGGAAGAGTGAATCCATGATAGAGCGACAGTGGAATCACTGAAAGCGAATATCTCTTTAATAGGATATCGCTTATGGAAAAGAGTATGAACTTGTTTTACAAGTTTAGCGAGCATTAGTGAGGCACACAATTCTAGCCTCGCCAGAGATATCGTCTTCAGTGGAGCCACTTTAGACTTAGCGCATACTAAATGTACGGATATATCCCTATTAGGGTGTGTTATATGTAGGTAAATGACGCAGCCGTAAGCCTTCATACTAGCGTCGCCAAAGGCGAGCAAATTGACCACGCAACCGGCCGCGACACCCAGATGGCGCGGTATTTGTAAACTAGATAATAACGGTAATTCAGTTTTGAACCTAACGAAGCGTTCAGTAATGACTGCTGGGGGCTCCTCATCCCATCCCACCTTAGCGAGCCAAAGGTCCTGTATTAGAAGCTTTGCATAAAGGACAACAGGTGCGACGAATCCCAACACGTCAAATAAGCGAGCAACCGTAGACAGTATGGCGCGCTTGGTATTACCCATAGTCGCAGCGGATGCGGCGAACGAGAACACATCAGAAGTAGGTATCCATTTCAAACCCAAGACCTTTAATGTCTCGTCATCATCTGTGAACTCAATCGCCGCGCGGTATGACTCAGGCAAATGCGCAAGAAGCTCTTTAGAGTTACTCGCCCACTTGACGAGGTCAAATCCGCCCTTCTTGAACAACGCGAGCAGTTCGTCCGCCAGACGAGTTCCATCTTCTACAGTGGACACAGAGGTGGTTAAATCATCCATATACAGTTCGTTAGAAGCAACCTCTGCGGCGAGAGGAAAACGTTCTTGATAGTCCTCAGCTAACTGGCGGACAGTACGCATTGCCAAGAATGGGCTCGGTCGCAATCCGAAAGCTACGGAATTAAATTGAAAAATACGAATACGCTCAGTATCGTTGAAGCGGTATAATATCTTTTGATATTTGCGATCATCTACGGAAAGTAAAATTCTAAGATACATTTGACGTATATCAGCGGTTATTGCAACTTCAAAATATCTAAAGTTGAGTAAAAGCGAAAATAAATCGGCCTGCAAATTAGGCCCAGTGTGCAACAAGTCATTGAGCGACTTGCCGCTGTCAGTTTTAGCACTTGCGTCCAAAACTATGCGGGTTTTTGTCGTCGACTTTTCAGGCCGGACGACAGCGTGATGAGGTATGAAATAACCATCATGAATAGCGGGAAAAGAATAAGGGATTTCCGATAAGTAACCCTTATCTATATAATCAGCGATGACGTCATTGTAAGCTTGACGTAAAGCGGGAAGCGAATGAAATTTACGCTCTAACGCAGACAATCTACGCTGAGCGTGAATGAATGAGTTACCTAACGACTTAGGTTCACCCTTGAATGGCAAGGACACAATGTACCTACCGCCTGAGTTTCTAGTAACGGTTGATTTATAAAGTTCCTCGCAAACCTGATTTTCTGGACTTATTATTTTCGCAGTAGGCACCTCTTCTATTTCCCAGAATTTTAAGATTGAATGGTTTAAATTATCTACTAGCGGGCCGAAGGACCAGGCTATACTGCCTTGGTTGACAGCAGGTATCTCACCCATGACAATATAGCCAAGCGTGGTTTCTATAGCATGAGGTATGCAATTAGCGGTGTCCATTAAATCAGCTGACGGCGCGAGTGGACGCGGAATAACCTTACCCCCTAACAGAATGAACGCGAATAGTTGAGCACCTAGAATCGCTTCTATTTCTCCAGACACGTTCCAACAGTCGTCTGCCAGTGGTAAGTCCTTAAACTGATCCATAAACGATGCTTGGATTCCGCGCGTCGGTAATGACTCAGTAATATGGTCAATAACCAACATGTTCAGTTTATAATGCGCATCACTCACTCGCGATTGAATTGTGAGAGATACATAACCTTTAATTGGGGCTGAGATTGACCCCACTGATTTCAAAGATGAATTAACTAGCGGATGAATATTTAATTTCAATTTCTTACAACAAGCGAGGCTAATGATGTTATTCTGAGAACCACTGTCTATTAAACATCTCATTAACAAGCGGTTTCCATTCACCGGAACATATACCTGTGCCGTTGGTAACACAATTAACTTATTTAATAAATTACAATGTTTGGATTCGTCACAGGTCATTAGCGTAATTGAATTCTCAGAACGACCACATTCCTTAGATAACGAACACCTGCGCGCAGTGGGCGCCGGCGGCGGCGTGTCAATACGCGCATGCATACATACAGCGGGAGCCCCCGACTCAGCTTGCGTTAACGGTGGATTCCGTTCAAAATGTAGCAATGAATGGTGTTTTTTATGACACTGCTTACACGTATTTGACGAACCACAACTAGAAGTGGCATGTTTGTTACTAAAACAATTGATGCAAAGTTTCTTATCCTTCACGAAATTAAAGCGTTCCTTCACTGCAAGTTTTTTAAATTCTATGCATTCGTAAAGGTGGCTATGCTGCGGCTTATTGCAAAATAAACAAGCGCTTTCACCGTTATGACTATTCTCGGTAATAGCAAAACTATGAAAGTTTTTATTGTTATTCGGGCGAGGTTTTGATTTCGCATCCACAGCCTTATTATTATTGGTGGCAGCAGTCTGATGGATCACTGCCGACCTCTCCATAATTTTTATATGATGACGTAGGTATTTCACTAACTGTTCACTCGTGGGTAGATCGTTATCTTTAATCGATAAGTCGAAACTTTGAACCAACTGCGGATCTAGCTTTTTTAAAACGATATGCGTAAAAATAAAATCGGATAAGTCTTTTATATCCAGCTGCTTAAGTGCAGACCAGGAGGAATTTACTCGTTCAATGAAATTATTTAATTGTGATGTTGATGAACCCGACGCCGGTTTTATATCCATTATATTATTTATATATGTTGACCCAAGTAACCTCTTGTCTTGATATTTTGTTACTAATGAGTCCCAAATAGTGGAATAATTGTCCTCATTGGGCAATATTCCCGCGAACACATTAAGTGCGACTCCACTTAATTTTCCTACCAGATATTGTACTCGCTGGCCGTCGGTCAAGGTTTTATTATCGTGCACGTTCGTCTTAAAACATTGATAGAACAACGGCCAAGATTCAGGCTGACCCGCAAAGCTTAAAAGTTCCAAAGGCGGGAGCCTGCACGAATAATTGGCAGATGTGGGTATATTTACAACTTGCGCACTTTGCGAATGAATTAATTCATCTCGTTTATATTTAACTTGCGAATAAAGTGTTTCAAATGAGCTCCAGTCACTGAAACTGATTTCACAGTCGGGGTCAGCCTTCAATAACCACTCATTATGTTCGTCACACAACTTTACGAAATCCTCATATAACTTCCCTATGTTTGATGTCTCTGCTAAGAATTCCCCTACGCTTCTTGTATTAATTTTCGAAGACGTTATAAGTTTTTTAGAGGATTCAAAATATTCATTTAATTTTGCAAAGGTAGCTTGTTTCTTAGCAATGACCATTTTTATTTTAATTTGCGCCGACATTTTGTCGTAAGTAAGTATGTAGGTACTTTGAATATAGCACTGAACAAGTAAATTTTATATAATATTCAATTATCTCGCTATTAGATAATTAGTGGGTAAGTCGTAACGACTGTTCTGGAATGTACTAATAGATAGGTAGGTATTATTCTATATTAATGAATATAATAGGATTGAATATGAAATTATAGGATTATAGGAAATTATAGGATTATAGGATTATATAGGGTTCTGGTTCTATCCGGCTCGAAGGACCATTAAATGTGGTGAAGCGTTTAAGTGGAAATGATTTTAAATTTTTTATGGGATGCGGGTGGATCGCCTGTTGAGTCCCGGAAAGGCTAATAGGATTGGCACTAACCTTTGGTCTTCTCTGCGCTGGTCTTGGAGTCTGGCCTGGAGCTGGTTTCTGGCGACCGAGCGTGAACTACCGATACCGGGATCAATCAGCTGATCTATTCTTTATTATAGCGAGCGGTGCGGTGCGGTTGGCGCTAATTAGTATACTGAATGTTGGAGAGCTCACGCGCAATGAGAAAAAACGGTTATACTGTCCTTGTATCGATTGAAGGACGCGTCTTCTGTTTAACCAATAGCCGATCCCTTTTGCCAGAAAGAGACAACAACATATTGGCGTAAACAAACATATTTAGTCGAATTTTTAGAAGACGGGAATTGAATGAATGTGACTCTTTTGTTTTTATTTCGGTGAAATTAAAGTTACAGGAGACCTCGAGTTACAATTTTTAGGTCACGGGTTGAAACCCAGCCAGGCGGAATGCTTTCTTCAATCTAATTTCATCACTACTGCTCTCAAATCGGTAAAGAAAAACATCAACAATTCGAAGACATTTGACATCTACCAACCCGTACTCGTAAATTTCACATACAGAGAGAAGGCCTGTGCCTCAGCAATGAAAACATTACAGGCTGATAATGCTACGTAAAAATCTAATTTTTATTTTTTGCCTTTAAGGCCGAGTGCTGTTACGTAACCTAATTGTGTTTCACCCTTTTTAAAACGACTGTAGCTATGGCGGTAACTATATTACACAATTTGGGTAGAACACTGTCGCCTCAACTACATTAGGCCGAGTTTATATTTAGGCCTTACCCTAATGCACTTGGGAGCCATCCATGGTAGGTAAAGAGAAAACTTTCAAACATTTTATTATTCAGTTTTTTTTTGTTTTTTATTACCTACGAATAAAAGGACGAAGGGCAATCTTGAACGAAAAATATTCTTGGAAAAGTTTAAGCTGTTATTAGAATTGCTCACTGAAATTAGGCCCTGCTTTTGAGAGCAACTTGAGTAAGGAATTTAATCAAGCTTCTTGAGACAAAGTGTTATCGATACGGACAGGGGGTTAAAAAGGTCACTTTACCAGAATCATTATTTTATAGTACCTAATCCCTTAGTAAGACTGGCTGTAACTGAGAAATGCAAAGCAACTATCCGCTACGAGTTTCTGAGATTAGTGCGTTCAATTAAACAATTTTTTCAGCTTTATAATATTGTACAGCAGGCGTAGCATGGCGCCGTAGAAAGGGGTTTTGTCGACGGAAGAATAGACAAAATGACAGAACGTAGAAATATTTTTATTGTTTTAAGCATGGTAGATAATGTAAAACATATGGAAAATAAACGTTCTTTTCTTCAATAGTGTACGATTGGTGTCATATTTGTGCAAAGAAACAGTCGACTTATGTAGGAATAACGATGAAATAACTTTGTCTTTTCTTGGTAGAATAGAGATAGAATCGCCATGCTACGCGTGCTGATTTTACCTGTAATATGTTATAACAAAGTTTTAGTTCAAATCCCGCACGGAAAGCGGAAAAATTAATATTTATATGATCTGTAAATAGTTGTGCCGGGTCTGGGCGTTTGTGCATGTGAATTCATTTGTTTGTAGTTGCCCCAACGAACCAGGAGAGAATTACCTTCTCGCAGCTGGCGTGGTTATATGACAAAAATTTTTTTTTTTTTTTTTTTTATCTTTAATTTATCTAAACAACCTACCAAAAAGTTTACAACTAACTTACTACAAATATTAGTACGATCTACAAGTTGTTCCGGGTCTGCGATTTTGTGTATGTGATTTTTTATGTTTTTAAACGTACCCATAGATACAAGAAAAATTCCCGGTGCGGGACAACGTTTTTAGAAAAAATATAATTTTGTAACACTCTCCTTTTTCTAGGAAGTCGTATAAAAAAACTTCACCTACATTTAATGGTGCGTGGCTTTAAATACAGTATAGTAATAATTTTGTTCATAAATCTACTTCACGCCCGAAAATTATGAGCATTTGAAAATCACTGGTCTATTATTTCTACATGACAGGAGGACGCGCCTACTGCGTCCGGTCTGACGCCTCCCTCACACGCAACCCGAGTTTTTGCGGAAAACAAAACATGACATGACATATTAGTACACATATCAAAACAAGTTTGTGATCACTAGGGAAAGCTGTTTTTTTTTAGATTTTGGGAAAACGAATGAACTGTTTTATATTCTAAATCAGCGTTTCCCAACCTTTTTCAGCCACGGACCCCTAGGAAATCATGCACAGTTTTCACGGACCCCTTTTTTTACGTGGTAAAATCATCAAATTAGTCCTCCTACCCCGGGCAGGGTGGGACGGACTGTCAGACTTGTACTGACTAAAATCCACGGTGTTTCAATAGCCCTTTATGTTCCGGGGTCACGGTGTTGGAATTAATCCCGCGACCCCGGCAGGCTTTGGCCCTTTGACGCGTTTTTGAGACATAAAGAACTAAACGTGAACTATCAAAGTTCACGTTTAAGTTCGTTTAATTTTATGGATAAAATTACTTCCTCATTCGTACATTAGAGGCGCTTTTTAATTTTTCATACAATTTACGTCGTACATACTTCAAGTAAGAATTACGTACAAATTCAACTGTCAAAAAAACTTCATCAGTACCCCTAGCACGAGTTTTCACTATTTTACTTTACAGTTTTTCCAGTATTTACAGCGTTTCTTGTATGAAAACATGGAACAGCGCCTCTGGTGTGCGAAGAAGGAACTACTTTTTTCCTCGAAAATTGACAATTTGAAGTCGTCAAAGTTCCAGTTTACATTACGTCTCAAATACTGTAAGGGCACGCACACACAAGCGTTTACGACGTTGCGTTAATGGAGGTTTAAAACAAATGCTGTGTTTATTACTTCAGTGACGTAAGTGTCAACAGACATGATTTTTTCAGAAGGATCAGTTTAAGCGAACAATGTTATCTTCAAAAAAATTCAAGATGGCGCCTGATCACGTTTTTATTTTGGTTCAGTACCCCTAGCACGAGTTTTCACTATTTTACTTTACAATATTTACAGCGTTTCTTGTATGAAAAAATGGAACAGCGCCTCTGGTGTGCGAAGAAGGAACCAAATTTTTCCTTGAAAATTGTAAAAGTTCCAGTTTACTTTACGTCTCAAATACTGAAAACTCATGCTAAGGGTACTGATATGCTACCACGGACTGTTGAGCGGTACAAATAGAATTGTTGATGCTTTTCAAGATTCAAGGACTGGCTATTACCTCAACCAGAAGCTAAGAGTTGCAATACAACGTGGCAGTGCCGCCAGTCTCTTAGGTACGCAAGACGATCTCCGGCCACCGTAGGCGCGGGCATGCGGACAGCGAGTAAAGGGCAACTCGCTGTCCGACCATAGACCATGCCCGGGTCGACGGCGCGTCGTGTTCCACGCGCGCCTCAAAGAGCTGTCAGCAAAATGACGGGGCCCCCTCGCAGAGGGCCAAAGCCTGCCGGGGTCGCGGGACTTATTTCTATTACCGTGACCCCGGAACATAAAAGGCTACTGAAGGACACCGTGGATTTTAGTCAGTACAAGTCTGACAGTACCTCCCGCCCTGCCCGGGGTTGGAGGTCTCATTTGATGATTTTACCACGATAAAAAAAATAAAAAAAGTCTCTTAGGTAAATTACCAGTTGCCAGCGTTAAGAATTCTACTTATTAAATTAGTTAAATCATTTTAGTTAAAGTGTATAATTCAAACAATAAAGAATTATCTATCTTTCGGCATTTGATTGATTTGAAAAACGTTAGTTATACTAGTTTTTACTACTTTTATGTAGAGTGAATGGGACTATCAAATTCGTGCCGATTAAAAATGCTCACAAAATAAAAAGTACTGAACCAAATTTGATGAAATTTTTATGGGACCAAATTGCAAGTATCCTGCATCGACAAAAAAAGAATCAAACTAATCGGACTAGAAATCTCGGAGTAATCGATATACATACATAAAAAAAAACATACCGTCCGAATTGAGAACCTCCTCCTTTTTTTGAAGTCGGTTAAAAAACCACCAAACCTTCAATTGTTTTTTGCGTTTCATTGCCGCGGTAATCGGACATGCCTGTATCCCCGGCAGGTTTGGCAACATTGAAGCCCGTCAGTTTGACGACAACTCATTAAAGCCCTTGGGACTTAGTCAAACAGCAGACGACAATCGTTATCGTTCATCAGTCACCAATACATTTTCAACTTTATAACCCAGCGCGTAAAGTTGAAAATCTTTTGAAATTCACAGATCGTTTTCGTTTGTTTCGTTCGTTACCGATCAGCAGTTTTTAATAGATTTTCAACTTTACGCGTTGGGGTATAAAGTTGAAAATGTATTGGTGACTGATGAACGATAACGATTGTCGTCTACTATCGTCTGCTGTTTGACTAAGGCCCCTTGTCAAACAGACAAGCGAAGCGAAGGCGATCCGTAGCGCTTTTGTTTGCAATGTATGGAATTGTTTGAAGCCAGTCACATAGACTATCGGACCGCTTTTGTTTTTTAATATGACTGGATTCAAACAATTCCATACATTACAAATAAAAGCGCTTCGGATCGCATTCGCCTGTCCGTTTGACTAAGGCTTAAGAGGGCTATCACACGTTTCCTTGTTTTTGTGCAAAGTTTTTAATCTGATTCTGGTTAGGATATGGCCACAAATTAAAAAAAAATATATACTCGAGAAAGTTTGGTTATTTCTGCGTGGAGTGTATTGAAAACATTTTTAGATTTGTTTACAAACATGAGTAAAAACCTTGTCTCTGCAAAGGATGTTTCATAAAATTCTACTTTTTGTCATACTTTTGTATTGAATTACATAGAATGTATAATAGTAAAATAACATTTGAAAATGTCCATGGTACATCTGAAAGTTTCTATTTGGAGTGTATTAATCAGATTTTTATTTTTCATTCAGAAATATACCAAAAATAATTCTGGAAAACAGGAAGAATTTGACATTTTTTTCGTTCGAAATTATATTTTTTACCTATCAATATTTACTGAATATTCAATCAAAAAGTATTCAATAACTAAGTTTACTATGTTAGCTTGCATGAAAAAAATAATTAGCGCATTTAAAAGTAAACTAATAGTATAAAATAATTAAAATATGCAACGACAAAATTCAATATAAAACCAAGAACGGTTTGTTCTTTGATTTAGACAGCGCGGAGCGCTCTCAGAGGGAGGACGTACCGCTCGCAACCATTTTGACATTAGTCACGTAATTATTAAAATTTAAAATACACGCCACCATTCATGACCTTTAGACGCGGCGCTAGTATCTTTGTCATAGCATCAAATTCCATATAAAAAATGAAGTATCTCTAATTTTCCGCAGGTCATGAGTGGTGGCCAGGAATATTTCCAATCGCCAAGAGTATAGCGCGACCAACCTTTTTTGATACAAGCTAATATTTTGAATTAATTTAATTCTGATCTGTTTGCAATGTAAACATATAAATGTGTTGATTGTATTTTCCCTATATTCGAATGTGGATAAAATTCTAGATAATAAATGTAAATAATTCTGATAGTTTTTTTTCTGAATTGGTAATGAAATGTAATTTCAGACTTGCTAACTTCCCAAACATTCCAGTTCATTTGTATAATACCTATAGCTCGCTGCGGACGCACAATACCACCGGCCATGCCCCTGGTGGTATGGCTTTTTAATACGTGGTAAAATCATCAGATCAGCACTTCTACCCAGGGAAGGACGGTAGGGACATTCAAACTTGTAATGACTAAAATCTACGGTGTCCTTCAATAACCCACTGCGATCCGGGAGCATAGATACTTGATAAGACAGTCCCGCAGGATTTGGCTCTCTAACGTGCGCCCCGAAAATCCGTGAAAAATTGATCTGTACCCCTAGCACGAGTTTCACTATTTTACTTTACAGTATTTACAGCGTTTCTTGTATGGAAAAATGGTGTGCGAAGAAAGAACTAAGTTTTTCCTTGAAAATTGTCAATTTGAAATTGTCAAAGTTCCAGTTTACTTTACGTCTCAAATACTGAAAACTCGTGCTAAGGGTACTGATTCGGGCACGCCGCAATAGCGGCGATAAGACCCCTCTTTGAGGAGTGGCTGGAGAGACGTCACGGCGTCCTAAGCTTCCGCTTGACGCAGGTCCTCACCGGACACGGATGTTTCGGGAGGTACCTGTGTCTTATGAGAAAGGAAGAAACGCCTGGGTGTCACCACTGCGTAGATCGCCCGGAGGACACAGTCGAGCATACGGTGCAGGATTGCCCCGCTTGGGCGGAGCACCGACGTGTCCTCACGGCGGCGATAGGCGGAGACCTCTCGCGCCCAGCACTGGTCGCGGCCATGCTGCGGGGCGAGACGGAGTGGGAAGCGGTCGCCTCCTTCTGCGAAGCAGTCATGCTCGCGAAGGAGGAGGCGGGCCGCGTGAGAGAGAGGACAAGGTCCTCCCTCCGCCCCACCCGCGGTGGTGGACGCCCACGGCGTCGGACGTCGCAAGACGATCTCCGGCCACCGTAGGCGCGGGCATGCGGGCGGCGAGTAAAGGGCAACTCGCCGCCCGACCATGGACCATGCCCGGGTCGACGGCGCGTCGTGTTCCACGCGCGCCTCAAAGAGCTGTCAGCAAAATGACGGGGCCCCCTCTCAGAGGGCCAAAGCCTGCCGGGGTTGCGGGACTCATACCATCACCGTGACCCCGGAACATAAAGGGCTACTGAAGAACACCGTGGATTTTAGTCAGTACAAGTCTGACAGTACCTCTCGCCCTGCCCGGGGTGAGAGGTCTCATTTGATGATTTTACCACGTAAAAAAAAAAAAAAAAAAAAGTAAGTAAATTGAAGCCTATGTCCGAGTTTTGTATAATACTTAAAAGTTTGAAAATGTATGTTGCCAGTGCAACTTCACGCCTAATTTCCAGTTTGTAATAGCCAACCATACCGAGATAGAACACAGGGTAGGATATAGCAATGGGTATCCCGGGTATCTTCCATACAATTTTAAATAAATGAATCTAACGAATTTGTTCTGTATCCGATCGAACATGTTTTTATATTTTATTTCACTCGGACTCCAGATGCCGCATTATACTCGAGATGACTCCTTACAAGAGCCTCATACAAAGCCTTCAATGCACTGATGTTAGTGAAGTCATAATGCAAATAATCTTATACATAAAAATCAATTGCTGTTCGTTAGTCTCGCTAAAATTCAAGAACGGCTGGACCGATTTCGCTGATTTTAGTTTTGGATTATATTGGGAAGTCCAGGGAAGGTTCAAAAGGTGAGAAAAAGAGGCGGTACGAAGTTTGCGGGGGCAGCTAGTTGATAATAATTGTAAGCCCGAAATACGATTTCTAGCGGCCTAAATCAAGTTCAAAATACTCGTTAGTTGTGTAGATTATTTTTTTATGAATATTGAACGTTCTCCCTCTTGTAACTTTATATCTATTTGATGTACAGAATAAAAATAAATACCATTTGTTGTGGATTTTCATTGCCTTTAAACTTCTCTGAGGCATTCGTGTCATAAAAGGGGACCGGAAAAAATAGTAGATGAAAAATAATTTGGAGCGATCCCCCAACGCGACATATTTTTTTGAAATATCATTACATACTTAGGTACTTTAAAATCCAGTTTTTTTTCATTGTTTTTTACTTTATATAGGGAACTTGGTTTTTGTGTCGGGTTTTTTTTAAAATTAATTCGTCCCTAATGACTGGACTATAAAAACCAAAGGCATTAAGTAAGTCTGCCTTATCGTAGATACAATGTTTACTTGTATGCAGTAAGAGTTAATAAATAAAAATAAGAGACAACGCGCATTTTTAATAATGTTACACAGTATGAGAAAAAATCGAATAGGATGTATGGAACAGCTTCTTATTTTTCATCAATCGATTGTAATTATAGGTTTCATCGAAGAGAGTTGAAGTCTTGTATCAGGTTCGGCATCCAGTCAATTGCGGTATTTCGTTTTGGCAGCTGCATTGTATTTGTATTTTTCACCGTGGTGAGTCAGTCCAGTGACCACGACAAGCTCCGGCCCTCCAAGGCTTACCGCCCTGATTGGAAATCTCAACCGGCCATGGTTCTTTCAACTGATATTATTTTGTGAATTTTATTCATGAAAACAGGTACTACTCAGAACAAAACAAAAAAAAATGAGTTAGTATTCCAATAAATCGTAAAAATAAACGAAATTGAATGAAAAGTGAGAAATTACAGGAATGTGTCAGGTTTCATATTAAATAATAAAATCGAAAAAATAACGTTTTCAATGTTCCAAAGAGTTTTTTTTAAATTTCTCTAAAAGCCTGTATTAAAGGTGTAAATGTTCTGGATTAAATAACAAACATTTTCTATGCCATTTCAATAGAAATCAGGTAAAAAGCTTATGTGACCAACTGTAGCATCGTAATTCGAGCATAAGCGAATCTATGCACTGTTAGTCGCGATTGATCGTGGATGAACTCAGATACCTACTATCCTACTATTTGCTATGCGAATGGAATCATGTGGAATTGTACCACATTTTCTATGCAATTTTGAGAAGTTAGTACCTTCGTTAGGAAGTGTATATATATGATCCAGACCGATTTCGGCCACAGCGACTTGGATCTATTGAGCGCATCGCTGGTGTGCCCTCTGGTGACTGACATAGCCAATTTTTGCAGCGAAAGTGCGTCCACATTCACTGCAAGTCAGCACCCCTCCGACATAATTGTATTGGATGGCCGCGGGTGGTCGGGCCTTAAGCTCGTCTCGTTTAGCATCGAGCTCTTCTTTACGCCGCCTTTCGAACTCAAACACCTTAGTGCTCACAGTATGCCTCCACAGTGACCGGTCCTCTGCCATTGCCTCCCATTGTGACGAGTCTAGGTCACATCGTTTCATGTGGCGCTTAAGCACATCTTTGTACCGAAGGAGTTGGCCGCCTTGTTTCCGCTTGCCATCCTGCAGTTCTGAATAGAAGATGCGCTTCGCCACTCTGCCGTCAGACATTCGGGAGATATGACCAGCCCATCGCAACTGGCGCCGCATTATATAGGCCTCTATGCCACCGACATTAGCTCGCCGTAGTACTTCCGTGTTACGAACACGATCCGACCAATGGATGTTCATAATGTCACGTAGGCATTTCAGATGGAATCTATCCAAGGTGCGAATGAGCTTGCGGTATAGACACCATGTTTCCGAGGCATACAGGAGATTTGGCAGAACTATTGCCATGTATACAGCAATTTTTGTATAGAGCTTTATGTCATGCGAGCGGAACACCTTGGCACGAAGTCTGCCAAAAGTCGCAAGAGCTGCTCCAATTCTGCTGTTGACTTCGTTATCAAGGAGGCACTTGGATGTTATAGTGCTGCCCAGATATTTGAATTTGTCTACTTGCTTAAGCGAGACGTCACCGAGTTTAATGTCGACCGGGCTACTGTTCAGTGTATCAAGTGCCATGACTTCGGTCTTCTTCACACTGATCTTAAGCCCAAATCTGCGACATGACTCATCAAGACTCGACATAAGCCTCTGTAGACCTTCTGGGGATTCCGCCGCAAAGCACAAGTCATCTGCATACATCATCTCAGTGATAGTCACGTGAGACACTTTGGAGTGAGCTTTGAGTCTAGCTAAATTGAAGACACCACCGCCATTGGTTCGAAAACGGATACGAATACCCTCGGATAAAGTCTGCAAGGCATCCCGAACTACGACTGCAAAGTACAGGGCGAATAGAGTCGGAGCGAGTACGCAGCCTTGCTTTACGCCACAGCTCACAGAAAAGAACTCTGAATCTTCGCCTAGCACATTGACACAACAACGCATGTCATCATGCAAGAGTCGGATTAATCTCACAAACCTGTCCGTGCATCCAAGTTTCGTCAATACCACCCACAAGGCTTCTCGAGGCACACAGTCAAAAGCTTTTTCCAAGTCAACAAAACAAAGGTACAAAGGTTGACCCTGCTCTCGACTCTTCTCTAGGAGTTGGCGGAGAGAGAAGATGGCTTCACATGTGCCTCGATTCGGCCGGAAGCCAAATTGGGTCTCAGGCAGAATGTCTTCCGACAAGGGCATCAAGCGGTTAAGTAAAATTCGCGCAAAAACTTTTCCTGGAGAAGTCAAGAGGGAGATTCCCCTATAAGAATTGCAGTCGGATTTGTCACCTTTGTTTTTGTAAAGAGAGCAGACACGAGAGACTTGAAAGTCATCAGGTACTCTCTCTTCATCCCACATCTGAACAAAGATCTTCCAAATGGTTTCATGCAATTCCACACCCCCATACTTCAACAGTTCTCCAGGTATATTGTCAATGCCGACCGCTTTTTTGTTCTGCTGCTGTTGAACGGCAACAACAACCTCGTGCAGAGTCAGTGGGTCGTCCAGCTTATATACTGTGGGAAGCGATGCCATCGATTTGATGTAGGAAATGTCCGCAGCTCGGTCAACATTCAGTAAGGTGTTAAAATGCTCTGCCCATCTATTACGTACGTCTTGTTTATTGGTAAGCAATTGTGTACCGTCGAGAGATCTCAGGGGCACTTTAGTACGAATCGCTACACCAACAATTTTGCGGACCTCATCATAAAAGGCACCCAGCTGTTTAGTGTCAGCGAGCCACTGCATACGCTCGGCCTTATGTCGCCACCACTGGTCTTTTACTTCCCGTACATACCTCCGCAGCGCGGCACCACTTTGCCTGACTTGCTCCGCTTGGTGATCGTCCCGATGCTGACGTAAGAGAGATCGATGACTCCGGATAGCTTTTGACAAAATTTCATCGTTGTCATCAAACCAGTCCTCGTGTCTGCTAGGTTTTATACCTAATGTCTGCGAGGCGGCAGCGACTAAATTGGATGAGAGCGTATGCCAGTTGGCCACAGAATCACCATTCTCAATATCCAACATTTGGACAGCATCACCAACTGCCTGTGCATAGTTCTTACGCACCTCTAGACTTTGCAATTTTTCTATGTCTAAACGCTTAGGCTTCACACCTTGAGATCTGCGAGGAGGATATAGCCGGAGCTTCATTTTGGAAACGACAAGACGGTGGTCCGTCGAACAGATCGCATTAGCATCACGCATAACGCGAGTGACATGCACTTGGGAAATATCTCTTTGTCGGACAATAATATAGTCAATCAGGTGCCAATGTTTCGACCTCGGATGCATCCATGTGGTCTTGTACTTTGCAGGGAGTCTAAACATGGTGTTGGTGATGGTCAGTTCAAATTGTGAACAAAGGGACAGCAGGAGTTGTCCATTACTATTTATGTTGCCAACACCATGTCTTCCCAAGACCTTGGGCCATGCTTCAAAGTCACGCCCGACTCTCGCGTTAAAGTCGCCCATCAATAGTATCTGCTCCCTATGAGGGATTTTTGATAGGGTTTGCGTAACTTCTTCATAAAATTTGCTCTTGATGTCATCATCCTTGTCCATCGTTGGCGCATAAACACTGATGACATTAAGATGGTTGTCATTAGCCAGGTGAAGGCGCAGGGACGTAACGCGGTCCGAGGTGTGAATAGGATACTCCTCTAATACAGTGGCTATATCATTTCTGATTGCAAAACCAACACCGGATCTCCTAGGCTCTGAAGACGGAGTTCCTTTCCAAAAGAAAGTATAGCCGCCCAGGCGCTCCACTCTCTCCCCCTCGTCGGCCAGGTGCGTCTCACTGAGTGCAGCAATATCCACACCATAACGTCGGAGTTCACGGGACACGAGGGCGGTTTTACGAGGAAGACCCAAGTTACTCTCGCGATCAAGGAGGGTGCGTACATTCCACGCTGCAAATGTCATATCATGGGTTTTAATGATCTTAAGCCTATTTCTTCTTTTGTGTATCTTTCGACCACGTGTGGTTGATGCAGAGACAGCCGTGGTTACTACCTCCGAATTATATGGGTTAAGCCTTTTTTAGGACACCTTTTCTAGTCCCCTCCCCGGACCGGGGGAAGCAGGGCCTCTCTAAATAGAGCTGCTTCGTCACCCAAGGAGCTGCCGAATTGCACTGTTAACCCAATGCAGTGCAAAGCGACCATCTTCCCTGAGCCGCCTGCATGCAGACATCAGACAAAGCCTGGTTGGCATCACAACCAGACCTCTCTACCTCTGTCCATCGCTACAGGACTTTCGATCTAATCAGAGTCCGTTGTCAGAGCCAAGTCAATTGCGCAGGAGATATTAAAGTGCACGAAACGTAAAAACGACAGTGTGCGCGCGTACACAGGTGCACTCTTATCCCTACCTCTCTGTATCCAATGGAACGGGGGACCGCTACAATCGGCAAGAGGCAGGAACGTCCCTAAACGTCAGTGAAAACCCTGACGCAAAAGTGATTGTAAGATGTTAATTATCAATCACCCACATGAAGTTAGGAAGTGTAACCTCAGTTTTGCGAGACAGAATAACCACCCCAGAGCACTTAATTTAGAGCTCACCGAAACATTCTGTTTCAAGAGTACACTCTGAAAGATCTGTCTTTATTAAAAAAGAAACCAGCAGTGACCCAGTTTAAGAAACACTGAAGCCCAGTCAAAATAGTTTGAGTTTTTATGATTCGCGTAGTAGATTTATCGTTCTCTTTGCGTGATTTAACGAACATGATGGTCTTCTTGGGCCTTACTCAGTTTCTTCCTGGATCACGGCGTTTGGTGATATTACTCTTGTCTCTTGACACCAGTTTAAAATATTTTAAAACACTGGTTGGGAATATTCGACCATAAAACCGACCTCTTCTGGCTATATCTCCTTATCTATGTCACCTTAATCACCGCAAGTGGCTCCATAATTATGTCTCTAAATGGATGGCATAAATGACGGTTTGATGTATAAGTCCAAGAAAAAGTATGAAAATTTTTAAACACCAAATCGTAAGTTCTAAATAATTTCAAAAATCTAATTAAATAAGTTATGAATTCCAGTTAGTCACAAGAAACAAAATGAACACTTGAAAGATATCCTAAGAAGATTATTTACTCGTATAGAATGGAATTGAATAATCTTTAAAATGCACACCTTCTAAATTACAAATATATCCAATTCGCAGTGTGACACAATGGGCGGTCTAATCGCTAAAATCGATCAGTATAAGAGTTATACTTGTTTTGAAGTGTAATTTAATGAGTGGCCCTTATTTTATTTTGCTAGGTATATATTTATCATATTATCCATTCGTAACTAAGAAAATAAGTAGTGTCTAGAAGCCCGGGATCTCACTTTGTTTATTTGAAAGAAAAGTGGCAAAAGCTCATGTTGTTTTCATCCCGGTATACGAGGCGTAGCTGTGTTGATTGTGTTTTGTTTTTATGCGGGGGGCATCACGATGTCAAATTGACAGAAACTGTGTTCTTTCATTTTGTAATAGGGCTCTTAAATACGAGTGTGACTTGATTTTATTTTTCATACCTTCTGTAGAAACCTTTACATCACCACACATTAAATACTACAGCAATCTTCGAGTGTTTCAGTGATATTAAAAAGGGGTCGTTTCACGAAATTGCTCTATCGTGACTTTAAATAATAAAAGTAGAAAACATTAGTAATTTTAACCACGCCTTAAAAATCTGAGTATTTTTCAGCGAAGTTGTGTATTTGGTTAACCACTCTGTTAGGTTTTTCCATTATCTGACTTGCAGACGGCGAGTAACAGGTAGCTCGCCGTCCGATCAAGGATCAGCTATGCTATTCTCTAAAAGACTCTACAATGACCTCGTTGACAAGCTCGAAATAGATTTTCTACATATCCAGCCTATCGCTAACAATAGACTCGCGTTGACTACTTTGGCAAGTGATGATGTGGTCAACTTTGAAGCATGCTAGCCTAGAAATAACCTATTCACTCTTGACTTGAAGAACCCTAGGTTGATATTTGGCAATAGGATACAATGACTCCGGTAGTGAATTCTACTACTTAGCTGTCATCATCATCATCATCTCAGCCATAGGACGTCCACTGCTGAACATAGGCCTAGGGGTGGCCTATGTAGGCCTATGTATGGCGGTCCGTGGTAACCACTCTAGTTAGACCCCATCGGCCATCACCTTTTTTTTTTTTTGCGTGGTGAAATCAAATGAGACCTCCAACCCCGGACAGGGCGGGAGATACTGTCAGACTTGTACTGACTAAAATCCACGATGTCCTTCAGTAGCCCTTTATGTTCTGGGGTCACGGTAATAGAAATAAGTCCCGCGACCCCGGCAGGCTTTGGCCCTCTGAGAGGGGGCCCCGTCATTTTGCTGAGAGCTCGACGACAGATCGACGGCGCGCGTGGATCACGACGCGTCGACCCGGGCATGGTCCATGGTCGGACAGCGAGTTGCCCTTTACTCGCTGTCCGCATGCCCGCGGGCCATCAGCTCTGCGAGCAATATGGCCTGCCCAATGCGGATTTTTCAGCTTGCACTTAGCTGTGTGCACAATGAAAGTATTAGCAAAACGCTTTGTACTAATGGGTGGGGATGTTCACCATATTATATCGATGGTGCATTTCCGTATGTCTTCAAATCCGAGGTATCATAATCCACGAAGGGCACCCACTGACAATGGCACTGAGCTACTGGCAACTTATCTCTTCCACATAAGGTTCCTGTCAAAAAATTTCGCTCTAAATCCGATGATGGAAAGGTCGTAACTGTCGAAATGAGGTTACCACAGCCGTCTCTGTCACATCGTTTAAGTAAAGAGGTATGATGTCATTTCATTTTACGTAAAATTAATTCTGTATCATGATTAATTCACATCGTGTCTCTTTTACGCTGCTGTCTCAAGGAGGCTCTTATTACGAAATATTTAATTACAGTGAGATGCTACCGTCTACTTTGCAAGAAAATAAGAGCTTTCTGAATATTGTGTCACGCTGCATATTAGTTTTTCATTTTTAAGAAAGTTGTTAAACTAAGAAAATGTACTTATTGAAAAAAATACTTACTGATATTAAGGTTTTTTTTTGTTTTCGTCGTAAAATCGTCAAATGAGTCGTCCCAAATCTTTTCTGCTTCACTGTCCAGTGGGGGTTGAACGTGGAAAAAATACATTTGAGAAATAAAATTCCACTTTCAACCCTTAGGGGTCGAATGTGGAAACGTTTAGGGGTCGAAAGCGGAAGAGGGTTGAAAGTCTTGGGGGTTGAACGCGGAATAAACCACCCCGGGCAGGGCGGAAGAGACTGTCAGACTCGTACTGACTAAACTCCACGGTGTTTTTCAATAGCCCTTTATGATCCAGGGTCACGGTAATGAGTTAGGTCCCACGAACCCGACAGGCTTTGGCCCTCTAACACAACGTGCCGTCGACCCGGGCTGGTCCTTGGTTGGACACCGAGTTGCCCTTTACTCGCCGCCCGCATGCCCGCGCGATATTTAGGGGTAGGAGGAACATAGTGGAAAGTCTACCCCGGTGGAAAAAAGGAAGGTACCTTCCGACTAGACGGGTGTTGTGTCTGGTGGGCTCTCTGCCCGACATTTACTGTCGGAATGTTATCTGTCCTCTTAACTCGCGGATAGCTTCGATTGAACGATTAAGTTGATATGTAGTTCGATTGAAATGAAGTTTTTTGCTGACAATTTATGTTCTCTACAAATATTTGTCTGGATTTGCGAATATGGCTCTTCTGACTTTTCTATTTGGTGCCAAAAGTCCGTGTAGTCATAGAGTAAGGGAAGTGTGCAGTGAAACGTGACCTTTTTGATTTTTATGCATGCCTGGTAGCTTTATAAACCTGGGTAAAATGGACCCATACGTATTGTTGGTTTATATAAAAATAAGGTAGTATACCTGGCAGCCTAGAATTGTAGTTCGTCTCTTTTGTAGTTGTTCGTTTTATGAATAAACGTTATTCTGTTTCAAGTCAAATACAAGCATGTCGTTTTATTACGTATTTAAGCTTACCCTGTATCTAGGTGCGTTAACAAACATTTAAACACACATACACAAACACCTAGACCCAGAACAAATACTTGTATGTTATACAAGCATGCCGTTTTGTCAAATGTTTTTTTTTTATCGTGGTAAAATCATCAAATGAGTCCTCCCACCCAGGGCAGGGCAGGAGGGACTGTCAGACTTGTACTGACTAAATACCACGGCGTCCTTCAATAGCCCTGAACGTTCCAGGGTCACGGTATTTCGAAAAGTCCCGCGACCCCGGCAGGCTAATCAAAATGATATGGACAAAATTTAATTTTCGGCAGACCATTCATGTTCCCTACTACTGAATTATATGCGGACTGCAAATTACTTACTGTGAGACAGCTCTATGTCCTTCGTGCTACGATAAGAGCACATAAACAAATTCCCCCTCCAGATCCCACGGAGCGCAAAGCAAAAAATGTTTGCCCGACAGTACACCACAAAACTGCATTTGCTAGGCGACAGTTTCACGTCCAAAGTTCTTTTATTTACAAAAATATATGTAAGGCCATCCAGATAACCAGACTAAATCACCACGAAGCTAAAAATTAAGCACAAAATTGGCTACTGGACCAAGACTACGCTCGAACAGAAGAACTGCTGCACCACCAGCAGTAGGCGTATCTTTGCTCTACTGTAGTTAGTAATTATTAATTCTGTTCATATATAGGTAAATATAATAATATAAACATACCAGGAGCACAATCCGTAACACATCAACGCACTCTCACAAAAACTCTAAACACTACATACACCTTTACATACACAACTTCAGATAATACTCTCAATCTATTCAGGTACACACCTTCATTCTATTATACACACACATACAGACAGTCATCTTGTAAGTCGTTACCTTATTCTCTTTTGTTAATTTTTGACTTTAGTATACACACTTTGAAAACCAGTGATGGTAATGACCTTCAAATTCGACAACACAACACAAAAGGATGCTAGTATCACAGTAACAGCGAAACACTGACTCCTAAGTCACAGGATCACCTAGTTTAGGTTGTCAGGGTTCAACTTATCCGAATGACCTTTACTAAACCAATCTTTGTATCCTAGATTTAAGAACTAATGTCAAAGGTGTTTGTATCAATAAAGCTTTTTTTATTTTTTTTTATTTTATTTATTTCATTGCAAGGAAATTACAATAAAAAGTTGATATGATAAGAAAATATGTGGGGCATGACTCAAAAATCACTTAAAGATCCTTCCAGACGGCAGACGGCTCTAAGCCACATCAATTTTTTTTACTTAATCGCAAAATTGTTGTCTATCCATCTCGCTGCCAGACGCGCGACCTAAATTACAGAACAGCTGTCAAAAAATTAATCTTAGCTTCGGTTTCTGAACAACTTTTCGTTCTGAAATTATCATCGCAATTTTTAAAGGGCGTTTTCTCAACTGGCGGGAGTATTAGTAAGCCTAATCCTTCAAAAAGAGAAATGATCATAACATATTTTTAAAGAGTTGTCGTATTTTTAAAATATGCTTTATTGTGGCACGTGTTTCATTTTCAGCCTGTGAAGTGTTAATTATTATGGCGTTTCCTAACTTTTTTTGTGCTGTCATTATTCTGAAAAAGGAGTAATGTTTTACGTGAGGGTTCCGTATCGAAATGGTTAATGTTTTAATATCCTTGTTTGCTACTTAGTAGCATACACTTTGTTCACAAACTGTGACCCGGAACGTAAAGGGCTATTGAAGTAAAACGTGGATTTTTTTCTCTTGTCCTGCCCTGGGGGGAGAACTCATTTGATAATTTGCCACGATAAAAAAGGCCTCTGTTTACTTCAGTAGAGGCAAGTACATGGCCAAGTAAAGTGAATGGTAAAATTAATCTTAATTGTCTTTTTATTACATAAAACGTAGAAAAAATACGGTATCCTAAAAAACATGTCATCATCATCATCATCATCAGCAGCCTATAATGTTCCCACTGCTGGGACACAGGCCTCCTCTCTGAGAGAGGGAGTGGGCCATAATCCACCACGCGGGCCCAGTGCGGATTGGTAGATGTCACATATCTTCGAATTTTTGGTTCTAGGATATGCCGGTTTCCTCAAAACACGTCAGCTGATCATAAACATTACACTTTACGAGTCCTCGTTCAGAAATAGCTCAATTATGATTTTAATTGGCGACAACTTTACTTTTAAGTTTATTTCGTTTTCCACTGAAACTCAGAGATTAACTGGACAACTTTTTAATGTAAGAACTTAAATAGGAAAGTTTATTTTTATATTGTGAGTTATGATTTCATAAGGTGAGTTTCAAGTGACAAAATAATAAAATTTATGTTGAATTGTAGTCTGTAGTCACCTTTAGTATGGCTTTTTTTTGCGTGGTAAAATCATTAAATGAGTCCTCCCACCCCGGGCAGGGCGGGAGGGACTGTCAGACTTGTACTGACTTAAATCCACGGTGTCCTTCAAAAGCCCTTTATGTTCCGGAGTCTCGCTGATGGAAATAAGTCCCACGACCCCGGCAGGCTTTGGGCCTCTGTGAGGGGGCCCCGTCATTTTGGTGACATTCTTTGAGGCGCGCGTGGAACACGACGCGCCGTCGACCCGTTCATGGTCCATGGTCGGACTGCGAGTTGCCCTTTACTCGCTGTCCGCATGCCCTCACCTTTAGTATGGCTAAGCTTAATACCATCTTGCCGCACTTGACTCGGTGGAACGAAGAGCTTTTTTCATTGTGGTAAAATCTTCAAATGATCCCACCCAGGGAGGGACGGGAGGGACACTCAGACCCGTACTGACTAAATTCCTCGGTGTCCTTCAATAGTCCTTTACGTCCCAGACTTCCAGGGCTTCGGTTACCATATAGTCCCGCAACAAACGAGTTTTGCTCACAGCTCTTTTCTTTCAAGCGGTTAGCGCAGTGGCTGAGCGATCGGACTGCTGCGCTGCCTGTCGCGGGTTCGATTCCAGCACAGAGTAATTTGTATGATCTACAAGTATTTGTTTCGGGTCTGAGGTGTGTGTGAGTTTATATGTTTGTAAACGCATCCACAACACAGGAGAAGCTTTTAGTGTGGAGCAACGTTTTAAAAACAAAGAAATAATCGTTTCTACGGTGCTATGCGTGCAGGTGATCGAATCCTCTCATCAAAAAGGTAGATTGAAAAACCTAATCCAGATCAAAAATTTCATAGAATTACAGTAACATTATTAAGCGTATTATAACTCCAAGGACACGCTATCTTATTTCCTGGCAAGAACCTGCAAAGGACATTATATAGTCAGCGTCAAATGGCTTCAAACACATTTAAACAAATTGGCACACCACATGTTCACGTTACGAGATTAATCTCAAGATAATGAGCAAGTTTTATGAAAGGAATGTGATACAGGGAACTTTTTAATTTTCAAGAGAAACATACTTATATGTTTTTCGCTCGTGGCTAAATAATTACAGCCGCACAGGCCGATCTTTCATGTTAAGCCGTTCTTGCCGAGGTTAGTCTGTGGATGGGTGACCATCAGCTGTCATAGCGAGTTTCCTCCGTGCCTCGGAAAGCACGTTAAGCCGTTGGTCCCGGCTGTCATTTGTAGATTTTTTGACAGTCGATACTGTTAGTTAGAAACTCTAAAGTCTGACAAGCGGTCTTACCATGGGGTATTGTATTACCCAGTTATTGGGTTGTGGAGTTCCAACAGTCAGTCGCTCCATGTAAAATACTGATATCCAGCTGTATCTGGTTTGACTGGAAGCCGACCCCAATATAATTGGGAAAAGGCTACGTAGATGATGATAATGAGAAGATTTTATGAAAGGAAATGTGATGACAGGGAGCTTTTCTATTTTCAAAGAGAAATAGAGAAAACGTGTTTATTTCTTAAAAACATCATCATCTGCCTAGCCGTTTCCCAACTATATTGTGGTCGGCTCCCAGTCGAACCAGATGCAGTTGATTATCAGTATTTTACATCGAGCGGCTGCCTATTAGACCTCCATAACCCAGTAACTGGGCAATACGATACCCCATGGTAAGACTGGTTGGCAGACTTTAGACCTTCTAACAGTTACGACTGTCAAAGATCTGAAAATGACATCCGGGACCAACGGCTTTACATGCTTTCCGAGGCACGGAGGAAACTCGCTATGACAGACTGACGGTCACCCATCCACAGACCATCCTCAGCAAGCGCAGCTTAACCCGGAAGATCAGCCTGTGCGGCTGTAATTATTTAGCCACGAGCTCCTCCTTGGTCTTAAAAACATGCTGTAGGTTATTTATTTGGTTAATTACTGTGACACCGGAACGTAAAGGGCTATTAAAGGACACCGTGGATTTTAGTCAGTACGAGTTTGACACTCTGCTCTGCCCTGGGTAAGAGGACTTATTTGATGATTATACCACGATAAAAAAAAGGTAATGAGTAAGTATTGGCGCGGACTGTAAGGAGCTATCTATCTGTCAAATCGTAATATCATTTCAATCGTAAGTTATAGTTTGAGCCAGATAAGTGTGGAATAAAATTCGTTGACCCCCGTATTCCAAAACTATTCCAATATTTCAAAACCATTCGAAAAAAATGTAAAGAAAGTGTCGTAACACGATCAAAATAAAGGAATCGTGGTAAGAGGCGACCGTGACCTTACATTTTATTTTGAAATTCGAACGATGGTATAATGGAATTCTAACGATGCGTTATTAGGATCAATGAACTTTATTCCAGACTTATATGGCGAGGACTATAGTCACATAAACTATCGGACCGCTTTTGTTTTTCATTCAATGTGACTGGATTCAAGTAATTCACAAATAAAACGCTTCGGATAGCATTCGCCTCGCCTGTCTGTTTGACAAAGGCTTTAGAGCAGTCGCTTGCCTCTATCGCGACTTAAAACAACCTTAATACAGCCTGTTACTTATTATCATAAATCTTTCTCGAACAACATTACGCTGGTAATTCGAAATTACAGAAGTAATATTAGATTCAGAACTTTGTAATTTAATTTATTGAGGTGTGGTTTATAAATTGATAAAAGTTTCATAATTTTACTGTGAAAACATTTTGTACAAAATTGTTTTATGTTTCATTAAATCTGAATATTTTTTGCATTAGTATGCTAATGTCTGGTAAATTGGGACTGTGAAATGAGATAGTTGGGGATTAATTAATTAATTTAAGTAAATTGTTATTTTGCTCGTTATAATTTATTATAATGATCAAAAACTTAATCTGTTTAGAGAGTAAACAAAAACATCTCATCTGCCTAGCCTTTTCCCAACTATATTGGGGTCGGCTTCCAGTCAAACCAGATTCAGCTGGATATCAGTATTTTACATAGAGCGACTGCCTGTCGGACCTCCACAACCCAGTAACTGGGTAATACCATACCCCATGGTAAGACTAATTAACAAAAACATCTATCAACTTATTATCTAAGATGTGCGTCTGTCATCAGGCTGTAGCTCATGAATAGTGCAGTGATAGAATGTTTTTCTACTTTGTGTAAATCATCAAATGAGTTATCCCATTCAGCTTGGAAACAAAGGACTATCAGACTCGTAGTTCACCCATTTTTTCGCACTAACATGATAATTCATAAAGGGGTATTACACCTTCCTAAATTTAGTAGCCGGTATCTAGGACGTCCTGAATTCAGAAAATTGTAATCGCAATTCGGATGAGTAACACCCTATTAAAGGATACGGTTTAGTACGTGTAATCGCGAGCTCCGACGACTTTTCTTATCCTAAATCGTATCCTAAATATCGGATCCTGAATTTAGGAAGGTGTAATACCCTTTTTATTCTTTATAATTGGATACGGAACCCTAAAAAAAGGTCTTTAATTTGAAAAGTTTATTTAGTAATCTGTTTTGCGCCTGTACTTAGTTTTGATGAAGTACTTCAAGCTTGATCGATGGTCTTGTGACGAGTTTATTAAAAGCTTGTATTCTGTAATTTACAATCAATGGCGTAGTTTAAATAACATGGGCCTTAGTCAAACAGCTGTCGCTGCTGCTGCTGTCGTATGACAGCCTGCAGACGACAATCGTTATCGTTCATCAGTCACCAATACGTTTTCAATTTTATATCCCAGCGCGTAAAGTTGAAAATCTATTGAAGTTCACAGATCGTTTTCGTTTGTTTCGTTCGTTATCGATCAGCAGTTTATAATAGATTTTCAACTTTACGCGCTCGGGTATAAAGTTGAAAATGTGTTGGTGACTGATGAACGATAACGATTGTCGTCTGCTGTCGTCTGCTGTCGTCTGCTGTTTGACTAAGGCCCCTGGTTTGATAAACAAAAGGCACTAAAGAATATAAAGGTACTGATAGACTCAAGCATTCACTTATAATAGAACATCGAGCATTGGTTGAATAACAAAAAGATTTGAGCAGCAAACCAAACATCGCTACAAACAAATTTACGATGTTTCTTGCGAACGCTCTAGTGACTAGAGTCTAGTCGATGCTCGGCATAAGGCGCAGGCCATATAGAAAAGACGTAAGACGCAGACGGAGCGGAGCCATAATATTATGTCTCTTCGGCGTCATGAAAGATCATGCAAAATTTATAGAAGCGCGACGTAAAAGGAGAGACGGGTCTCGGGCGCGACGCGTCCTCATCTTACGTCTTTTCTATTTGGCCCGCGCCTCATACTTGCTAAAACGCTCGCATGAATGCTCTCGTTTGTTTTCTGTAACGTAACATTCGCAAGAATGCTCATTACAAGTGAATGCTCCAATTTATTAGCACCTTTATAAGCCTTAATATTGACAATGGTCAATGACCTAAAACCAATTGGTATAATAGATTGACCCTAATCAATTATCGATTAACTTGTTTGCCTCGGTCCAATATAATTTCAGCTCTATTTTCCGCAATTATTTTTGTCCTTGTTTTATCCAAACAAGTTTGCTTTGTCTATTGGGTCAATCCCACTAACCTATTGCCAAAGTGTGGCGACCAAGAGATAACAGTCGAGACAATGACGCTGGATGTGTCCCGGAGGATGACTTTAACTGTCTTGGAACCTGCAAAGAAATTAATTAGAAAAGAAATGTGAAGGGGTACGAATTATCAGTTTATCAGCGCATAAAGCTCATATGTTGTGAATGACATTTTTAGAACAAGATGCTGCGTAAGCAGGCCTCTCACTGGGTGGACTGATGACATCGTGAGAGTCGAGGGCAAACGATGGATGCAAGTGGCGTATTGTCGTTCGTCGTGGTGGTCTAAGGGAGAGGCCTATGTTTAGGATAGCACGTCCTCTCCGGCTGATGATGATGATTGTTCTCTACTCAACTCAAGGTTATCACGACTCAACGTAAAAATAAAGAATGTCAAAGACCTAAGATTATTCCACAATCGCTTGACTGCTGACTATCAGGTCTCAATCAAGATTCAATTTCCAGTTTGGGCAAAATGTCATTAGGTTTTTCGTTTTTCGATGCCACATGGTGTCTAGATTTGTGCCCTATTAATGGTAATCGGATCACCCCTATTTCATTAGGACTTTAAAACTAGCGAAATATAGGCGTAGGTACCAGGCGGAAATAAAGGAGAAGTACTGTAATGTTATGTTAACAGTTACGGCTCTTAACTAAAAACAACAAAAACTCGACCTTATTTACGTGACTAAATAATCTATTTTCCTAAACAGTATCGTATTCTGATCATTTATGAGCCCTTTAACAAAATAAACAAAGGAAGCTCGCATAAATAGAACATTACAAACGCTGATAGCCACTCTAATCTTGTTTATTTTATCTGATTCTATTTGATTGAGCTATTTCTATTTTGATTTTCAAAGACGTGGTAAGTAGGCGTTTTAACTTGTACAAACAGAAAAGTGTTTGCCAAACATTTTTTTTTTCTGGTTTTATGATAGGCCGGTCTTTATTTAGATCTCGTTTTTTTTGTTGATTAAATCATTCGTTTCTTTACTCCTCCGCCCGGATTGGTTTTTTTTTTATTTTCTTTACTAATTTCCTTAGTCTATTGAAGCCACGCGCGGGCATACGGACAGCGAGTAAAGGGCAACTCGCTGTCCGACCATGGACCATGCCCGGGTCGACGGTGCGTCGTGTTCCACGCGCGCCTCAAAGAGCTGTCAGCAAAATGACGAGACCCCCCCAAAGCCTGCCGGGGTCGCGGGATTTATTTCTATTACCGTGACCCCGGAACATAAAGGTCTACTGAAGGACACCGTGGATTTTAGTCAGTACAAGTCTGACAGTCCCTCCAGCCCTGTCTGGGGTTGGAGGACTCATTTGATGATTTTACCAAGCTAAAAAAAAAAAAAAACTATTGAAACCATAATTACATGTAACTTAGACATATCTGGAAAAATATAGGCTCATGTAATTTACTAGCGACGCATTTTTTTTTCTAAGAAAATGACCGTAATTCTCACGCAGAGAAATGTATACTTACGAGAACTTCTGGTTGCAACCGTGACAGCAAGAATGACTAGTTGACCTTACAACGTTTCTAGTCATCATCACTGGCCTGTTGGTCTAGTGGTTAGTGACCCTGACTGCTATGCCGGAGGTCGTGGGTTCGATTCCCACCCAGGACAAATGTTTGTGTGATGAGCACGATCATTTGTTCTGTGTCTGGGTGTAATTTATCTATAATATGTATGTATTTAGAAATATATAAGTATGTTTATCAGTTGTCTAGTACCCATAATACAAGCTCTGCTTAGCTTGGGACTAGATGGCGTTGTGTGATAGTTGTGGAATATTATATATTATATTATTATTATTATATATCATCATCTCAGCCATAGGACGTCCACTGCTGAACATAGGCCTCCCCTTTTGATCGCCACAAGTACCGGTTGGAAGTGACCTGCATCCAGCGTCTTCCGGCGACCTTCATAAGGTCGTCTGTCCACCTTGTTGGTGGACGTCCTACGCTGCGCTTGCGTTTCTAGTAATAAATACTACTTATACTACTATCTCTACTACTTACTTAGTATTTATTACTAGAATGTTGTAAAGTCAACTAGCGACTCTTGAGGTCATTTCTCTGCGTGCGTGCGGCTCACGACTAAAAAATTACGCTCATTTTGCCCCACCCTAATACTTAGCGAATTCAACGTTTCTTTTTTTACAATGAATAATTATCCACTTCATTTCTGTGCTATGAATTACTAATATGATATAAAATATGCAGAGGTTACATACAGTCTAGTAAAACAACGTTTTCTCAGATAGAAGAAAAATCTACAAAAAGTTAAAAGCTTTCTAAAACGGTTGGAAAAACAAATGAAAGAAAATAAGACTTTCCTTTTATAACAGCATTGTGATTTTTGAGAAAAAACTTCTGAAGATTCAAAACGTCCGCCCCGTCCTGACGTGGACGCATTTGATGATTAGCCACATAAAAAAGGTTGTTGTAAGTTTGCCACAAAGTTAATTCGCCACGAGAAAAAGTATGTGTAAATTAGCCACAGATTTTGTTTTTTGAATTTTATATAGTGTGAATTTCATCATCATCATCATCAGCCGGAAGACGTCCACTGCTGAACATAGGCCTCCCCCTTAGACCGCCACGCCGAACGACAATTCGCCACACGCATCCATCGGTTGCCCATTGCCACTTCAACTTGCAAATTTTACGAGCTATGTCGGTGACTCTGGTTCTTCGCCGAATATCCGTGTTCCGGATTTTATCCCGCAAAGAAACTCCGAGCATAGCTCTTTCCATTGCTCGTTGAGTGACTCTTAGTTTCTCTAAAAGGCCAGCAGTCAAAGACCACGTTTCAGAGCCCCAGACACGTTTCAGAGTGTGAATTTGCCCCATTTGTTTTTACACACGGATACCAGGACAATTAAATAAAGCTGCTAGATTTTGTTATTGTAAATTTGCCACACATAATTAATTACCGGCGGTACCAACACCTCTATGACCCTGTTTTCCTAGTTCTTTCTGTTCAGATTACACATTATGTCCCCTTGGTTTCTGCACTCTTGTGCTGGATTTTATTATTTAATTGTCCTGGTATCTGTGCGGAAAAAAGAAATGGGGTTAAACTATACAAAATTCAAAAAACAAAATCTGCGGCTAATTTACACATACTTCTTCTCGTGGCGAATTAACTTTGTGGCAAACTTACAACGACCCTAAAAAAATGTATTTATCCTATTCATTTTGAAAATTATTTTTTAAGGATTTTTTCCTTATAAATATATAACAAACATAAATAAATATAATACACTCTGCGCCCGAGCCGAGTCCTAAGAGAAAAGCACCGCTATAGTTGAAAATGAAGTGAAGATGAGACTAACTTTCCATAAGCGTTCTCTCATTTATTTTAAAACTTTGAAAAACGTGGCTTATTTCAACGAAACTTTTAAATTACAACCGTCTGTTGTGATAATAAGTTTTAAACTCACGTTCTACTTTAAAATATTATTCTTTATTTAAAAATGTTACGACCTTAGCTCTACATCTGATCTCATTTTAACTTATGAACGTTAAATTATGAATTTTAACTTATGAACGTTAAGTTATGAATTTTAAATAATGAACGTAAAGTTTGTTTAAATTACACAAAGTAATGCTCCGAAAGTAATACCCTGAGGTATAGAATAATGGTGGCCCTGAGGTATCGGCCCCGACTTAAAAGTTATAGGTTCGTACCCAGGCAGGCGCATTGCTTTATGCAATTTATTTCAGTACCATTGTTTTTAAAACGGCGAAGGAAAACAGTTTGAGGAAATCGGCATGTCCGTATATCTTAGAATGAAAAATTCTAAGATATGTGAGACATTTACCAACTCGTACTGGGCCCGCTTGGTGGATTAAGGCCTACTCTGTCACAGAGAAGTCCTGTGTCCCAGCAGTGGGAACATATAAAGACTGATGATGAATGCGCCTAGCTGGGTTCGATCTCTCGTAAATCGGAGCTGATACAAATGGGTTGTCACTGTTTCAGTGCTCCAAAAACATCCACAAAAAAGGGTAAAAAAACCTACAAAATAACTTTTCTTTCGGAAGTCGGTGACTTTGTTTTATTATTTCGATGACTTTTTGCCGCCGACTTCCGAAAGAAAAGTTATTTTGTTGGTTATTTTACCCTTTTTTGTGGATGTTTTTGAAGGCGGTTAAATATTTTTTGAAAAAAGTTTTTTTATTTTACTCTTTTTAGTTTAAATATTCAACCCAAATTCTTGGCAAATACATCATTTTCTTCCATGTGCACCAGAATTTTGTAATCCGTAGCACCGGTATTAACATCGCCCATGTTGTGTACATAAAAGAAAATTCCAATAAAATTCCCTATCTCAAAAAATGCTGAACAGAGTTCGATGAAACTTGCAGTATTCACTAAGGTGAACGATCCCTAGTACAAAAAAGGAACAATTTTGAAAATCGGTCCACAATTGGCGAAGTAATCGCGTAACAAACACGCAAAAAGTAAAGATCATCATGTCATTCAAGTAGGCGAAATTAATAAAAATGCTCACAAAATAAAAAGTACTGAACCAAATTTGACCAAACTGCAAGTATCCTGCATCGAACAAAAAAAGAATCACAATAATCGGACTAGAAACCTCGGAGTAATCGATGTACATACAAAAAAAAACCTACCCACCGAATTGAGAACCTCCTCCTTTTTTTTAAGTCGGTTAAAAATACACTGAATTCTGTTCAACATTATCACTACTAATTTTATTATGACATGTAACTTAACCATTTGACATTTATTTAGAAATTGACTGTATTTTTACCTTTTTCTCTTCTTTTTGTTGACATGCTATTCCTATTTATACTTATTTTACTAAATTGGAAGATTTTGTGTTATATTCATCTGAAAATTGATATCATTTCATCTATTTGTTATTTTGTAACTTCTATCTATACATATAATAAAACTGTAGAAAAGTTATTTTTGTACATTAAAAAAAAACTCAAAAAATATAGCCAGGGTATTAAAGGACAACCAATAGAACCCATTTCTAGCATTTTTAGAATTTTTGTCTGTTTGTCTGTTTATTTGTCCAGGTATCACGTAAAATGTACGAAATTAATGTAGATAACTTTTATATACAACGATTAAGCGTAACTTGGAGAGGAATTTAGTTTTTGTTTCATTGGAATCGGTTCAGTGTATCAAAAGATATTTGAATTTAAAGTGTTTCAGAAGTAAAATTACGGGTGCACTTTGGTCTCAGTATCACACATTGAATTCGTACGTCAGTAGCGCGATCTAACTTCGAATAGAGTGGAATAGAGTGGAATGGACTGGGATGGACTGGGATGGACTGGGATGGACTGGGATGGACTGGGATGGACTGGGATGGACTGGGATGGACTGGGATGGACTGGGATGGACTGGGATGGACTGGGATGGACTGGGATGGACTGGGATGGACTGGGATGGACTGGGATGGACTGGGATGGACTAGACTGGACTGGAATGGACTGGAATGGACTGGAATGGACTGGAATGGACTGGAATGGACTGGAATGGACTGGAATGGACTGGAATGGACTGGAATGGACTGGAATGGACTGGAATGGACTGGATTTTTTTTTTTTTTTTTTTTTTTATTGTTTTTAAAGAAGGCTTACAGACTAATAACATGTATAGAAAAACTTAATAACACTTAAAATTGCTAATAACAAGCCTCCACATGTATATATTATTATAATATCTAACGTAACCTAATTGTATATGTATATATATTTATAAAAAATGAAGTCCAGTATATATCCACTATTGCAGCCTGTTTTACTGCATTTAGTCATTATGACACCACAGTTTGAGCGCAGCTAAATATTAGAATTAGTGAAGAATTCCCTGGCTAATATTCGTCTCGTTATGCTAGCGGAAGTACAAAAAAGATCAATGTTCAACTCACGCGGTAGGTTATTAAAATGGACTGGAATGGACTGGAATGGACTGGAATGGACTGGAATGGACTGGAATGGACTGGAATGGACTGGAATGGACTGGAATGGACTGGAATGGACTGGAATGGACTGGAATGGACTGGAATGGACTGGAATGGACTGGAATGGACTGGAATGGACTGGAATGGACTGGAATGGACTGGAATGGACTGGAATGGACTGGAATGGACTGGAATGGACTGGAATGGACTGGAATGGACTGGAATGGACTGGAATGGACTGGAATGGACTGGAATGGACTGGAATGGACTGGAATGGACTGGAATGGACTGGAATGGACTGGAATGGACTGGAATGGACTGGAATGGACTGGAATGGACTGGAATGGACTGGAATGGACTGGAATGGACTGGAATGGACTGGAATGGACTGGAATGGACTGGAATGGACTGGAATGGACTGGAATGGACTGGAATGGACTGGAATGGACTGGAATGGACTGGAATGGACTGGAATGGACTGGAATGGACTGGAATGGACTGGAATGGACTGGAATGGACTGGAATGGACTGGAATGGACTGGAATGGACTGGAATGGACTGGAATGGACTGGAATGGACTGGAATGGACTGGAATGGACTGGAATGGACTGGAATGGACTGGAATGGACTGGAATGGACTGGAATGGACTGGAATGGACTGGAATGGACTGGAATGGACTGGAATGGACTGGAATGGACTGGAATGGACTGGAATGGACTGGAATGGACTGGAATGGACTGGAATGGACTGGAATGGACTGGAATGGACTGGAATGGACTGGAATGGACTGGAATGGACTGGAATGGACTGGAATGGACTGGAATGGACTGGAATGGACTGGAATGGACTGGAATGGACTGGAATGGACTGGAATGGACTGGAATGGACTGGAATGGACTGGAATGGACTGGAATGGACTGGAATGGACTGGAATGGACTGGAATGGACTGGAATGGACTGGAATGGACTGGAATGGACTGGAATGGACTGGAATGGACTGGAATGGACTGGAATGGACTGGAATGGACTGGAATGGACTGGAGCGGAGTGGAGCAGAGCGGAGGGGAGTGGAGTGCATAGAGCGGGCATTAGGAAAAATAGTCCTACATAAACCTGGAACAGAAGTGTCAAATATTCTTGACAAATCTAAGAAAATTCTAAATACAGGGTTTATATGAAAAACGTGGCCTGAATTAAGCGCTTCGAACTAAAAAATACATTGCTCAATTCCGACATCCACGCGAACGAAGTCGCGGGCACAGCTAGTTAATAATAATATTTGTACGCCTTTGGGCAAAACATGGAGGATCTAACTATTTACTCGTATAACATCTCACATTAATAATGTAACCATACCTATGTTCACAAATAAATATTTCTGATTCTGATTCCAAAATAATGTTAAACTGGGTCAAATAATGCTGGTCTGTGAGTCCTAGATAAACACATTACAGATTTAATTCGATTTGTCTGTATTCCGTTGCCGATTCCGCCAATTAAACAGAACATGTGCGCATTAGGGCCGTCATATTGTTGCTAATCATACTATAGGTTCAAATGTGCGGTTTGGGGAAAACCGTGTGGAGAGTATGTGCTTGTTTTCAATAGAAATGTTCATTTAATTAAGGAATTAGGTTTTCTTCGGGGTCGCGGGACTAAACAGCTACCGTGACCCCGGAAAGTAAAGGGTTATTGAAGTGCACCGTTGATTTTAGTCAGTACAAAATCAAAAGTAATTTATTCAAATTAGGCTGATTTATCAGCACTTTTTGAAGGTAAATTTTTGCATAAGACAGTCCCCCAAAGCGCCCCCCCTTCGACACTTCCTAGTGTTTTGGCTGGGAAGAAGAAGTGGCGAAACCAACTCCCCAGCAACAGATCTGTCTGTACGGTTAGAAGAACCAAGATTTAATACAATTTAATTGAACATTCACATTATACATTAATTCGAAATTACATCCCAATCGTGTCTATAAAAAAACAAACTAGGACCATTGCAGTAAATAATAATACCTACAGAGAAAAGAAATTAATATACATTTAACAAAACCAAAGGTCAGCAAGTCGACCAGTCACCACAAGCAGCACCCGTACACGAGTAGGTATAACGCTAGGATCAGCCGCCACGCCATGTGAGTGGGTACAAGTCTCATAGTCCTTCGTGCTCTGCCCTGGGTGGGAGGAATCATTTGATGATTATACCACGCTAAAAAAAAAGGTTTTCGTAGGCATCATAACCTTACGGGGTTTATAAAATAACTTTGATGTTATGGTAAATTCATCATTACGAGTCCTCACGCGCCGAGGTGAAGCAGGTGGAACTATCTGACTCATAGTGACTAAAATCCATCCTCTTCTTTCAGTCACCCTGTACTTTTTAGCCCCTTCATGTACGTAATGGCGACGACAATGACGACATGGCGACGTAAGTGTCCGATACCTTACAACTTAAGCATCCATTGACGCGTGCCTACGTACGAACCTCTATGGATTTGTATTACGATAGTCGCTTGGATACCAAAGTCGTAAGGTATCGGAGACTTGCATCGCCTAGTGTATGAAGGGCAACGACGATATATTTCTAGACTCCTAATAACAGGCGACCGATGTCTGCCAATACATTAGGCAAAAAAATCTTATAACCGTCTTATTTCGACCACTCCTGTGAACCGTAAACATACCTTGAGACAGAACAGATCTTGAGTTAGCCAATCACAACGCAGTACCCCGTCCCCCTTGCTTACGTAATACCTCAGCGAGTTGACAGAATAGTTTTTGTTCCTTAGATCGTGCATGCGGAGTCTAGTAATATATCGTCGTTGATGAAGGGGCTTACAGTCTTCGACTACTATATAGAGAAGTCAAAATTTAGAAGTCTAATAACATTTGTCTCTTCTGGTATCAAACTCGGGACATCTTATTCAGCAGTTGCCTTGCGAAGACGAGACCGAATCGGCAGTCTAAAAATGTTTATGTAATGTACATCCGCAGTTTAATCAATATTTACCTTTCAAAATGCTTTGATTTCCCAACGAATTTATCTTATATTTGCACGAGAAAAATATCAGTTTCCGTTCCAAAATTAATTCAATTACCCAATTATCGAAAAGAAAATGGAAACGCTCGTTTTGTTGCTGAACAATTGATTTTTCCTGTCAAAAGTCCACATCTGTACCCTTTTTTTTTTTTTTTTTTTTACGTGGTAAAATCATCAAATGAGACCTCCCGCCCCGGGCAGGGCGAGACGTACTGTCAGACTTGTACTGACTAAAATCCACGGTGTCCTTCAATAGCCCTTTATGTTCCGGGGTCACGGTGATGGTATAAGACCCGCGACGCCGGCAAGCTTTAGCCCTCTGAGAGGGGGCCTCGTCATTACATCTGTACCCTTTTTTTTTTTTTTTTTTTTACGTGGTAAAATCATCAAATGAGACCTCTCACCCCGGGCAGGGCGAGAGGTACTGTCAGACTTGTACTGACTAAAATCCACGGTGTTCTTCAGTAGCCCTTTATGTTCCGAAGTCACGGTGATGGTATGAGTCCCGCAACCCCGGCAGGCTTTGGCCCTCTGAGAGGGGGCCCCGTCATTTTGCTGACAGCTCTTTGAGGCGCGCGTGGAACACGACGCGCCGTCGACCCGGGCATGGTCCATGGTCGGGCGGCGAGTTGCCCTTTACTCGCCGCCCGCATGCCCGCGCCTACGGTGGCCGGAGATCGTCTTGCGACGTCCGACGCCGTGGGCGTCCACCACCGCGGGTGGACATCTGTACCCTTAGCACGAGTTTTCAGTCTTTTACTTTACAGCAACTTTCCAGTATTTACAGCATTTCTTGTATGAAAATATGGAACAGCGCCTCTGGTGTGCGAAGAAGGAACCAATTTTTTCGTTGAAAATTGTCAATTTGAAGTAGTCAAAGTTACAGTTTACTTTACGTCTCAAATACTGAAAACTCGTGCTGACGGTACTGTACCCCTAGCACGAGTTTTCGCTATTTTACTTTACAGAAACTTTCCAGTATTTACAGCGTTTTTTGTATGAAAAAATTGTCAATTTGAAATTGTCAAAGTTCCAGCTTACTTTACGTCTCAAATACTAAAAACTCGTGCTAAGGGTAGTGCCTTTAATCAATACTTAGATTTCAAAAAGCTTTCATATTATCAACCACGCCTAATAAGGTGCACATTGCACAAAAAAAAAACATTTACTGTTCCAAGATTAACAATTACTACCCAATAACCGAAAAAAAATTGCGTTATATGTATACCAGTATATCTGCGTTCACATATTACTTTAACGCCCTCATATGCCATGGTATGTGGCTCAAACATTAAACAATGGCGTGTTAATGGGAAACGTCAGTCAATACGAGAATTTTAAGCGCGTAAAAAATAAAATGGTGGATGTACTTCCTGTGAAAAATTGCGCTGAAGATTTTTTTTTCCTCTCTGGCATTTTTCAACGGATTGATTGAAATGGTTCCGTAGGAGTAATAAACAGGATATTTCGTGATTGGTTCGTTTAGATAAAAGAGCATTTTTTTCACAAAACAAGATGAAAGATTTCGGATATTGAGAATTTCTTTGATTGTGATTTTTTTAAACAAATGCCGTCATGTTTTGTTGAGATAAATTGGGGAGGTTATATTAGGATGAATGGTTTATACAAAAACTGGCATTTCGAAATTTTATTCTTTGCAAAAATCTTATTAAAATTATAAAAAAAACATTAAAGTTCATACAATCCAACATTGTTACAACATGGTTAGTCAATCTCGTCATAACGCCCAAACGGATCCAGACCCGGAACAACGATAGATACAAAATTATACACAGACTACCTTTCATCTCGGTGGAATAAATTTCGAAAAACAGGAAACCTTGGGTTTTCATCTGTATGAATCTGACTGCCCTGGGTGGGAAGACTCATATGATGATTTTAAAACGTAAAAAAAAAACGTAAGATAGTGGTACCAGTATGTATAAAACGGCGAAAAACAATCGTAAAAATGACTTTTGCTGTATCGGAGGGACCCTTAGACCCTTAGACCCTTTGAATATTTATGTATATTTTTTTTTATAGAATACGTCATCTGTGAACATTTCTACGGTCTAACTTTCAGAGGTCATGAGATACAGCCGGGTGACAAAGGGACAGACAAACAGACAAACGGATAGCGAAGTCTCGTCAGTCAGTTTCCTACTGCTCGATTTCGATTCGCACATTGCTACTTTTTTAATATTTACGCATTTCAACAGACGTCTCTCAACGATAAATGTGTTCAGGTATAATCATCCTTTCGTACAAAGACATCAATCTAAAGCAAAACCAGTGGTAGATATAATCAAGATATCTGTGGTATTCTTGATTAAAATATAAGGAAAACGGTGAGGTATAGTCAACGACGATATGTTACTAGACTCCGCATGCACGATCTAAGGAACAAAAACTATTCTGTCAACTCGCTGAGGCTACCCCAACTAGCAAAATCAGGTTTTTATATTATCCTAGAACCATAATAATCGAAGACTATATGAGACTTATATCCACATATAAGTTGCGAAAAGGGCCCACTTTATAAGTCTACTTTTACTTATAACGTATTTATATTAGTCCGCTGAAATGCTATATACGCTTATATTACTCCTTTAATAGAATTACGTCAATGCAATTGCTCCTGTTAATCTCAATATAAGTAAGTTATAGTAGAAATTTAGATTAATACGCGCTCACAAATGCTTCTTTAAGCTCACCTATTACAACTGTTGAAGTGAGTGTATCGGACATTTTTTCGCTCCGAAAAAAATATTTTTAACTTCTAAAGGACATGGATAACCCATGGCCCAGGCGGCCACGGGCCTGATAACGTCTAAAAAAGAGCTAATAATATTTGAAATCTCATAATGATATTCATTTTTCCGCAACAGTATGTGGAAATAAATCAATTATTAAGAGTATTGTTATGATTATTTTATTTTGGCTAGAATCCATAAGCTGTCAGGAAATAACTAGTGTTGCAATTGTTGGAAATAAAATGGTAATAAATAATCTTTAATCTCCATTGCATAATAATTTGTTTTCCCATATTTAAGATAGTAGATCAATTAAAAAAAAATATGATATTGTAGTTTTCACGAAAACTATGAGGAAACTATACGTAACGTATGCATGTCTTTCATTAAATAAGGAATAGATTAAATGGTTTGTCTGTGTAATGGAAACATTGTCTTCTTTTTAAAGTCAAGTACACATGAAGCAATAAAATATATAGACATATTTTGGTAGGTGTATTTAGGTAGCATTATTATTATTCTTTAAAATACGTCAGCCAAACGAGTTTGTTCGGTTTAACGTGCTGTTCCAGGTACCCTTTTTTTGTTGTGGTAAAATTATCAATTGAGTAGACTCGTACGGACTGATCCACGGTGTCCTTCAATAGTCCTTTACGTTCCGGGATTAAGGTAATTCCTTAGTCCCGCCACCCCGCAGGCTAGGAACACAACGCGCCGTCAACCCGGGCATGGTCCGTAGTCTGACAACGAGTCGCTCATTACTCGTCGCCCGCATGCCCATTTTATTGCATGCTGTTCCAGGTACTAGAGGAACTTTTTAATGAAAACAGCAACGGTCTTAGCAGTCACTGCTTATCCTCAAAGGTCGGTAATATACTAATAAGCACCGCATGTTTCTATACTTATCTGTGTTAGTAAAAGGACGCGCGATGGGAATGTATAATATGAAGTTGGATATAAAAGAAAACGAGAACACAACTATTCTGTACCTTCTGCTTAACATCATGGGAAAAGTGGTGTGTATAAGTAAGTTTATACATACTTAAAAGAATATGAATCACAATCCGTTGTTCCTTGCTTGCCTCTCCCACCCATATAGCCTATAAGCGTCAATAAGATATCATCTATCTTTGTACAAAAGTCACCAAAATCTTTTTAGTCATTTTGTCGTGAAAACAAAATAATATATAGAAATATACACACTTTCGCATAAATAAGTTTAAATATTATATTAGTACATGTGCTACGGGTTTTATTTCCAGTTAAGACATTTCTGTCACAACTGACATGACATTTAAAGTCATTCATGATAAAATTACTTTGTGCAATCATATGTAATTGTGGCTCGCATCGTGAATTTATTCTTGCTATTTAGTTGTTTTCCGACTGACGCCTATTTTATAGGACTCTGCATTTTCAATTGTGTCTCTACTGACTCTCTATCTGCTATAAGTTGATCTACTAAAAGCCCTCTGCTTACTCGTACTCTGAACTGCTCTCCTGACCCCTGCTTGCACGGGCTCGAATCTCCTAATACTCGGACTTTGGACAACTTATTTTGAATATCAATAATGGAAAACCAACGCTGCATTAATTGTGGAATAAGGACGTTTCGCATAAGAAGCCATCTAGCAGATTCGAATGTAATTCGATCTCTTCTAAGACATTAGATTTCTCCGAGATTGGTTAGTCTTAGTATTTTTAGAACGTTTTCTGAGGACTGCTTACCAAAATATTTATTCATCCTTATTAAAAATGTTAATCTTATTATTTTAGGTCACTGCATCTGATCATTTACTTTAACTTTCGGTACTCGGGGGGCTTGTCCAAGGAGATGGCGATGTAGACCGGGACGTAGGTATCACACCGAATCAACTAGGGATGGATGAAATGGGGACAGGTCACCGGAACAACTTATGACCCACTGTTGCCACTTAAGTTTAAGGGGAAAATATTGAAATCCATGATGAGACCTGTCGTATTGTGGATCGGAATGCTGGGCTGTGAAAAAGATGGATGAGAAACGATTGCATGTAGCGGAGATGAGGATGTTAAGATGGATGTGTGGCGTGGAAAGACTGGATAAAACAAAAACTCGAAGAATTTTTCAATTCGAACCACTAGTTCCTGACATTTGTTTGTTTGCAAACGAAAAAACTCTTCAGCTTTACGCTTTCCTTCACCATTATATTGTTCCTACTTCCGTATGTAACTACGAGTACTTATCTTGTGTTTAAAATGTCAAAATGACATACCCACCAACAATTTTTCACTTAGCATGTCTTATGTTAATTATCTCGTCCCCAACAAGTTTTAGAGTAATAAAACATATATTAGGCTATTAAATAAACTTAATCCTTTACGGTATACGTTGTTTTATTCTTGGCCTTGCCTAAGCCAAACTTGTATGGGAACGATATCCATCTCCTTTATAATATGAATCAGAATTTATTAATGTCAGCCATAGTAGAAAAATACAGTGTTATTGTTGTAACCTTGTAGCTTATTCTTAGGGGAAAATAAATTTTCTGTGAAACCTATCATGGTTTTGGATACAATTTTAATGCGCCTCTTGAAATTTGCTTATTTACATTTTAGTATTAAATATTATTAAATTAATATTATGAAGGCAGCCGACATTTTTTTTGTAAGCATTTTCAAGTGTGACATAGTGCTAAAATAAGTATTTTTAGCATTTCCAAGTGCGACATAGAACCAATATAAGTATATTGGTTCTATATTGGGTTATCTCAAAACCGAAGAAGATTCGCCATTTTGTTACTAGAGCGGGAGCTAAAGCAAAATTTCGTCTGTGATTTCTTCTCAGGCCATTTTAAGTCTGACGTGTTTTCCACCATGGTACAGTCAGCTGATTAGTTTTATTCTTCGTGATATAAGGTTATCTTCAATATAAACCAGGTTACAGATGGTAGGAAACGACAAAAATATTTATTTTTCTACGTGTTTGAACAGCTTTTGCTGCTTATTCCAACGCAGCTGACTTCCACGAGTCTTTTTAATACGACTCCCACATGTAGTGTGCTAATTATCGTTTGAGAGGAAATTGGTCATGGAAATCGGTCATTGGCTCCCGCTCTATACCGATTAGGGTTCCAATGTCAAATCCTACAATAGAATTTGCAAAACTATAATAAAGCGTGTTTTGGCCTATACTGGTCGTTATAAGTCAAAGTGGCTTCTTAAGAGTTTTAGCCAGGAGTGTTTTAGATTACTTAGACAATAACACTACTGTGGAATGCCTATATAAATATGTATAGGTTTAAAACGGCATACGACAAAACTAAAAAGTAGATATTATATAGAACATTTTATCCTACCGAATGCTTTTATAATCTTGATGATTTATTATTTTTAAAACGTTGATTTGAAATTAATTGGACAGTTACTTCTAAGCTTATCTTAAACCAAACCAGATACATAAATGATTGCCAGTAATTTAACTTTAATTTACTTGTATTGGCCACAAAATATTAGCTTATATAAGGCTATAAGTAAAAATAACAAGAGTAAATACTCCTCAGTGCAAAGCTTCCTAGTACATGCTCCTACAGGAGTATTAAGATTTAAATGGCCCGCAAATGTTTTCTTAAAGGCGCATATAAGTCTTACTTACTGGATCAATTACTCTTGAGTGTAATTACTCTTATTTCATGCCTTTATAGGAGTCTTGATCCTATATTAGTCAGGAAATATGAACCTAAGTACGGATATAAGTACAATTTATAGGATAAAATACACTTGAGTAAAAACAGCATGTATTTATGCTGTTAAAATCGTAGTAGCAAGCACCAAAACCTTTATAGAACCTCCATAAGTCCATGTAGCATTATAATATCGCATGCCAGGATTATTTTGCTAGTTGGGACTACTACGTAAGCGAGGGGGACGGGGTACTGCGTTGTGATTGGCTGATTCAAGGTCTGTTATGTTTCTAGGTATATTTACGGCTCACAGGAGTGGTCGAAATAATAATAATAATAATAAACCCGCAGGGCAGCTTGTGGCGAGCTGTTGGGCAGTTGCGACCCACACGGACCTGATCTCCCGGGAGATATCTCGTTCCTCATCTCTGGCTTGCCTTTATTGGCCGGTTAGAGTGAACACTGACGAGGAATAGACCTCCCACCTCTTTCTTGCCTTAATCGGCTGGCTAGAGTGGAGATTCGCAAGAGCAAACGTGCTCGGAGGAAGGAAGTATTTCAGTAAGTGTTTGTAGGGATCGACCATACTTCCGGGTTCCTGGTCGATTCTGAGAACCGTGAAATACCTCTCCACTCCTCAAGCACCTCAGGATATGTTTGCCCCTTGTCGCTACGTCACCTAGTGCTAGCGATATGTTTGGGGGCCCATTTGTTGAGTGTGCGAGTCACCCCCTGCCAGCGTATCTATGTATATTAAACATTGATTAGGCAGGGGCCATAGTTTTTCCATAGATATATATACTACTCAAAAGAAAATAAGGGCCAACTGATTTTTGTCGATTTATTAAATAATATTTAAATATTACTGGTTATAATGACTGAATCTGATTAATATTAACGATTTTACTTGGAAATACACAAAAATAAAGTTTGTATTCCAATCAATCGTTAAATTAAACGAAATTGAAAGAAAAGTGGGGAATTGCAGGAATGTATCAACTTACACAAAACATAAAAAAAAACTCGAAAAAATAACGTCTTTAATGTTCCAAAGTGTTCTTTAAAGCTTCTCTTTTAACTCTGTTCTCTCTGTGCTACTCATTTTAATGGAGGTGGAATGTTCAGGATTAAATACCAAACATTTTCTTTGGGATTCTCTACCAGCAAGGTCTCAGACAATTTATGAGATCCAGCTGGGTGTTGATAGGAATTTTACTTTCTTTTGCACTCCTCTTTAACTCATCTCTTAAATGCTGAATAAAACTTAGGTATAAATCCTGAGTAGCCGCTGTAACATCGTAATTCGAACGTCAGCGAATGTATGCACTGTTAGTCGCAGCGTGTCCGCTCGAACATTATCCTGCTTGAAGATGAACTCAGGTACTCTTTGCTGTGCGAATGGGATAATGTGGAGTTGCACCACATTCGCTACGCAATTTTGAGCAGTTACAGCAACGTTATTACGAAGTGCGAGCTCAGTTTTGCGTGATAGAGGCAACCGACCCAGAGCATAATTCAGATCTCATCGGAACAGTCTGTTTCAAGAGTGCAAGGATCTGAAACCTGTTGTTTAGATCTTCTCTACACTCTAATGAATCAGTCTTTATTAAAAAAAAATAAGCCTGTAGTCATAAGTAAAAAGCAATGAAGCCCATTCAAAACAGTTAAATAATTTTTCTCTTTGCAAATGTTTCACGATTTGCACCATACGCTACAGTTAGCTGGGGGAGACCCAAGCATCTTCTTAAGTATTGTTAGTCTTCATGGAGTCGATTCGGAATAGTCTAGTCAATTATAGGGGTGCCTGTAAATCCACGCAATGGAGTTTGTACGGTCCGCGCGGTAGATTTTCACTCTATTTGCGCGGTTAATCAAACTTATTGTTCTTCTCAGGCTTTACTTACTTACTTTCTTCTTGGATCACGGCGTCTGGTGATAATACCCATCTTTTGAGACCAGTTTCAATCTTTCTGAACCACTGGTTGGGAATATTCCACCATAAGACCTACCTGTTCTGGCTATGCCCCCCCTGGATTAAGGTAACACCCCAAGTGGCTGTTTTTGCATCCATATGTCTCCGAATAAATGGCATTATGAGATTAAACAATAGTTATAGCCTACTTGCTGTATAAGTCGAAGAAAACTCCGTTAGAAGTTTGAAAAATAAAAAACACCAAACCGTACATTCGAAGAAATCTCAAATAACTAATTTAAAAAAAAGTTATGAATTTCCAATTATGCAGTAGAAACAATATTAATACTTGATAGAAACCATAACAAGGTATTTACCATCTATTATGTACACAGAATAAGAGTGATACTTGATTAAAGTGCAATTTAATAAGTGGCCCCTATTTTGTTTTGACGAGTATATAACCAGTCCACCAAACCCACCAAACGTCATAACCCAGTCTGTTGTTTCCACTTTTCGCAATAGTCTAACTCTAACCGGGGGTTGTCCTTGGATATACTGGCATAGTGCATACAGGGATAGCCTCCGGTTTGGGCCTCATTTCATTTAAATTGCGTAACGGGCCTCTGCAAGATGGCTTCGGCTCCTGGCACGCCCTTTAAAAGTCCGGGATCCCATGATCCCGAGATCTTAAAAGATATAAAAAATAATAATAATAATAATAATAATTTTGCCCCCTAAACAACCACACGTCCTGATTGACCATCTAATCACGTGGGGGGCGGACACACGAATGAGAAATTACTGGCGTGGCTAACGTGGCTCTGGAAACCCATAAATAAAATGGAGACTCGTTCTAAAAGTAAACGTATAGGGCCGCTGCCCGGGGGCGATCGCCGGGGCGCACCTGGAGCTGACGCTGGGTGTCACAGCATGCGATCCGTCAGCGGTGAGGAGTTGAGCAGGCGGGCTCCCACCGACAAAGATACTACAACCGAACTCATTGACGATGGTGACAGACAGACGGACAGGACAGACAGCCCTGTAGAACCGTATAGCCCTAGTACAATCTCATACGCACCTTCTAGACGTTCATCACCATCCATACCATCGTCACCCATATCATCATCACCACCCATTGCAAACTTAAATACCGTCCCAACGACTCCGACCTTAAGTGCTGCGCGGGGGGTATCTACCTTCTTACCCGCGTCCACCAAGGCTGGCAAAGCAAGAGTTCGCATGAAATGGAGCAAGGAAGTTAACACATTTATCATGCGAACTTACCTTTACATAACAAAATTAGAAACAGATATGACCACCTACAGACAGCAACTACATGCACTTTTTACTCAACAATACCCAGAAATTACAGTCTCTGAGCAGAGAATCTCAGACCAGAGAAGAACTATAGTTAGGAACAAACTTCTATCCCAAGAAGTTATAGACAATTTAAAAGATGAAGTACGAACACGTTTACTACAGGAAGAATCAGAAATTGTAACAGATGTTTGCAATGTTTCACAAAACAGAAACAGCCCTCAAGAAGAACTACAGTCACTCACTCATTCACAACCTTTTATTACCCAAACCCAATCATTCAATCAATCACAACCTTGCACACAAACATCACACACATCTACCCAAACCGAGACAATAATCTTAACATTAGAAAATGATATTGAAACTTTAAGGGCATCTGATCAAAACCTTACAACGAATAGTTATATTCAAGAAATTAATGATAAGTTCAGAACAAAAATAGCACAATACTCTGGAATGGACCCAACTGTCCGCCCAAAGCTACCCAAACTGAAATACAGCCCAAACCTGTTTCGCTTAGTTAATTTATTTAATGAGAATATACTCACACAATATATGTCGGATGATGCACAACTTATTGACATACACCTTCTTATATATTGCACGGCCGTAGTTATATCAGAAGAACTAAATTTTAAAATCACCGAACACACAGGGACCACGAGAACAAAACAGAATGTAGAACCAGCATGGCAACGGAGACTAGAAAAGAGCATAGAAAAATTGCGGGCAGACATTGCTAGACTCACTCAATATATCAATGGCTGTAGATCGAATAGAGTAGTAAAGAACGTTGAGGCCATATTTAGGAACAATTTTATACACACAAGACACGAAGCTCATAATAGAAAACCAGAAGAATTTTTAGATACATTGAAACAAAAATTAGCGCTTAAGTCACATAGGCTCAAAAGATATAAAAAAGCACAGCAACGGAAAAGTGATAATTCTCTATTTAACACAAACGAAAAACTATTTTATAGAAATCTACATAAACCAAAAACCGACAGAACTGAGGAAAACAATTCATACACTCCTAACCTCCCTACAAAAGAACAACTCGAAAGCTATTGGGCTAGTATCTGGGAAGAGCAAAAACAACACAACGAAAATGCATCATGGGTAGTTAAAGAAGAAGAGAAATGGCAAAATATTGACGAAATGGAATTTATAGAGATAACAGAGTCCGATATCGCACACGTCACAGCTAGATTACATAATTGGAAAGCGCCTGGTATAGACAAAATACACAATTTTTGGTACAAAAAGTTAACTTCATTACACAAATTGCTAGCAAAAAATTTAACAGATATCGTATTAAAGCAGCAGAATACACCGGAATTTATTACGACAGGTATTACATATATGCTACCTAAAACATCTCAATATACTTCAGAGCCCTCCCAATATAGACCGATAACATGTCTCCCAACTATTTACAAAATATTAACATCAGCACTAACAAAGAAAATAAACACACACATTATACACAACAACATAATAGCAGAGGAACAGAAGGGATGTAGACAGGGCCACATGGGATGTAAAGAACAGCTAATAATTGATTCTACTATACATAAACATGCCACCTCAAAAAATAGAAATCTTCATTGCACATACATTGACTACAAAAAAGCTTTTGATAGCATACCACACTCCTGGTTGATACAAATTTTAAAAATTTATAGGATTAACCCGAAAATAATAGATTTTATGCGCAATATAATGTTACAATGGAAAACAACATTACAAATAAATTGTAACAACAGTAATGTCTCAACACGACAGATATCTATCAAAAAAGGCATTTACCAAGGTGACTCTCTGAGTCCCCTGTGGTTCTGTCTTGCCCTCAATCCTTTGTCTCATTTGCTGCAGAGTTGCGGAGCTGGGTACAGCCTAAAGCACACCACACACGAAATAACAATATCACATCTGATATACATGGACGACATCAAACTGTATGCAAAATCAGAAAAAGACATGAAGAAATTAGTAGATATTACAACAGACTTTAGCAAGGATATTAATATGCAATTTGGTCTAGATAAGTGTAAAACCCTTCACATTGTTAGAGGAAAGGTACGACCCGGTGACTATACAGTGAATGATTCGGATACTATAACCGCATCGGAACCAACAACTGATCTTTATAAATATTTAGGGTACGCGCAACTAAAAGGTCTTGACCACGTTATGATTAAAAACAAACTCACTGCAGAATATAAAAAAAAGAGTAAACGCTGTCTGTAAAACACAACTTTCTGGTAAACATTTAATTAAAGCTTTAAACACCTTTGCTATTTCTATATTCATTCGGGGTTATAAAATGGACCAAAACTGACACAGAACAATTAGAACGAACCACACGTACAACACTCACGAAACACAACAACCTTCACCCGAAATCCGCCATAGAGAGACTAACCATAAAAAGAGAACATGGAGGGAGAGGCCTTATAGATATCCAGCACCTATGGCGGAAACAAGTTAGTCGGTTAAAATCATTCTTCCACAATAAAGCTCGCACTAGTCATGACCAGATAGAAAATCCAAACACTACAAACGATGACCCACAAACACAAAAAATAGAAGATTGGAAAAGAAAAGTACTCCACGGTCGACACCCTCATGACCTGGAGCAACCACACATCAACAGAGTAGCGTCAAATAAATGGCTGAAAGTAGGCACCTTATTTCCAGAAACCGAAGGATTTATAATAGCAATTCAAGATCAAATAATAAACACAAAAAACTACAGAAAATACATTATCAAAGACCCTGCAGTAACTAATGACAAATGTCGCAAATGCCACACACACCCAGAAACCATCCAACACATAACAGGCGCATGCACTACTCTCACACAGACTGACTACACTCACAGGCACAACCAGGTGGCCAATATCATACAACAAAAACTAGCACTCAAACACACACTCATCCAAGACGCCGACACTCCTTACTATAATTATACACCAAAAATCACTCTAGAAAATACTACACATAAGCTTTTTTACGACCGCGGCATTCTTACCGATAGGACAATCCACTATAACAGACCAGACATAATACTACAAGACAAAATAAATAAAATAACTTACCTGATAGATGTAGCAATCCCCAACACACACAACCTACAGAAAACAATCACTGAAAAAATTAGCAAATATGCAGACCTCAAAGATGAAGTCACTAGAATCTGGCAACAAGAAAAAGTGTATATAGTCCCAATAGTCCTTTCTACAACAGGCGTCATCCCTAATCACCTCCTCCATAGCTTAAAATTATTAGACCTAAAAGAATCCCTCTACATTACACTACAAAAGGCTGCCATATTAAATACATGCAGAATTGTCAGAAAATTCATGCAAATAGAAGAGAACGAAATAGGACCTAATCACAACACGTAAACATTCACAAAAACACCACACGCTACATTTGCTTTGGTTTCGGCCCGTAAATGTAGCTAAAACCCAGCCTAAGAGCTGAGAAGTGAAAACTTTCCGTAAATAATAATAATTTATTAGACCATAATATAAATTGTACCAATGTTAACACAAAAACATTTTCACTTTGGTAGAGTAAATAAATACAAAACAAGTAATTGTGTTTACAAGCATCTGCTGCCAAACTAGGCGAGTAGCCTGTATTTCAGCATGCAGCGCTTCAAGCCCTAAGATCCTAAATGCCTATATTGAAAAGGGTGGTTACAACATGCTTAAAATTAAATTTAAGAAGATAGGTACAATTATAAGAAAATATATATTTGAATTCATGTCCTCTTGGTGAGTAAAGTGAGGGAGTGAGTGTATGTGTGTAAGAGGATGTGTAAGTTGTGAAATTGTCAAAAAAAGTTTTTGGTTAGGTACCTTCAGCAGACCTTAATATTTAATAAAATCAAAAATGTTGATGGAGCTTTTTTTTCCCATTATCGTAAGATGGCAAGAATATTTTCAGTTTCATCATAATTCAGCTTCCACAGCCATTGAGAAACAGTTTTTTTAACTGTGTTTTTATTCATTCGGTATATTTCAACCGATTTATTAATCCTGTCATAAATATACGGGCCCAGGAAAGGGAAGAATCTATTAAAAAACACTGTTCTTGCCTGTATACGCCGTATACACACTGGCAAACCTCTCCGCCTCACGCCTATGGAAGGATTGTACTCTAGAGCTGTATGCTGTTTTAGTGCGACATCTAACAGGAACAGTTGACGCACCGTCAAACACTCACAGTACTCATATAGAAGTGCAGTAGGATAGCGAAAGGATTTGTATGTGCAGACCTTCAGAATTGTTCTTTGTGCAACCTCAAGATGTTTTAGTATTGTCTTCGGTGCACCTCCCCAGGCTGTTATACAGTATGTTATCAGTGACTGGCAAAGCGCAAAATATATTTGTTTTAAGATTACAGGAGATACTACGTGTCTGAGGTATTTAAAGAGATAGGTAAGTTTTCGAACTCTTTTACTCACTAGAATAATGTGTGCCCTGAAAGTCATGTTTTCATCAATAACAACGCCCAAATATTTGATTGTAGTTACTCTTTCTAATGGAATACATGCGCATTGTGAAACATCTGATGTATCAGATGAGCAATTATGTGCAAACAAACTAAGATTACCCAGAGAAGAAGCTCGGATAGAAAAACATAGATACTTAGTTTTTTCAACGTTTAATGTAAGTAGATTCTCACGTAGCCATCTATTGACTATGTCAAATCCAATTTGGGCTTGCTGGTACGTCTTGTTCCAAGTTTTCGCGGTAAAAACGAGTGCAGTATCATCTGCATACGAGAGTATTTTCCCATTAAATGAGTTTAGTGACAGGAGGTCATTAATATAAACGAGAAAAAGTGTAGGCCCGAGAATGCTACCCTGAGGGACACCGTATTTTACTGGGAGGTCAGTGCTAGTGTAGGGGCCTACTTTAACACATTGGGTTCTATCTGTTAAGTAATCAGATAAAATTTCTAGTTGTGTTCCTCTGATACCAGCTCTTTCCAGTTTCCGAATAAGTATGGGGACAGAGACCGTGTCGAAAGCTTTGGCTAGGTCTAAGAAGATAGCTATACATTTACTACCCTTATCTAGATTACTTATTATATGATCTGTTAAGTTACTAACTGCATGGTAGAATAAGAATAAGACGGATATTAGACTTTTTTGCCTAATGTGTTGACTGACATCGGTCGCCTGTTATTAAGAGTCTAGAAATATATCGTCGTTGGGTACAGTCAACAGGCCAATTTGACTAAGGCTTAAAATTCCTGTTACGCTGTTGTCGCGTTGCCAAGTCGTAGGACATCCCAAAAACGATGGTTATATACGTAACTACGTCTTGGGCCTTTCAAAGTAATTTAGAAATTTTCGTGTCATATGGAAGTATGTTTTTGTATTTTTGTGAAAAATATGGGAGGGAGTTTTATTCTTGCATTTTGTTGACGGGAACAGTGGTGGCCCAGTGGTATCGGTTCCGACTTATGAGTTGTAGGACGTGGGTTCGAACCCAGCGTGGCGCATTACTTTGTGTAATTTATTTCATCACCACTGCTCTCAAAACGGTGAAGGAAAACATCGTGAGGAAACCGGTATGTCCTAGAACCATCAAATTCGAAGACATGTGACATCTGCCAATCCGCACTGGGCCCGCGTGGTGGATTATGGCCCACTCCCTCTCACAAGAGAGGAGGCCTGTGTCCCAGCAGTGGGAACGTTATAGGCTGATGATGATGATTTTGTTTGAGAATACTCTATACCCGGGCTTTGCGTATCGCAAGTCTCCGATACCTTACGACTTTTGTATCCACTGACGCGTATTTGTGTGTATTGCGATAGTCGCCTGGATATCAAAGGGTCCAATTAGCCCGATATTATTCAATTCAAGTTTTAAAAAACGGTTTTATTTGGAAAATGTTTAATGCCTTTTTTTCAGTAGGAATCAAAAAGATTATTATAATATAATAATAATAATAATAATGTACGCTTCTACAGGGCTCTTCACGGGCCCGATGTAGATTTTCTAGCGTCCGTGTCCTGGCTACGTTTCAGTGACCTCTTTGGGGAAACTGAAGGTTTTGTCTGTGCGATTATGGACGAAGTTATCTTGACGAACAATTACCGGAGACATATTATAAAGGATGGGACGATTGACGTGTGTCGGGCATGCCATCGTCCAGGAGAATCCATTAGACATATTATCTCTGGTTGTTCTCGTCTTGCTAACGGCGAGTACTTGCACAGGCACAACCTAGTAGCCAGAATCATTCACCAGCAACTTGCGTTGAAATACAAACTTGTGGAATCTGAGGTGCCGTATTACAAGTATGTGCCCGACCCAGTTCTCGAGAAAGACCATGTCACGCTGTACTGGGATCTGCCTATCATTACTGACAGGACTATTGTCGCCAATAAGCCTGACATAGTAGTGATAGACAGATCAGCGCGCCGCGCAATGATAATCGATGTTACCATCCCGCATGACGAGAACCTCGTGAAAGCCGAGAAAGATAAGCAAATAAAATATCTTGACTTGGCGCGCGAGGTTGTCGACATGTGGAATGTGAGCTCGGCTATCATTGTGCCGATTGTCGTTACTGCCAATGGGCTGATGGCAAAGAGCCTCGACGAACACCTTTCGAGGCTCTCCTTAGGGGGTTGGATCAAGGGCCTGATTCAGAAGGCAGTACTTCTTGATACGGCTCGTATCGTGAGGAGGTTCCTGTCTCTGGAGCCCTAACCACCGGTAGCTTGGACCCCGCTCCCACATCGGTGGAACACTATTTTTTATATTTTTAAATGTTTTAAATTTTTGTTTTTTCTATTTAATAATATTTAAAAATGTAAACTAATAAGTAAGAAAGATAAATAAAGGAAATAATAATAATATAATATTCATATTATATTATTATTATTATATAAAGCAAGGGTAAAAAGGATGATTCGAATTTCTAGTACAGATAAATTATCAGGGTGTTTTTCCACATAATATTATGGGCTATGCAGCTCTGTTAGATTTAGCAATGAAATAGTAACCTTATTTCGAAAGAAGTAATGATTGTTTTCGTTTGGACAGAGATGTTTATGAAGTAAACTGAATTTGATAGAACAGTAGACTGTTTATCCCTACTTCGGTATTACATTAAAAATGGCGCGCTGTTTCCGTGTCATGACGTCACTTCCTTTATTAGCAGTAAACATCACAAAGTGCGTGCGTACGTCGATTCTACCGAGTTTTCGATATTTCTATCGGTATTGTGCGGCTTCTACCGAAATAAATGAAGGTAAATATTTTCATCGGCAAATCATAACAGATCGGTGGTCAGTACAACGCACCTTTTATAGCCTAATTGACCAAACTACATATTGTACGACGCAAATTATAGGTTTGGAAAATGAAAAAGTACCTCTAGTGTACGATGAGGTACTTATTTTCATGAAAACGTGAAATCTGATGCGAGGGTCAGATGTGATAGAAACAAAGCCTTTTATTTTTGTTGTCAGAAAATCATCAAATGAGTGTTCCTTTTTTACGTGGTAAATTCATCAAATGAGTCCTCCCTACCAGGGGGATGGGACTATCAGACTTGTATTGACTAAAATCCACGGTGACCTTTTATAGCCCTTTACGTTCCGGGGTCACAGTAATTCGATAAGTCCCGCGACCAGATTATCAGAGTCTCACTGAATTTAAATTCACGATCCAGATCCTTCAATAGCCCTTTAACTTCAGGGTCACAGCATCTGATGAGACAGACTCGTTTTCCCAATGACAATGATTTCGATACGTGACCACAAGAGATTCAAATTGAATTTAATTCTATTTTTTTAAGAGATCATTTTACATGTTCTTCTTATAAAAACACAACACATTTCAAATTGAAATATTCCAGGAACACTACTTCTAAGAAAAAACTGTAAAAGACCTGTCTTAAATCCCCGATAGCATGGACTTGTTGAATGATGAAGTTAGTTAGCAGTTCATTGGAACAGTGTAAAATAGTTGATTGAAGCCCAAAGCAAAGCTTAAGACGCTTCCTCACCAGGAGAATTTGCGTGTAATGTAACAAAATAAATTCGACTTTGAGTATTACATTATAATACTACCTCTCTGAGTGACGAGCATTCCCGTGCATCTAATTATATAAAATTTCTTTGTAACTTTATAACTCAAGAATGGGCTCGACTATCCAAACCAAATATTTAGGCTTTGTTTGGACTATTTAGTAGATTATTTATGTGAAGTTTGAACAAAATCGGTCGAGGGGTTTTTGTAACACGTAGCGAAGCACGAGGCGGGCCGCTAGTATAGATTTGATACAAGGGTCGCATTGTAATGCTCGGTTGTCTTCCGCCACTGATCAAATGCTCGAATCTGTAACGTTACATTACAGGTGAATGCTCGCGGTGAGGAAGCGCCTTAATATAAAAATGTAGATTCGACTTTGAGCATTACATTACAATACTACCTCCCTGACTGACGAGCATTCGCGTGCATTTAGTATATATTTGATACAAGGGGCGCATTGTGATGCTCGGCTGTCTTCCGCCACTGATCAAATGCTCGAATCTGTAACGTTACATTACAGGTGAATGCTCGCGGTGAGGAAGCGCCTTAATATAAAAATGTAGATTCGACTTTGAGCATTACATTACAATACTACCTCCCTGACTGATGAGCATAGGTTGCATTTAGTATAGATTTGATACAAGGGGCGCATTGTGATGCTCGGCTGTCTTCCGTCACTGATCAAATGCTCGAATCTGTAACGTTACATTACAGGTGAATGCTCGCGGTGAGCGAGCGCCTTTAAACAAACAATTTCACTTCGAGATATTTTGGTAATTGGTACACACTGTATCAATCAATGTACTAATGAATCTTTTACCAATCAGTATTCTACTTCTAACTCAGTAAGATAGATTTACGAATTTAGATTCGTGTAATAAAACTGTAACAGGCCGATGTCTGTACATTTATCTTGAAATAAATTCCTAATTGCACTTTCTTTTTTTACTATCTTACTTCTTATCTTACTTCTTACCTTACTATCTTACTTCTTACTAATCAATATATATAAAAATGATACCCGTTTTCCGTTGTCACGACATAACATGAAAACGGCTTGACCGATTCGGATAATTATTTTTTTGTTGTGTTTGTAACCATCGGGACCGGGTTTTAGACCCACCCGGGTACTCCACCCGTGCGAAGCCGGAGCGGGCCGCTAGTATTATAAACATGAAAGCTTGTTTGGATGGATGGATGCTTGTTACTCTTTCACGCAAAAATGACTGAACGGATTTGAAGAAAATTTGGTACATAGATAGTTTATAAGCTGGATTACCACATAGGATAGTTTTTATCCCGATTTTATGTTCCTGTGGGATAATTTTCATGCGGGCAAAGACGCTGTCAACAACTAGTCCATTATAAATAGAGAAGTTAGTGAGAATAGATGTTTATACTACACATACTAAAAAAAAACAAACAGATATATTTTATCCCAGCAATTAGATCCTTGACCTCCAACCCCGGGCAGGGCGGGAGGTACTGTCAGACTTGTACTGACTAAAATCCACGGTGTCCTTCAGTAGCCCTTTATGTTCCGGGGTCACGGAAATATATTTTGCTGACAGCAATTAGATCCTGTGGGCAATAAACGAACCGGGTTAAAAACGCACTCCAATAAACTGCGCTGCGTTTGTCGATTCCCGGGAACACTTTTAAACAAACAGTTGTTCCGGGTCCCCATCCATCGTTTTCGGCATTCGTAACGGGAGTTTGATAACGAGCCTGAACTAAGAATTAATGATAAGTTACGATTTAATAGATAGCTCTATGCAAAAATCGTTGTACTAAAGTTTGCCGTAGGTATATGATTACTCACCAGAATTCGATCCTTATTGGAAACACTATCGAATGGTGTAATAATACATGTTGTGATTTTTGTACCAAGATCAGCAGGTTCGATTTCTGGCCAGGGATTATTGATTATTCTAAAATCCAATGATACAGTTTTAGTTTTTGGCAAAATCGGCCTATGGTCTCCTTTCAACGTTTTTTGATATTCCTCATAGTTTTGAATATAGCTATTCAAGCCCAGTTGAAAAATTCACCCTGTATATTTTTGTTAGTCATAATTATTTAAGAATCTTGAAATAAACGAAAATTCTCCAATATTTTTCAATTTAAATAACAATTACTGACATTTGGGTCACTAATTGTTGTTTCGTCAACAACCCATCGAGGCTCATTTATCGAAGCCACATCAAAATGCAGATTCAAATATTTTTGTCCAAATTCAATTAATTTGTCCGCTGAACCTTTATTGGCAATCGCTTCGCTGTAAACTTAATTAAGACATAAAAGATTGGATGTTTGACAGGATTAAAAAGCGAAGAATCTAATAGGGTTACCCCAATTGGGTTAAGGGATCAGTTAATTGGGTAACCCTTTAAACGATAATGGGGGTTCTAAGTGAGTGTTTTATTTTGGAAACGTAAATCTGCAGTTTTGAAGATATTTTAGGGGATGTGTTGTATCGTGACTGATCATAAATATTGGAATTATTTTTTTTAACTGTGAGCGGGTATCGAAGCTGCATCTTTCTGGATAAGTACTCCAGATGATTAAGCAAGAATTCTGAGTTTCCTTTTTGAATTCGATTATATGTTATTTTTAATTTTTCCATTAAGTATTTGGTTTATTCAATGAATCGCACGAAACTTTTATTTTTCTGTAGGCGATTCGCACGAACTTTATTTATTGGTGTGCGAAACAACACCCTCAAATATGTTTAGTAGATAATTGGGTCATGTTTCATGTTGTACTAATAAAATAAAGGCACAATCGTTCTATTGTGTTTGAAAACTTGCAGTCACATTAAAACACTAAGTCAAACTATCAGCTGGATTTATGGCAAACATCTGTGATTTTAGACACTATTTGTCTCGTAAACTGGAACTTTGATGTTAATTTGAGAGAAAAAAATAGTTTCTCTTTCATACAATTAAAGTGCTTCTTCATATTCTAAATGCCGTAGATACTTCAAGTAAGCTATACGTAAACACAGAAAACTTGTGCTGAGCCTTCTGTACCCTTAGCACGAGGTTTCAATCTTTTACTTTACAGCAACTTTCCAGTATTTACAGCGTTTCTTGTATGAAAATATGGAACAGCGCCTCTGGTGTGTGAAGAAGGAACCAATTTTTTACTTGAAAATTGTCAATTTGAAGTAGTCAAAGTTCCAGTTTACTTTACGTCTCAAATACTGAAAACTAGTGCTGACGGTACTGTTTTGGTAATCTCGACAGTATTGTAATGACGCGGCGTGTTTGACGTAAACTTCAAGCTACTAGATTTTAGAGGCAGAGATAAGGTCCTCTTGTTAGCGATTTTGATCATAGACATAGAGCAGGGAATTATGTTAAGCTGCAGATGGTGCCCCATCTGCAGCTTAACATAGCCCTACTGTTATGAGAGAGAAATAATTAAAAGGTCATCTATTTCTTTCTTTTACATGACCACAAACATACGGGAAATTATCTTTGTCATACAGGTAAGAAAAAATAGTCCTTTTTGTTTTTCTTTCTATGTCCAGGAGTACAGGGCAACTCGCCGCCCGACCATGGACCATGCCCGTGTCGACGGCGCGTCGTGTTCCACGCGCGCCTCAAAGAGCTGTCAGCAAAATGACGGGGCCCCCTCTCAAAGGGCCAAAGCCTGCCGGGGTCGCGGGACTCATACCATCACCGTGACCCCGGAACATAAAGGGCTATTGAAGAACACCGTGGATTTTAGTCAGTACAAGTCTGACAGTACCTCTCGCCCTGCCCGGGGTGAGAGGTCTCATTTGATGATTTTACCACGTTAAAAAAAAAAAATGTCCAGGAGTACAGATAAAAAATGTATATGCTAACACTACTATAGTTTTCAAATAAATTGTTCGTTTTTTCCGTGGGGCCTTAAAATTCCCGTGTGCCCTAAATGTTTTACAGTTTGTGTGTCAAACAAAATTTAAAAAATACCATCCAGTTTACAGCTCTAAAATTAACTAAAATATTTACGTAACAAATAATTAATGTTTCCAAATATTTACAGAGGATTCATCAAAATAATTCATAAATCATATTCAGTTATTAACATTATTTGAACGCTCGTGTTTAAACATTATTGTTATGACGAGAAATAAAAATAGTTTTTCTAACTATTTAGGTATAAATACGAAATTTATTTCTCACTGACAACCGATGGGGATGAAAAATTCTTGAGTGGCGACCACGTGGTCGCTTATAGTTATGGTTTAGTTATGGTGGTGAGTTACCTATATCTAATCCGTCGTGTATTACAAGTGTTACGATTACTATGTTAATAAAATACGCATGAGCATGTCCAAAAGAAAAACATTTCCAATTCCAATCATTCATCCGTAACTGTCCAACTCAACAATTAAAATAATTTTGTAGAAACAAACTTTTCAAATTAAATCGCTTCATCGCGTTTACACTATGGCCCATCCCGTTAAGGGTTCCGCTAATAACGGGCCCCCAACTTTAGTGGTCCCGTCTGCATACAAGTTTATTCAAATAGGTTGTTTGAACCACGCCCAGGCCTTGTAACGTCAGAAATTAGTTTACTTCTTGTTTTTTCTGTATTTTTGATTATGTAGCTGAGGGTTTTGTAGTCAGTACTGGCTGTCAAAAATAAATAGTTACAAATAATCATCTGCGTAGCCTTTTCCCAACTATATTGGGGTCGGCTTCCAGTCAAACCAGATTCAGCTGGTTTGACAGTATTTTACATGGAGCGACTGCCTGTCGGACCTCCACAACCCAGTAACTGGGGAATACCATACCCCATGGTAAGACTGGTTGTCAGACTTTAGAGATTCTGAGTAACAGTAACGACTGTCAAAGATACACAAATGACAGCCGGGACCAACGGCTTAACGTGCTTTCCGAGGCACGGAGGAAACTCGCTATAACAGATGGTCACCCATCCACAGACCAACCTCGGCAAACGCGGCTTAACCCGGTAGATCGGCCTGTGCGGCTGTAATTATTTAGCCACGAGCTCCTCAATAGTTACAAATTAATAATGTCGGTTAAAAATAATCCAAAGTTTTTTTCTTTTTATATTTTAGATAAAGGCAGTTTTGGTTTGTCTAGACAACAGCACAACAACCTAACAATCAAATTTCTTTTATTCTAAACATAAACCCCCTTATTTAAACGTGGACTAAAGTTACGCCAAGGTTAATCTTCGGATTAACCATACACTTTTTAAGGATTAACCTTGGCGTAAGTTTAGTCTACTTATTAATAAGGGGGAAAAAGAATAAGGTTTATGATAGATTGGTAATTATTTTTCGTTTTTTATTAGTCTAGTTATTACGTTTTTTTTCGTTTTTTATTAGTCTAGTTATTACGTTTGTTTTCGTTTTTTATTAGTCTAGTTATTACGTTTTTTTTTTCGTTTTTTATTAGACTAGTTATTACGTTTTTTTTTCGTTTTTTATTAGTCTAGTTATATCGTTGTTTATTAGTTAGTATTTTCGTTTTTAATTTAGTCTTTGATAGGCTGACATATCTGTTTTCATTTTTTTAAACGTTGCCCCACGCTAGTAATATCTCCTGTGTCGTGGCTGAGTTTACAAACATAGAAACTCATATACACAAACATCTAGACCCGGAACAACTACTTGGAGATCACACAAATATATTTTGTTCCGTGTAGGGATCGAAACTGCGACACGTTGCGCAGCAGTCCATTGCTCAGCCACTGTGCCATATTTTTTTTTTTTACGTGGTAAAATCATCAGATGAATCCTCCCACCCCAGGCAGGGCGGGAGGGACTGTCAGACTTGTACTGACTAAAATCCACGGTGTCCTTCAATAGCCCTTTATGTTCCGGGGTCACGGTGATGGTATAAGTCCCGCGACCCCAGCAGGCAGCCACTGCGCCATAAGTACCGTTTCGGTTTATTTACTGTTTACGTCAAAAAAACGTGAAAAGTCATGCTAGGGCTTCTGGCCGTCAAACAAATTAATTATTCCACATGTAGTGCGGAACCCATATAACATACATTTTTTATTTGTCGACCTGTTTATAATTGCTTTCTAAGAAATGTTTTTAATTTATAAAATCATTTCAGACTTAAGTTGTTGTTAATTGGCTCTCCTATTTTGTTTGCAGCTTGTTAGGAGTTCCAAGAAAATAATTTATCTCTGTCAGTTATTGTTTTACAAAAATCGAAGTTTTATTATATTTGATGAAATAAATTGGTACCTAAATGATCATTTCATAGTTAAAATTTTTTTAAATGTTATCTTCAAAATGATAGTCTATATTTTTTTAAATATTATATACTTTATCTTACAACAATTTTATCATATTTGTTGTCATCATCATCATCATCTCAGCCATAGGACGTCCACTGCTGAACATAGGCCTCCCCTTTTGATCGCCACAAGTACCGGTTGGAAGCGACCTGCATCCAGCGTCTTCCGGCGACCTTCATAAGGTCGTCTGTCCACCTTGTTGGTGGACGTCCTACGCTGCGCTTGCTAGTCCGTGGTCTCCACTCTAGCACTTTTCGACCCCATCTGCCATCCGCTCTGCGAGCAATATGGCCTGCCCATTGCCACTTCAGCTTGCTAATCCGGTGGGCTATATCGGTGACTTTAGTTCGTCTACGGATCTCCTCATTTCGGATTCGATCACGCAGAGAAACACCGAGCATAGCCCTCTCCATAGCTCGCTGAGCGACTTTGAGCTTTGAGATGAGGCCGATAGTGAAAGACCACGTTTCGGTGCCGTAACTCATCACTGGTAACACACATTGGTTGAAGACTTTCGTCTTGAGGCACTGAGGTATATCGGACGAAAAGACACTGCGTAGTTTCCCGAACGCTGCCCAACCGAGTTGGATTCGGCGGCTGACCTCTTTCTCGAAGTTGGATCTACCTAATTGGACTACTTGTCCTAAGTAGATATATGAGTCAACAACTTCGAGTACCGAGTTTCCAACAAAGACTGGGGTGGGCACAACATTGGCATTTGACATAATTTTCGTCTTGTCCATGTTCATTTTCAAGCCCACCCGTTGCGAAACTCGGTCGAGGCCATCGAGCATCATGCTGAGTTCCTCCATCGACTTTGCCATGACTACGATGCCGTCGGCAAACCGAAGGTGAGTGATATACTCGCCATTGATGTTGATGCCAAGTCCTTGCCATTCCAGGAGCTTGAAGGCGTCTTCCATTGCGGCAGTAAAGAGTTTAGGGGAGATAACATCTCCCTGTCTGACGCCTCTTCTCAATGGAATCGCCTTCGTACTCTGCTCCTGTACTCGGACCGACATGGTGGCGTTATTATACAAACACTTCAACACCTCGATGTACCGACAGTCAATACGGCATCGCTGGAGTGACTCAAGCACCGCCCATGTTTCCACCGAATCGAAGGCTTTCTCATAGTCCACAAACGCTAAGCATAATGGCAAGTTATACTCCTCGGTCTTCTGTATAACTTGCCGCAGCGTATGGATGTGGTCTATGGTACTATAGCCTCTTCGGAAACCGGCTTGTTCGGGAGGCTGGAAGTCATCAAGTCTGTGTTCGAGACGGTTCGTGATAACCCTTGAAAACAGCTTATAAACATGACTCAGAAGCGTGATGGGTCTGTAGTTCTTCAATAGGCTGTTATCACCTTTTTTGAAGAACAGCACCACCTCACCTCTGCTCCATGCTTCGGGCGTTTTGCCCTCGAACAGGACGGTATTAAAGAGCTTCTGGAGGACTTTAAGTACCGGTGTTCCACCCGCTCTCAGAAGCTCTGAGGTGATTCCGTCCTCGCCCGGCGCCTTGTTGTTCTTAAGCTGTTTCAGGGCCATCCTAATCTCGTACAGACTGATGTCCGGGATATCTTCGGTATAATGTCGGGACAGCTTGGCTCTTGGATCTCCTACCAAGCTGTCAACGGGCTTTGCGACCGAAGTGTATAACTGTCCATAGAACCTCTCGATCTCGCCTAAAACCTCTGCTTTGGTCGACGCTATGCCGCCATCCTCCCGTTTCAGCTTTGTCATCTGGCTTTGCCCAATAGACTTGCCCTTCGCGAACACTTTGGAGCCTTGGTTTCGCTGTATGGTCTCTTTAACACGATTCGTATTAAAGAGACGCAGGTCGTGCCGCAAGGACTTAGATATACGTCTATTGAGCTGCCTATATGACTTCGCGTCATCGGAAGACTGCAACTGTAGCAAACGTCGTTCAGCCATGAGGTTTAAGGTTTGATCGGTCAATTTCTGAGGTCTATCTTTACGGCCGGGTCTAAAAAACTTAGACCCTACCGTGCGGACAGTTTCCACTAGCCCGTCGTTGATCTCGTCCACTGAAACTAAGTTCTCAAGGCAAGCAAAGCGATTAGAGAGCTCGAGTTGAAAGCTTTCGGGGTTTTGAATATGGGACCGAGTAGGTCGGAGCGTAGACTTCATCAGGTTGGACCTTTCAAGTTTAACATTGATATTCAGCGAGCCTCTTACGATTCGGTGATCGCTACCGGTTTTCACCCTGTTGATCACAGAGACATCACTGAATATCCGTTTCTTGTCGGTCATGAAGAAGTCTATCTCGTTTCTCGTGGAACCATCGGGACTCAGCCAGGTCCATTTCCTGTGAGGCGGCTTCTGGAAGAAAGAGTTCATCATGAAGAGTTCTTCTTTCTCCAGAAAGTCGGCCAGCCTCTGTCCCCTAGGGTTCCGTTGCCCATACCCAAATTGCCCCACTCTCAACTCATCACCGCTTTTCTTGCCCAACTTTGCGTTAAAGTCCCCCATAACAACAGTGAAGTGAGTTTTTGAGCTATGTATGGCCCTACTTACGTCCTCATACATAGTCTCTACTTCCTCATCGGAGTGTGACGAGGTCGGTGCGTATACCTGAATGACCTTCAGCGAATATCTTTTGGATATTCTGAGTATTAGGTATACCACCCTGCTCGACACACTGTCGATGGTTATTATGTTGTTAACGAGGGACTTGTGAACGAGAAACCCGACACCACCTTGGGACTGTTGGTCGCCCTCCCGGTAGTAGAGCAAGTTACCAGACTTCAGGGTTACGGTGTCCTCCCCCTCTCTACGGACTTCGCATAACCCCATAATGTCCCAGTGTAACTTGCTCAGCTCCTCTTCCAGCTCGCAGATCTTTTCGTCAGTCCTCAATGTGCGTACGTTGTGTGTTACCAGGGCCAGTCGTCGTGGGGGTGGGTAGCCGGATCTCTTCCGGAGATTCTTAGCACCCCCTGCTCCGCCGTTACCTTGACCGCTACCCGCGCCAGGGATAGCGGAGCTGCCGGGGACTGGGGGCCTGGTTTCTGTGGTTCTCACTATATATATTTGTTGTAAGATGAAGTATTTTTTGCGTTTTATTTTTAAATTACATGTAATTATTTCCACTACTATTTATTACTAGCTGTTCCCCATGGTTTCACCTCCGCTACTCGTATCCTATTGGTCGTAGCGTGATGTTATATATATGCCTATAGCCTTGCTTGATAAATGGGCTATCTAACACAAAATATATCTTTCAATTTGAACCGGTAGTTCTTGAGATTAGTGCGTTCAAACAAACAAACTCTTCAGCTTTATAATATTAGTATAAATTTATTAGAAACATACTTTGCCTAATGTTGATATATAATCATTACGGTATATTTTGTAGTGCTGTAATAGAAAGTAATGAGTTTAAACATAAATAAGTGGTTTTTCCATTATCACCAGCCTATAATGTTCCCGCTGCTGGGACACTGGCCTCCTTTCTGAGAGAAGGAGTGGGCCGTAATCCACCACGCGGGCCCAGTGCGAATTGGTAGATGTCACATATCTTCGAATTTTTGGGTCAATTTTTGGCTTCTCCATGGAAACGACGAACCCGAACAGTACCAATTTTTCGACGTTTTATAAGTCATCATCATCATCATCAGCCTATAATGTTCCCACTGCTGGGACACAGGCCTGCTCTCTGAGAGAGGGAGTGGGCCATAATCCACCACGCGGGCCCAATGCGGATTGGTAGATGTCACATATCTTCGAATATTTGGTTCTCGGACATGCCGGTTTCCTCACGATGTCTTCCTTCACCGTTTTGAGAGCAGTGTTGATGAAATAAATTACACAAAGTAATGCGCCTGGCGGGGTTCGAACCCACGACCTACAAATCGTAAGTCGGGACCGATACCACTGGGCCTGCACTGCTCTGTTTTATAAGTGCTCATGTGAAATAAAATATTTTGATTTTGAAATTACAACTCTCCAAAAGAGGACTCCGCTCTGGTTGACGCAGGAATTTCAACTCCCCAATATCCACCCTATTTCTTCAATTGCCCTTAACGTTTTTGTTATTATACATCATATCAGCTCACACTGTAATCCACAACAAAGGCATCCATTGAATAAGATTGTATCTTTCATTCTTTTCCATAAAACACATTTTGTTTCTTCAGACGTGAAGAAACAAAATGCGATGTTCTTTCTCTTCGTATTTTTATAGCGAAGTGTTTATTATATTGTTTCTTTTTGTTGCTGTAAATACATTGTGGACGATCTTTTGTTACATTTTTTATAAAAAGTTAGTAATAATATGGTGTGATTTAGGCACTTTTTCTTTTCTTTATTTTGGCTGAAAAAGATGATGGTGTGTTCTTAAAGCCGTTTTTATAAATATCAATGTTGATACAAACACATTTATAGCGATTTTGTCATAAAAGGAAAGCGAACTCAAAGGGCGCTCCCCCATCGCGAGCATTCACCTGTAATGTAACGTTACAGATTCGAAAATTTCATCAGTGATGGAAAATAATCAAGCATCAAAATGAGCACTTTTATGTTACATTACAGGCGAATGCTCGCGGTGCGATTTGTCAGATAAGCAGATCTATCTGACAAATCGCAATATCATTCATTCTTAGTACAGGCTCGTTGCCTAAACACCCGTAACTAGGGCCGAAACAACGGATTTCTTGCTTAGAGATAAGACCCCCTGGTTCGACTGGAACCCAACTTGTTTGTTTTCCGAGGCAATGCTGACAGCATTCTGGGCACTGTTCCTATACACACACATGATCCTATAAACTATAACTATTTTGTTTCAGCGAGAATGTGGGTAAAATCCGAGTGTCTTCCATCACGGTGGCCCTTGCAATCATGTGTGCCGGCAAGCTGATGGACAAGGATTTTGGGAAATTCAACCCCTCAGGGAGCAGTGGTGGCCTAGTGGTATCGGTCCCGACTTACGAGTTGTAGGTCGTGGGTTCGAACCCAGCCTGGCGCATTACTTTGTGTAATTTCTTTCATCGCCACTGCTCTCAAAACGGTGAAGGAAAACATCGTTAGGAAACCGGCATGTCCTAGAACCATCAAATTCGAAGACATGTGACATCTGCCAATCCGCACTGGGCCCGCGTGGTGGATTATGGCCCACTCCCTCTCACAAGAGAGGAGGCCTGAGTCCCAGCAGTGGGAACGTTATAGGCTGATGATGAACCCCTCAGGGGTTGTTTTTAGTTTTAATATTTAGGTTTTATATAAAGTTCGTCTATATTAGTACTGTACTAAATAGTAACAATACTCCAAAATAAAACACTTTTTTTATTACCCATAAGTCGTCTTTAATGTTATCAGTCACCCTAATTACACAAGCAAGTGCAACAACCTATATTTTTCACAATAAAATAATTATTGTAATAAAATAATGTTTACGCAACACCTTTACATCACAATATCACGTCTTACGTGTATCAAGAAACACGATGGAAGGTGCTACGACACGTGCTTATCAACACGTGATAACAACGCATTACGCTCAGTTAACACCGAGACGCGACGCGGCGCGACTTGACACAACGATACTGCAAATGTGTATCTTATCGTGTAGTAAATAAAGTTAGATTTTGAGGCAGAATTAAAATGCAGCGCCGCGCCGCGCTTCGCCGCGCTGTTTTGTGACAGGTGTATCTTTTCGTGTAGAAAATAGAGTTAGAATTTGAATAGCTCTATTGAATTGTCCGCGCAGCGTCACGTTTCGGTCTGAGCTGACCCTTACTGATTACGTTTGCACGCTGTTTTAAATTATTATACATTGTGCTTAGACCTGCATTGAATTTTAAGAAGATGGTTTCCAATTTAGTCCTTTGCAAGAAAGAAACAGGGGTTCACATAACATCGAGATTTGAGATCAATTGGAAAAGGGTAGCTAATTGCAGTCACCGCCGTGGTGTGTAAACTTCTTTTGAATATTTTAAATTCATACCTATGTATTTTTGAGTTATTCCACGATCCCCAAACCGATACCCTGTCATATATTTTTACTTTCTAGGGGATCAGTTTTTGGGGATCAGAACGGAATAACTCGTATTTTTAAGTTGCTAAACATAAACAAAGAAAACTTCAAATAAAATGATTTTGCTGGTAAATAAATTATAATTTTACTCCAATAAAAGATTCTGATTGAATAGAACGTCTATTAATCCGTATATTGAACGTATCAATACACAAAATAATTTCAAATAAACAAAGTAATACAAATAAAAATACTTCAAAAATGCGAGGAAAACGTATCACAAATCAAATGTTTCTGAGTAAAAAAACTCTCAAGAGAATGAATAAAAAAATACTTGGAAAAACGAGTCAGCCATACGCGAGTTTTCAGATAAGAGCGATTGGAAACGCCGATAACGTTCCTTCAAATCAGAAAATACTTTACATTCACAATAATAAACTAATAAAGCAGAACGGAGCTCAATGATTTCAAGTATTTCGTCTAAAAAAGCCATAAACGCCCCTAGTAACTACAATCTACATTATTTGAAAGGAAACTCTATTTCCGGAACACTAAAGTTTATTTCCCATTGCTCTGTAAACGATTTGAGGAAAAATGCATGAAAACCGCAACTCCATTTAAAATTGGACGGTATTTCTAGTGAGCAAAGTTGGTTTTCAGTTGCAATGGAGGTGCTATTACGATGTTTTGCCAAATGTCAAGATCGCGAATGATTATTCCGCAATTCCATTTGAAATTAGACCGTATGTCTAGTAAACAAAGTTGGTTTTCAGTTGAAATGGAGGTGTTGTTACGATGTTTTATCAAATGTCAAGATCGCGAACGATTATTCACAATAGAGCGATAGGTTATATGATATTGTTTACCTTATGTTAATGTAGGATTTGTTTGAGAATTAAGGAAACTAGAGTATGGGGATAAATTGTATGATCTGTTTTGAAAAGGGATTTGGGCCAGCGTTTCTGGACGAGTTTCTCGTTATAAAATACATTGAGATTTAATGGCGGCTGTTAATTTCGGCCGTGGCAGCTTAAGATTTGATATTTATGGCACGTGGTTATTTGAAAACTGTTCTGACCTAGAACGCAAAAGGAAACGGAAGGTCTGTTAGTATGAGTTTCGCAGTCCCTTCCGCTCCATCTAGGGAATTGATTTAATAATTTAAAACCCAAAAAAAAAAAAGTTGGCACACAAAAAAAAAAAGAATTTTAAATTGCCATTCTGTTCAACTGCTTGGGTCGTGGGGTCGCGGGACCTATCATAAGGTTTTTTTTTTTATTAAGTATCGTTTGTCCGCGGGCTGAGGCGTCCGCGACTTTGTTTAGGTTTTAAAAATTGCTTATAAGTTATGTTTAAATTATGATGCAGTTGCTGCACTCCTACATCGGTCTTAATATCTAAACTTAAAAACTATGTGAGTCCATATATGTATGTTATTATTAGTTTTTTTTTCCCTTTTTTTGTTTTTTTTTTATATATAAGGTATAGCTAGTAGTTGTTCCGGGTCTGGGTGTTTGTGTATGTGAGTTTTCAATGTTTTTAAACGCACCGACGACACAGGCGAAATTCCTAATGTGGGGCAAAGTTAAAAAAAAAGAATAACCTCCCTTCCCACTCAGGGCGTGACGGAATCCTATTAGACACGTACTAACTGAAATCTGTGGTGTCTTTCAATAGCCCTTTATGTGCCGGAGTCGCGGTATACGTATGTCCCGCGGAAAGGCTATGGCCCTGTATAGGGGGGCCCCGTCAGCGTGCTGACACTGTTTGAGCCGCACGTGGAACACAACGCACCGTCGACCCGGATACGGTCCATTCTCGGACAGCGAGTCGCCCATTACTCGCCCTTCGCATATCCTGGATTATCACATAGGATACTTTTGTATCAAGATATTATGTACACGTGGAACATTTTTAATAAACGGAGACGACAGCAGCTTTTTTTTTTTTAGAGTGGTAAAATGATCAAATGAGTCCTCCAACCCCGGGCAGGGCGGGAGGGACTGTCAGACTTGTACTGACTAAAATCCACGGTGTCCTTCAATAGCCCTTTATGTTCCGGGGTCACGGTGATAGAAATAAGTCCCGCGACCCCGGCAGGCTTTGGCCCTCTGAGAGCAAAATGACGGGGGCCCCGTCATTTTGCTTACAGCTCTTTAAGGCGCGCGTAGAACACGACGCGCCGTCAACCCGGGCATGGTCCGTGGTCGGACAGCGAGTTGCCCTTTACTCGCTGTCCGCATGCCCGAGACGACAACAGCTAGTGGTAAAGTTGAGCTCCTTATGTTATGAGTTGAGCTACACGGTGACTGACACATGCTTGTACTGACTGGACAGGTCCACTCAAATCTGAGTAGTTCTTTCTTCAAAAGACCACCTCAGACACCTGCATGGTTCTCATATAACTTTTCTAATACAAAATTGTCTGGACTTTAAAAGAGACTGTGACCTCTGAGTTTGCTTCGGATGTTTCTTCTCAGAGTAACATCATTTATAATTAAAAAACAAAAGAAAAATTTCTTCTATCAGATTGAAATACAAAGAAGACGGATCACGATCCATACAAAATTACCCCACGTCCTATTACAAAGTGACGTATCTTTAAAAATAGATAAAAATGAATAAAAAAATATGGCATACTTCTCAACTTTATTTTTTTACACCTTCACATGTAAAAATTGTTTTAAAAGTAGTTCATGCGCTGATAAGAAAAAATCGTTCGTACGAGTATTTATGGACCGATTTTAAAAATTCTTTTTTTGTTTGAAAGGGTACTCCCAAGGTAGTCAGACTGCCATAAAGTCAGGTCTTCGGTCTTCATGGTCCTCGCGAAATGAAATGAAATTCTAAAAAATAAGCTTATTTTTTTCAATAAAGGTAGTTTTTAATATTTATTTTGTTAAATTAAATCAACTGACGATGCCTGCCCGGGTCGCAGGACTGTCTCACCTGGTAACCGCGGCCCTGGTACATAAAGGGCTATTGAAGGGTCACCGTGGATTTTAGTCATTACAAGTCTGAAAGTACCTCCCGTCCCGCTTTGGGCGGGAGGGCTCATAGGATGATTTTACTATGCAAAAAAAAAAAAGTTCAACTGACGATTACATCTTTATTCAAATGATTATGAAAACGTGAGAATAATTCAAAAATAAGCTCATTTTTAGGGTTCCGTAGTCAAGTGGCATAAAACGTAACCTTAGATTCGTCATGCCTATCTGTCTGTCCGTATGTCACAGCCACTTTTTGTCGAAAGTATAAAAGCTATCCTGTTAAAACTTGTAAAGTAGATGTAATTATGTGAACCGCATTAGGATTTTTACTTAAAAATAAAACAAAAGCCAATTTTGGGAGTACTGCCCATACTTAGAACTGAAACTCAAAAAAAAAATTCGCCTGACCCGTACGTTTATCTATGGAAAGGTCTTTAAAAAATGATATTGAGGTATTTTTTTCTAAACTGAAAAGTTTGCGCGAGAGACACTTCCAAAGTGGTTAAATGTGTGTCCCCCACCCTGTAACTTCCAAAATAAGAGTATGATAAAACAAAAAACAGATTAATGTGTAAAAAAGGCGCTTTTGGTGATATAGTTAAAAAAAATGTGAGGGGATGGGGAATTTAAGCATACTACAAAGAAAAAAACATTTTTCTATTGTTTATAATCTATACAAACGTTACGATGAATTTGGTTAAAAGGCGAGCATAACCCAAAGTACGTTACGTCATTTTCTCAACATTCATTTATTATTTTCGAAACCCCTTAAACATGGTTCAAAAAACCTGCCTTTCCTTTCTTCAGGCTGGTTCCGCATCCAGCCCAAATAAAATATTACACCCATAACATGGGAACACACGTCCTGCGCCCATGAATACAAGAACAACAGTGTTCAGCCACGGTATTCCCACCTTCATTTCGTCTATTATAAGCTTCGCTTGCCGCGTCGCGTCGCCATCGTTATTCGTTTCTCTCATTTCGACTAATCCCTGTCGTTACCTATTATCTCATCATAACGCAATAAATCAATAGAAACAACAAGAGAGTGAAACACTAATAATGTGAAGTAAAAAAATAAGCTTATTTTGAGATTTTACTTTAATGTCTCCAGGTTCCTGGAGACCGGAGACCTGAATATATGACAAATGGGACCTTGGGGTACCCTTTTAAACAAAAAAAGTTTTTTTTTAATCGGTCCGTATATACTAATACAAACGATTTTTTCATAAAAGCGCCTGAACTATTTTTAAAGCAATTTTTTCATATGAAGGGGTAAAAAAATGAACTTAAAAAGTATGCCATATTTTTTAATACATTTTTATCTTTTTTTGAGATATGTCACGTTGTTATAGGACGTGGGGCAATTTTGATCTATCTTCTTTCTATAAATGTTAAAGTCTTTCAGGTCCAGAACATCTATCAAAAGAATAAGGAAACCAAATAAAATTTATTTATTTAATTTTATTCTCCCTTAGAATTCTCTTTGAGTCCGACTCACTGCAATTCAAATACTTTTTTTTTTCATTAATAATAAATGCACTCTAGTTGAGATTTAAAACTTAGAGAGAAAAGTTATTTATAAAGTTGGAGCAGTAATTTTGTTAGCACAGTGAAAAGAAACTTATTAAGAAGTATGAAGGTACTTAATTTCACGGCACGGTTGATTTTTTTTAATAATAATAATAATCCACAACTATCACACAACGCCATCAAGTCCCAATCTAAATCTCCAGCCACCGTAGGCGCGGGCATGCGGACAGCGAGTAAAGGGCAACTCGCTGTCCGACCATGGACCATGCCCGGGTCGACGGCGCGTCGTGTTCCACGCGCGCCTCAAAGAGCTGTCAACAAAATGACGGGGCCCCCTCTCAGAGGGCCAAAGCTTGCCGGGGTCGCGGGACTTATTTCTATTACCTGAACATATGAGACCTCCCACCCCGAAACATAAAGGGCTACTGAAGGACACCGTGGATTTTAGTCAGTACAAGTCTGACAGTACCTCCCGCCCTGCCCGGGGTGGGAGGTCTCATTTGATGATTTTACCACGTAAAAAAAAAAAGTCCCAAACTAAGCAGAGCTTGTGTTATGAGTACAAGATAATTGATATACATACTTATATATTTCTAAATACGTACATATTATAGAAAAAATACACCCAGACACGACCAAATGATCGGGCTCATCACACAAACATTAAATTTGTCCTGGGTGGGAATCGAACCCACGACCTCCGGCATAGCAGTCAGGGTCACTAACCACAAGACCAACAGGCCTGTCGAAATGGTTTACTTTACCATTAGTTGTTCCCGCGGTTTCCTTCCCGCTGATTGGTTCCTTTGTGTTCGAAAGGGCTTCTACATCACGTTTTGACCTAGGGTGATGTGAAAGCCCCTTCGTACACAAGGCGACGCTAGTCTCCGATACCTTACGACTTTGGTATCCAGGCGACTATCGCAATACAAAATAGAGGTTCGTACACCGTCAATGGGGTGCAAAGTCGTAAGGTATCGGAGACTTGCGTCGCCATATGTACGAAGGGCCTTATAGTTTATAAAGCCTTCCTCGATAAATGGACTATCCAACACAAAAGAATTTTCCAATTCGGAAATGGAGATTAGCGTCATCATCATCATCATCTCAGCCATAGGACGTCCACAGCTGAACATAGGCCTCCCTTTTAGATCTCCATATATACCAGTTGGAAGCGACCTGCATCCAGCGTCTTCCGGCGACCTTTATGAGGTCGTTTGTCCACCTTGTTTGTGGACGTAATGTGGAGATTAGCGTGTACAAAAAAAAAACAAATCTGCTAGTAAGAAATTCCTTACATGAAACTCTTCTTTAAACAACTGAGTCCTACCTCCATGGGTGAAGCGGAAAGGACCGACTCGTACTGACCAAAATCCACCGTAAGAATGGAATTTCTAGCCCATTCAACTTCACCCATTCGCAAGGGTAGGTTTGTATGGAGAACCATACAAACCTACCCTTGCGAATGGGTGAAGAAGCAATCCCATACCATCACTGACTATCCTTTAATTTTAATATTCGACGTACAAAAGTGCCTTTACGATGCCCTAATTGAAAATTTAAATCAATGATTTGACTTTGACGTGTCCTTTCAATTTCCCTTTACGTTGTTACAGGTGGACAGTCTTGAGACAGTCCCTTTAGACAGTCCCGCGATCTCCCAAGGATATGTAAAAACTCTGGCCTGGCGATTGATTGAGGTCCTTGGTTGATTAACCAAGGACCTCACGACCACTTAACCAAAGAGGTAAGATAAGGTTTAACTCCTTCAAAATTCGGGGTAACCAAATCCCTTAATACCTTATCTATTATTTACTATGCGACCCTAGTACCTACATATGTAACCACATATTGGATTAGATAAGACTACAATAGCTAATCTAATTCAATGCGGGTTTACCTAATACGTGTAGCACCTGTATTGAATTATAGTAGCTGGTTTTGAGATATCTAATAAGTTATTATGGTCTAGCTTTTAGAATAGAATAGAATAGAAAAACATTTATTCGATATTGGACACACACACAGAAATAATAATCCCACCAAAAACATTTCATGTAAACTGTTGCCAAATCGAACACATATTAAGGTTTGTCCTACGAAAAAGATATCAGATCTCATGTACAACCAAGCTTCTGAATCTACACGGCCTAACTCTAGAAACCCTAACTTCACAAATTCTACAAATCAGTAAAATATATTTTTTGACTTTTTTGACTTTTTTGACTTTTCCTACTTTTTTGACTTTTTGATTCCACCCGAATAAGGTTTAAGGTCTCATACAAACTTGCACCCCCAATTTTAGGGGATGGGGGGTGAAAATTATAGGTTAATGAATTTGTTTGTTGATTGTATACTAAACTTAGACTAAATACCGAATTTCAAGTCTCTAGCACTGCAGGAAGTATCCTAACATCTTAAGGTCTCACACAAACATCCACCCCCCATTTTAGGCGATGGGGGGCGAAAGTTATAAGTTTGTGAATTTTCTTGTTGGTTGTATACTAAACATATACAACATACCGAATTTCAGCTCTCTAGCACTGCAGGAACTAGCCAAACATTTTGATGATCATCGGTGTGTCAGTGTGTCAATATATCAGTGAATCAGTGACGAAATCCGTGTATTTTAGATGTCAATAAAATCTAAAGTATAAAAGCTATTCCATTGAGATTTTGTACGCTTAATAAGTCTATTATTGGTATCATATCCTGTGAATATGAACTATCTGGTACATCGGAAACCAACTCTATGAGGGTTCAAAAAAACGACAAAACACTTCGAGAAAAGGTAGGTAGTGCCCTTGCGCTTCGCTTGGCTCGTCTTGGCGTGGGGCACTGTCGTGCCCCCAGATAAAAAATAAATAAAAAATACAATAACAATTTTGCTGAGCATGCCACACTAAACCACACACCAAAAGGGTTACCAACTCAGCATAGGCTGGGCGAAAGACACCCAGCGCTGGTTTTAGCGCTAGACGCATGTGGCTTGCGATTTGCAGGCGATCTTTTTTCTAGTGAATGATGACACCTCCCTTTTTTACGTGGTAATATCATGAAATGAGTCCAGGGCAGGACGGGAATGACTGTCAGACTTGTACTGACTGAAATCCATGGGGTCTTTCAGTAGCCCTTAACGTACCGGCGCGTTTATCTGATAGGACAGTCTGAGTGATTCCGGCAGGCTTTAACCGTCATCGGAGGTCACGTCAGATGGATGACACCCTCTGGTTTTGGTGTCTATTAAACTAACATTGGGAAAAACAACAGACCTCTAACATGCCTTTGCGCTTAAATATTTATTACACACTGGACTACATATAAGCCTAGGTTTCTGCTCAATAGTTTCCGTGACAGGTAAGAGTGATGTACACTGGTACTGGGTTTGAACTCGCAATCTTTTGAATGAAAAGCGAGTTGCTAAATCTTCGGGCCATTACGACTATAAGGACGGTGAGCAATGGTTAGATGGTCGTCCGATCAAGAACCAAGCCGGGGTCGACGGCACGGCGTATGAAACTTACACGCCTGCACCGACCCCTACCGAAACGTGTCAACTTGTCTGTTCCGACAACCCACGTGGTGAATTACAGCCCATTTCCTCTCACAGAGAAGAGGCTCGCGTTCAAGAAATGGCAACATCATAGGCTAACAAGCCTGTGTGTAGGCTAAGGCTAAGTGATTATCCTTATACCAAATGGGTCCCTTTTAATAAGTTTGTTACCGAAAAATTCGCTCCCATGTAAACATTGTTAATATAAGTCTAATGTATGAAGCAATTAAGGAGAGAGTGAGAAATTGACATAATCACCAAGCTTAGCGCCCAAATTTATGGTGGCAGTCTGTCATAATTAGGAGATATGAATCTGTCTCAGATGTTCGACGTTCGACGGTGCGTTGTGTTCCACGCGCGTCTCAAAGAGCGTCAGCAAGATGACGGGGCACCCCTCTAGAGGGCCAAAGTCTGTCGGGGTCGCGGGACTTACCTTAATGCAGTGACAGAGAAACGAAGGGCTATTGAAGCACACCGTGGATTTTAGCCAGTACAAGTCTGACAGTAAGGATGGGAAGACTCTGGCTTTCTTGCATAAATATCTGCTCTTTCTCCTTTCAGGATTAAAACTTAACGAATGTTAGAAATGGGTGACTAGATATAGGTTGGGTTATATAACTCACTCAAAAGCCATCATAGTGATGAATGAAAACATTCGTAAGGAATCATAAAATTCACGGAAAAAAAATCAGGGAACAGAGAAATCGGGGTACAAAAAACGTAGATTTCGACGAATTGAGAAACTACTCCTTTTTTCACATCTGTTTTTTTTTAATTTTTGTTAGAAACTAAAATATTGAATTTCATTACTTTAAGTAACAGGGGCCTTAGTCAAACAGCATACGACATTAAACGACAATCGTTATCGTTCATCAGTCACCAATACATTTTCAACTTTATACCTCAGCGCGTAAAGTTGAAAATCTATTAAAAACTGCTAATCGATAACGAACGAAACAAACGAAAACGATCTGTGAACTTCAATAGATTTTTAACTTTACGGTCTGGGGTATAAAATTGAAAATGTATTGGTGACTGATGAACGATAACGATTGTCGTCTACTGTCGAATGCTGTTTGACTAAGGCCCCAGATTACAATATTTTTAAACTCTTGCTACAAGAAAGGTAAACATTCGTTGAACACTTTGTCTAAAAAACTGTTCACTGCAAAATGACAAGGTGACGTTGACTTATGGGTTGTTCTGGAGTTAAATTGTTTTTAGACAATAATTTTCAACTTTATATTATTAAGGGCCGTGTTCACGGACTTTAAACGACGTTTAACCATCTATTTGACATTTGATGTGAGTTGTCATACAACAATTTACGATTTTTAAGATACGATGTTTAAGAATTCATCGGCCGATTACTCAAACATTGGTTAAACGAGAGGCGGTGAACTCGGGTCTTAGAAGGTTAATTTTCTAACCCATTCTTCTCTGTCAGCCAACATGATAACATTTACTCATTTTTCTTTCATTTATCAATCACCTCACAATCCATCTACTTCTAAATGATATGAATATACTTACACGAGTTAGTCCAAAAATACTTTTGACCATTTACTTGAATTTTATTCAAGTGTTAGATACATTTTAGGGTTCCATACTCAAAGAATAAGGCTGAGGAGCTCGTGGCTAAATAATTACAGCCGCACAGGCCGATCTTCCGGGTTAAGCCGCGCTTGCCTAGGTTGGTCTGTGGATACTGGCCATCTTTCATAGCGAGTTTCCTCCGTGCCTCGGAAAGTACGTAAAGCCGTTAAAGTCTGACAACCAGTCTTACCATGGAGTATGCTATTACCCAGATACTAGGTTGTGGAGGTTCGACAGGCAGTCGCTCCATGTAAAATACTGATATCTAGCTGAATCTGGTTCGACTGGAAGCTGACCCCAATATAGTTGGGAAAAGGCTAGGCAGATGATGATGACTCAAAGAATAAGGCCTGTCCATTGATGCGGAACGAGCTGGCGGAGCGGAGAATCGAGGAAATATTAACCAATAGGACTGCAGTAAATCTTCACTCCTTTTCAAAGATACAATCCTATTGAATAATATTTCTCCGTTTCTTCGCTCCAAACCCTCGCTCTGCTCCTATGGACAGGCAGCTCTAAACGGGAACCAATAACCAAGATTCCGCTATCCGTTTGTCTGTCTGTCTGCCCTTCTGACATCAGTCTGTATCTCATGAACCGTGATGGTTGGGTATTTCTGTTGCTGCTGTAACACCAAATACAAAAAAGAGTGCAGAAATAAATAATAAATTAATCAAGTCATTTTTTTGAGGTCTTTACATAGCTATAATGGAATCCTTCGCGCACGGGTCGCACTAAACATAACCGGTATTTATTTTTCTCAATAATAATTTTGTATTTGTATACCCAAAGGTAGAAAATTAGGAAAAAATCGTAACACTTCAAGATACTTCAGAAGTCTTAAAAACAATTACTGAAGCTTTCGTTTCGAGCATTCTCAGTCTCTAGAGACGTCTTTCAACACGGCTAAAGACTAAATTTGACTTAAGGACCATTACGACACAAATGAAATGCTCAAGGAAATTCAAGTTCTTTGTCTTTGTTTCGTAATAACCTATTATGAAATAAAATAAAAACATGCTCTACATATTTTGAGAAAAAATAAAAAATAATTATACAGGGTGTTAAAGTAATAAATAATTATACAGAGTTCCTAAGAAATTTTTCCCGTATTTCTTATGGATAAGGATTTCTTCCTTTTGTCCAATTTAAAAGAAACGCCCTGTATATTACCATCATAATGATCTATCGTAAACAAAAAGAAATTACTCTCAAACCAACTTTCACATTTATGATAGTAGTAGAATTAGTAAGAAATACCAGTCCAAAGCCATAGACCTGTGGTGTTCCCACTGGTGGTTTAATTAACTCTGGGACCAGAGGCCAACTGGCCAGAGCCTCAAACTTTTTTTTAAACTTTCCCCACACTAGTAATTTCTCCTGTGTCGTGGGTACGTTTACAAACATATAAACTCACATACACCCGACACTAGTAAATTCTCCTGTGTCGTGGGTGCGTTTACAAACATATAACACACAAACGCCCAGACCCGAAGCAACTACTTGTGGATCACACAACTATTAGTTCCGTGCGGGAATCGAACCCACGACACGCAGCGCAGCATTCCAATCGCTTAGCGACTGCGTTAATCGTGTCGTCTAAATTAAAAAGAAATAAATGAAGTTAAAAATTACTAATTTGAAAACGAATAGTCCCCGCCAGATAAGTCTGGAATAAAGGTCATTGATCCTAGTTAGAATTCCATTATACTATCGTTCGAATTTCAAGACTTAAATGTAAGGTCACGGTCGCCTCTTACCACGATTAGTTTGTTTTGATCATGTTACGACACTTTCTTTGCATTTTTCCGAATGGTTTTGGTTTTGGAATATATTGGTAGACGCGGGTCAACGAATTTTATTCCACACTTATCTGGCTCAAACTATAATCAAGGTTAAAATGTTCATTTTCAACCCTCTACGATCATTGTAGCGTGAATGAATCCTTCAACATTTAATCGGACTATTTATGTGATCAGACTATGGAGCCAAAGCTTTACTAAGTCTAGCTTATTTGAACAGGACAAAAGCCCAAAATCATATTTGAATAGGAATATTGAGCAGGTTACATTATATCCCCCTATTGTTTTAGTCTATTTTGGCTATTGATGAGGATGACTAGAGAGTAAATTATTAAGGCTACAATATTTAAGAGGCCATACTACCTCAAATGGCTCAGCAGAATCCTCTGATACGCCGAAAATAACGCAGCATTAATTTTGAAATAAATAATAATATATATGGTAAAGTTGAGGATTCATGTTAGGTCTTATGTTCCATAAAAAATACTCGATAGAAAAAAAAAAACAAAGTTACCTCTGAATTGAACAATAAACCGCTGGCAATCATAAAATAATTAAAATTAGATTATGAAACTTTTTATACTAACTGAACTAAAGCGCCGTATTCACCATCTGTCACGGCTGTACGTCATGCACGATGCACGACGCAAAAACAACGTGAATAGGCTTGACGTACATCATAATCACGGTGTTTTTGCTTCGTGCATCGTGTATGACCTTGGCGGGACGTACAGCAAGATGGAACGTGAATACGGCGCTTAACTATAAAGCAGGTCTTATGTTATTTAGTTTTTCGATTTTCCTTTTTTTTTCGCCTTAAAATAAATAGATTTTCGCGTAGACAACTATAAGAAAGAGCAAGCAATAGTGCGTGGTACCATTTATCCATTTTAATAACCGTGTAGAATTTTTTTCAAAGTAAATTAGGTTCTTTTTTGGGCAGTAATTAAACAGAAGCCGATTATAAATACCAATTAAATAATAACATCATAAGTCAAGGTTAAGCTGCGATTACCGAGATTGGTCCGTTTATAGGTGACATTTATCACGGTGAGTTTCTTCCATGCCTCGAAAGAAACGTAAAGCCGCTGGTCCCGGCTGTCATTTGTAGATTTTTGATAATCGTTTACTGTTAGTCAGAAGCTTGAAAATCTGACAGCCAGTCTTACTATGCAGTATCGTATTACTCAGTTAGCCCCTTCGTACACTAGGCGACTCAAGTCTCCGATACCGTACGACTTTGACATCCATTGACGCGTGCCTGTGTACGAACCTCTTGGATTTGTATTGCAACAGTCGCTTGGATACCGAAATCGTAAGGTATCGGAGACCTGCGTCGCCTTGTGTACGAAGGGCCTTACTGTGTTGTGGAGGTCCGATAGGCAGTCGCTCCAAGTAGAATACTGATATTCAGATGCATCTGGTTCGACTGGAAGCTGTCCCCAATATAGTTGGGAAAAGGCGAGGCACATGATGACTTTCAAAGTAAATGTAAGTTTCTGTGTCGCGGGTCTTATACCATCACCGTGACCCCGGAACATAAAGGGCTATTGAAGGACACCGTGGATTTTAGTCAGTACAAGTCTGACAGTACCTCTCGCCCTGCCCGGGGTGGGAGGTCTCATTTGATGATTTTACCACGTAAAAAAAAAAAAAGTTTCTGTGTCATATCGGATAAAATATTTTTTGCTTACCCATTTTACCAGAAAGTATTCGACTACACCCTCAAATGATGTTACCGATGTCTGGATCAATTTCCTAGAAACCTTTTAGCTACATAAAGGTTTTCTGTGGAAGATCACTTTCAGTGATAGGACACCCTGTTTTTTTTTGTAACAACTATGGATCATATTTTGTTGTTTTTTTTTTCTGACTTACTATATAATATACTTTTTTGTTTATCCTGTATGACTCGATAGGTGCGTCCACACAGAGCGAGCAGCCTCGCGAGGCATTTTTGCTGCGCGAAGCAGCTTTGTTAGTGTGGACGCCTCGGACGAGGCTTGCGCGCTTTCCTCGGTTGAGGCACGTCCACATTAATAGAGCTGCCTCGCGCGGTAAATGCCTCGCGTGGCTGCTCGCTCTGTGTGAACTCACCTAATAAATACTCTTTCTTGCAATTTTTCTTCACATTGAAAGGGTATGAAATTTTACTTTTATAAGTTGTGGAGGCTTGTCAGCTTATTACCTTTACTTTGCACCTCTTTTTTGTAACGAATCGTTTATTTCTATTATTTTCTTTTAGTGTAGGAATCCAGACGTAAACATTCTCGCAACAAACAAATCCCAAGAATTTAATTATTTGAGAGAGCAAAGTCTGTAAAAATTCGGATTTGTTTTTGAATCTTGGAGTTAAGCCAGAAGAGATAATAGCGAAGGCTTTTCGCTTGTTACGTGTTTCATACTTCAAAGTATTATAAAAAATAATGGGTGCTAGTTAAAGTTAAGTATTCGGGTTCATGTGGTTCATAACTAGGCAGTATTTGTAGGCATACACAGTTTGTGTAAAGTTTGGCACCTCTTATGAACTTCTTACATGCACGATCTCGAGTCATCATCTAATCAATGTTTGGCGCCGCCTCAAAATTTATTTTTTGCTTTTCAGTTCGATGTTTCGTCGATTTGATTTTTTTTTAAAAGGTCTTATTTTGTTCCCAAAATCAGGACGACTTTTAGCTCAAAGTCTACCAAATTTAATATAGGAGTACGTCTCGAACAAATTGGTTCTGATGTTTTCTCATAGTAAAAAGAAGCGGACATAAAACCGTAATCCAGCAAAATTCCTAATGATTCACTTCGTGAATTTCCAGCAACGCCATTATACCCATATTTTTTTTATATTCATAAATGGCACAAGCAGAATTGCGTATCATTTCTAAACATAGACTTATAGCATTGACTGAACATCTCTTTTTCCTTTAAATTAACATAGACATTTACTGCCTATATCGTACAAGAAAGAGATAGACAGACCTAAAAATTTTTGCTCTTTAAGAGAGAGAAAGAGCGATATTTTTTTTTACAAAAATTGCTAATGCACAGTCCATACAGATTGCAGTCTATGTTTATGGCAAGCAAAACTGCTTGTACGTGTAAACATTTTACGAATTTTAAAACACTTGTCAATTGAAGTTGCCTTTAATTCACGAAATGAATCTATAGGAGAGGTCCTTTTATACCCGGAGAACCTACAAATACTTGTACCCTTTGAAGATTGAAGAAAAGACGGAGATAAAGAAGCCAAAAATCTAATATGAACTAAAACCAATAAACCTTTCTTTAAGCCAATTTTGGGACCCATACATGCAAATTAATTTATCAAGACCATGATGAGAATCGGGATCAGACACACAATGGGAATTCCCATAGTAATTGACTTTACTTTGTTGGTTTTAGTCCCTAGGGGTCAAAAATACAGAGGTTGAATAAACAGTCTCTCTTTGTTGTGGGCAGATCTTTGTGACCTTTTGTTACGTAATATTTAATTAATGAACGGTGGGCAGTGATGGTAAGTTAATAATAATAATCCTATTCCACAACTATCACAAAACGCCATCTAGTCCCAAGATAAGCAGAGCTTGTGTTATCGGTACTAGACAACTGATAAACATACTTATATATTTCTAAATACATACATATTATAGATAAATTATACCCAGACACAGAACAAATGATCGTGCTCATCACACAAACATTTGTCCTGGGTGGGAATCGAACCCACGACCCCCGGCATAGCAGTCAGGTTCACTAACCACTAGACCAACAGGCCTGTCAATGGAACTGCTATCGCTGTAAGACGTCACGGTAGGCCTCAGGTGCGTACTTTCCCGTGCTGGTGCGGAGGCAGCGAGTGGTGCGAGGGAGTGAGCGCGCGGTCGGAGTCGCTGGTGCTGGCGCTGTCGGCCGCGGCGCGCTAGCGACTCACCACCTTCTTCGGAGTGGTGGTCGAGTTCGAGTCCGACTCGCGACCGAAGCTTCCGGTGTGAGTGTCCTAGTGACCAACAGGCCAGTCAAAATTTTAGCTATACAGTTTTGTTATAAAAGTTAATTGTGTTACTAACATAGGTATAAGTTTACATTGTTAATAACACTCTGAATATAATGTATCTAGTTTAAGTACGAGATGTGGGCACGCAAAACTCATGACTGGTGCCCTGAAACAGCGATGCGGGGCCGCGGTAGATCTCGAAGGAGATGCCGGGACGAGCTGGATGTCTTCCTTGAGAATTGGAAAGAGGTGGCGCAAAGTCGTGAACATTGGAAGGATTAGAGGGAGGCCTTTGCACAGCAGTGGGACAGTTCAGGCTAATAATAAATATATGTAAAAAAAGGTTAAGTAATTCTATGGGCCCTGTTGCTTTCAATAAATGATAAATTATTATTATTATTAGCCACTGCTGGGCAAAGGCCTCCCTCCATTCCTTCCAATTTTCACGACCTTGGGCCACCTCTTTCCAATTCTCAAGGAAGACATCCAGCTCGTCCCGCTATCTCCTTCGAGGTCTACCGCGGCCCAGTGTCGCTGTTACAGGGCACCAATCCTGAGTTTTGCGTGCCCAAATCTCGTTCGGCATGCGGCAGACATGTCTTGCCCAGATAAATAACAATAATAATTTAAACAATATGGTACTATGGATACTTATCATATTAGGTACTTTTTTTGTAATTTTTTTATTTTACCTCTGTATGAAGCTGAATGAAAAGTTTGGTTAATGAAATTTTGTAAATATCAATTTGACATGACGGGGTCCCTCTATAGAGAGCCAAGGCCTGCCGGGGTCGCGGGACTTATCTCATTACCGTGACCCTGGAACTTAAAGGGCTCTTTAAGGACACCGTGGATTTTAGTCAGTACGAGTCTGACAGTCCCTCCCGCTCTGAACTGGGTTCGGGAGAATGAAATTCGGCACCTACGGTACTTTCACAGTTTTTATGTCTGTGACTGGGACTGTAGCACCATAACTATTTTTGTACTAGTTTTATTTTGTCTTTTGACAGTTCAAAAGTGTCGGTTATGGCCTAGTTGAAATAAACGTTTTGATTTGATTTGTACAGAAATAGATTTTAATCTGGAATAGCATAATAGGCTATTATTATAGAAGTATTACGATCTATCTAGTGCGATAATTTCAATAGCTATAGTGTAACGCAATTCAATCACATGGGTACTTATAAAGTTCCAAGTACGGTTCATTCAAAGTGTCTAGACCTAATTCAAAAGCCTATTACATCTCCAATACAAAGCAAATCTACAAACGAACTAAATTCAAGCAATCATAAATGTTCACCGATGGAAAAGAGGTCCTTTTGTACGAGAATAGATTGTAATCTCACTACAATAGAGTTCAATTTGGATTGGGAAGCGCTGTTGTAGTCTAGATTGCCGTCTTCCGCCCAGCTCAGATTGGTGCAGTTTAATAGAAGCTAGATTTCGCGGATGAGTGGCTCTTGTGATTTCAATTTTGAAATATTTTGATGCTTGTGTGCCAAGAAAATTTTGATTCTCCGTGACCGAAACCGTCTTTTTTTCTTTTGTCTAGGGTGATAAAATCATCAAATGAGTCCTCCCACCTAGGGCAGGAAAGGAGGGACTGTCAGACTTGCACTGACTAAATTCCAAAATTATCCTACAATAGCCCTTTACGTTCTAGGGTCACGGTTCAGGAATTTCCACCAAACCGGCATAATCTCTTAAAACCAAAAATTCGAATACAGATGACTTTGATTTATCAATCCGCACTGGGATCGCGTGGTGGATTATGGCCCACTTGCTCTCACAGAGAAGAGGATTGTGTCGCAACATTGGGATTTTTATAGGCTGATGATGATAATGGTGATGAATAGTTGTATAATTATGTAGTTTGAACGTAACATGCTACAAAAAATGAGATCAGTCCGAGGCAAATCTGTAAAGTTACATTACAGGTGAATGCTCGCGGTGAGTGAGCGCCCTTTGCATACGAGTCCTATCTGGTGTTTCTTGCAAAATAAACCGCAATGCACGAAATCTAGATCTACGTAGTTCATAATCCGTTCAATTTCCAAAGTAACACAATCATGCACCACATGAAACCGCGGGGGAGTGAAGTTTCGCCCACACAGCACTGTTTACCATATATGCGAGATTTGATCTAACGAACTATAGCACTTTACTTTAGACCAGCGTTTCCCAACCTTTTTCAGCCACGGACTCCTAGGAAATCAAGCACAGTTTTCACGGACCCCCTTAATAAAATAAAGAGGGAAGAGTCCCAGCGCCCGCACGCACATTCAGTCCTGCTCACCGCACTTTGGCGCACGTTCGGCGTGCTGACTAAGCGTAGCGATTACGAAACATTAGCATTTATCCAGGTCCAGAGATGACACCGCGGACCCCCATACATATACTCGCGGACCCCCAGGGGTCCGTGGACTACAGGTTGGGAAACACTGCTTTAGACCATTCTGACACTATGTATTGCAATAACATAGTTGGGGTCCTGACAAAATGTTTGGTTCTGTGGTTTTGGTAGACTTCCACATTTAGGACATTAGTTAGGATTATAATAAGTCCAAGTTTCCTGACGGTGCTAACACCGGACATAGGTGAAGGCTAACCTTCACCTGTGTCAATAATGTCCAAAGTAAAATCCTAGTTGGTCGCGGGACTTATTGAATTACCGTGACTTTGTAATGTAAAGGGCTATTAAAGGACACCATTTCAAAGTGACCTTAGGGCCATGTCAAGGGCATGCGGACAGCGAGTAAAAGGCAAGTCGCTGTCAGACCATGGACCATGGCCGGGTCGACGGTGCGTCGTGTTCCATTCGCGCCTCAAAGAGCGTCAGCAAAATGATGGGGCCCCCTCACAGAGGGCCAATGCCTGCCGGGGTCGCGGTACTTATATCCATCACCGTGACTTTGTAACGTAAAGGGTTATTAAAGGACACCGTGGATTTTAGTCAGTACAAGTCTGACAGTCCCTACCGCCCTGCCCGGGTTTGTAGGACTTATTTGATGACTTTACCACTACACAAAAAAAAAAGATTTCTTGAAAAAAAAAACAGGTAGTTCTTATAAATGCATATTCCTCTCATCGTATATAAGCATTCTGTTATTACTCGTATTTTTAGCATATATTATCATTACATTACTTTTGTATCGAACGACAAATAGATGCATTGTGTCAGATAAACTCCGGGGGTTGAATCTATTTAAATAAATATGCTATAATTCTTCACTGAGCGTCTGTGGGCAAGATTCCAAGGAAAAGTATTGTAAGAGGTCTGAATGGTGCAGGACATTTGTCTTTTGTAGTCAAACACATTGATCTGACTACCATGCAACTACTACACAACTTTGGTTAAATTAAATTTGGGCCCAAAGATATTATGACGACATTTGGTAGACATGGCCTGCTCAGTCGCATTTAAGCTAAGCTTGAATAGCTGTTTCATGCGTTCTTACTCCAGGCATTTTTTGTGCCTCTTTATCGATGTGAAAATCTCAAGTTATCCCTATTACGGAAAATGGTGAGAGCAGTGGTGGCCCAGTGGTATCCGTCCCGACTTACGACTTGTAGGTCGTGGGTTTAATTTATTTCATCACCACTATACTCTCAAAACGGTGTAGGAAAACATCTTGAGGAAACCGGCATGTCCTAGAACCAAAAATTCGAAGATATGTGACATCTACCAATACGCACTGGGCCCGCGTTGTGGATTATGGAACACCCCCCACCCTGTCACATAGAGGAGGCCTGTGTCCCAGCAGTGGGAACATTATAGGCTCATGATGACTCGAAAAATAGTATGATAATTCTGTATCCTCAATAATTATTTGTCTAGTGATATAAATCAATTCTTGTACAAACACCCATTTCATATACCCGTTCAGGCGTCTCATGTTAGAGACAGACAGATGACAGTTACGTACTTTCTCTTGTATCATATTATTATGGATTAAAAGGATCGTCACAATATACATTTGTATCGTTTCGGAAAGAATCCTGCCACATAAATCTTTCGTGAAGAAAAATGGTGTTTTGTTACGAAAGATACGTAACAAGTTCATGATTTCTCTTATTCTAATACGAGTAGGTAGAACATTTTTGTGCCGAATAACAATAAATGTGTCTGTTGAGATAAGTGTGGAGGTTTCAGTATTTTTGCGAAAAAGAATTTCTTGTATAGACTGCTGAAATTAAACCTCAATAATTTGAGTCATATAAGGTAGTTTTTTTACTTTACTTTCAAAAATTAGCGCGATAAGAGACAAGATACCTATTAAAGCAGGCAGGAACTTAGCAGGCGTTTGGCTCTTTATGGAGCCCCGTAAAATTGCTGACAGCTCTTTTAGACGTGGAACACGACGTGCCGACGACCGGTCATAATCCATGATTGAACGGCGAGTCACACGTCACAACTCTAAAAATAGGCCTAGCTTGAATACGGCATTCTAAATGTACTGTGGCACTGGTATGCTACCGTATCGCTGATTCATTGTTACCGTTTTATGTAGACTGGTAATCGTTTATTAGGTTAAGTACGCCACAGTGGGCCTGGAGTAGTGCCATAATGAGTACACTAGGCTATTACAATACTGCTACCAGTACTTTGCTAAGCCTGCTATTGCGGTTACGTTTGGTAGGTATGACGTCATAACTACCTTTATGTGATGCTCTGGCTCTTGGCTAAATAATTATAACCTCACAGATCTCGTGCTAGACCGGGCTGTTTTGTGAAATAGGTGATCAACTTTCTCTTTCGACAGGCCTGTTGTGTAGGTCTAGTAGTTAGTGACCCTGACTGCTATGCTGGAGGTCGTGGGAACGATTCCCACACAGGACAAATGTTTGTGGGATGAGCACGACCATTTGTTCTGTGTCTGGGTGGAATTTATCTATAATAATGTATGTATTTATAGAAATATATACGAGTAAGTGTTTTTATCAGTTGTCTAGTACTATAACACAAGCTCTGCTTAGCTTCGCAAGACGATCTCCGGCCACCGTAGGCGCGGGCATGCGGACAGCGAGTAAAGGGCAACTCGCTGTCCGACCATGGACCATGCCCGGGTCGACGGCGCGTCGTGTTCCACGCGCGCCTCAAAGAGCTGTCAGCAAAATGACGGGGCCCCCTCTCAGAGGGCCAAAGCCTGCCGGGGTCGCGGGACTTATTTCTATTACCGCGACCCCGGAACATAAAGGGCTACTGAAGGACACCGTGGATTTTAGTCAGTACAAGTCTGACAGTACCTCCCGCCCTGCCCGGGGTTGGAGGTCTCATTTGATGATTTTACCACGATAAAAAAAAAAAAAAGCTCTGCTTAGCTTGGAACTAGATGGCGTTGTGTGATAGTTGTGGAATATTATATTATATCTTTAAAAATGAAAAAAGAGTGGGGGCTACACTAGGAATTTCTCCTGTATAGTGGGTGCGTTTACAAACATAGAGACTCTCATACACAAACACCCAGACCCGGAACAACTACTTGCAAGTCATATTAATATTTGTTACGTGTGGGGATGGAACCCGCAACACGCTGCTCAGCAGTTCATGGCTGAAGCATTGTGCTAATCGTACCGTCATTCACAAAACAATCCATTTTTGAATTAAGCGAAAATTTTCACAAAAAAAATATAACCTTGTTTATGGAGCTAGCAAAAGTGGAGAAATATGTACGTAAACGAAAATTGATGAAACTACGGCCCTTCTTAAATTCACAGAGTCCCAAGCTAAGCAGAGCTTGTGTTATGGGTACTAGACAACTGATAAACATACTTATATATTTCTAAATACATACTTATTATATATATATTACACCTAGACACAGAACAAATGATCATGCTCATCACACAAACATTTGTCCTAGGTGGGAATCGAACCCACGACCCCCGGCATAGCAGTCAGGGTCACTAACCACTAGACCAACAGGCCAGTCATTCCTAAGTTTTGTTTTTGTCAAATACAATGATTAAAAAAAAAAACAAATAAAACGTGTTCATAATCTTCAAAACCGAAGGATTAATTAAATTTGTAATGCATTAATGATAGGATAGGCGTCAGATGTCAAGATAATAAGGTCCTCCAAGCCGATAGTCCTCCAAACTACAAACTCTAGAAAATTCCACCTCAAAATTTTCAATAACTAAAATGAAAGGAAACCCATTAAAGTTTCATACAACTTTAGCATAAAATTGTATTGTTACTGAAGACTTCAAGGGCGAAAGTTGCTCAATAAACTTCCATTAGAAGTCGTTGAAGACGTGGCTCTGGTGCCACACTTATCCGTGTCAATAGGGGGCTGTTTGCATTTTAGCTGTGGGTTAAGGTATGAGCGACGAGTGGTTTTTCCTTATTTATCTACCTGTTAGATCCAGGTAGAAGAGCTTCTTTTACTTAAAAGCTAACAGGGGCCTTAGTCAAACAGCATTCGACAGTAAACGAAAATCGTTATCGTTCATCAGTCACCAATACATTTTCAACTTTATACCCTAACGCGTAAAGTTGAAAATCTATTGACGTTCTCAGATCGTTTTCGTTTGTTTCGTTCGTTATCGATAAGAAGTTTTTAATGGATTTTTAACTTTACGCGCTGGGGTGTAAAGTTGAAAATGTATTGTAGACTGATGAACGATAACGATTGTCGTTTACTGTCGAATGCTGTTTGACTAAGGCCCCTGGTTATCTCTCAGGTTTTACGCGAAAATTTCCATACTTATCTAGGTATGGGATTTGTAAATCAGACTTAGCTGCACCCAGGGCCAAAAAATATTTTATTTGATTTGATTTTACCACCTAAGAAAAAGTTCTGTATCAACCAGCGACAAGACCAATTATGCTGAAATGAGCCTATTTGGCATAGGCGTGAGTTATACAGTATTTTGTTGTTTAATTTTTTAAGACTTATTTGCTTTTTTTTCATACAGGACAACCAAAAGTTAATTTTATTGTTTAAAGACTTAAAAAAAAAAAAACGACAGTAACCAGTTTAAATTCGCTTAAGGACATAAGTATACAGTTATGTTAGGATTCGGATTCACAAAAAAAAAAAAACAAAAATTGAAATGCGCAAAAAATCTTCCTAAGCAAAACATGATTTACATAGCAAAAACATCGTTACTAGCTAACACCACATTTATTTAGTGTTTTCCATTAGGATTGGCTTGTATACTAAACGGATGCAGGTAAAAGGTAAATACCATGTTTTTGAGCTGCTGCATTTCTTGACTGCGCATCTTAGTTAGTACTAGCACAATACCCTTTGATAAGCCTGGTTATCAAGCTATTATTTATTACCGCTGACTACCAACCAGCAACGACTGTCAAAAGTCGTAAAAAAAAACAAAACTTTGTAAACAAGACTTAAATCTTCACTTAGAGTTGCCTGCCAATCACAAAAAAAGATAAGATACAATTTTTGGCATAAATCCAACCTGTTGCTATGACACCGTTGCAAACTCCTTCAACTGCCAAAGCGCATATCCGCTTCAGCTTATCGCTTGAAAACTTTTGAAACAGGAGATGAAATAAGTTCGTCGTTGGCAGCCGTCAAGGCTAGATGAGATCCTCGATAATGTTCGATAGTTGCTCTAGTACTGTTTTCAGCAAACAGATAATATGCAAGACATGCTTAACTGGTACGAAGCTTTTGAGATCTACAAGATATGCAAGCGTATGTAATTAATATCTACAGAGTATGATTTCGATTGGAAACTGGGGTACTACTTCGAAAGCACGAAGCTCGCAGATTCGGCCGACGTTTCGGGCGTTTATTTCATCTTACTGGCAAAACTAATGACCAGAAGTGGCAACTTTGGCTTTGGGTCTACCCAATGGGGTCGATTTGATTTAAGTCCGTCAACGAAAAGACAGGAACGGATAGAGATAGTACTAACGTTACTAATGTCAAAATCAAGTTGCAGACCGATAATATCGCTGTAACCATTTTAACGCGGAGCTAGGGTCATCAAATTGCAATAAAAAAATGTGATACCAAAAATTTCCGAAAGTGGTGGCGCGGACTAGGAGCTATCAGTTAAATCGTTCATTCTTAATTCAGGCTCGTAGTCAAAACGTCTGTCAGTTCCAGTTTTCACGATTTATGGGGTCTAATGTCTATCATTAGACCCCATAAATCGTGAAAACTGGAAGTCATGGAGAGAGGCCTTTGCCCAGCAGTGGGATGATGTAGGCTAACAGTGTTAGACGATTTAAAAATTGGTATCATCATGATTAGACAGTTATCCCGACTCCCGATGTGTCAAAAATTATGAATTATGCAATGCTATAGGCAACAAAATACAATATTTTAACGTACTAGGTTAATAAAGTAACTGATTCATATTTTGCGAAAGGATTTTTATGTGCAAAATAAATCATACGAAATGGCTTTTATGTGCTATACTGTTGACGGTGCACGCGTGTATAGTTTTTTTAATGTTTTGGGTTAAGAGCGTGTACGCCTGCTATAGGGCAAATAAGCATTTAAGTCTTTAGTCATGTCACCGTTACCCGGGACATAAAGGGCTGTTGAAGGAGACCATGGAGTTTAGTCAGTACAAGTCTGACAGTCCCTCCCGCCATGCCAGGGGTGGAAGGACTCATCTGATGATTTTATCACGTAAAAAAAAAGATACTAGGACGATGCCTGTATTATGGATTGCGATTTTGACACCAATTTGGTTTGAACATTTGAACAACTAATATAAAAGGTAAAAAGGGTAAAAAGACTAACTAAAACTACAACAAAAGAGAAAAAAAACTTCTCTTTCGGAAGTCGGTGGATTTGTTTTTATTTTATTTTATCGACTTTTTCCGAAAGAAGTCGGTTCCTTTCTTTTGCGTGTTTGTGTCGCTCTGTGCCCAAAAAGACCACCTTTTGCAAGATGTCTTGGATTTCGTATTCATCTTACTAAGCCAGACCTCTTTTGGCTGTTTCAGTTCCCAGTCTTAGCAGCTCACCGTACAGCTGAAGTATGTATACGTATAGGTCATAATATTGTTTTTTTTTTAATGTAAGATGGGTTTGCTCTTGACCTTAGTCTAGGTCAGGAATGACTAAGAAAAGGTCGACGATGGAGCGAGCTTACCCAGAAGAAGCCTGTTCACTCTAACTTTGAAGATATTAGGGTTGTATGCGTTCGGAAACACAGACGCAGGCAGAGAGTTCCACTCCTTCGCTGTCCTCATTATAAAGGACGTTTGGAAACGCTTAGTGCGAATTGGTGGTATAGCAATAAGGAAAGGATGGTAGTTTGCCGTGCGTCTGGATGTGCGATGATAGAAGGGGGCTGGTGGGATGAGGTCGTGGAGTTCTTGGGCACACTCTCCGAAGTACAGTCTGTAGAAGACCGACAGGCAGGCGACTTTGCGGCGATGAGCCATGCTATGGAGCTTGGCATTCACCAATTTAACGTCGCCAACGAGCCTCCTAGCTCTGCGTTCCACTGAGTCAAGAGCGGCAAGTTGATATTTAGCTGAGCCATCCCAAAGGTAGAGCAGTGGTGGCCCAGTGAGAGCAGTGGTGGCCCAGTGGTATCGGTCCCGACTTACGAGTTGTAGGTCGTGGGTTCGAACCCAGCTTGGCGCATTACTTTGTGTAATTTATTTCATCACCACTGCTCTCAAAACGGTGAAGGAAAACATCGTGAGGAAACCGGCATGTCCTAGAACCATCAAATTCGAAGACATGTGACATTCTGCCAATCCGCACTGGGCCCGCGTGGTGGATTATGGCCCACTCCCTCTCACAAGAGGGGAGGCCTGTGTCCCAGCAGCGGGAACGTTATAGGCTGATGATGATGATCCCAAAGGTGGCTGCAGTACTCCATGCAGGATCGGACTTGTGCTTTATAAAGTATCAAAAGCTGTCCAGGCGTGAAGTACCGCTTCACTCTATTTAGGATGCCCAGCTTTTTGGCCGCAAGTTGAGCTTTGGACTCAATGGTGGCGCCAAAGTTAAGACTAGAAGTCAACTCCATGCCCAGGAGCTCGAGTCGGTCATTCACGGGTACAGATTCACCCCGAAAAGTAGGAGTTTGGTTCAAACGACTCCTTTTTGCGGTAAAAAGACAAGCCTGGGTTTTGGTGGCGTTAAAAGAGACCAAATTATCGTCACCCCACTGGGAGACAAGGTTTAAGGCATAATTTGTCCGCTCAACCATGACCTCTCTCAGGGAACAAACCTCATCCCCATTGTTTTCATATTATCCTTCTTCTCATCGCTGCCATAGGTCAATCGGGAAGTGAAGCAATTTTTAGCAAGTACTAAATCAACCGCGCCGTTAGAATAAAATTTTACGATCATCCTTTTAAAACAGATAAACCGAAAAGAGCGCACTTCACAATTTTCAGGCCCCACTCATTTATGCAGAACTGTGAAAGTGGAAAAGTCATCTAAATTTCGTATATTTGAGAGCATAAAAAGGCAATTAAGCTGCACTGTGGATTTCAAAAGTGATTTATTAATACGATCCCAAGTGCATTTCTGCATATACGCTGGAAATAACTGAGTAATAATCCGCTTTTGTCGGTTTTAATTTATGTTCTGGTAGTACTGGGGTACTACTATCAAACACGAAACCCGTACCTTCTTCTGGGACACCCTCTCACAAAAGAGAGGAGGCCTCTGTCCTACTGCTGGGACACAGACCTCCTCTCTTTTGTGAGAGGGAGTGGGCCATAATCTGCAACGCGGGCCCAGTGCGGGTTGGCAGATGTCACATGTCTTCGAATTTGATGGTTCTAGGACCCATGTCCGACAAACATCAAATTCGAAGACACGAGACATCGTGAGGAAACCATTTTCCTCACGATGTTTTCTTCCCCGTTTTGAGAGCAGCGGTGATGAAATAAATTACGCAAAGTAATACGCCTGGCTGAGTTCGAAACCACGACCTCGTAAGTCAGGGCTGATACCACTGGGCCACCACTGCTCTTAATATGCTATTAATAGTTTGAGACAATTTCGTTTATGTATCTTATTTAAGCCCTAAAACTTTAAAATGCACAAACGTACAACCCTGAGAAGATTTAACAGGGCATTCAGCCGATTAACTCCTGCCCTAACTTAATCCCTTTGTCTTTAACGTCAGTTACTTTAGAGAATACAGAGTAGCCTCTCACTTCATCTATTTGGGGAACCACGAACTATGGCAACCTCTCTGAGGGAATTTCAAGACGAACGAAATCCATTATTAATTAAAAGTAGTCAAATGACTAAAATAATTTGGGGTGTCATAATTTAGTAAAAGTAAAAAATACCAGTGGTGGCCCAGTGGTATCGGTCCCGACTTACGAGCTGTAGGTCGTGGGTTCGAACCCCGCCAGGCGTATTACTTTGTGTAATTTATTTCATCACCACTGCTCTCAAAACGGTGAAGGAAAACATCGTGAGGAAACCGGCATGTCCTAGAACCAAAAATTCGAAGATATGTGACATCTACCAATCCGCACTGGGCCCGCGTGGTGGATTATGGCCCACTCCCTCTCTCAGAGAGGAGGCCTGTGTCCCAGCAGTGGGAACATTATAGGCTGATGATGATGATGAAAAAAGATACTTATTTTGAAATTTTGAATGTGAGTGTGTATGTTTGTAAAGGTATCCACAACCACACACAATGTGTCGTGAAAGTTAATTTTCACTTTTTGTTACAAAAATGGACAATATAACAAACGAAAATTGCAATGGACCAAAATACTTCGCACGCTCGTGTAAACCACTGAGTCATATAATTTACTTCAACTTTGATCGTGCGTTCAATTAACTTATCTTCACGGCCCTGAAACAATAGGGTGACGCATTTGTGTAGAAATTTTATAAATTGTTAATATATCTGTTACTGAACTCTTATAGATTTCTATCATAGTAGTATTTTTTAATAAAACCAAGTCTGTGTCCCACTGCTGGGCAAGGTAGCCTAGAAGTAGGAAAGATCCAAAAGTCTCTATTTTGGGTAATTTCTGGCCATGATCAACGTGGCCGGCCCAATCCCACTTCAGCTTGGTTGTTTCAATTCCTGTATTTTAATTCATAGTACTTGCCCCATTTAAATTATCGCACGGAAAGATTTGCCCGCGCTCGTCCACTGCTGGACATAGGCCTCTCGCAATGTATGCCACTAAGCCCGGCCTAGAACTTTCCTCATACAGTCCCTGCCGGCTACCTTTGACACACAGTGACCGAAAAAGGCCATTTTCAATTGTGATAAAGTTGAGAATCGATTAAAGAAACTTGACAAATTTAAGAAGCTTTATGTGTTGGCGTCTGTACACAAACTTTCAAAGAAGAAGCTGGAATAATTCCATTTCATTAGTATTTACTAAGCAAATGGAATTATTTCAGATACAATAATGCGCAATATAGAACAAAAGTAGAACAAAATTCTTAAAAATGCACGAATAAATAATTGGGTGTTCTATTTTTGAAATTCCAACAAATCATATTCCAAGACGGCTGCCACGACAAGATGTCTCCCTAGATTGCGAATAATAAGGCTGTTGAGAAAAGGCAATAAATCTCTTGAAAGATATTGTTATTTACTGTGTAAGTATAAACCCACAATATTTTGACTTCCCAGAAGGTTGTTTTAAAGGCTTATTTATATTCAGCTATTTACCGTTTTTTTTTAAATTATTTAGTCGGAAAACTGGGCTTTTTCTTATATCTCAGGTGTGTATTTAAACTAATATCATAAAAAGAAACATTTGTATTTTTGATGCAGTAGCTCAAAAACTATCGACTTAGCCCCTTCGTTCACTAGGCGACACAAGTCTCCGATACCTTACGACTTTGGTAACCAGCGACTATCGCATTACAAATCCATAGAGATTCACACACAGGCACGCGTCAATAGATATCAAAGTCGTAAGGTATCGGAGACTTGAGTCGCATTGCGTACGAAGGGGCTAAGAGAGCTTTAAAGAATTATGTAGCGGGGAAAGAGCGGGCGAAGCAGCTAGCAAAATGTTGTATTTAAATTTAATAAATATTAACTTACCCAAACAGCCAGACCCGGAACAATTACCTGTAGGCATACAAATACATATTAGTCACTTTATGGGAGTAGGCGTGATATTCCAAACAGTACCGTCAGCACGAGTTTTCAGTATTTGAGACGTAAAGTAAACTGGAACTTTGACGACTTCAAATTGACAATTTTCAAAGGAAAAATTGGTTTCTTCTTCGCACACCAGAGGCGCTATACCATATTTCCATACAATAAACGCTGTAAATACTGGAAAAACTCTGTAAAGTAAAATAGAGAAAACTCGTGCTAGGGGTACTGAGCCCTTAAAAAAACCGTATTTTACATATATGATAGGTACTTGAATGAAAAAGCGCCTCTAGTGTAAGACTGAGGAACTAAAAAAATCAAACACCAAATTACAATTTGGGACATACGGATTCTAGCTATTAATAAACAGGATTATAACGCCTTTTTTTTTACGTGTTAAAATCATCAGATGAGTCCTCCCACCCGGGCAGAGCGGGAGGGACTGTCAGACTTGTACTGACTAAATTCCACGGTGTCCTTAAATAGTCCTTTATGTTCCGGAGTCACGGTGATGGTATAAGTCCCGCAACCCCGGCAGGCTTTAGCCCTCTAAAAGGGGGCCTCGTCATTATGCTGACGCTCTTTGAGGCGCGCGTGGAACACGACGCGCCGTCGTCCCGGGATTATAACGCCTTTAGTGGTAAAACAAAAAAGCGGTACAAATAAAAAAAAAAGCTCGGATCCATTTTCAAATTCTGTCACAATTTAACCGTGTTCTGCAAACCCCTTCACAATACAGGAACCCAGTAAACTACTATATTCCTCCTTCACTGCATCTAGTTTCATGTCTTATACCCATTTGTTACTAGTAGCTACTATTATGACGCTGATAGCTACACATTTTCTTTAGAGATTGCGATCTAAACCTAGTTCTTAGAACAGACTATATTTAGAACAAAGTTAGAATTTGCGAACTAAAGATTGCTTCACACTTACGCGGCTACTTGTAACTTTGCAACCCTTTCGCAATGCGAAAAAGTTGGGTTGTTATTTTGCATCGAGCGACATATGAATTTAGGTACTAACTAGATGGTTATTATTTACCTGCTTACTAGTTTGTATAATATATTATGTTACGGCCAAATTCGATTTTAAGACACGCTAGTTTTGCCTAGGCTAAACTAGTTCTTCCTTTACGGGATAGAATTACTGAATCCTAGTCCAAACTAATGCGTCCTAAGCCTGATAGGATGAACCAGTTAAGGCTAGGCCAAACCAGTTTATCCTGATATAATACGCACACTCCAGGATAAACGACAGGATAGACGAAACTAGTTTGTCTTAAAATCGGATTTTGTCGGTAACGTATGTATACTTTTTGAGTTAGGTTTGTAGTTACCTAGGATTCAGCTAAATGTTTTAGATGAAGTGGCATATAGAAAATAATTTGTTACATTTGTATTTCGTGTGTATCCATAGCACGAGTTTTCACTATTTTACTTTACAGAGTCTTTACAGCGTTTCTTGTATGAAAAAAAGGAACAGCGCCTCTAGTGTGCAAAGAAGGAACAAATTTTTTCCTTGAAAATTGTCGAATTTCCAGTTTACTTTACTTCTCAAAAATACTGAAAACTCGTACTTAGGGTACTGTTCACCATCAGCCCATAATTTTCCACTGCTGGGACACAGACCTCGTTTCTGTGAGAAAGAATGGGCCATATAATCCAACATGCGGGCTCAGTGCGAGTTGGTAAAAGGTCTTCGAATTTTATGGTTCGAGGACATGCCTTACGATGTTTTCCATCACCGTTTTAAGATCACTGGTAGATTGTGGGTTCGAACCCAAAAGCCACTTGTAATTCGGGGTCGGAACCGCTGGGCCACCAAGTTTCGTCTGTTCAATCTTACTATGTTTTTATGTGCATTGTTTCTTTTTTAAAGATCTTGAAAGATAATATATGTATATACAGGCAAGCAGCCACTCCTAAATGCTCAATTTAAAATACAGGGAAAAAAATCTCTGTATTTTCAATTCAGCTTTTGCGAGTGCTGGTCTAACTTTCACAGCCCTGCAACTAGGTTAAACTGTTTGTCAGACTTTTAGTCTATTGAATACCATTGATAATATTCAACCGGGAACAATACGAAAAAATATATTTCTGAGTCCCAGCATAAAGTAAATATTTACAAACCGACCTCGGTGTGCGTTGTAACCCTAATTTATTGACCTTTGAGTCTATTCACATCGCCACAGGGTCTCCCAATCAAAACTCAGCAACCGTAATTTATTAAATAAAAATACATTACTTACTTCGTTTTAAATTAGAGAGAAAAAATTAAATTTAGAGAACTCGTGGCTAATTAACAGCTTACAGGCCGAGTTAAGCCGCGCTTGCCGAGTTTGGTCAGTGGATGTGTGATCATCTGGCATAAAGAGTTTCGTGCCTCGAAAAGCCGTTAGTCCCGACTGTCATTTGTAGCTCTGAAGTCTGACAACCAGTCTTAGCATCATCATCATCAGCCGTGCCATCATGTTCCCACTGCTGGAACAAAAGCCTCCTGACTGTGAGAAGGAGTGGGCCATAATCCACCACGTGGGCCCAGTGCGGGTTGGTAGATGTCACACGTCTTCGAATTTTTGGTTCTAGGACATGCCGGTTTCCTCACGATGTTTTCCTTCACCGTTTTGAGAACAGTGGTGATGAAATAAGTTAGGTACACAAAGTAATGCGCCTGGCGGGGTTCGAAGCCACGACCTACAACTCGTAAGTCGGGACGTATCGGTCTGGGCCACCACTGCTCTAGCATGGAGTCTAGTTTTAGCATGGGGTGTCGTATTACCCAGTTATTGGGTTGTAGAGGTGTGAGACCTCTACAACAGGCAGTCGCTCCATGTAAAATAAGGCTAGCAGCCGCAGAGAAATGAATTTAGTACCTTTTTTATGAAATTCCTTATTATATTAAAGGGATAAGCATAACACAGGAAAAAAAACGACGTTACTTAGGTACTTAGAAAGTACGATTACGTACCAAAACATCGCCTTATCGATCTTCAATATTATATTTCTTCGTACGCTATCCCTCTTTCTTCATTCTTTATTAAGTCGCCCTTGTTTGAGTAAGCCTTTATTCTAAGGCTTGAAAGATCAAGGCCGTGTCTTTACATATCTCTTTCAGTTTTTAATTCCGATCCTCCTAACAATGCCTTACAGATTGTAAATTTTTGATAAATGTAAAAATGGCATATTTATAATTTCTTTTGTATTTTTTGACGCCACGGAGATATCCCCACTACGCATTTTTTTCTATTCTAATTATTTATAGAACTATTTGATGACATAATTAAACAAACCATGAGTATGCATTACTAAAATAAATCAAACTCAACTATCAGCCCCTTCTATTCGTTCACTAGGCGACGCAATTCTCCGATATTTTACGACTTTCGCAGGTGACTATTGCAGTACAAATCCATAGAGGTTCGTCCACAGGCACACGTCCATATCAAAGTCTTAAGGTATCGGAGACTTGCGTCGCGTTGTGTACGAAGGGGCTAAAAGTGTTTCAAAATATTCTTTCCACTGCTCTCATAATTATTTCTGTCTAACATTGTCTACTGGACCGTCTAGGTAGACCGACGACATCGTGAGAGTCGCGGGCAACCGATGGATGCAAGTGACGAATTGTCGTTCGGCGTGGCGGTCTAAGGGGGAGGCCTATGTTCAGCAGTGGACGTCTTCCGGCTGATGGGTATGGAGTTAAAGTTCAGTAAATTCTAAAAATAAGAACTTGAAAGTTTGCAAGAAATTATTGCGTACAGATACAAACGTAATAGCAGTACCTTCTTGAAAGTTGTTATTGCCAGGTGTCAATAATGGGAGAAACATGCGAACGTGTCGTGGTGTGTCGTGAGTGTCGTGACGCACCAGAATTATATTATTCGTTTCATATAAGAAGACTTGTTTATACTAACTATTTTTTTAAATAATATTATTAACTAGCTGCTGCCAGCGGTTTCACCCGCTACAACTCGAAAATTATCCCACGGGAACATAAAATCGGGATAAAAACTATTTTATGTGTTAATCCAGGTTATAAACTATCTGTGTACCAAATTTCAGCCAAATCCGTTCAGTTTTTGCGTGAAAGAGTAACAAACATCCATACATCCATACATACAAACTTTCACGTTTATAATATTAGTAGGATTTAGTTTGTTTTAAGTAATAAGTTCATAAGATTTGTATTTTTTTAGCTTTAGTTTCTTACGTTATATTTTAAAACATGGTAAAAAATATTATTTGTTATTTTGTTAAACCCTATACATATTTCAACTATTTGTTTAAAATAATAAAATGTTCTGGATTTTGATATAATCGTTAGTTTAAATATTGATCCCTTAGTGAGAATTTTCTTGTTGTGTCACGACACAACACACAAGACGTTACATCGAAGTGTCACTTTGATCGTTGATAGGTTTATATTTGGAACATTCCAACTTTTTAAAGCGGTACTTCTAAAATCGCAAGTCACGTTCGCTCCGTACGTGCCTAACGTGGCAAATGCACTTGTTGGAAAAGGGAAAAGGCCATGTGTCATATTTTAGTTGCACATCAAAACTACTTTTAAACTGGAACACAACTTTGCTTCAGCTTGTTTGATGTTTAGATTTTGAGCCAGAGGAGCCAACTCGTAGCTGGAATTTTCATGTTTTTGTAATAGAATTTTATTATCACCAGAATATTAATCTGATACCTTAGATTAAAATAATTCTAGATTCCTAGTAGGCCACTGAAAATTGAACCAAAAAATATGGAAGAAAAATTCACCCAGTCGTTCGATTTCTATGTAAAACAAGTGAACATCACCAAGGAAAATTTTTAAATGTGTGTGTGGTGCTCACTCACACATGACGTATAAAAAAGGTGACTTCACTAAAAACGGCACTTTTTATTTCGGAATCTGGACGTTTTATAAATCTAAGGGCGCTCCCTCACCGCGAGCATTCACCTGTAATGTAACGTTACAAATTCAAACATTTCATCAGTGACGGAAGACAATAGAGCAATTAATCGTGCACTTTTATGTTACAGGTGAATGCTCGCGGTGAGGTAGCGCCTTAAGGCTAATCCACCAAAGTCGTATCGCTTGCAAAAACCTAGTCGAACTGTTATTTAGACGATGAATTACCGTACAGTAGGCCAGCGACTAGGCCAAGGAAAATCAAACGAAAATACGACCCGTGTAAATGTCCCATTAAAAAGATCGGTTTCAAAGATAACACCATTAGACCACCCATTATGACGCCGTTTGTCAAATGTTAAACTTATGTAAATTAAAATTTTCTATAGTACACAGAATAAAGAAAATTCTATCTATTCTATTAATCTAAAGAAACGCATTTGTCATTCATCTACTTTTAGATAGAAAACAAACTTTTATACTAAATGAAACGTCAACACGCAAATACGGTGCTATATTCTAAATTGAGACTGTTAAAAACATGATAGTTAGTGTTTGTTTGCTATAAAATAGTTGTCAAGTCTTTCCACGAGGCAAAGGTATTGGCAAACTGAAGTCTTGCAACATGGACGCTGAATTCCTTTGGAATAGAAAAAAGGTCAAGTCTTTTTAAGGGTTGAATTTCTAATAAGCTAATGTCGATCGCCTACGTTGGTAGCGTACCAAGTTCACACGTACGTCTGTCGGTAGCGCGTACGTCCGTCGCGCGTGCAAATATTAGTAGTTCTTGAATGGAGACAGTGCGTAGGTAAACGTAGTGGAACGCCCCTCGTCAAGATGATAGATGACCTATAGAAGGTGGCTGGCAGTGGCTGGATGAAAAAAGCAGGCGATCGTGCGCTGTGGCGCTCCTTGGGGTAGACCTATGTCCAGCTGTGGACTGCAATAAGCCCAAATTATGATACCTTTCATCCCAGGTTTTCTGTGTAGTTTCGTGGAATAATTGTCAATTTACAGGCGAGCAATAATAAAACTAAGACCTACATATATTTGGTATAAAATATACTACAAAATACTTGAATATTAAAGCAAAATCTGAACCAGCATTTAATATTTTTAAAGAAAATGTAAGCACAACAGTTATTAATCCATGATTATATTCACAGAGACTGGGAACCTTGGAAGACGAACCCCAGTAATTGTAAACCTTTCTTTCAAATATTATCTCCGTCATTCAGAATGCGCTGCGAAAAAAGACAGATAGTGACTCGCGAAAATTGAATTATTAAAAAAAAGAAAGTCCTTTCTTTTCTTTCCGAACTTTTCAACGGCTTTTCTTTTCATTTCTGTGCCAGCTTTCATTCGCGGTGAATCTAATTACGAGCTACCTTCGCTCCGTGTTACGCTGCAGTATGAATAGGGTTTTATTAGATGGGAAAAACCATACCTACTTCGTACTTACAGAAGCCATTACCCTTAGCACGAGTTTTCAATCTTTTACTTTACAGCAACTTTCCAGTATTTACAGCATTTCTTGTATGAAAATATGGAACAGCGCCTCTGGTGTGTGAAGAAGGAACCAATTTTTTCTTTGAAAATTGTCAATTTGAAGTAGTCAATGTTACAGTTTACTTTACGTCTCAAATACTGAAAACTCGTGCTGACGGTACATATCTCGAGTTTTCTCGTTTCTGTGATGTAAAGAAAAGGAGGATTTCGGGGTTTATTTGTAGGACATAATGAATTAAGCGTTCGTAAACTAGAGGCGTTTATTTTTCATTTTCCATGCAATTTACTTTGTAATACTTTTAATTAATAGCCCAGTCAACGTACAGTTGCAGAGGAAATTCTTAACTTTGTTTGAACTAGTTAGGAAGTGAACATATCAAAAAGTCCCTGCCCCCTAGCCCTTGAGCTGTGGAAACAGTCAAAAAATGTGTTCCGAGAATTTCCCTCTATACCTACCTTGTTTTGGGCATTCGTTGACTGGGCTATCAGTCAAATAAATGGAATTTGACGGCACGGTTGGTGCAGCGGCTGAGGGATTGGACCGCTACGCTGCGTGTCGCGGGTTCGATTTCCGCATGGAACAAATATTTGTATGACCCACAAGTACTTTTTCCGGGTTTGTGTGTTCGTATATGTGAGTTTCTATGTTTGTCAACGCACCCACGATACAGGAGAATTCCTGGTCAGGGAACTAATCTTATCTGACAAGTTAACATCAAAGTTCACGTTTACTTTATATCACAAAAACGGGAACACCTGTATAGCTGAGGTATTTTTGTTTGAAGTTCGGGGTGGCGATGGCGATGCTTTTCAAAGAAAAATGCGAAGATGTTATGTCAAACTTAAAGCATTTTTTTTTTAGGTTGTAAATTCATCAAATGAGTCCTCTCGCCCTGGGTGGGGCGGAAGGGACTGTCAGACTCTTACTGACTAAAATCCACCCATGTTCCTTCGGATGCCCTTTACGTTCCGGGGCCGCGGTATCCTGGGTTAAGAAAAAACCCGCGACCCCAGCAGGCATTTGGCGCGAAACACGACGCGCCACCGACCCGGGCTTGGTCCTCGGTTGGACGGCGAGCTACCCATTACTCACCGTCCGCAAGCCCGCTCCGCCGCTGTGTCCTCTGTTGATTAGAGGGACACGGGCGCACGTGGAGGTTTCCTGTCTTAGCACCCCAAACTTAGAGCATATAGTTTAGTTCTAAATTTTTCCGCTTCCACATGTGTGTTGGTCGACGTATACTGGTTCAATAGCTCAAGGACGCGTCGCCTTGCAATGAAGTTGAGACTATTTGCATTTGACCCCATTTCTGGCGACCAAAATAAAACCTTATTGAAGTGGAATAGAATTTAAAGCATTTATTCGGGTTTGTAGCTTTGAAGGTATTTATTTGTCCAGGGTTATGAAAAAAAATATATATATAAAGTAATATCTATACCTTCTTCTATATGCCTGAACAGTTTTTTGGTTTGATTGCGCAGGATAATTTCATGAAATACTTGCATCGAATCTTAGTCTATTGGTATATTTTTCAAGGAAGGCTATATAACATCAATAGGAGCCGAGAAAATAGTGGAAAAGTTAGTACCTAATATGCAACATTTGATCTTACTGCCGCTTTGCCCTTAGAAAATTATCCTACTAAAAATTCATCAAGATTCATTCAGCGGTTTCATCTTGATTAAGTAACAAACACTAATCCGTAACTCTAAACAAACATACAAACTTTTGTATCTTACTTATGCATCATCTGCCTAGCGTTTTCCCAATTATATGGGGTTTATTATGGGGTCGACTTCCAGTCAAAACAGATGCAGCTGGATATCAGTCTTTTACATGGAGCGACTGCCTGTCGCACCTCCACAAGCTGGTAACTGGGTAATACCATACCCCGTGATAAGACTGGTTGTCAGACTTTAGAGCCTCTGACTAACAGTAATGACTGTCAAAGATCTACAAATGGCAGCCGGGACTAACAACTGTACGTGTTTTCCGAGGCACGGAGGAAACTTGCTACGACAGATGGTCACCCATCCATACACCAACCTCCGCAGGCGCGGCTCAACCCGGTAGATCGGCCTGTGTGGCTGTAATTATTTAACCACGAGTATTCCACGATTCGTATCTTACTTATGCATTGAATAATTAATATACGGAAATAGAATAAGTATCGTATTATTAGTCGGCCTTTTGGTCTAGTGGTTAGTGACCCTGACTGCTATGCTGGAGGTCGTGGGTTCAATTACCACCAAGGACAAATGTTTGTGTGATGAGCACGATCATTGGTTCTGTGTTTTTTTTTTTTTTTTTTTTTTTTTATTATTTATTACACATTAAGGAAAAAGCAAAGTAAATAAATTAACATCTCAAAAACCTCAATAGGTTTGTCCGGATGTTGAAACACTAAGCTATCTTAATACTAAGTACACATTATTTACAGTATGTCGCCAAAAACAATGTTTCTTAAAAATTGTGAGGTAGTTTAAAAAATAATGAGTAAAACAAAAACAACGAGAGTGGTCAGGCAGCCCGTCGATGATTTACTAATTGAATGAAATTTAAACAGGGTGATGCACTTTTAAAGAGAATTAAAGAATGTTTTGTATTTATATTTATAATTAGTGTTTGATATATCTGATTGAATTTTTGTTGGAATATCATTGATTAGAGTAGGTATTATATAAGCGTTCGTACGTTTTCCGTAATAGTTTTTATATCTCGGAACTACCAGTTTCGACTGCGCCGCCAATCTTGTTGCTATCCGAGGAATGAATTTAATTTGCAACTGTTTGTTGGTGAACGGTTCTATCAATAACAACATTTTTAGTTTAGTGTGTATTGGCAACACTTTACAATATTTGAAGAAACCTGATACGTCATCACCATCATGAAGTGTTTTTTTAATTTTATTTGGTATTATTATTTTTAATAAGCGAAGTTGTAGGTTGTAAATTTTGTCTAAGTAAGTTTTAAATGTTCTGCCATAGCTAGTAATACCATAGCTAATTATTGACTCCGCGAGTGCATTATAAAGGTTAAGCAATATTTTAAAAGGTACTTTATATTTAATTATTGCAAATTTGGCCAGCATTGCTCGCAGTTTGTCGCAGATTGAGTCAATGTGATATCTCCAGTTAAATCTGTCATCAACTATTAAACCCAAATATTTGTAATTGGTAACCTGCTTCAACGATTCACACTTACAACCAAGGCTAGACAATTGCACAACATGCAAACATTGGTGAGTGTGCGCAATTACTTTAACCGGCTTGTCCGAGTTGAGTAAATGATTGGATCGAACGTGGATAGTTTTAGTTTTGCCAGCATTAAGTACCAATCCAGCATCATGAGCCCACTTACACAAATTATTAAAATCATTCTGAATCAACTGTTCAGCCTTACATATATCTTTATCAGCTGCTACGAGACAGGTGTCGTCGGCGTACTGATAGACTGAGCAATCTCTTATAACATTTTCCATGTCGTTGACGTACGCTAAATAATGCAAGGGACCCAAAACTGTACCCTGTGCTGTTCCCGTATCGACAACAACCTCATCACTGAGTTCGTTGCTTATTTTTACACGGCTAGTTCTATTTTTTAAATAATCTTTGCACCAACTTAATATTGGGCCTCGAACCCCAGTATTCTCAAGTTTGTTTAGAAGTGTGTCATGCTTGAGGGTGTCAAAAGCTTTGCTAAAATCAATAAATAACAGTATGACATGTCTTTTATCATTGAGGTGTTGGTTTATTTCATCTGTGAATTTAGAAAGCAGGATTGTAGTTGATTTATTGGGTTGAAAGCCAAACTGAGAACCCGACAAGACATCGTTTTTTGTATAGAAATTCTGTATTTGTTTACACACGTATTTTTCTATAATTTTATCAATTACTGGTAAAATTGTAATGGGCCTATAGCTGTCGTAGTCACTATGAGATCCATTCTTATAAATTGGTCGCACAATGCCTGATTTTAATTCTTTAGGATATTTTCCAACTTGTATGCTTGTGCTTATTAACTTAACTATGACCTTAACTATCTTATCACTCAAAACTTTCACGTCTATACATCGAATGCCATCTATGCCAGGTGATTTATTGATATTAAGCTGGTTTATTATAGTTGATATATTAAGTACAGTTGGTTTTTTAAATAACATGGACTTGTTAGTTGGAAATATGTATTTAGATTCTGGGATTAGTTTTATATCGCATTTAGGTAGAATTTTCTTCACGTTTTCGCTAAATTCTTTACTAAAGTTGTTAGCAATTTTACTAATAGTTAAGTCATTTTTGTTGAATGCTTTGATTATTGCTTCGTCGACAGATTTACACATCCGACCAGATAGTGAGTTTAATATATCCCACAATTTCTTTTTATTCATTTTATTATCATTGATAAGGTTAAAGTAAAATTGGTTTCTAGATTTGTCTATCACTTTTTTAGTCATATTTCTTTGTTTATTATATTGCAATCTAAGTATTTTATTATTTGTATCCTGTTTCCATTGACTGAATAGAAGATCTCTTTTACGACACATGTTATTAATTTTATTGGTTATCCACAATTCTTTATTTCTTTTGCTGTTGGTTTTAATTATTTTTGAATATTTAGATTGCGCGTAGCAACATTCAAAGCTATTTTTAATAAAGTTATATATATCTATCGGGCATTGCATACTATCAACCACATTCCAATCAATGGTGTCCAACTTTGATTTTAATTTTTTATGATCTATTAATTCTTTCACGCTTGCACCATCCTGTATAGCGTCTGTAGCTCCGCTTCCAACACAAGACAGTACTATCATGCAATGGTCCGCCATAACCACACCGAGCGCCGCCGAGTAAAGGTCTAACGAGCGCGATCTTACAAAAATGTGATCAATGCAACTTTGCGTGACAATATCGTTTCTTTTTTCAATTCTAGTGTAATCTGAAATTGCGCTCGTTAAACCACACTCAGCTAAACAACTCATGTAATAGTCTCGTATCTTGTCATTCAATTTCAAATCAATGTTAATATCCCCTAATAAGTATAGGTCAGAGTGTTTAAAGGTGTCCTTACATAACAGTTCTTTCAATTCTTTAATAAACAAGTGTTTACTGTTGTTGGGAGGTCTGTACACTGCGCAGATTGATGTCGTGTAGTGATAATAATATGATGTGGTTAGTTGTCCTATTATGTACTCGCAGTGGTTTAGTGACACATTATTTATGATTTGAAAGGTGTTTGTGCGTTTAACATACATCACAATGCCACCACCCTTCCTTTGCTCCCGCAATGCATGAAACATTTCGTAGCCGTTTATATTGAAGAATTGAATGAGATTACTGCTTTTTGAAATACCTACCTCTGTTAAGATAATAACGTCAATATTAGTTTTGGAAGAATCGATGAATTGTAGAAGCAAAGAGAAATTTTTGATAAGCGAGCGAATATTAATATGTACAATATTAAGTTTTAGTTTATTATTTGGAAGGTGATTACTAAACTCGTTGATGGTTGAACAGTCAAAGAATTCTGTTATTTGCGGTGAAGAAAGTGCTGTAATCACTGAGTCTAACTACTATCGATGATTATTTGTCGGCACCACCATTTTATCAATATCACTAATGTTCCTTATGACAATCGGTTTGTCGTTATCGCTTTTACGAACCAGTATTCTGCCATTCTGGAACCAGATGTACTTGCAAATATCCTTCAATGTTTGTTTAGCTTGCCACAGTAGTGATTTATTTGCTTTGGTAAGTGCATATCGAAATAAAACTTTAGACCTGGCTAAATTAGGACTGACCTCAGGGAATACATCTTGAACAACTATGATTTCCTTCCGCGCTGTACGTAACCACTTTTCCACCTGCTCCTCTTGTTGTAGCTTCACTTGAATAACTCCTTCTTTATCATTCCTGCCTTTGAGTCTTTTGACCATTGTTACTTGGTGTTTCTCAATGTTCAGCTTCGAAGCTATTCTAGTCGTGAGTACGTCCAGGTCTTCGTTCTCATTACCAGGAATGCAGTGTCTGGGTGTAACTTATCTATAATATGTATGTATTAAGAAATATAATTATAAGTATGTTTATCAGTTGTCTAGTACCCATAACACAAGCTCTGCTTGGCTGCTTGCTCCCTAGCTTGGGACTAGATGGCGTTGTGTGATAGTTGTGGAATATTATTATTATTAGTAAACGCAACATTTAATTTCGACGTGACGATTGACTTGTTGTTCGATTTGTACTCAAACTATACCACTCCAACATTCCTGTACCACTCAACGACTCCAAATGCACCACTTTAGACCGATTTACCAATTACCCACATAAATAACTCTTAGTTCATAACGGTCTATTCTTGCACTAAGCGAGTACACACGGCATAAAACTTTGGTTACTCTTACCATAATTTTAAATATTTATACCCAATAAGCGTCTATGCACATTTTTTAAACGCGCCGCTGACGCGCGTTTTTGGAACGCGCGTAAATCAGAGCAGTTTGTTGCCGCGATAAAAAGTGTCAAACGCGCGTTTGTATCACGACTGTATCGCTACAAGAGCGCGTCAACAGCGCGTTTAATAAACGTGTGCATAGGCTCTGACGCGTTTTAGTAAAGATTTTTGAGAAAAAAAAAATTTTGTTGCTAGTGGGACCCAAAACCGCGTCTTTTGGAGAAGTACTCCCGATGCCCAACCAATTAGGCTATCACAACACACCCGTTGTAGATGAATGTTTTATTTTCTTGTTTCTCGTAAAACGTTTAAACTAAGGTATGAAAGATTCAGCTATAACGGGTTTCACTCGCAGTTGATTTTAAAAATCTTTATTCTTACCTTAGTTGAATAAACTGGCAAAATATCTACATTGACAGACTGACACTTTAAGCACTTTCAAATTACTGTAAAATCGTTAAAAAAAATACATGAACTTACACAGTGTATCTTAAAATAGAAATAGATAACGAAAATTACCACACTTAAATAATAATATCACACCTTTTGCGGCTGTTTCCCTTCCACGCTGAGGTCGGTCGCGTACGTCAGTGAGAAATACATAGAAACGTACGCGTAGTTAATGTCAGTGTCGCATTAGGGTGCTATAGATCATGTTTTTTTGTACGCGAAACCGACGTACGCAACGGACTTCAGCGTAATCCGGACCACAGACGATCACTGGTAAAAGTTAGTTCTAAAGGTAGCTAAAAAGGTTATTATTAGTGATCAATATATTTATACAAAGGATCGCAATACATAACTCATTTATACATGAAAAAAATACTTGAAGAATCTGCTTCCTCAAATCCCTATCACCTATTTACTGACGGCACGGTTAGCGCAGTGGTTGACCAATCGACTCCTGCGCAGCTTGTCGCGAGTTATTCCGGGTTTGGGTAAAAGTGTCTATAGGGGAGATTTTTTCCTAATGTAGGGCATAGTTTAAAAAATATATTTTGCTCACTGTACGTAGACATACCTACAGTGTAGTAAGTACGTTACACGTAGAAATACAACTAGGAGCGTAGTAAGTGCGTCATAAATTCACTCTGTATAGCTATATTAGAAATTGTTACTCACCTATTTGTTGACAGGTCAAAAGTGACAACGTCATAATGACGTTATACCTAACGTTCAGAAATGATGAACAAGTAGCATGCTTTGTGATAAAACTGATTATTTTATGCATCCTTTGCCTAGAGCCCTACCTTTTTTATTTTGGTTACTTTTTTGTGTATTATTTTGCAAGTAGCCAGAGGCTTGAATTACTGTTAGCACTTTTGTACACAAAGCTACACAAGTCTCCGATACCGCTTCGGTATCAATGGACGCGTGCCTGTGTACGAACCTCTATGGCATTTTTATTGCGATAGTTACTTGTACACCAACGTTGTAAAGTTTCGGAGACTTTCGTCGCCTTATATACAACAAGGGGCGTACGCTGATGTTAGTCGTACGTCAGTCGCATGTACCGATATACATTGTGATATACTGCAACCGCGGCATGACTGCCAAACTTCGAGTTCGAAATAAGAACGGAACTTATCTAAGTCAAGGCACAGGTTGATCTTTCAGGTTAAACCATGCTTGTTGAAGTTGGTCTGTGTATGTGTGACCATAATTTGGCAAGTCTGTAGATTTGGCTGTCATTTATAGATATTTAACAGTCGTTACTGATAATCAGAAGCTTGAAAGTCTGTGAGTGTTAGCAAGAGGTATTTCATTACCCAGTTACTGGGTTGTCGAAGTCAAAGACAGACAGTTATCCATGTTAAATATTGTTATTAGCTGCATCCAGTTCGACTGGGATACAACGCCAATATATGTAGTTTAGAAAAAGGTAAGCAGATGATGATGAAGTCAAACCACGTGTCAAGTTACGTTTACAACTTTCGGCTTTACAGTATATTTACTGAACATAAATAAAAAAATCCGCCAAGTCAGTGCTCATCGTTCCACCTACAATATCTGTAAGCTATTAAACAAAGAGCAAAAGGTCGTAAGTCCATTTACGGCGGGGCTAACATCCGCCATTTTATTTTATAACCTTTTCTGCTGGGATACGTTGGTTTACGGATAATGGTTACTGTAATAACTCTAGGATAACGATTCTGGATGACCTGGTAACTGGTTTTGAGTTCAGTGTTAGTTCGAATTTCGAATGAAGTTCGTCGAATTTCAGTTCGTTTAGTGTCGATGAGTCAAAGAGTTGGCGCCGATTTGTCTGGTCGTGTTTTGTTTTGCTTGCATATTTTTTGTGAGGGTGCACATAAAATAACAGAAAATATGAGTAACAGAAATTGTGCTATTTTTTCAGTTGCAAAGATCAGCGTTTGTTTCTGCTGCCCGTATCTTTGTGTATGCAACGTAAAGGTTTTACTCTGAGGATTTGGGGAAGGCGACCAATGAGTAGGTCGACGTCCGATCATGGACAGCAATACGGCGCAAGGAGCTGTCAGCATACGCGTGCAGGTGTTAGGGGACTGTCTGAAAATGGCACCGCGGCTAAGAATAATTGAAGGAATAGGGTGATTGTTAGACAGGACTTATTAATTCAATACCTCTACGTTTTTCTGCAAAAAAGTGTCTAAAAGAGAAACTCTTATTTGATCAGTAATCGCATTTGAGACTATGTAAGGTAATAGTTATGTTGACACGGTAACAAGGTAATCAGCAGAGGAAGCTGAATTTTTATAATTTCATAAAATTATACTATTTCTAATTTTGCTGACACGAAACTCACATTTTAAACTTCACCTATATAATTATGATGTCAGTATTTAAATGTATAACAAAGTAAATGTAGACCGGTAGTCACAATAATAGAAATGTACGATTAGTTGTACAAACACAGCTCGTATTTCAGATACCGTGTTTTATTTTAGAATAGCCGGGTAAGCGGATTTGTTTAAGGGATTTGCGTAAGCATTTTCTGACAGTCTGTGTGACGTCTTTATTTTTTATTTTCTTTATTAACGTAAGTTTTTTAAAGAACTACGTTACTAAGTTACTCTTTAGGCAAAAAAGTCTCATCTGAGCAAAGAAAAGTAAGCCTTACTAACTAAAAAAGGCGTATATTTAAGGCTTATTTTTCCATATTCCCTTGTCTACAGTTGTGCCTTTTTATCCTAAAGCGGCAGTAGTTTCGTTCGTATATACATCATCATCATCAGACATCTGTATTAGTATTTCCATGTCTTCTTTCTCTATTTCCAAACAATATATCACTGATGGAGCTCGTAGCTAAATAATTACAGCCACACAGGCCGTTGCTTGGCAAGGATGGTCTGTGGATGGGTGACCATCTGGACTGTTATAAAGCGTTTCCTCCGTGTCTCAGAAAGAACGTAAAGCCGTTGATCCTGGCCGTCTTGTGTAGATTTTTGACAGTCGTTGCAGAAGCTCTAAAGTCTGACAACTCTTCTTACCATGAGGTATCATAAAATATTACCCAGTTACTGGGTTGTGGAGGTCCGATAGGCAGTCGCTCTATGTGAATTACTGATATTCAGCTGCACCTGGTTCGACCCCGATGTAGTTCAGAAAACGCTTTGCAGATAACAGTGATGGAGGAAATCCAGCATTAAAATGCGCACCTTGTAATGATACAATGTGTAATTACTTGATACAACTTGTAAAATCAATGCGCTCCACTTGAAATCAAATGTGTTCGACGGGTCGCACTACATTGTACGCGAATGCTCGTCAGTCCCGGTAGTACTGTAATGTAATGCTTAAAATCGAATCTGTAATGTTACATCACACACGAATGCTTCTGGTGACGGAGCACATTTTGAATGTTAGATACATTCAAAATGTGCTCCGTCACCAGGACAGGCAAGGCAAAACAAATTAATCCTACAAACTGCTCAATTTCAAACGACAACACGAACCAAAGAAACAAAAAACACATAGGATAGTAAAGTTCATTCAAACATTTAAATGAGTTAATAAACATTTAGTTTTGTTTATACAAACATGACACAAACGCGTCCACGTCCACTACAACATTATTTTGTTTACAAATAAAACATAACCTTGTTTACATTGCACTTCATTTAGTTAAACGACCTTTGTTGAACTAGTTTTTGCTGAATTTGAAGATGTAAGCAAATAGTTTTATAAACTACTGGCGGCCTGGTACGTGCTTCGATACGTAGGTACTTATAAAGTGAGTTACAAAAAATGTGATAAATGAAGAACCGCTCGACTGATTTTGTACAAACTTCACTTAAATCATCGACTAAATAGTTCGACTAAAGCCTAAACATTTGGGGTGCTAAGACAGGAAACCTCCACTAGAGTTCCCTCTCGGATACGTCCGGGGGGAAGACTGGTTATTCGGGCCGGTGCACCCTGGGATGCGGGCAAAAACTCTTCCTTAGGCACTGTATGCCTAAGGGGTCTCTTTGCCCGTATGCGAATAGCCTGTCGTGTGGACGCTCCAACGCAGATATATATATAGATATCCCTCTGATCAGCAGAGGGCACAGCGGCGGAGCGGGCTTGTGGACGGTGAGTAATGGGTGGCTCGCCGTCCGACCGAGGACCAAGCCCGGGTCGATGGCGCGTCGTGTTTCGCGCCAAATGCCTGCTGGGGTCGCGGGTTTTTTCTTAACCTAGGATAAAGCGGCCCCGGAATGTACAAGGCATCCGAAGGAACACGGGTGGATTTTAGTCAGTAAGAGTCTGACAGTCTCTTCCGCCCTACCCAGGGAGGGAGGAATCATTTGATAATTTTACCACCTAAAAAAAAAAAGCCTAAACATTTGGTTTGGATAGGTGAGCCCGTTCTTAAGTTATAAAATAACAACGAGAATAGTTTTTTTTCTTGCGTGGTAAAATCATCAAATGAGTCCTCCCAGCCCAGGCAGGGCGGGAGGGACTGTCAGACTGGTACTGAACGAGAATTGGTATTGGATGGATTCGTACAATAAACAAATACTGGCTGTTTCCCTCCCTCTGCTAGCTCCTATGGGGTCGTAGCGATGTTATATAGCCTTGTAGTGTTGTAGAATTTTTCAACGCATCAACATTTGTTTTTTTTTGCAAAGGCATTTCATGGACTGAATTGAATAATAATGGAGAATTTGGGGTCTAAGTGGAGAATTTTACATAACTTAATTAAACTATTACAAAACTCCTCCTAAACGTTGTCAGCTAATAGTATGCTTAAGAGATTGCCAGTGTTGCCTCTTCGTACGGCAACACTTGGCCTCTAGCCAAGGTAAAACCAAGTTGCAGTATATAATTAGGTTTATAACTTATGCTGGTTCTATCTACAGTGATTGATCAGTTGACCACGTAGTGTAGTTATTATGATTAATTGCTAACCAGCCTGTCGTGACCTACACTCGCGAGCATAAATATGGAATCACTTACTGCGATTCTGCGCGATCTTGAGTATTTAATAACTAGTAAATGTAAAATTTAATAAGTAGTAAAATGGTATAATTTTAAAGGTAACTTTAAATTGATACCGAATTTATACAAATCATGCCATTATTTAAGAAGCTAGTCCGGATCAATTCCAAGTAAGGGATTCCATATTTTTGCTCGCGAGCAGTGACGGATTAAGACTACTTGATGCCCTAGGCAATTAAAGCCTTTGGTGCCCCTCTATCCACAGGTTTTTTTTCGTGATTAATTACATCAAATAGGTCCCAGGCCGGGACGGAAGGGACTGTCAGACTTGTACTGACTAACGGTGATCCTTCAATAGCCCTTTACGTTCCAGGGTTACGGCTATTTGATGAGATAGTCCCGCGACCCTGGCAGTCTTTTCCCTCTAAAGGGGGCACAGTCAGTTTGCTGCCAGCTCTTTGAGGTGCGAGACGGAGTGGGAAGCGGTCGCCGCCTTCTGCGAGGCAGTAATGCTCGTGAAGGAGGCGGCGGGCCGCGAGAGAGAGAGGACAGCGTCCTCCTTCCGCCCCAACCGCAGTGGTGTACGCCCACGGCGCCGTACGTCGCAAGACGATCTCCGGCCACCGTAGGCGCGGGCATGCGGACAGCGAGTAAAGGGCAACTCGCTGTCCGACCATGGACCATGCCCGGGTCGACGGCGCGTCGTGGTTCACGCGCGCCTCAAAGGGCTGTCAGCAAAAAATGACGGGGCCCCCTCTCAGAGGGCCAAAGCCTGCCGGGGTCGCGGGATTTATTTCTATTACCGTGACCCCGGAACATAAAGGGCTACTGAAGGACACCGTGGATTTAGTCAGTACAAGTCTGACAGTACCTCCCGCCCTGCCCGGGGTTGGAGGTCTCATTTGATGATTTTACCAAGATAAAAAAAAAAAAAAAAAAAAAAAGCTCTTTGAGGTGCGCGTGGAACACTCATTTAAACCTAGGAATCTGCAAGAGCGAGCGAATCGAGCTCGATTTTTTTTTTTGCACAAGTAATTCATAAGGTACACGTATATGCAATACATACGGTAACCAGGCTTACGCACGATGAAATAGCGAGCGATGCGAGCTAGAAAATTTAAGCTGTTTCAGTAAGTTTTTGGTGATGTGAGAGTGAGACGTGATGCAGATGGGGGGGCACCAGAAGAAGCACAATAAAATCCGTCCTTAGGATTTTTTTGTGCTTCTTCTGGTGCCCCCCAGACGTGATGCCCTAGGCAATTGCTTAATTTGATTAAGGGTTAATCCGTCACTGCTCGCGAGTGTATGTGACGACGGGTCAGCAATTTATCATAATAAAACAACACTATGTGATCAACTGATCAATCACTGTAGATAAAGATAGCATAGGTTATAAACCTAATTATTTTGCTCAATACTCAATTCTTTATTGCATTCCATAATTATGTACACATTTTTTTTTTTTTAAATTAAAATCATCAAATGAGACCTCCCACCCCGGGCAGAGCGGGAGGTACTGTCAGACTTGTACTGACTAAAATCCATGGTGTCCTTCAGTAGCTCTTTATGTTCCGGGGTCACGGTAATAGAAATAAGTCCCGCGACCCCGGCAGGCTTTGGCCCTCTGAGAGGGGGCCCCGTCATTTTGCTGACAGCTCTTTGAGGCGAGCGTGGAACACGACGCGCCGTCGACCCGGGCATGGTCTATGGTCGGACAGCGAGTTGCCCTTTACTCGCTGTCCGCATGCCCGTGCCTATGGTGGCCGGAGATCGTCTTGCGACGTACGACGCCGTGGGCGTACACTACTGCGAATTATGTACACATAGACGGTAAAAAATGGTGCAAGATCTCTCCAGCTCGCTAGTGTATTATGATTAGTTTTACTTGTTATTTGCTTAAAAAATAGTTTTGTTGGTCCTACGCCTGATCTCTCGTAACAGTCGTGTCGGATTGAAGTCTCATCGGAACTATGAATTGAAAGGAACAGAGAGTGCAACTGTGCCTGCGCATACACTTGTGCACCATTATATGTCCCGCCTAAGCGGGACATATTTACATACAGATTTGCCATCTAAATGGCAAATCTCCGTTTATCCTATAGTGAGAGCTACGGATTTTTTTTAGACTGACACGGTCACTATAACTATTCATCATCATCATCATCAGCCGGAAGACGTCCACTGCTGAACATAGGCCTCCCCTTAGACCGCCACGCCGAACGACAATTCGCCACTTGCATCCATCGGTTGCCCGCGACTCTCACGATGTCGTCGGTCCACCTAGTGGGAGGCCTACCTACGCTGCGTCTTCCGGTCCGTGGTCGCCACTCGAGAACCTTTCTTCCCCATCGGTTGTCAATTCTACGAGCGATGTGGCCAGCCCATTGCAACTTCAACTTGTAAATTTTACGAGCTATGTCGGTGACTCTGGTTCTTCGCCGAATATCCGTGCTATAACTATTATTTAGTTTTAAAACGGGATACCATGATTATTATTTATTTTGAGTTTCCAATATTTCGGCATTGTTGTAAGCGCCATGATCACGGAAATTAATCAGTTATATCGGAAACTCAAAACAAATAATAAACATGGTAAATATCCCGTTTTAAAACTAAATAATAGCTATGGGAAAGTTAGAAACGATAGAGTCCGCGCTACGACTCAAAACCTGTGGGAAAATCGTGGTAGCCACTACATACATATTTTAATGTAGTTGTGTAAAAGTGTCGTCCGCCTCTTTTCTTGATGTTTATATAACACCTTGAAATATTTTTGTTTGGTCAAGTATGAGATATGCCAAATTGTTTTTATGTCAATCGACTCTTTTTCATTTAAGGTTCATTTCATTGCGTGGGAAAAAAAAGTGGGCACCAGATATGGCAAATACTGACTGGCCCGTTGGTCTAGTGGTTAGTGACCCTGACTGCTATGCCGGGGGTTGTGAGTTCGATTCCCACCCAGGACAAATGTTTGTGTGATGAGCATGATCATTTGTTCTGTGTCTGGGTGTAATTTATCTATAATATGTATGTATTTAGAAATATATAATTATGTTTTCGCACTACTTGCTCGTAAATGTCATATTACACGTCAGGCAAACCTACTGTAAAGCATGACATTATTCCCCCTCGCCCGAGCCGGGAATAATATATGTACTGAATTTCATTATTCCCGTGGGAATAATGTGATTTGAATTTGGAACCTCAAAGAAAACCGTATGAAAACTTTCACCAAGGAGTAGTATCCGTAATGGCGGCCGCTGGCAGCAACAGCTTACAGTGGTACTAACTTCATGTTCGAAGGTTGTCGTACCACATCAAATTTCAAAAATCGAATTTATTTCCTCGCAGTAGGTGTGAAAAGCAGAGTACGCTCCTCGGGAGTAAAGCTGCCTTGTCTTGGGCTGACTTGAATCCCTCGCTACACCAAGGATTCTTAACTTAATTCCCTCGTTTCACTCGGGAATTAACACTTGAACCTTCTCGCTGCGCTACGGAGGTTCACCCCAGAAACCTTAGTGTCGTTTCGGGATTCAATACGCCCGTGACGTAAGGCAATGCTTTACTCCCTTGGTGCGTAATCTACTATTATCAGTTGTCTAGTACCCATAACATAAGCTCTGCTTAGCTTGGGACTAGATGGCGTTGTGTGATAGTTGTGGAATATTATTTATTTATTTATTTTAATACTTTAAAAAGTATTGTTTCATACAATATAAATGAAGCTTTATTATGACGGTATTTGATTTATTTATACACAGAGATATTTGCGGTATAATGTATGTATTTGGTAATTTATTTTTTTAGTTAAATGTGCATTAAATTTTAAAATACAGACAGACATTCTGTTTACCTTTTTATATTGAACAGAATTATTGCCGATCTTTTTAATAGCACATACACAATAGTTTTCTTTCAATACCTATACTATGCACAATGATATTATAAATTAATAGATACGTTACCTAAACGACTTTCTATCTTCAAAAACGGGACACTAACGCACACAATTATGAATAACTAAATATTGCAATAGCACACGACATCACGATTAGTCGCTAGAGTAGGATGGCATCGCAAGTGAAAATAATAAATAATAGGTAATAATAATAGCTCAAATGTGATCAATTGACAAACCTTGACAAATATAGTCAAGGTTTGTCAATTGACCACATTTGAGCGCGTATAACGTATCTACGCCTTTTTACTTATAATATCATTGACTTTGCACACATCGGCTTGCTACAATGTTGATAACATTTTGTCTTTGTTAAATAAAGTGTAAGTCAAATTGAGCTACTGTTTGATTTTTTAAGAACCATGTTACTAACCCCCTCATATGAGTTTATAGCTCGAAATAAAGAATTTGAATTTGAATTTGAATTTGAATTAGGTTTTTCGATTTATTATGATTAATATTTTGTTTACTTCGATTTTCTATTACAGAGCGTGAGTTTGCAACCAATCACAAGGCTTATAGTCTAATGAAGCTCAAAAGCTTAGATCTACGATTATCTATTCAAGCTAACTCATTAACAACAGATTATTGAAAAGCGAGGCAAGTCTCCGATACGTTAAGACTTTGGTATCCAGGCAACTATGGCAATACACATCCATAGAGGTTCGCACACAGACACGCGTCAATGTATACCTAAGTCTTCTTCAACATCGTACGTAAGGTACCGGAGGTCTGCGTCTCGCTATTTTTTTAAATATTTATAGATCACGCATCACTTTTTTTTTGTACACGCTAATTTTGGAAGCCACGAATCAGATTTTAACGTAACATGGAGCCTGGCACTGATACAAATTACTGACCAAAATCAAATTGTTTCTTCAGCTGATTTTTTGATTTTCAAGGCTGCTGTAACATACAAAGTCTGCCGGGGTCGCGGGATTAACGAGCTATCATGACCCCGGAAAGTAAAGGACTATTCAAGGACACCGCGGATTTTAGTCAGTACAAGTCTGACAGTCCCTCTCATCCTGCCCGGGGTGGCAAAAAAGTGGGGTGGGGTAAAAAAGGCTTGTTTAACATTTTATGTGAGTTCTACGACCCGTCCACAACACCCCTGTGTGTGTAAAAGTAAACACACAATAACAATCTACTTTAACCCCTCTAATGTCCACAATATTAACCCATAAAAGCGAACTATTCCCCCATTCTTACGTCTTAAATGCGTGTTGACCCAAAAACCTGGAGATACCTTAAAATATGCCAAGTAATCTATTTGAGGGTAGAATTGAATCAGTAGTACCCTTAATATGTCAATAGGCTGCTTTTCAACCAGAGATGTGCTGCGGATGCGTTTGATATCCACCAATCATATTTATTAATTTACGTAGCACAGCACTGGTGGAAACAGATTCAACGAAGATTTGTTTTAATATTGAAGGATGTGTGCTATGGATGAGTGCTATGGATGTGTGCTATGGATGTGTGCTATGAATGCGTGCTATGGATGAGTGCTATGGATGCGTGCTATGGATGAGTGCTATGGATACATGCTATGGATGCGTGCTATGAATGCGTGCTATGGATGTGTGCTATGAATGCGTGCTATGGATGAGTGCTATGGATGCGTGCTATGGATGAGTGCTACGGATACATGCTATGGATGCGTGCTATGGGTCGTCTTCCCTACTATCGTTGCTTAGCATACCTTGAGCTGCGCATCTTCCTCATGCAGCTACTTTAGGGGATCATCACACCACATCTTACTAGCACCGCTAAATAGATTAGCATCAGTGGAAACGGTCACATAGTTTCGTAGCTCAGCTGTAACATTCTCGCAGCATAGCTGCATAGCACATCTCTGGTGGAAAGGTACCCTAACACTGGAAAAGTGTAATTAATAGTCTGCAAGTTAGATTATCTGGTCTCTTTTCCATGTAAACCAAAATTAACAATAATATGCCACTTTTCAAAAGAGACTTAAAAATAGGTGGTGGTATTTTTTTTTGGACAGACCCACCACACTATTCCCAAACCACTGCATCCTGAGAGTCAGAATCAACAGTGGCAACCACCAGAAAAGCGCCGAGACAGTGAAGCTCAACGTGTCTCGGAGAATGAATTTACCTGTCTTGGATCCTGCAACAAAATTAATCAGAAAAGAATAGTGGACGAGTAGGAAAAATATTTTTCCTTTCTCACGTAGTGGTAGTCGTGATTCGCATCACCCCAAGCCGTGAACAGGGTGTCAACTTTCCAAGTTCATCAACAAAGGTCTATACCAAAATAACGGGCCTATACGAAAATAACTCGAAACTTTTGAGGGAACTCCGTATTGTTTCCGAATTCATGAGTTCTGAAAACAAAATTCAGTAGGGATGACACCCAATCGTGTTGTTATATTTTTTTTTGTCTATCAAAATCAACAATCAAAATACTTTATTTTACATGGGCCTCAATGGGCACTTATAAAACGTCGAGAAGAAAAAAAAAATTGGCACGTTTCGGGTTGGTCGTGTCCATGGAGAAGACCCGGCAAGAAACTCCATGGTTACTCTTTTAAAATAATTTCTGAGTGAGTGAATTAATGTCCGTAATTTATGAGTAGGAAACGCCCGAAACTTTCAGCTGAAACGACAGGTTTCGTGCTAAGAGAGTAAGTACTTAAGCCTGAAAGGGGGGTAATGTATCTCACAGCACACTCACAGGTAAAATATGTCGATCTAATTTTTTTGACAGAGCAGTTAGAGCAGTGGTGGCCCAGTGGTATCGACCCCGACTTACGAGTTGTAGGTCGTGGGTTCGAACCCCGCCAGGCGTATTACTTTGTGTAATTTATTTCATCACCACTGCTCTCAAAACGGTGAAGGAAAACATCGTGAGGAAACCGGCATGTCGTAGAACCAAAAATTCGAAGATATGTGACATCTACCAAGTACCAACCCGCACTGGGCCCGCGTGGTGGATTATGGCCCACTCCCTCTCTCAGAGAGGAGGCCTGTGTCCCAGCAGTGGGAACATTATAGGCTGATGATGATGATGATGAATTTTTTTGACATCACATCTTTATAATTATTTCTGTAGGCAACATTTGCTCGGCTTTCCTAATAAAGTAAAAAGCCTTCAGATATGCTCCGCTGATAACGTGTCTATGCTTTTTACAGGAAATTAACCTGTCGCTCGTAAGCCATATACAGGGTGTGTCTTGATCACGAAGTGCTTTGATTACATTTCTGATCAAAAAAAGGCAAAAAAGATTTTGATTGACAGTTTATTAACTAGAGATTAAAACAAATTTTGCGTACCTAGTTCAGTGATAAATATGAGGCTTTTTTCACAGACCGTGCACAAAAACGACACAGATTACGCAGTGGTGCGAGTTTTAAGTCATAGATTTGCTTGCTTATGTGAAACAAGACTTTAGTCGGATATTTTTCATTACCACTCATAAAAACAGTGAAGGAAAACATCGTGATTAAACTATCATTATCTTAGAACGGAAAATTCCAAAATCTGTGACATCAATTCGCATTGGGACCGCGTGTATGATTACAGCTCAGGGGCCTTAGTCAAACAGCATACGACAGTAAACGACAATCGTTATCGTTCATCAGTCACCAATACATTTTCAACTTTATACCCCAGTACGTAAAGTTGAAAATCTATTGAAGTTCACAGATCGTTTTCGTTTGTTTCGTTCGTTATCGATTACCAGTTTTTAATAGATTTTCAACTTTACGCGCTGGGGTATAAAGTTGAAAATGTATTGGTGACTGATGAACGATAACGATTGTCGTTTACTGTCGAATGCTGTTTGACTAAGGCCCCAGTTCCTTTTCCAGAGAGGAGATCTAACGAGCATTTGAAATTAATTACGCCTTTTTAGTTCACATATTATATAAATAAAATCAGGATACGTACTTGGCAAGGCGAGGGGGACTGTCCGACTTGTACTGACTAAAATCCACGGTGTCCTTCGGTAGCCCTTTAGTTCCGGGGTCACGGTAATGGAAATAAGTCCCGCGACCCCGGCAGATTTTGACCCTCAGAGAGGAGGCCCCGTCATTTTTGCTGACGCTCTTCGAGGCGAGCGTGGAATTCGATATTCTTAAAATTTTGTTTAGTACATTTTGTACTTTATTAAATACAAAAACAAGTAAATAATTTTGATGTTAATTATTTACGGATTTAAGCAGAAGTCATAAAGTTTATTACACCCTGTACATGCCTACATACCTACACAGTGAGACGATTCCCCCAGGTATAAGGGCTCAAACACACTGCGAGCCTCGCGCGGTGGCGGCGGCGGGCGCGATAATAATGAATGCCGCTTGTGGCCACATTGAAGTGACTAGGCGGGGAGCCTAGCGCGGTGGTTACAAGCGATTTTGCGAGCCTAGGCGTTGCTAGGCAACAACCGACATAACGGGCGGGTGGCAGGTGTAAACGCTTGGTCGGCAGTGTGGACACGTATCGCGCCGGCCGCAGCACCCGCCACCGCGCCTGCCACCGCCGACGCGCTAGGCTTCCAGTGTGGACAAACACTAAGACGAGTGTGGGTAGGCGCGTGAGTTTTTGGGACAGTTAGTTTAACCTCCACACACAGGCAACCTCTTTTTCGTAATATAGCCGGCCATTACTACCCACTGCTGTGCATAAAATAGAAGCCTTCGACTATCTTTCTTTTTTGTGTAAAAGTATGGCCAACTTCTGCACTTTTTTATCAATAATTTGTATCAAAGACCTTTGTTATCCGTGTTAAATCATCAAATGAGCCTCCCACCCAGGACAGAACGGGAAGGACTGTCAGACTTGTACTGACTAAAATCCACGGTGTTTCAATAAGGCTCTTACATTCCATCCGAGCCCACGGTTAACTGATAATACTCGCATATATTTGCATTTCAGGATAATTTATTGGATAATGGCTGCTCTAAATAGGCATTCAATCTATCTCTGGTCATGTCCATCTAGGGACGAAATAAAGTTTTAATTCAATACAATTAATACAATTCAATTCATTGTCCATAAGTGATTTAGGCTTGAAAAGGTAACAAGACATCAAACAAACTTACTATCGCATTTTAGTTAGAATTATATCGTTGCTTACATCCTGCACTTGAAATGGACAGCACATTATTAATTTATACAACTCTGTAACACAGTAGCAAGAGTAGCAGTACTTGGTAAGTTTGAGTCGTGTTCAACGCGCGCCTCAAAGAGCGTCAGCATAATGACGGAGCCCTCTCTCGGAGGGCTAAAGCCTGCCGGGGTCGCGGGATTCATACCATCACAGTGAGCCCGGAACATAAAGAGCTATTGAAGGACACTGTGGATTTTAGTCAGTACAAGTCTGACAGTCCCTCCCGCTCTGCCCGGGATGGGAGGACTCATTTGATGATTTTACCACGTAAAAAAAAAGAAAAGTGGGCTGCTTGTAGAAGGCAGTGAAAAGAGTGAGCCTTTGCCCGTAATAGATTTTATAGTAACTAATCCTAAACAAAAAAGCCTCAACAGCTAAAACTCATTTTTGCAAGTACAGGTGATAAAAACATAAAGACCTATCCAATGATACCATCAATTACATAATACGACCATACTTCGGCGACTAAATGCAAATGAGATGCCGGAAAATGGCCGAAATAATAAAGTATGCTCATTTGAATACCCAAAGCCGATGTTTCACGAATGGTAGGAAATCTAAGACGTTGTAAAACGGGCGATAACTTAAGGGGAGGTTGCGTACTTTTTAAGATTTTTTGTAACGTTTGTAAATCGATTCTGCAACGATTCGCCGACGACCGGTTTATTTATGCCCGGTTCATCGATAGAACCTTTCACCTAGGGACTTTTCGCCGACAAGACAATTCGTTTATATCCGTTTCATCAATAGACTCTTTCAACAACGGACTTTTCAATGATGATGATGATAAGTTTTAAAGAGTTTAAAGAGTTATAGGTTAACCGTCGTGTCAGCGAAACGTCCGTTGTTGAAAGAGTCATTGATGAAACGAATCGTCCTGTCGGCGAATAGTCCTTAGGTGAAAAGTTCTATCGATGAACCGTGCATAAGTGAATCGTCGTATCGGCGAAAAGTCCAAAGATGAAAGAGTCTATCGGTGAAACGGCCATAAGTGAATCGTCCTGTCGACGAAACGTCCAATGGTGAACCGGTCGTCGGCGAATCGTTGCAGAATCTTGTAAAACTAATCTAATATGGTATTTTGAAAAACAAAAATTATTATTTAAATTATTAAACACATTCACAAGTAAATTATAATGATAGAAACGTGATTTGGAATAACTGGATCGATAAACAACATGGGAATTAATCACAACTTTGAAACGCATACTGTTAAGAGATTCCGTCATGATTGTCGTCAAATTATACCATTAGAGATACGATATAAGTTTTTAGACTGACATGGTCACTATAACCATTATTTAGTTTTAAAATGGGATATTTACCATGTTTATTATTTCTTCTGAGTTTCCGATGTTTCGGCACTGTTGCAAGCGCCATGATCACGGATGAACTCAAAAACTTGGGAACTCAAAACAAATAATAAACATGGTAAATATCCCGTTTTAAAACTAAATAATAATTAGAGATACGTTTTATAATTTCCTTATTATTCTGTTCTAAGACAAAAAAATACATTCAATAAGTTATAGTATATCGCTCGGATATTGGCGGGACTGCGGGGGCGGGGGTGAGGTCGAGCATTACATTTTTACACACTGTAGTGCAACCTTGCCTTATTAATAAATAATAATATTGGACCAACACGAAACTCTTTACTTAGTGAGCGATAAAAAAACATGACGCCTGGGTTAAGGAAAAACAAAAAAAAAATATCCGGTACCAAAATATTTGTTTCGCAAATTATTTTTGTAACAAGATTATATTTGGGTAGTATTTCTGTGAGTGGATCTTTATGATGTATGATTTATGAGCTAAGTGATTTATAGGAAACGGATTTGTAACGTATTGTTTCTCTAAATGAATTATCCTGTTAATTGTTTGCTGTTAGGCTTTTGGAGAGCAGTGGTGGCCCAGTGGTATCGGTTCCGACTTACGAGTTGTAGGTCGTGGGTTCGAACCCAGCTTGGCGCATTACTTTGTGTAATTTATTTAATCACCACTGCTCTCAAAAAACGGTGAAGGAAAACATCGTGAGGAAACCGACATGTCCTAGAACCATTAAATTCGAAGACATGTGACATCTGCCAATCCGCACTGGGCCCGCGTGGTGGATTATGGCCCACTCCCTCTCACAAGAGAGGAGGCCTGTGTCCCAGCAGTGAGAACGTTATAGGCTAATGATGATGATGATGATAGCCCTGCTCAGGCTGAATCAACACAGAAACCATGGTAGCTCTTTAGTCCCGCTATCCCGGCTTAGCCCCGAACACTCTTTTTTGTTAACTTGTTCTGGCCCACTCCCGGTCAAAGGTCTCCGTACATTCCTTCCAATTTTGTCTTAAACAATCGAGTTCGTCTCGCTATCTCCTTCGTGGCCTGCCGTGACCCCGCACTGAATACTAATTTTGGCAATTCGAATGCGACAAGCATTCCTTGCCCAGTCCTATTTGCGTTGGGCAGTTTTCTAGACCACATTCATCATCATCAGCCTATAATGTTCCCACTGTTGAGACACAGGCCTCCTCTCTAAGAGAGGGAGTGGGCCATAATCCACCTCGCGGGCCCAGTGCGGATTAGATGTCACATATCTTAGAATTTTTGGGTTCCTGGACATGCCGGTTTCCTCACGATGTTTTCCTTCACCGTTTTGAGAGCAGTAGTGATGAAATAAATTACACAAAGGAATGCGCCTGGCGGGGTTCGAACCCACGACCTACATCTCGTAAGTCGGGACGGATACCACTGGACGACCACTGCTCAACCAGACCACATTACTACTACAAAATTTATTTTACAACCAGCTTTTCCGTCACAACTTTCATCCCGTATGTTTCCACAATTCAGCAATGGCCTAATCCAGCTATAAACAGGGATACAAAATCGTGATAAACGCAGTAAGACCCAAACAAATGGCTGAAGAGATTCAGTTCGGGAATAAGTCCAGCTTAGTCTAAAGACTATTATATTTAGACACCATTTTGTTTGCCGAAAATCTGTGTTTGATACTCGTGAATTGCGTCTTATTTATAAGATAAATTGATTTTGGTAATGGCTGTTGGCTGTTGTAAGTTACCCATTATGAAGAGTGAAGATACTTTTAATGTAAGTTGTTATTGCCTTGACGGGGTCGTGGGTCTACCTCGGGGATGGTGATGGGGATGTCGTACTAAATCGAGGTCGTGGGACTACTTTGGGGGTCACGGTAGTATCTGGGGATTATATTGTGTTCACGGGTCGCGGGACTGTTTCGTGGTCGCGGGACTACCTCGGAGTTGCGGGACTGTGTAAGGGACCCATTGTAAAGTAAGGGTTGCAGGACTAGATCACGGTAATGTCTCAGGGTCGTTCACGTATGATCCACGCGCGCCTCAAGGTGCTGTCAACAAACTGACTTGGCCTCTATAGAGACGCTTGCCTAGACTGCGGGACTGAGGTTATCCGAAAAACATTATACAAAGAGATTTTTAGAGTAGATTAGAATAGTAGAGTAGATTTTTAGTCAGTAAGAGTCTGATAGACCATTTCTCTGAACTGGTTTAGTGAAGTGGAAACTACGTATTTTCCTACCAATAATTGTTCTTCATATTATTCTGATTAATTTAGTTGCAGGGTCCGAGACACTTAAATTCTCTATCTGGGTCTCGTTCAATTCAATTCAATTCAATTCAATTTTTTTTGCCATAAGTGTTGGTACAATTTAGGTCTTAACTATAATACAGATCCACAGGGCCGCGCCGACCCCTTGCAGCGCCTGTGTGCAAAACCTATGGAGCGCTTGTGTGCAAAACCTATGAAGCGCCTGTGTGCAAAACCTATGAAGCGCCTAACTTATGTAGTCGTCTTTCAAATTTCTTTCATAAATTCAAATTTTTTCAGATATATTTTCATCAGTATTAGCAATTTATCAGTTTCTCGTCATCTACTTATCGATACTCAAGTATTAAAATGTTGTCATGTGACAAAAGTAATTTCAACATTGGTACTATGGTCACCAGGCGCCTCTTTTGCCCTGGCGCCTGTGTGCGCCGCACACTTCGCACATAGGGACGGCTCGGCCCTGCAGATCCATAACACTTAGTCATAATTATGTGACATGCAAACATTTGTGTTAATAATTTATCAATAATTTTAAAATCGAAATAAAAAAACTAAAATTCATTATTGATGTGGTTAAAATATTAAATACATTTTCAACATAAAAATTAAATAATAAAAGCACAATTATAAATATGATGTCAGAGGGTACTTAGATGATTATTATTTATTCTTAAATCTTTTATCAAATAAGTCATTTACCGAGTAGAAGTTGTTTTCCCTTAACCATACTTTAAGACACCTTGCAAACCTATTAACTGGTAAACTTTTAATACTATCAGGTATAGCATTAAGCTTCATTGTCTCGGGTCTATTTTGGTGATCGTCACTGTTGACCGGCTTTTAGTAGTTGCAGTGGTTTGAAAATAGTTAAACCACCAGGGTGAGATGGACTCACAATAATTATTGTGAATTTACCACAACAAAAAAAGGAAACATGAATTAATCGTTTAGCCAGTGCGCTAACGGTGCCGTCAATCTTCGACTAAAAGCCAACACCCACGTGGAGAGAAGGGTTATCTTATTTTTAGCTACAGGCAGGATATTTACGATTAGCGGTATTACGCACTGTGCATTATGTGAAGTACCAAGGCCTGAACAAAATAGCAACTTTCTGTTATCGATAACTGTAGTTGATATTAAAATAATCAAGTGCACGTTGATTAAGCCTACTGAGCCACTTTTAGCAGGATTATAATTATTATTCGTACCCTGAAAAGAGGAGCTCGTGGCTAAATAATTACAGCCACACAGACCAATCTTTCGGGTTAAGCCATGCTTGCCGAGATTGGCCTGTGGATGGGTGACCATCGGTCATAGCGAGTTTCCTCCTTGCCTCGAAAAGCACGTAAAGCCGTTGGTCCCGGCTATCATTTGTAGATCTGTGTAAGGGATCCATTGTAAAGTAAGGGTTGCAGGACTAGATCACGGTAATGTCTCAGGGTCGTTCACGTATGATCCACGCGCGCCTCAAGGTGCTGTCAACAAACTGACTTGGCCTCTATAGAGACGCTTGCCTAGACTGCGGGACTGAGGTTATCCGAAAAACAGTATATAAAGAGATTTTTAGAGTAGATTAGAATAGTAGAGTAGATTTTTAGTCAGTAAGTACTGATAGACCATTTTTCTGAACTAGTTTAATGAAATGGAAATTTCGTATTTTCCTACCAATAATTGTTGCAGGGTCCGAGACACTGAAATTCAATATCTGGGTCTCGTTAAGCTTCATTGTCTCGGGTCTATTTTGGTGATCGTCACTGTTGACCGGCTTTTAGTAGTTGCAGTGGTTTGGAAATAAAGGGCTTGCCCACCACCAGGGTGAGATGGACTCACAATAATTATTGTGAATTTACCACAACAAAAAAAAGGAAACATAAATTAATCGTTTAGCCAGTGCGCTAACGGTGCCGTCAATCTTCGACTAAAAGCCAACACCCACGTGGAGAGAAGGGTTATCTTATTTTTAGCTACAGGCAGGATATTTACGATTAGCGCTATTATACGCACTGTGCATTATATGAAGTACCAAGGCCTGAACAAAATAGAAACTTTCTGTTATCGATAACAGTAGTTGATATTAAAATAATCAAGTGCACGTTGATTAAAACAGAAGGCCTATTATACCTAACACTTTTAGCAGGATTATAATATGTGGGTCGCGGGTCTTATACCATCACCGTGACCCCGGAACATAAAGGGCTATTGAAGGACACCGTGGATTTTAGTCAGTACAAGTCTGACAGTACCTCTCGCCCTGCCCGGGGTGGGAGGTCTCATTTGATGATTTTACCACGTAAAAAAAAAAAAAAAATGATTATAATATGAATTACTAAACAATTATTATTCTATTAATTATTTTTAAACGCATTAACGCATGCGACGCGCATCGTAAAGATGAATTTCAGCTTGCAAGTGTGGGTTAAGGCGTCTGGAGTACCTATCCAGAAGACGCGGGTTCGAAACCCACTTGCAATCTGAAATTTTTCCTTCCTCAAAAATTATTATTCTTACCCCGAAAAGAGGAGCTCGTGGCTAAATAATTACAGCCACACAGACCAATCTTTCGGGTTAAGCCATGCTTGCCGAGATTGGCCTGTGGATGGGTGACCATCGGTCATAGCGAGTTTCCTCCTTGCCTCGAAAAGCACGTAAAGCCGTTGGTTCCGGCTGTCATTTTGTAGATCTTTGATAGTCAGAAGCTGTCTGACAACCAGTCTTACCATGAGGTATCGTATTACCAGTTACTGGGTTGTGGAGGTCCGATAGGCAGTCGCTCTATGTAAAATACTGATATCCAGCTGAATCTGATTCGACTGGAAGCCGACCCCAATATAGTTGGGAAAAGACAGGCAGATGATGAGATATGTAAGAACGCTGTAGTTCCAAGAAACGATTCAATTAACAATGACACTAAAGGATCTTCACATCATGCGAACAAGAAATAAAATACTAAAAGTATTCCACAGATACGTGACGTAATGTCCACAGAGCTTTTATATACAAGACAAACAAAAAATATACTTACTGTATTCGACATTTTTCCTTTTTTTCGTTATTGACAGAGGGAAAAACGCTTACGAACATTTCCTTTCATGAATTTCCTCCCTAGTTGGGGTACAGCCGTAATCAAGACTTATGCAATGCTATGTTGGTTTGACGTCGATTTTCATTATGTTACTTCTTGGAGCCAGATAATTCTGATATTTGTTACTTGTAGCCAAAAATATAACTGTAGCAAATACACAGTGAGTCAAGCTTTGGTCTATAAAACTTGAAGGGGAGTAGTTTGCTCAAGTCTGTCAATAAAATTATTCTACTTATTCTGGGTCGGAACCCAACCCGGAGGGGGTTGGGTTCCTGTTTTGAGAGGTTAGACATAAGGCTTCACTCTGTGATTGGGAACAGGTTGTAAGGTACCACGCGAGCTCACTGCGGATAAGAAAGTCCGGTCGAAAAGCAGGAGAAATTTCGTACATTGACCTTTTATACCTGTCTCTATCACTCTCGCGTAAATATAATGAGTCTCGCTTGCCCAGATGGCGGCCATTGCATCTTCAATTTTTTTCCCTAAGATGATTTCCTTTACCGTTTTGAGAGCAATGGTGATGAAATAAATAGACATAGTCATGCGCCTGTCTGGGTTCAAACCCTACACTTATAAGTCGCAAACCGGAGCTGAAGCCACTCGCCTTAGGCTTTGTATCAAACCGTGAAATATACTGAAACAAATCCCGAAAAATACTTTCATGCCACTTTTGTCCCAGTTGATAGTTTTTTTATTAGAAAACTTTTTGTTATTGTACTTACATGTGGGCAATAGGAAAAGATTTACGTATTTCAATATCAAGAAAGTTTTGATACCGTCATAAAGTATACATATATGACGGAGAGTCCGTTATCAGAAAGTCCTCGCTTCACTCCACTGTCACTGCCCACGTGACCTACCCCCAGTCACAGGTTTGCCAACCTATCTGTCCACGGCACTACCTGTCAACGTCGAATAGCTGATTAAACTTCCGAATCGATTCGATCGAATTCAATTCGACTATTCACTCGGTGTTGCCATTCCTCCTTGCTAACCATCCCCAATTGTAATAACTTGACGTTTCTAAACGTTATCTGTCAAATCTAGTTTCATAGTTCCTCCAATGAGAGATAGATGGCTTTATTCTAAATCAAAAAGAGATTCTAAATTGCGTTTCTGTTTTGATTCCACGCCAACGACACTAGATGGCGTTATTCTAAATTATTGTGCTTCTGTGTTGATTCTGCGACATATATATTCTACTAGCTGGTTTCCGTGGCTTTGCTCATGGCATTATAACATATGAAGTTTGCATTGATGTATAAAGGAAGTCTAAATTAAAAACGCAAACTCCATTTTACTTTTAGGAAAATACAACATAGATACCTATCTGCTAAAATTATTTGGTTTTTATTTTATGTGATATTGGTTTGCTTTAGTCCTTAGTCTAGGTCAGGAATGACTAAGACAAGGTCGACGATGGAGCGAGCTTACCCAGAAAAAGCCTGTTCTCTCTAAGTTTGAATAGATTAGGGTTGTATGCGTTTGGAAACACAGACAGAGCAGGCAGAGTGTTTCCACTCCTCCGATGTCCGTATTATAAAACAATTTAAAATGTCCCCAGAAAGGAACTCAAAACAATTAACAATCACGGAAGATATCCCGTAAGTGACATTTTAAATTGTGAAATAAACCATGATAGCCTAAAACCGTGGTCGCGGGTCTTATACCATCACCGTGACCCCGGAACATAAAGGGCTATTGAAGGACACCGTGGATTTTAGTCAGTACAAGTCTGGCAGTCCCTCCCGCCCTGCCCGGGGTGGGAGGCCTCATTTGATGATTTTACAAGGTAAAAAAAAAAGCCTAAATCCGTATTATAAAAGACGTTTGGAAACGCTTAGTGCGAATTGGTGGTATAGCAATAAGGTGGATGAATGCATTAGATTATTTCTAGGCAAGCCTGCTTCACCGTTTACACACACCACACCACATTTTGCTTAAAATCAGGCAAGATAATGGTCAAATCCGAGCTTATCGTCAAAAATGACATAATATTGACGACACAGTTGGTGCAGTCGCTGAGCAATTGGACTGCTGCGCTGTCTGTCACGGGTTTGATTCTCGCACGGAACAAATATTTGTATGACCTACAATTAGTTGTTCCGGGTCTGGGTGTTAGGTTAGTTTTTATGTTTGTATACTATATTATATATACTATATATATTATACTATATTGTATACTATTTTATTCCGCCCATGCGAGGGCGAGACAAAAGATAGTGTCAATGTCAACAACGTTGTGCCAAAACACTTTTTGTCTTATGGTGATGATAAAATTGAGCATTCACTGGTGATGAGCACTCTTGCGAATGTTACATTACAGAGAAACAAACAAGAGCGTTTTAGCGAGCATTCTAACGAGCGTTCAGGGTTAGAATGCACGTCTTAAAACCAGGCTTGTTCCAGTGAGTGAACAAGATAGCTCTAGACGACTAGTATAGCTCTGTCACTTTCACTCGCCGGAATATGGGCGGTTTTAAGACGTTGTAATACCGCCCCTGGTAAGCTTTTTGCCGAGCCGACTGTCAAGTTTGGCATCTTCAGAAGAAACATTTCTTGACTAGAGCGTTTGCTAGAAAGATCGTCAACATGTTGGTAGCGATTTTTGGCTCTGTTCGTTGTTCAGTTTCACAAAATTCATCATCATCATTTCAGCCTATTGCAGTCCACTGCTGGACATAGGCCTCTCCCAGGGAGCGCCACAGCGCACGATCTCCTGCTTTTTTCATCCAGCCACTGCCAGCCACCTTTTTCAGGTCATCGGTCCATCTTGCCGGGGGGCGTCCCACCCTACATTTACCTACACGCGGTTTCTATTTGAGAACCTTCCTACTCCAGCCATCGTCGGTTCTGCGGCAGATATGATCAGCCCATTGCCACTTCACCTTTTTTTTTTTTTTAACGTGGTAAAATCATCAAATGAGACCTCCCACCCCGGGCAGGGCGAGGGGTACTGTCAGACTTGTACTGACTAAAATCCACGGTGTTCTTCAATAGCCCTTTATGTTCCGGGGTCACGGTGATGGTATGAGTCCCGCGACCCCGGCAGGCTTTGGCCCTCTGAGAGGGGGCCCCGTCATTTTGCTGACTGCTCTTTGAGGCGCGCGTGGAACTTGCTACAGAGCTTGCTACAGATTTGGACAATATCTGTAACTTTGACAAAATTAATAACGGCGAATGTTCGATTTTCTGTTACAAATGAAGCTCAGTTATTATTGTATCAGACAGTATTACATTGAAGTGAAATAGTTCAAATTAATGTATCCTCTCATTAATATTTCATTTTCTGTGTCAGTAGTAATAATTGCCAAAGTTTCCCTCTGATCTATTCAAAATAGTTTTAAGGCAGCACTCAGCCGTTGTTAATGGTATGACAATTATTATCATTTTATGAGCAATATACGAGACAAACAAACACGCAGAGTATCTAAATATATCATTGCGATGATCTTGTTATATACAGATGCAATGGGCAATGATCATCGCGGTTGTTCTGTTGTTGTACACCTTTCTTATTTCTTAAATTTATTTGTGAGTATGGATGGATAGATGTCTGTTGTTGTTTCACACAAACATTTCTGAATAGATTTTTATGTTTGGTACACATAGATCTAACACAAGGGCCACGAAATACGACGCTCCAAGCATTCGCTTTGTGCTGCGAGCATAAGCTTCGAGCGTAAAAAACAATTATTGTAAATTGGCCACCAATAAAGCAAACTTAGTTTCGAGCCTATACCATGAGTTGTCATTACGATACTCGATCATACGATTCGACCGCGTTTGGCGCTCTCATTGGTTGATTGTTCATACAACCTTGGAGCGGGCCAATGAGAGCGACAAACGCGGTCGACATCGATGATCGAGTATCGTAATGACAACTCATGGTATGGGCTGCTTGCAGCGCTACTTTGTAGCCTTGTAAATAATAGATGTACATTTGTTTTTGACGCTCAACGCAGCTCAAGAGGAGTTCTCTAGCGTCGCATTTCGTGACCCTTGTTATAGACTGGATAGCGTTTAAGATGATGATGTTAGAGCAAATGTGTCTTTCATGCAAATCACAGCTTAGAATTGCCGAAACATAAACCTCGTAACTTCGACCATTCGCGAGTTATGTTGGGCCTCGACGGATACATTTAATTACGCATTTATGTTACAAAGTTGTATCAAGGTATAACACATTGTATCATTACAAAATTCTCATTGTAATGCTCGATATTCATCCGCTAGTGATGTAATGCTCGAATTTGTAACGTTATATTACAGAGGAATGATCCCGATGAGGACTCCTTTATGCGTAAGAATACTGTATTTCAGGTCTATTATGGTGGTTCTTTTGTTTTATTTAAATCTGTATTTATCGCGGGACGTTCTAAATGGACTGTAGTTTAAAAACAAAATGTTAGCCCTGACCCTGTGAAGCAAAGGGCTATTGAAGGAATACCGTAAATATTAGTCAGCACGAGTGTAACAATTCCTTACGCCCAACTTTTATTTTTTTGTTACTTGTTGAAAATCCCCTTGAACTTCCTCCGCCTGGGGAAGACAAAGGGGCAATTCAGACTCGACTGACTAAAACCACACGGTGTCCTCTATTGCCTTAAGTCAGGGGTGTGTGTCCAGTTTTTTTGACAGGCCTGTTGGTGTAGTGGTTAGTAACCCTGACTGCTATGCCGGAGGTCGTGGGTTCGATTCCCACCCAGGACAAATATTTGTGTAACGAGCACGATCATTTGTTCTGTATCCGGGTGTAATTTATCTATAGTAATACTAGCGGCCCGTCCCGGCTTCGCACGGGTGGAGGACCCGGTCTAAAATTTGAGATTTAAACTATCCTATCTCTCAAGTTGGATTGAACTGCACATGGTGTGCGAATTCTATTATAATCGGTTAAGTGGTTTAGGAGTCCATTGAGGACAAACATTGTGACACGAGATTTATATATATTAAGATTAGACAAGAATAGACTTTTGGAATATCGCAAGAAAAAATCAGTATGAAAAATCTTTGCGAATTTCCAAAAGTCTTAAAACAAACATTGTTCAGTAACATGGCCTGAGTTACCCCACGAGAGGTTTTGCGCTTTTAACGTTACATGTAGTTGTATAAGTATGTTTATCAGTTGTCTAGTACCCATAACACAAGCTCTGCTTAGTTTGGGACTAGATGGCGTTGTGTGATAGTTGAGGAATTATTATGATATTAGTCGCGTAATTTTGGCCCCACCCTGGGGTCCCTAGGACTCATAACTATGATGACTTCAATACACGTCAAAAACCAAGAAAAAGGGTTGTATCTTACCTGCTTCAGTACCTATGTGTAACAACCTATTTAATGACCTAACTTAGTGACAAAACAACGCAGTGACCATTAGAAAAGGAAGCCTGTAAAACTTCCATTTTAAAACTTTTCTTCTCTGAGTCTCGTTCAAAAGGAGTGAAGACCTAATTAATGTCTAATCACATTGTTCTTTGCTTTACTTTTTACTAAGACTTTCCTGATAGAAAAGTTTTATTAGTAGGATGAAAAGGTTTTCCTAGTTACAAATTCTTACAATTTAACCGACTTCTTAAAAGAGGAGGTTCTCAACTCGGTCGTTATTTTTTTAAATGTTTACACCCAATTTTTGTGATTTGTTTTTGTTCGATGCAGTAGGTATATCAGCTATATGGTGCCTTGAAAAAATTATTCAGTTTGGCACTCATCTTTAACGGATTTTAGACTGTGTGAGACTGTCTTACAAAGGTACCTTTGTTGTAGCGTTGGGGTTATTTTTTGTACAGTGGTGATATCATCAAAAAGAGTGTCCATGGAGTTTCTTGCCCGTTCTTCTCCATGGAGATCTACTTCTTTGAATGGGCCAGCTACGGTACTTTCACAGTTTTTATGTCTTTGACATTTTGAAAGTGCCCTACTGGTCTACTTGAAATAAATGCTTCTGATTTGATCAAATTAATCCTTCCCACTCAGGGTGAGACGGGAGGGACTGTCAGACTTGTACTGTCTAAAATCCACAGTGATCCATCAATAGCCCTTTACTGCCACGGTTACCAGGTGAGACAGTCTTGCGACACCGGCAGGCTTTGGCCCTCTTGGGGGCCCGTAAAATGAAAGAAAGAAAGAAAGAAAGAAAGAAGGAAAGAAAGAAAGACAGAAAGAAAGAAAGAAAGAAAGAAAGAAAGAAAGAAAGAAAGAAAGAAAGAAAGAAAGAAAGAAAGAAAGAAAGAAAGAAAGAAAGAAAGAAAGAAAGAAAATACGTTTATTGGCACATGCCACAAGTACACACAGTAATAAGACAAGAAACAATCAAGTAGAATTTAAAACTAAACAAACTTAAAACCAAATAAAAAATTGCTGACAGCACTTTGAGGCGCGCGTGGAACACAACGCGCCATCGACAAGGGCATGGTTCATGTTCGGACGGCGAGTCATTAGTTGTGGCCTTGAATTGCAAAGGGCAACCGAAAAACTGTGGATTTTAGTAAGTCTCCAGCCTTTACTACTCAAGGACCTATTTGACGATGTTACACGCAAAAAAAGGGCAAAACCTTCTTGTTAGGTAACAGAACTGATCAATATGTGTGGCGGTTTTCAAATCCGGGATAATGAACCCCAATATAGACGGATTACCCGGATTGCTTACGCTAACGAACCTGGCAATGTTTGCGGTCTTTCAATCATGTTTAACGAAACTCTTTTGTGCAACCTGTATAGGGATTAAAATGTTATTTTTTTAATGTTTTGGCTTTTGTTTAATTTGATTTTCATTATTGATGGTTTGATGAGAAGACAATGAGCGCAAGTTAAAAATTAACAGAAAATAAATCGGTATTAGGTACACTAAAGTTGTCTGTTAGTACAGAACTAATTTATCAACTGGGCGAGGATGGCTATTTCCTAGGAATATAAAAAAAAACATTGAAAGGAGTCTCGACGCTGATTTTGACGAGAACTGAAAACTGCATCATTTAGATTTTTGAAAAATCAATAGTCCTGTATAGGAATCGAACCAGCTGATTTCGGAAAAAAATACACTGTATTATAATGCCATAGAGAGTGTAATGATCAAATCCTGTGAAGTAATGATATAATAATATGGCATAAGAATGATTGTTTTTGATGTTTTGATCTGACACATATTATTATAATAATGTGTCAGGTTTAGGTACCTGGATGTACCGGCCGCCGACCAACATGACTTTTCCGGTTTATGAGACGTTAAAGTAAACTGGAACTTTGACATTCATTTTATGTGGTAAAATCGTCAAATGAGTCCCCACCTAGGGCAGGACGAGAGGGACTGTCAAACTCGTATTGACTAGAATCCTTGGTGTCCTTCAAAAGCCCTTACGTTATGGGGTCACAGTAATTCGACCCCGGCAGGTTTTGGGCCTCTAGAGGGGGTCCATATCATCATGTTGACACTCTTTGAGGCCGCATGGAACACAACGCGCCGTCGACCCGGGCATTGTCCATAGTCGAACAGCAAGTCGCCTATTACTCGCCGCCCACGCAGGCGGAGAGCCCGCGCCTACGGTGGTCGGTGGCCTAGAGGAATTAGAAGTTCTGGGGGTGAAAGTGGGGAAAGGTAACCGAGGGTCTGCAAATATACTCGAGTTGGGTATCAAATTAAAGCGTACTGAAAGGCAATATTGATGACTTAATCTAGAGCAGGAGTACTCTTAGCAACAAAGAATAATAAAAATAAATTTTAAATTTAAAAAACTTTGACACAAAAACCAAGTTCCCTTTAAATAGTAAAAAATAATAAAAATACGTCGCGTTGGGGGAATGCAAAAAAAAACAGGAGATGATAAATAATTTGGAGCAGTCCCCTAACGCGACGTATTTTTATTATTTTTTACTTTATAAAGGGAACTTGGTTTTTATATCGGGGTTTTTTAAATTTAAAATTTATTTTTTATTATTCCTTTAGGACAGCAAACAATTGCATAATAAATCTTGAATCTACTACAGAATACGATACAATTATGTAATTGTGCAACCAGCACCGCTATCCACGAAATAAATAATAAGGCCTCTGAAACTACAGCCTGCTTCTTCCTAAAACTACCCTAAGACTGGTTTTGCGACTTTCGTGTACGCATATTGTTTCTAATATCTGAATGTTTACGACATGTCTGACTGACAGCCGAAATCATAAAACTCATAAATTGCGCAGAACCGTAAAAATGTCAATAAGCTCGTGTCGTGAGTGTCACGACATGACTTTCGTAATCAAATTTTATTTTTGCAATAAAATATTATGTTTTATTAAAGATTCGTATTTTTCTGCCAAATTGTGGTGTATGGTCGTGGGACTCACCAATTACTGTGACCCCGGAACGTAGGGTCGCGGACCTATTTCAACAGGTAACCGTGGCCCTGGTACGTAAAGGGCTATTGCAGGCCACCGTAGATTTTACTCAGTACGAGTATGACAGTCCCTCCCGCTCTGCCCTGAGTATGGAAGGACTCCTTTAATGATTTTACCACGATAAAAAACGACCATACGCTAAGGGGCATCCTGGTCCTGTGTGGCACCCACATAGTAAGTGCTTATTAATGATCGAAGGTTTAATAAGTAACACAGTTCTATCCTGAGTTGCTGACAGGGACTGCGAAAAAACAAAAAGAAAAGTTTGGTATCAACGTGACGGAATTCACGCGAATTTCAAACGTATTCAGGCGTAGGAAACAAATCGCATCGCCTGAGATTTTGAACGAGCTGTAAAAACGTTTTGTAGTGTCTAGAACAGCGTTTCCCAACCTTTTTCAGCCACGGACCCCTAGAAAATAAAGCATGGTTTTCACGGACCCCCTTAAAAAAATAAACAGGGAAAAGGGAAAAGTTACAGCCGCCCGCCCGCACGCACATTCCGACCTGCTCACCGCACTTTGGCGCAAGTTCGCCGTGCTGACTAAGCGTAGCGATTACGAAACATTAGCATTTATCCAGCTCCAGAGATGACACCACGGACCCCCATACATATACTCGCGGACCCCCAGGGGTCCGCGGACCACAGGTTGGGAAACACTGGTCTAGAACAGTACAACCATAAGCAACTTCAACTATCTTTATATCTTCGTCTTCTTCTTTAAAACTAAAAAAAGGGCGGCACTCGGGGACTATAATAATAATAATAATAAACACGGACCTGATCTCCCGGGAGATATCTCGTTCCTCATCTCTGACTTGCCTTTATTGGCCGGTCAGAGTGAACACTGACGAGGAACAGATCTCCCACCTCTTTCTTGCCTTAATCGGCTGGCTAGAGTGGAGATTCGCAAGAGCAAACGTGCTCGGAGGAAGGAAGTATTTCAATAAGTGTTTGTAGGGATCGACCATACTTCCGGGTTCCTGGTCGATTCTGAGAACCGTGAAATACCTCTCCACTCCTCAAGCACCTCAGGATATGTTTGTCCCTTGTCGCTACGTCACCTAGTGCTAGCGATATGTTGGGGGTCCATTTGTTGAGTGTGCGAGTCACCCCCTGCCAGCATATCTATGTATATTAAACATTGATTAGGCAGGGGCCATAGTGTTTCCATAGATATATTTATAACCAGTTCACCAAACCCACCAAACGCCTTAACCCAGTCTTTTGTTTCCACATTCCGCAATAGTCTAACTCTAACCGGGGGTTGTCCTTGGGTATACTGGCATAGTGCATACAGGGATAACCGCCGGTTTGGGCCTCATCTCATTTAAATTACGTAACGGGCCTCTGCAAGATGGCTTCGGCTCCTGGCATGCCCTCTAAAAGTCCGGGATCCCATGATGCCGAGATCTTTAAAGATTTAAATAATAATAATAATAATAATATAACAGAGTTCCGGCGCGTTCTGTTATTACTTCTGTTGTGGAGGAGGATGATGCGGTTGTCACGGTAAGTAGCCAGTGCAACGAACGAGTGAGGAGCGCACTGGAGGATGCACTTCGTGAGTATCGCTCAACTCCCATTGCGCTTAGACCCCGATTGCCACGGTTACCCATGCACAAAAAAAATAGGGCGCTGGTGTGTGCCTTGAACTCGCTGCTTAAGAATCTCTTCGAGAGCAGCGAGGATCTTGTCGATACACATTCGATCCTGTTTTGCGGGACTGTTGCGGCATGTCGATTGGCTAATGTCAAGTTTCCGGACAGTGACGGAGCCAATCGACCAAAACCAGCTGTACCAGCCTGGCAATGCAGGATTGAGCGTCGTATCGGCGAGGCCAGGGTACTCATCGGCAAACTATATTGCTTCAGGGAGGGAAATACACGACCACGTGTGATGCGCTTTGTGAGACGGGCATTCCCGGGGACTGGTATCGGTCCTCAAGAATACATGTCCCGTGTCACAGAGCGCATCGACTTCCTGAAGCAAAAAGTTTGTGCATGGGCAAGCCGTATTCGGCGGTATAAGCGACGGGTTGAGCGGTACTCGCAGAATCGCATGTTCCAGAGCGATGAGAGGTGGGTATATAGAGCTTGGGAGCGACCTGAACGAAACATGACTGACCTGTGCCGTCCGGATGACAGCGCCACGAGTTCATTCTGGCGCAGTATCTGGTCGGTACCGGTCGGTCATGCTGAGGATGACTGGATGCGTGATGTCGAACGAGTGTGTGAAAATATTCCTGAAATGGAACCAATTTCCATTACGCCATCAGATGTGGCAAGAGCAGTCCGTCCGTTACCGAATTGGAAATCTCCAGGACCGGACGGACTGCACAACTTTTGGCTCAAATGGTTGAGTAGTTCACACACTTGTCTGGCATCTCAATTCCAGTCCTCCTTAGAGACTGGGTCGCTACCACAGTTTCTTACAACTGGTGTTACCCACCTGCTCCATAAATCAGGTAGTACCACGGAACCCAAGAACTATAGACCGATCACTTGTTTGTCGACGGTCTATAAACTTCTTACATCCATTTTGAGAGTGAAAATCAACACACATATTGAAACTAACTCAATTATGTCTTCCTCTCAAAATGGATGTAGGAACGAGTCCCGTGGTACTAAGGAGCTACTCCTCATTGACATGGCCATTAGCCAACAGGTTCGTCGATCTCGCAAGGATATGTCCACATGCTGGATAGATTATGAGAAGGCCTACGACTCGGTGCCACATACATGGCTCATGAGGGTGCTGGAGTTGTACAAGATAGATGCAACTCTACGCGCCTTCCTTGGGTCGTGTATGGTGCAATGGAGAACGGTCCTTCGCTATCCAGGGTGTCGACAGATCCAGGCGAACGATGAACCTGTATGGATTAAGCGGGAAATATTCCAGGGCGACAGTTTGAGTCCACTTTGGTTCTGCTTGGCCCTGAATCCTCTAAGCACATTGTTGGAGGAGTCAGGTCTAGGCTATCGGTTGAGGAGAGGTGGTCAGGTCATATCTCACCTCTTATACATGGATGATCTGAAACTCTTTGCCCCCAACAAATTACGACTGATGGAGCTACTGAAGGTAACTGAAACTTTTAGTAGCGCCATCAGGATGGAATTTGGTGTGGACAAATGTACAGTCATGCATGTAAAGCGAGGGGAGATTATGGAATCTGAAGGGATTCACCTTTCAGATTCCATACACCTTAGATCACTCTCCTCATCCGAAACCTATAAGTATTTGGGTATGTCGGAAGCGTTAGGCATTGATGTACCGGACGTGAAACAATCATTGAGGGAGCGCTTCTTTGGACGCCTGAAAAAGGTTTTAAATAGCCTCCTTTCAGGCGGAAACAAGGTGCGCGCCTTCAACGGTTGGGTCATGCCGGTCCTGATGTACTCTTTCGGCATACTCAAATGGACTCAAACTGAACTCGACGCCTTGGATAGACGAGTTCGTACGCTGTTGACCGCAAATCGGATGCATCACCCACGATCATCGGTGATGAGGCTGTACATCCCGCGGAAGTGCGGGGGTCGAGGCTTTTTAAATGCCAAGACCCTTCACAACCGCGAGGTGTGCAGTCTCAGAGAATATTTTTTAAAGATGGAATTGGGTATGCACCGAGATGTGGTCGCAGTGGACAACGGACTCACCCCGCTATCCATGGCTAAAGAGAACTGGCGCAAACCTGTGGTACTCAGTACCGAGGACCGCAATGAGGTATGGCAAGGCAAGGAGCTTCACGGACGCTTCTACCGGGCCCTTCATAGGCCCGATGTAGATTTTCTAGCGTCTGTTGTCCTGGCTACGATTCGGTGACCTCTTCGGGGAAACTGAAGGTTTTGTCTGTGCGATTATGGACGAAGTTATCTTGACGAACAACTACCGGAGACATATTATAAGGGATGGGACGATTGACGTGTGTCGGGCATGCCATCGTCCAGGTGAATCCATTAGACATATTGTCTCTGGATGTTCTCGTCTTGCTAACGGCCAGTACTTGCACAGGCACAACCTAGTAGCCAGAATTATCCACCAGCAACTTGCTTTGAAATACAGTCTTGTGGATTCTGAGGTGCCGTATTACAGGTATGTGCCCGACCCAGTTCTTGAAAAAGACCATGTCACGATGTACTGGGATCTCCCTATCATTACTGACAGGACTATTCGCGATTATTGGCGACTTGTCGCCAATAAACCTGACATAGTAGTGATAGACAGATCAGCGCGCCGCGCAATGATAATCGATGTTACCATCCCACATGACGAGAACCTCGTGAAAGCCGAGAAAGATAAACAAATAAAATATCTTGACTTGGCGCGCGAGGTTGTCGACATGTGGAATGTGAGCTCGGCTATCATTGTGCCGATTGTCGTAACGGCCAATGGCCTAATGGCCAAGAGCCTCGACGAACATCTGTCGAGGCTCTCGTTGGGTAGTTGGATCAAGAGCCAGATTCAGAAGGCAGTACTCCTTGATACGGCTCGTATTGTGAGGAGGTTCCTGTCTCTGGAACCCTAACCACCGGTAGCTTGGACCCTGCTCCCACGCCGGCGGACAACTATTTTTATGTTTTTAAATGTTTTTTAAATTTTTTGTTTTATAAAATATTTAAAAATGTAAATTATATGTAAAAAAATGAATAAACGAAATAATAATAATATTCCACAACTATCACACAACGCCATCCAGTCCCAAGCTAAGCAGAGCTTGTGTTATGGGTACTAGACAACTGATAAACATACAATATTTCTAAATACATACATATTATAGATAAATTACACCCAGACACAGAACAAATGATCATGCTCATCACACAAACATTTGTCCTGGGTGGGAATCGAACCCACGGCCCCCGGCATAGCAGTCAGGGTCACTAACCACTAGATCAACAGGCCAGACTGCCGACTGCACATCACTTTTTATCAACCTATGCGATTTTTTTTAGGTTTTGATCAGCCACGTCAATCAAGTGAAACGTCAAAAAAAAAAAAACACCGTGCTGAAGTCTGCTGGACTGAAACGATGTTAGACGATGCTGGGTGTTAGGTTTATATTCGTTACGGAATTTCTTGATTCGGTCGCCACGCCGCGCCGAGCTCAGAGCCCGCAATAAAAGCTATGCAATAGCTTAAAAAGCATAGTGAAAAAATAAGGAAGATTATTTTTTTCACGGGCAGAGTGCTTTCTCCCTTTGTCATTGTCCCAACAGTGGGAACATTATAGGCTGATGATGATGATGTCCTTAACACAATCAAGATGTACATAAATATATGGAATTAACACGTATCTAACATTCACATCACACGTAGCTGGATAATAGTTCTAAAAATATTGTTATAGTAGAGTGATTTTCTATTTTTCTTACTTCAGGAAAACGCTTTCAGTATTCGACATTGGAGGCCACTTGTCTGACAAAACAAGACAGTGTTATGAAAACGTCAGCTACAAAAATGTTAAACATTCTGTTGGACACTTTTCTAGAGAAACTGTCAACTATAAAAAACTTTTGTAAAAAAAGGGAACCGACTTCAAAACCAAACACAAAAAAAAACTGTAAATAATTTTTCTTTCGGAAGTCGGTGGCTTTGTTTTTTTATTTCATTGACTATGGCCATCGACTTCCGAAAGAAAACTTATTTTACAGTTTTTTTGTGTATGGTTTTGAAGTCGGTTCCCTTTTTTTAAAAAAAGTTTTTTATTTTTCTCTTTTTAGTTTAAATATTCAACAAATATCTTCATAATATAATCGGCGCCTTTAAATGACTACAATCCTAGTAAGCAACAAAAACGAATCTATGTGGGCAACTTCACGAGGTATCTATTAGTGTTATATACCGAAACCTTTTCCAGAATATAACGAACATTTTTTTAAAAACCGCATCCAAATCCGTCTATCCAAACGCGAGATAATCGCGGACAAACATACATACATACATACAGGTCTAACTGAGAACCTACTTTTTTTTTGAAGTCGGTTAAAAATGGCATTTGACGTTGATATTAGGGTCCTTTTGCAGTAACACCTCCTTTTGTAGTGTAGTAAGACAAATATTAACAGATTTTTTTTTGGTGTTTTTTTTTCTTACACATGATCGAAAAAAATAATTTGTGTTATGTACTAGGCACGTTTTAAACAATATCATTTTTATTTCAAAAATTGAAAGTCATCCGAGCTATCACAAAGTTTTGCATCCAACAAAATCGAAAGAGGAACTGTATTCTGAGTTAATTTTGCTATCTATTCTATACAGGGTTACTGGTTAAGTCGACCTAGTCCCTTTAAGGGGTTAAAGTAGACCTCATTCTTGACTGATTTTAATATGGGAACCCCTATCCTAATCGTTACCGTTTTTGAGTTATTAGACTTTTGATTTTTTTCAAAAATATTCCACCTCTGCCTCATAAACTGGTTAAAGTAAGAATACTTCGACGTTTAGGACGCTAAAGTGATACTTTTTCGATAGCTTACGAACGACACATACTATTGAAATCAGTTTATTTGATAAATTACTCAAACCTTGGGAAATAAATGACTGTAAAGTTCAAATATTGATTTTTTTTTGGAGCTACCCTTGTTTTTCAGGCCAAATTTCTCAAAATAAGTGTACGGTACTAGATGTGCAGATTGCAGCAAAAACACTGCTGTCTCATTAGCTTTTTAAAATGGTACCACAATATCCACTTTTAGTAAGAATATGGCCAAAAAATAAGGGTTGATACTGACAAGGTGGTTTTTTAACCAAACTCATCAATACACTTTTAACCGATTTCATTAGAAGAAGGAGGTTCTAATTCGAATTTACATTTCTGTTTGTCAATCGACTTCCTCCACTTGCAGTTCGATTTTTCTTACTTACTCTGTTGCGGATTTTTTTGTTACCTATCGCTATTTTATTCTTGTTTCTTCTTTCGCTGTATAAGTACATGACTCTAGGTAGAGTCAAAGAGAATTAGGTAATTCCGACCCATGGTTGTGACAAAATACAACGAATTGGCCTGATCCCATTGACCATGCGATGTATTGAGTCAAAAAACTAAGACCACATACCTAATGATAACAAGAAAAAATCGTAACACAGAAGATATAGCTAATAAAAAAAAACAGTCTACAATCAGTGGAGAAGATCATCCACATTAAAATAAAACAGTCGAATTTAGAATATGCTCCTTTTTTTGAAATTCGTCGATAACTGATGAAACGAAAACTTGTTCGTACAGAACAAATTTTGTTAAAATACCTACCAGCTAGTCAGTATCAACCCTTATTTTTTGGCCATATTCTTACTAAAAGTGGATTTTGTGGTACCATTTTAAAAAGCTAATGAGACAGCAGTGTTTTTGCTGTAATCTGCACATCTAGTACCACACACTTATTTTGAGAAATTTGGCCTGAAACACAAGGGTAGCTCCAAAAAAAAATCAATATTTGAACTTTACAGCCATTTATTTCCCAAGGTTTGAGTAATTTATCAAATAAACTGGTTTCAATAGAATGCGTCGTTCGTAAGCTATCGAAAAAGTATCACTTTAGCGTCCTAAACGTCGAAGTATTCTTACTTTAACCAGTTTATGAGGCAGAGGTGGAATATTTTTGAAAAAAATCAAAAGTCTAATAACTCAAAAACGGTAAGGATTAGGATAGGGGTTCTCATAGTAAAATCAGTCAAGAATGAGGTCTACTTTAACCCCTTAAAGGGAATAGGTCGACTTAACCAGTAACCCTGTATACATAAAACTGTAGAAAAGTTATTTTTGTACATTAAAAAAAAACTCAAAAAATATAGCCAGGGTATTAAAGGACAACCAATAGAACCCATTTTTAGCATTTTTAGAATTTTTGTCTGTTTATCTGTTTGTCTGTTTGTATGTTTATTTGTCCAGGTATCACGTAAAATGCACGAAATTAATGTAGATAACTTTTATATACAACGATTAAGCGTAACTTGGAGAGGAATTTAGTTTTTGTTTCATTGGAATCGGTTCAGTCTATCAAAAGATATTTGAATTTAAATTGTTTTAGAAGTAAAATTACGGGTGCACTTTGGTCTCACAATTTGATTTCGTACGTCAGTCGCGCGATCTAACTTCGAATTCGAATAGCAAAACTACAACGCACGGCAGATGGCGTTAAAAGAAAACCTGTAATAGACGTGTTTAAATTGAAGTAACATTATGTATTTTGTTTCATCGTAATCGGTTCACATAATATAAAAAATATAAATTATTTAAGCAATATTTAAAGGAATCATAGAGTAGAACAGAATGGAATGGTGTGGTGTGGAGTAGAGTGGTGTGGTGTGGTGTGGTGTGATGTGATGTGATGTGGTGTGGTGTGGTGTGGTGTGGTGAGGTGTGGGGTGAGGTGGTGTGGTGTGGTGTGGTGAGAGCGGGCATTAGGAAAATAGTCCTACATAAAACTGGAATACAAGTGTCAAATATTTTTGATTAATCTAAGAAAATTCTAAATACTCGGTTTATATGAAAAACGTGGCCTGAATTAAGCGCTTGCAACTAAAAAATACATTGTTAAATTCCGACATCCACGCGAACGAAGTTGCGGGCACAGCTAGTAATTATATAAAAACAATATACAGGGTGTCCAGTAAAGAATGGACAGCATTCCAAGGTTATCCATTGATTACGGGACAACGCAACGTTTTTATATACAGGTATATAAAAACGTTGCGTGCTGATTTACATTCATCTCATCACCATTGCAGGTCCAGATGGAGACCAAGGCCGAGCACTGGTTGCTCGACATTTTGCTGAACTGCACGACATTTCACTCTTTTAGTTTACAGCATCTTTCCAGTATTTACAGCGTTTCTTGTATGAAAAAATGGAACAGCGCCTTTGGTGTGCGAAGAAGGAACTAATTTTTTCCTTAAAATTTGTCAATTTTAAATTGTCAAAGTTCCAGTTTTCTTAACGTCTCAAATACTGGGTACAGTACAGGGTACAGTACCCTTAGCACGAGTTTTCACTCTTTTACTTTACAGCGTCTTTCCAGTATTTACAGTGTTTCTTTTATGAAAAAATGAAACAGCGCCTCTGGTGTGCCAAGAAGGAACTAATTTTTTCTTTAAAAATTGTCAATTTGAAATTGTCAAAGTTCCAGTTTACTTAACGTCTCAAACACTGAAAACTCGTGCTAAGGGTACTGATCTTTTTTCCTACTTTTATTTTAGATTGTTTGCTTATCTGTCTTGTGTGTCATTTCAATTTTAATGTTGTGTGTTTTTCGTAGTTCCTTTGCGTATATTATTAGTAATTAATGTTTTTTTCTTTCTTTCATGTAAGGTTTAAACAAAACTTTACTCTGCTCTCCTGTAAAGTACGTGATTTGCATTTTCGATCGTTTTTCTTCCATCCATCCTTGTTATCCGTCACTCTAATATTCATCCTTTGTCTTTCAAATAATTAAGTATCAATAACTGCCAACCAATATTGTTGAAAACCCATATCAGTGAAATTCGTTAACAATATAACCTATTAATGGATGATAATTTGTGTAATAGAAGCTGGTGGTTAATTAATTACAGCCGCACAGATCAGATTTTAAGCCGCGCTTGCCAACGTTGGTCTGACGATGGGTGACCTGCGTAAAGCCCTCGGAAGCCTCGGAAGCCACGTAAAGCCGTTGGGCCGGATGTTATTTCTAGATCTTTGACAGTCGTTACTATTAGTCAAAAGCTTTAAAGTCTGACAACCAGTCTTACCGTGGTATCGTATTACCCAGTTACTGGGCCGTGGGCGTCGATAGTCAGTTACTCGATGTAAAATACTGATATTCAGCTGCATCTGGTTTGACTGTAATCCGACCCCAATATAGTTGAGAAAAGTCTAGGTACATGTTGAATTTATGCTTCGTCTAGGCACACTTCCTCTTCCATCTGTGTCCCAACGATGGGAACATTATATGCTGATGATAATGATAAATATATTTGACATCAGCTGCGTGTTACCGCATCACGCGGGATGTGAAATTAGCCTTTTTTTTGAAATTAAACCAATTTTTAATGAGACTTCACATACATCAGCAGTACTCATAAGAAAATATGTTTTATTAAAAAAAAATGAATTAAGTCGGAAATAACTCTTTTAGGACTTCTTTAAATGTACGATAGTTATAATTTCGCAGTTACAAAAATCAAGATTTCATAATTTTGATTGTCTTCAAGGAGCATGTAAATTACTCTTATTGTAATTCTTATGAACTACAAAAAAAAAACTAAAAAGAGACAGAGTTTGTCATAATGTTTATCTTAAAAACCGTGATTTTTAGTCCGAAACAAGTTAGTGTTATTTCTGTAAAAGTTTTATCGTTAAGAAAAATGGAAATGCTAAATTTGTTTTTCTGAAACTACCTACCTATTTATTATGATTATGAATAACTATTCATCCATTTAACTATAAACTTATACAATGTGTAACATTAATAGCGAACAACCTCTCGTGGGATAATTCAGCCGATGTTACTGAACAATGTTTGTTCCAAGACTTTTAGAAAAAAGCAAAAAAAAAGTTTGCTTTTTTATACAAAATGAGGAATTGATCGGGCCTATAAGTATGAAAAATATTTTTTTTTTTTTTTGCGAATTTCCCAATGTCTTAGAACAAACATTGTTCAGTAACAAGGGCTGAGTTACCCCACTAGAGGTTGTGCGCTATTAATGTTAGACATTGTATAAGTAGCGATTATATTTTATGTGGGAACGAACCTTTGTTATAAAATAAACGTATGTTATAAATATAAATAAAAAATAAATGAATAATAGAGTAGCAGTTTACAGCACTAACAAATTGCAAATCTGATTAGTCCGACAGGTAGAGTATTGAAAAATAATAGACAGGATTTTTTCAAATTTAAAACCATCAATGTTACAAAAGTTCAGGAGTGGAGTGGAGGCTTATGACGTCATAAAGCTCGTAAAAGATGTGATTTTTATAATTTTAAAGGGTCATTGTATCTTCATAATTTTTGGTTTATGTTACAAAAAAAAAAATGGACTAAATATTATTTAAAAGTATAACTGACGGACAATTTTTTTTTTCAAGTAAAATATCTTATTGTGGATTTTTATCAAAGGAAAAAAAATACTTTAAAAAAGTAAGTTATTAGAATTAAATACGTGACAATAATGTTTATCAATTATTAAAAGGTGGCTTAATAAAATATTTACTGAATAAATATTACTTCTTTGTTATTAAAAACAATTTTGTAATGAGTTTTCAAAGAACTGTCATGTAGATAAAACACGTGTGTTGCCTAGCAATTAAAAATAAAACGATTACGTTCCAAACACAAAACCAATATTTCATAAAACGATTAAAAACGTCAATAAAATGCCAACAATTATTTACTTACGTTCCATAAGAGTTTTGGCATCAATTCAACGATTTCTTAATGAACTGAAATCTGTAATATACACACTCACTTCAACTATTCAAACAATTCGTCAAACTTTTTGAAAACTTTTCACTGATACACAGTTTTTAAATAGTATTTACTTTTTAGAACTTAAAATTCTCACTTTTAAATTATAAAAAAGAAAAAAAACTCACTTTTAAATCACTTCGAAAAATATAATCAAAACATTGTTTAATAAAAAACACATTTACTTTTGCTGTTCAATCACATTTCGAAATTCAATTTATAAATAAAAAGTTGTATTCAATTTTTTTTATTAATCTCGAAATTTTATTTAAGGTCCCGTTATTTTTTTTTTAAATTTTTCTAAAGATTTATATTACGTTGTTTCGAAAGCGTTAAGTTCTGTTCGGCCGGCGCATTGAGGCATGCGCGGCGTTTGGGTATCTGTGAACGACTGTCGGGTCGAGTTCAGCCGCACAGCGTTGTACACGAGATTGCAAATCGCTGCAGCGCATTAAAACTCTGTATGGAGTAAGTATAGGTATAGGTCATTGATTAAAAAGATAAAGTAGTACTCACAGTTGTATGAGCAACACGCATAACACAATACCTTGGAAATAGGTTTTGTCGACGGATGAATCGACAAAATTACAAAACAAAATATAGAGATTATTATTGTCTTAAGCATAGGGATATTTCAAATGTAGTATTTTTTTTTTCAGTCATATAAGGGTAGTGCCAAATTTGGGCATAAAAATAAATAAATTGTATACAACCTGTTTTTTTTGATATCCCATAACTCTAGGGTTATATTCTGTAGGTAAAAATAATACTAAAACTCCTAGAATAGGTGGTCCAAAAATGCATCGTTTCGGAGATATCATCAATCATAGTTAAATTAGGTCAAAAAATGTCACCAGTATGACGAATCTTTACTTTTGCGAGGTTGCCAAACTTCGCAGTAGAATAGACCCTCGATGTGTCTAGGTATCTAAGTTTCATTGATAAATACAAGTAATTCATTTTTATTCAAACCAATCATTCATATTTAAAGCTAAGAAAATGCGACGTTTTCATATTTCACGTAAGGGTGTTTTACATTAATAATCGTGACTTTGCCGAATTATTTTGTATGAAATTTGAAAAAAAAAAATAACGAAGGTTTGGAACATAACTCATATGCCAGTTGATTCTTTGATATGGCCTGAATCATACCCTAGAGTTATGGGATATCAAAAAAAACACGTTGTATAAATAAACTTGTATAAACTATTCTTAGTAAAACAGAGATAAAATTGGTCATGCTACGCGTGCTGTATGAATTTGAACTAGACGAAAAGTATAAAGGTGCATTCACACTCATCAGTCACCGTCTGACTGATGTTATTGTTCAATGATTCAGTCAAGCCGACGACGTGACCTACGAACGACGTGACGGTGAGTGGTGTTGGTAAATACGTACACAAACCGTCAACGATCCGTTGTTGGTGACGTGACGGTGACGTGACGTGACTGATGTCCATGAATGCACCTTACGAAATCATTAGAAAAATGTCTTAATGTAAGGGATGCATGATTTTAAAAATGTTTAAAATTATGACCTTTTTAGGTCTATTTTATGTGACGTCGACGACAAAACGAAAATATTTTTTGTAGGTTGACCACCAGTTTTACCAAAGGGTCCTTTTACCTAGCTACTCGGCTGTGGCGGTTGATAGGTATTCGTTGCATGTAAAATAATGATATTCAGCTGCATCCGCTTTTACAGGAAGCCCTCCCTAACATTGTTGGGAAAAGGCTTGGCCAATGATGATGTATGAATTTGTACTTTTTCTTTTGTTATGGTAATAATTCAAAAAAATAATTATACTATGACTTTGTTCACAATAGGTATTTTACTCAAAAAAAAATTATTAGACCGAAAAATAGATATAAAAACAGAAATAGATTAAAAAATATTAGACCCGTATTTTTTCTTTTGTCACACAAACCAAAATTAACGAAGATACAACACTTCTAAAAATCACAAAACGTCACTCAGTCGGTACAATTTTACAAACGTAATCACGTCACAAGCCCCCGCTACCGAATTTGGAAGCGTTTTATCTTTGTCAATATTCATTGTTTAAAAAAAACAAAAAAATACGAGTCCATTATTTTTCAGTATTATGACTGACGGGCTAAATAGATTTTTGTATGCAGTATAATAACGTATTGGCCGTTTAAATTAAAAAATCTAATTAATCTGTCAGTATTAAAAAAAAAAATGAGCCCCATCTTTTTTCGTTACGTAAATCAAAACATCAGAACTTGATGACTTCGACGCTTTTAAAATTGGCAATACGTCACCCACTTGTACAAATTTAACGAGTGACGACTTTTGGCGTCACGAGCCATTCTCGAATTTCGATTAATTAAATCTTTGTAAATTATTAATTGATTTAATAAAAGAAAACATAAGCTTGTGTCCATTTTTTTTTAAATTCTAAAGGATCGATTCCATTTTGTAAGTTACTTGTATTCTAATTGCAATTCGCATGCAACTTGAGTACATCTGAATGCAAATTATAAGTTGCGGGTACTTATACATGCTTCAAATACTGAGTAGGTACGGCTAAATATGTAAAATTCATGCTAGGGTCTCTGTCCGATCTCCGGCCACCGTAGGTGTAGCGAGTAATGGGCGACTTGCTGTCCGATCACGGACATGCCCGATGCCCGGGTCGACGGCGCGTCGTTTTTCAAGCACATCTCAAAGAGTGTCAGTATAATGACTGGGCCTCCCTCTAGAGGGGCAAAGCCTGCCGAGGTCGCAGGACTTCTCGAATTACCGAGGCTATTGAAGGACACCGGAGATTTATTCAGTACGAGTCTGGTAGTCCCTCCCGCCGTGCCCTGGGTGGGAGGACTCATTTGATGATTTTATTAGGCAAAAAAAGGGCCGCTTTTCCTGAGGAAAACAACAATGCACAACAAGTTGCCAAATTAACAGTCATAATATAAACTAACGACAGTGAAACTGAGGCTAAAGTTGAAGATATAAATCCTACTTAATATCCTACTTAATATTATAAACGTGAAAGTTTGTATGTATGAATGTCTACTTAATATTATAAACGTCAAAGTTTGTATGTATGAATGTCTACTTAATATTATAAACGTGAAAGTTTGTATGTATGAATGTCTACTTAATATTATAAACGTGAAAGTTTGTATGTATGAATGTCTACTTAATATTATAAACGTGAAAGTTTGTATGTATGAATGTCTACTTAATATTATAAACGTGAAAGTTTGTATGTATGGATGTTTGTTACTCTTTCACGCAAAAACTACTGAACGGATTTGGCTGAAATTTGGTACACAGATAGTTTATAACCTGGATTAACACATAGGATAGTTTTTATCCCGATTTTATGTTCCCGTGGGATAATTTTCGAGTTGTAGCGGGTGAAACCGCTGGCAGCAGCTAGTATTAAAATATTTATTCCTATTTTCGTTTGACTGTAATTTTTGTTTGCCACATTTGAAGGCCGTTTGCTAGTATTTATGTTCAGATGGAATGTTCATACCAAGTTTATTGAGATTGATTACAAGATAATTTTAGGCCTAAGAGTATATTTCGACGAGAGAGCTCGTGGCTAAATAATTACAGCCGCACAGGCCGATCTTCAGGGTTAAGCCGCGCTTGCCGAGGTTGGTCTGTGAATGGGTGACTATCTACCTGTCATAGCGAGTTTCTTCCATGTCTGAAAGCACGTAAAGCCGTTGGTCCCGGCTGTCGTTTGTAGATCTGTTACAGTCGTTACTGTTAGTCAGAAGCTCTAAAGTGTGACAATCAGTCTTAACATGGGGATATGATGTTACCCAGTTACTGGGTCCGACAAGCAGTCGCTTCATGTAAAATACTGAGATCCAGCTGAATCTGGTTTGACTGGAAGCCGACCCCAATATAATTGAGAAAAGGCAAGGCAGATTTAGTAAAAAAAATCACAAAAGCACAAAAAAATCTCATTAGATCCATTTTACTTATTATTTATGTAAATGGATCCAATGAGAAAAACAATTCTCACTAGATCCATCATGGATCTGTACCGTCAGCACGAGTTTTCAGTGTTTGAGACGTAAAGTAAACTGGAACTTTGACGACTTCAAATTGACAATTTTCAAGGAAAATATTGGTTCCTTCTTCGCACACCAGAGGCGCTGTTCCATATTTTCATACAAGAATGCTGTAAATACTGGAAAAACTCTGTAAAGTAAAATAGTGAAAACTCGTGCTAGGGGTACTGGGAAATGGATCTACTGAGAATGGACTGTATTTCACGCGTACGTCATGAAGCTGTCAGCAAACTTGCAGGACTCCCATTGCCTGTCTAAGCAGGTTAGCGTGGCCCTGGAATGGAAAGGGCATTTGAAAGAATACACACACAGTGGAGTTTTAGACAGTAAGAGTCTGACAATCCCTTTTGCTCCATGAGTGTTGAAGGACTAATTTGATGATTTCCATCATTTCAGCGTGTTAAAGTCCGCTGTCATAGGCCTCTCCCAGGGAACACCACAGCGATTTTCTGGGTTTTTTCATCTAGACACTGCCAACTACCTTCTTCAGGTTATCGGTCTTGGTGAAAGGTGTCCTACCTTACGTTTAGCTACACGCGGATTACATTCGAGAACCTTTCTACTCCGCCTTTCTACGGTTCTGCTGCAGATATGACTAGCCCACTAGGCTGCCACTTAAGTTTGCTACAGATTTGGTCAATATCTTTAAGTTTGGCCTCATTCCATTCCATGACACCTCATTATGTACGGATTTTATCCGATGATTTTACAATCACAAAAAAGTCACTCTTTACATACTAAAGTAATATAATTATTATTTTTTTAATGGAAATAGTGTACGTCAAACCATTTATGTAAAAATAGTTCCGTTCTATTTTTATCCAGTAATCCATCAACAGCAGAATGGTCTACAAAAGTTCCACGAACCTAAATTAATCCATTATTCAACGATGTCCATTTCCGTCGTTGGGTTTTGTGAGGATCCTATTACAAGTTTCATGTAAAGAAAGAATAAATTCACTTTAGCTTATCCTGAAACAAAGTCACTTCGAGACTCCTGTGGAGAAATAGCATTTAAGAGTTTTCCTTCAGGAACTTTCACATTTCATCAAAAACTATTTATATAAATGGCGCCACGCTACCACAAAACGTTTCAAACGAGGAATGGAGAATTTCGGCTTGCAAGTGTAGATTGCAATGGCCTAGTTGGTTAAGGCGTCTGGAGTACCTATCCAGAAGACGCGGGTTCGAATCCCACTTGCAATCGGAAATTTTTCTTTCCTTAAAAATCATCTTTACGATGCGCATCGTATGCGTTAATGAGTTTAAAATAATCCTACTAATATTATGAACGTGAAAGTTTGTATTTATACTAATATTATAAACGTGAAAGTTTTTATGTATGGATGTTTGTTACTCTTTCACGCAAAAATTACTGAACGGATTTGGCTGAAATTTGGTACACAGATAGTTTATAACCTGGATTAACACATAGGATAGTTTTTATCCCGATTTTATGTTCCCGTGAGATAATTTTCGAGTTGTAGCGGGTGAAACCGCTGGCAGCAGCTAGTTATTTATATAAAATTAATTTTTGCCGGGAATTAAAAGATTTATTTGATGGAAAAAAGTAATTTATCGTTATTTGAAGACCAAATGATCACGCTGGATGCAGGCCGCTTACAGTCGGTCCTATTGGAAGTCTAAAGGGGAGGCCTATGTTCAGCAGTGGACGTCTTACTGCTGATAATTATGATGATGATGATGACATTAAAGGCGCTTTTTCTTTTTACCTTAAGCACTTAGATCACGGACGGACAGACGGCAGGTGGAGCAAACATATGCTAGAGTGAAGACCGCGAATGGGCAAACGTAGTGTAGGACGCCCTGCTGCAAGATGGGTCGATGATTTAAGGAAGGTGGCTGGCAGTGGATGGATGCGAGCTGCCCAGGACCGGGATGGTTGACGCTCTTTGGAGGTTTTTTTCAGCAGTGGACGGCAATAGGCTGATAATATACTTAGATTACGTGAAGAGGAGTAATGAAAGAAGAATTTAAAATATAAATAGTTTTTAAATTGTAAAATTTTCAGATTTCATGACTTTTCGAGCCAGTTTTTGCCAATTTTTATTATTTTGGATCAAATGAAGGTGCTCTAAGACCCGTACTACAGAATGCACAACAAAAATCAAGTGTTACTTACTTAAAACTTGTTTCAACCAATCTTGAATCTAGTTTGAAATAACGCTTGAGTATTTAGTGGCATTCAGTAATTACGGGCCTTAATATTTTAATATAATTACTAGCGTCAAATTTTCAGATACAAGGGATTGTAGATCTGAGAATTTGATGTTAATTTCACCATAAACCGTCCATGCGTTCCTGAGAAAAACTGTAATATTATATTATTAGATATGTGTGTGTGATGGACTGTGAGACGGACAGACGGATAACAAAATGATTTTATAAGGCTTCTGTTTTCTTGTTTTCAGGTATGGATCCCTAAAAATTCAGCAATAACTTAAATTCCAAAACCCATTTCCATTTGTTTCAAAAATATTTTTTCACATAAATTCACTTTTCATTTTAATTTCATCGAGTGGATTGCGCCTTTGAAAAAATAACAAAATGTTTTCATAACAAAGGTTTCGAATTGTGTTCATGTTAGAATCCGTGTTTTTATGTTTGTTTCAATAAATATTAAAGTAAATTTTCATGTAGGCAGTTTTTGTGTTGTCATAAATTGTTTTGTGGGATTTAAACTTATAGGTTTATAGAATTTATTGAACTACAAATGAATATTTCGCTCGCTCAGGACTAATGTAGAACAAAATGAAGGAAAGAAAGACGAAGAAAGAAAATTGTATTTATTGGTATAAACTCAAAACTAAATAATACAAATAAAGTAATAAAGAGAGAGTTGGTAGTAAAAATAGAGAATAAAAAAAAATAACAATTTAATCCCAAAGGGCCTCAGTTCAGCATATGCCAGATGGAAAAACAAAATTTGCCACCTGACGCTTATTTTCAGCTGCAGCCCACAATGAATGTAGTAACTGTGTAGTAACTATTTCGTTACAATTTTACACCTATGAACTGCGATAACCCATTTAACGTGCCTATAATTTCTTAAAATCAGTCAGAAAAGAATTTAAAATAATTTACTACTTCTAACACAAAACTTAAAAGATACCTAATTAGCACCGTTTTATTAGCTGAGGAAAGAAAATAATGATGATCTCGGCTTTAAACAGGGGTAAAAAACATCTCTATTATAGAAAATGGAAATCGTTTACCTATACGCATCCGAGCGAATCTTAGCACTCGCGGGGTTGACCGCGCTTTTTCAACGTGAAACTTTATTTTGCATATTTTTGTAAGAATTATCGAGACACTCTCCCACCACCCCGTGTAAGAAAAAATAAGACATGGTCGTGGTCGGGGGTGCTAAGACAGGAAACCTCCACGTGCGCCCGTGGACTGGAGTTCCCTCTCGGATACGTCCGGGGGGAAGACAAGTTTTTCGGGCCGGTGCACCCTGGGATGCGGGCAAAAACTCTCCCTTAGGCCACTGTGTGCCTAAGGGGTCTCTTTGCCCGTATGCGTATAGCCTGTCGTGTGGTCGCTCCAATGCGTGTCCCTCTGATCAGCAGAGGGCACAGCGGCGGAGCGGGCTTGCGGACGGTGAGTAATGGGTAGCTCGCCGTCCGACCAAGGACCAAGCCCGGGTGGGTGGCGCGTCCTGTTTCGCGCCAAATGCCTGCTGGGGTCGCGGGTTTTTTCTTAACCCAGGATACCGCGGCCCTGGAACGTAAAGCCCCACCCAGGGCAGGAGGACTCATTTGATGATTATAGCACCTAAAAAAAAAAAAAAATGGTCGTGGTCGACCCCTCCCTCCCTAATCTTCTTACGTAATAAATGAATGGCTCCAAACATTAAAAAAAAATAGGTGCACTTAGATACAGGTCTACCCTCAAATCCATGATATCATCTTCTTTTCTTTTATAATACTTAATGCATCAAAATTCCCAATTGGGCGTAAGATTACACACGCAATGTCTTCATACGGGTATCGATCATTTACGTAAGTTTGGTTGGCGCATCAATCATGCGTAAGCTTCACCATAATCTATGCTTGGCAAGCGGATTGGTAACCGCTGTTTATCGTTATCAGGAGGCATTTATGTAGGTCAGATATTTCTGCATCAAAGATGGGGAAATATTGAGGAAGAGAAAGCAATAAACCACTTAAAGAGAACAAGGGCCAATTTATACTCGGCTCAGTCATAACGTCAGTCCGTTTAAACCAACGACGATATATTACTAGACTCCTAATAACAGGCGACCGATGTCTGTCAACACATTAGGCAAAAAAGTCTTATATCCGTCTTATTTCGACCACTCCTGTGAGCCGTAAACATACCTTGAGACAGAACAGACCTTGAATTGGCCAATCACAACGCAGTACCCCGTCCCCCTCGCTTACGTAGTACCTCAGTTAGTTGTCAGAATAGTTTTTGTTCCTTAGATCGTGCATGCGGAGTCTAGTAATATATCGTCGTTGGTTTAAACATTAACCATCGCACTACAAAAAATTTAAACATCTGTTGAACACTTGTCTAAAAAAAGTGTAACTGAAAAACGATCTTTATAATCAACGTCAATAAATATTGTTTTCCTGTTTTTTAGACAAGAATAGTACACAAATTATTTTTATAAGACAGTAAACGCATATTTAAAGTATAATTTTAAAATAAACTAAATACTAACTTATTAAAACTACAACTATAGACATTTAAAAACTACAATAATATTTTTTTAAGACAAGTATTTATTATCTGCCTAACCTTTTCCCAACGATATTGGGGTCCGCTTCCAGTTGAACCAGATGCAGCTGAATATCAGTATTTTATATGGAGCGACTGCCTGTCGGACCTCCACAACCCAGTAGCTGGGTAATACGATAGACTGGTTGTCAGACTTTTAGAGCTTCTGAATTATAGTGACGACTGTCAAAGATCTACAAATGACACAGTTTTAGACAAATGTTTAAGTTTTTTATAATACGAGGGGTAAAATTCGACCTTGTCTACATATATTGCTTCTCCAAATGATTGAGTAATAACGACTCATCCATTAATCTGGACGGGTGACGATCAAGTTTATCGTCAAGTATGCAGCGCGTTGGAAGCAGCGTGCAATAAACTTGACGGTAAGCTTGATCATGTATGGTTTATCTTAGAGTAATGTGGCAGAACGACGCAAGGATAGAGATGGCGGCTATCTTTTAGTGTCGTCCCGAAGTCTAGGACGAATAACCTAGTTCCTAGTGATATTTAATGATGTCGACCTACTACTATACTATGTATCTATGAATAATTCTGACAAGGACCAGATTTCGTTAAAAGTAAAATATAATGCCCCGGCCCGGCCACCACAGAAGAAAGCGTCGGGGATCATGAGTATAATATAATCACCGTAGGCGCGGATTTTGCGGAGCACAAGCAGTGGGTAACTCGCTGTTCGATAAGCACCAATCCCGAGTAGATGACGTGTTGTCTACAGGGTTCAAGGAATGTTCAAAAGAGTCATCGTGGCGTTAGAACGCTAAGGGCAGTTGAAGGAACAGGGTGGATTTTAGTCAGTACGCTTATGCTTTGATTTTTTTTTCCACTGCAACCAAAATGGGAGGAGTAATTTTTTAATCTCATAAACAAAAAAAGATCAGGTTTTTTTTTTCAAGAGTAAATCATAAGTTGGCAGATCACAAAACAATGCAACTCCACGACTTTCGACGTACCTATTTGTATCGTGGGCTCAGGCGCAAAATGTCTCTTTCGCAAAATGTCCCCTGGTCGCAAAAATTTTAACATCATAATTGCACTATAATTGTAATAAATTATTTTTTGTTTTGAAAATCGAAATTTTATTATTAAGTCCCTAGTGCGACATTTTGCGAAAGAGACATTCTGCGAAAGTGACATTCTGCGAAAGAGACATTTTACGAAAGAGACATTATGCGAAAGAGACGTTATGCGAAAGAGACGTTTTGCGACCAGGGGACATTTTGCGAAAGAGATATTTTGTGCCTGAGCCGTATCGTGTTCCCCATAAAGAGTAAGTCGATTATTGCCTCTATTTATAACTTAAACGATGTTATTATCGGTAAAACGCTGTTTATTACCCTTTGAGTGGTTTCAGATGTTAATTCATGAGAAAATTATTGAAAAACTTCAATCGGGAGTTTATGAAAATGTAGAACTCGCTCTATTGGAAGCTATCGGACCAAGTTGTTCAATAATATGCTTGCTTCACATGAGCCTGGCCTTTTTTTTATAAGTGGTATAATCATCAAATGAGTCCTCCCACCCCGGGCAGGGCGGGAGGGACTGTCAGACTTGTACTGACTAAAATCCACGGTGTCCTTCAATAGCCCTTTATTTTTCGGGGTCACGGTGATGGAAAAAAGGCCCGCGACCCCGGCAGGCTGTGGCCCTCTGTGAGGGGCCCTCGTCATTATGCTGACGCTCTTTGAGGCGCGCGTGGAACACGACGCGCCGTAATTAAAACACCCTTAAAATAATAACACCTACTACAATTAAAGACTACAAAAATGAAATGAGTATTACTAACACAATATTATTCTTTCATTTGAAACTGGCACGAACATTTTTATCGGACGTGCTTATGAAGAATTTTAAATTAGCTGCGTATTTAGATAGCTGGGCATTTTCATGTTTCTTCATTTAACACGCAACACCTGTTTACGTTTTTTATATGACAAAATAACAGTTAACAGTAAGGAAATAACTATTGTGCTTGCTTCACACGTCGCGTGATTGCTCACATTTTTATAAATTTTATTTTCTTTCAATAGACCTACTCAAAATCTAACTCTGTTTCCTAAACGATAAAAAACAACTTATAATGCAGCGCGACGCAGCTCGTTGCAGTTGAACTGACTTTACTGAATATAGCTTGCAAAATAATAACAGCCGCACAGAAAGATCTTTAAGGATAAGCTAGTAACTGGGTTCTGTAGGTCAGATAGGCAACCACTCGACAGGAAGCCGACCCAACATAGTTGGGAAAAGGGTAGGTAGATGATGAAGTATCTTTACAAACAGGCAGTCAATGGCTGTCTATCAAACCTCTTAAACACGGAAAACCCGAGAACGAGAAAAATAATCTAATTAGTCCGTCAGACAGATAAAAAAAATTTACACGTTTTTTTTTTTATTGTAGAAAGATAGTACGATAATTTCAAAATTGTCAATACGTTACAAGCAAAGTACAGTTTGAGTTGCTTTTGAGCCCACACTCTCCAATTTAAATATTTTAGAAAATATCTACATTGATTTAAGAAAATAAAAACACGTGTTGATTGTTTTAGAAAACTCTTATCTACCTGACTGATTAGACTTGACAAATTAGATTTGTAATTGTAGTCTATCTTGGTATGGACATGTGATGAGGAGGGATGACACTCATGTGACTAAGAGAGTAATGAGTAGGTATGAATATTGATGGATGGAGAGGAAGAGGAAGGCCAAAGAAAAGATGGATGGATTGTATAAGGAAGGATATGAAAGAAAAAGGAGTAAATGATACTATGACTTGTGATAGGAGAGAATGGAAGAAACAAACGTGTTGCGCCGACCCCAAGTAAAATGGGATAAGGGAAGGAAGATGAATTGCCTCGGTTTGAACTAGTAGTATGATAGAAGCGAGCTCTTAACTCTACGATATGCTTAGGAAAAATACATTTCACACTTCACACTGTACATAATTATGTCGTCTTTAACTACAAAAGCTCTTGACAGTGGTAACACCTACGAAACTTTTTGTGTAGGTTGTCGAACGCCCACCTGTTTGAGGCTAAAACGTGATCTGTCTCCAGAGAGGGTAAAATGGTGTGAATTATGAATAGACTTTGAAATGAAGTTTCTCGACCTTTATTGTCTGTCTGTGTTTTTCCAATGGTAAACCTCGTTGCCGGATAATAGTTCGTCTGCGAGTGACTACTTGGGCCAATTCTCGGTTTTAGAGATGGTGTCGAACTCGACAAAAATTTCTAATGACGTCATTTTTTCGACAAATTTTAAAAGTTACTAAGTCAATTTCGCCATTTGTCGAAGGTTAACGTTAGAGTTCAGTAAAATTTGTCGAAAAAATGACGTCATTAGAATTTTTTTTCGAGTTCGACACCATCTCTAAAGCGGAGAATTGCCCCCCTGGAGTGAATCTCCGCTGCCTCGACAAGTTGAGGCGCTGCGAGAAGAGCTCAAGTGCGATCTCAGGGCGGTATGGAGCGAGCGACTGTCGCAACCGAGCATGCTGTAATTTTGCGTTGGCAAGACACCTTTTTGAAGAGTGACTAGAGAGGCACCTCGGCATTCCCGACTTCCACCTGACGCAGTCCTCATCAGACACGGATGTTTTGGGAGGTCTGTTTAGAAAGGCAGAAATGCCTGATTTTTTCTCTCTTTAGCGTTTAAGCAGTCTTGATTTTTTACACAGTACCATACTAAACATTCTATAACCATTTTGAAGCTTCGAGCCCATTCTGCAATATTTTCGTCGAAATAATAGCATTTTAAGCTACAATTTGCGCTAAACATGATCCGGAAAGATCCCGCCATCTGTTACATCAACCCACGAAATTTTTAACTGCCCATGTGGAGGCGTTTTTGCGTTGAGTAGGGCTTTCCATTTGTTTTCATTATTCTTTGGATTTGAATGAGCTTTTAAGAGCGTGGTAAATCATTTTAATTTATATTAAACACGTCTTTATGTCTGTTTTTATAAAGGTCACAATTTTGTTTGCTGCTTTTGAGTTTGTGCGGTTGACTACTGCGATGGATATTTTGTGGTTTTCTAATTGTTTCGAAACAGTCGGAGGCAACGCTAGAAGAAATACAATATGGAATAATACACTTATTATTATTTTTTAATAATATTTGGAATATTACGTATAAATGAAATAAGGTAATGTACCAAAAGTAGCACTATAGAAATATTAGAAAAAAAAACCTACCAACTTGCATAAAAAAAAAATCACTAGAATGATTTTTTTTTTATGCAAGTTGGTAGGTTTTTTTTTCCACGGTGAACTAAAATTGTTGAGAATGTATGATACAGCCAAAAATTGTCATTTGCATGTATCAACCCATAACGTGTTCAGTATTTATCTATTTTTTTGATGTTATTTACCAATATTGGCGTAAAAGCATTAGGCTGTCCAAAATTACTTTATTTTAATACACAACCACCAGAGTGGCGGACTAACACAGTAATACACAGTTAGAATAAAAAAGACACACACACCCTCACAAAACACGGAAAATAAAAGTTTATTCTATAAATAATTATGTCCATATCTCAGAGCTAAGCGGAGCGTAATCCTTATCTTAATGCTTGGCTCTTGTGTTGCACGATGTCCAAATTGGCACGGAACGTCCCGATTTTTGGGGACCGGACGACTTTTCCCGTCTTTTCCTTGATCGGGATGCAGATTAACTCATCATCATATCAGCCGTAAGACGTCCACTGCTGAACAAATAGGCCTCCCCTTTAGACTTCCAGTAGAACCGGTTGTAAGCCGGCATTCATAAGATCGTCTGCCCACCTAGTGGGTGGACGTCCTACGCTGCGCTTGCCGTTGCGGGTCTACTTTCGAGAACCTTAACTCGACAACCTCTAATTCTGTTTTTAATTAAAAGTGTCTGACAGCACGTTTATCAGAGTGGATAAAAATAGAATGCTGCTCTGCGTGTCGCGGTTTTGATTTCCGTACGTATCAAAAATATTTGTATGGCCTACAAGCAGTTGTTTCGTTATATGAGTTATATTTACACGCACAACACTGGAAAAATATCCAGTAAACGACAAAAAATAATTCAGAAAAATAAGGAAAATGTTAAGGTGTTGTTTTGGTCTCAAATTATTTCTTCATCAAACTTCGGGCGTTGTTTTTCGGAGTCATAATACGTACCTAATTTTAAAATAAAGAACCCCAATCTTCTCTTTTAACATACTGTTCCAAAATTTGACACGGTATATCAAATTATGTTTTTCCTACTCCTCCGTTATTCTTTTCTGATTAATTTCGGTGCTACCATTACTACCTATTATTGTATTAATTTTTCGGGACTTCATTATTATTACTGCAGCTTTTTTGTGGTCACTGTTGTTTCTTTTTTTACGTGTTTAAATTATCGAATTAGTCCTCCCATCCAAGGCATGACAGAAGGGACTGTCAAACTTGTACTGACTAAAATCCACAGTGCTCGTTACCTTTCGGAGCCACTGCTACCTGATATGAGCATGGTCCATGATCGGAATCTTACCATTGCAGTGGGTTCTAGCTTCAAGAAGTTGGGAAAAGTATGGCGGGGCTTTCCCAAAACTCACTTGACTTCACAACACTACTTGGCAAAGTCCGGATCCGCATTGCGACTATAGTTCATATTTCTAAAGACAGATGTCGGGCCGAAGTTTCGTCAATATTTGTGCTCTTAACGAATCAGGTCTGCTGGTCAAAAGTTTGCCTCCCCAATCTTCCCTTAGATACCATTCCAGTAATTTCGTAACTATTTCCTGTCAACGTGAAGAGGGATTCCTGTTCGACTTGTATGTATATGTAAGTGAATTTTGCATGAAATATACTATCCGGGCATACGAATTGAGGCGGGCGTGGTGTCGTCGTCTCGGCTTTGGTTCGTGATTGGACGGCGAGTCTCCAGTTGCTCACCGTCCGATCAGGGACAATCAAAGTCGTGTTCCTTTTGCAGAGGGCTGATCGCCTGCCGGGACCACGGGACTGCTTAAACATATAACCGTGACCTTGGAACGTAAAAGGCTGTTGAGGGGATACCGTGGAATTTAGTTCACACGAGTCTGACAATCTCCTTTCTGTTCCACCCAAGGTAGTTGCTTCGCGAAGGACACCGTGGATTTTAGTCAGTACAAGTCTGACAGTCCCTCCCGCCCTGCCCGGGGTGGGAGGCCTCATTTGATGATTTTACAACGCATAAAAAAAGCCCTAATTGCCTAAACGCCCCATCAATTTATTACTCCTCGTACCTCGGAAACACAAGGGAGTGTGATCACTGTTAACGTATAACGTTACTGAGGCCAAGGGTCATTATGGTAGGCAATTGATGGGCCACGGTTCCAGTAGGAGTCGAGCCCAACATACTTGGGAAAAAGGCTACACAAACACTAGTGCCATTTATTAAAATCAAACCTAATCTAAGCGCACGGTAGCGCGCAGGGCAAGTTCTAGCAAAAGACCGCGTGCATGCCATGCACTATATACACGAACCGTTTCGACCCACTTTTGACCACTCTGTAGCTAAGTGCCTATTGCAAGTACAGATATAAAATTGCACCTACGTAATCAAATACTGGTATTTAAGCAGTATGCCAAATTTCATAGATATAGCTTCAGTAAATCTGAAGAGATATGACCTGAAGAGATGTGAAAATAGTTCCTTTTACATAATAAATTAACAATTGCACTCACATAACAATAACTTATAAATAATAAACCCACACAAACATATGCACCGGTGATTTTTCATCGCACCATTTTTCCCAAACACTGGACTTTCAACTTTAACCGTTGAACGGAGGCTTGAAAATCAAATAGTCATCATTTTTCGGACATATGTATAAAGACTGCATTCCATGGAATTCTCTACGTTCAGCGCAACGCCTAGAGTTCAAAATTCAATGCTTGAACATGGCTGGCATTCATATTTTGACTGAAATAATGAAAAGTATATGAAACAGTTCAATTTCAAGCTGTCACGGTAACAATCGGGAATGATATATAATTGAAAAGTTCTCTTTGATGCCAATTTATTAATTGTACGTTCAATAAATAACGGATGCAGTGCTCAATAAAAATTTATTATTCATTGAATTCAATTTAATTGTGGTTGATTGAAGTGTTTCAATCTCATAGGAAATAGTATGCAATTAATTAAGATTTGTGTGGAACAAAATTTTTAGGATTCTGTTCAAAAAGTGTCTTGAAAATATCTGTTTTAGCAATTAGACATACTTCGAAAAAAAATAGGTTTTCAACCTCCGAAATCTTTTTTTAATATATTTTCCCCGACATTCTCTGATACTTGAACTCATTAGGAAGATTTTGAAAAAATCTCATTGGCGCCTTAAAATGGTGAATGCCAAGCTCCATAGCTTGACTTATCGCTGCAAAGTTGCCTGCCTGTCGGTCTTCTATAGATTGTACTGCGGAGAGTGTGCCCAAGAACTCCACAACCTCATCCCACCAGCCCCCATCTATCAGCGCCCGGCAAATTACCATCCTTACCTTATTTCTATACCACCAAGTCGCACTAAGCGTTTCCAAACGTCGTTTATAATGTGGACAGCGAAGGAGTGGAACTCTCTGCCTGCGTCTGTACGCATACAACCGTAATCTCTTCAAAGAGTGAACAGGCTTCTTCTGGGTAAGCTCGCTCCATCGTCATCGACCTTGTCTTAGTCACTAAGAGTAGACTAAGAGCATTTTTTTTTACGTGGTAAAATCATCAAATGTGTCCTCCTGCCCCGGGCAGGGCGGGAGGGAATGTCAGACTTGACTGACTAAAATCCACGGTGTCCTTCGGTAGCCTTTTGTGTACCGGAATCGCGGTGTACGTATGTCCCGCAACCCAAGGTCAAGAGCAAACCTATGTATCATAAAAAAAGTTCAGAATCTTGCAGAAATCAAGGAAACTCTTCAATAAAGGAAAAACGGACAGACAGATGGATAGCGGAGTCTTAGTAATAGGGTCGCGTTTTACAGTTTCGGTACGGAAGCCTCGAAAGACTTCATTTATCCGAATAAAAAATCTGTGTTGACACTGACACGCGCTCATTCGCATGTATATATTTGAAACCCTCATCATCTTATATATAGGTAGTTCTGTTGTATCCACTACCCACGACCCTTAACACCTAAATATATCTCCACTTATAAACCAGGGGACACACGCGCACAATCGCTCACTCGCCATAAGTCCTTTTTCATATCCCTGTCTTGTCCGTTGCCCATTCATCCGTGGCTAATTCGGTCCGACGGATTTTTGTAACGTGTTGCGTTGCTGGATTGAGTTAGACACGCTTTAGTGGGCTTTGATAGCCAACTCAGGCGCCGGCGATGACTTGTTGGTGTTTATTTTGATGACAGATTTCGAATGGGTTGTTTCAAGGAAAAAAAACCTGTAAGTGAAGAAAAAAATGTGTAGGGTTAAACATGAGTCTACCGGTAAAACTGAGGGATTTCCGTGTGTTTTCACGTTTTTTTTAATATATAATGAGGACTTTGACTGATAAAATTAGTTCCTTGTTCGTACACTAGAGGCGCTTGTTTCTTTTTACACAAAGTCGTTATACTCCAAGTCCGCTACGCTACGGGGGCATTTGGACGGTGTGTAATGGCGATTCGCTGTCCGACCTATTAACATTTTACGTTCCATATCACTGTTACCTGATAAGGCAGTTCCGTGACGCCGCCAGGCTTAGGCCGTCTAATGGAGACCCGTCAGATTGCTGACACGTCTTTGAAGCGCACGAGGACGACCCGGGTGTGGTCCATGATCATGCCTGCCTTGCCGGGGTCGCGGGACCGTCTTATCATATAATCGTGATCCTAGTCGTAAACGTCTCAAGAAGGAACACCGTGGATTTAGTCATTATGAGTCTAACAACTGACACAAAAATATCATCAAATTAGTCCTCCCGCCAGGGGCGGGAAACAAACGGCTGTTGATGATATAGTGTCAAAAAAATGCTGTTCTAAGAAATTCCTGATGGAAAAAAAATCAAATCTAAGATAGCTCAGCATTAAAAAAATGTGTTTTCTTTATTCAGCTTCATATCTATGACATGTTGCGTTGCCGGCTCGCATTAGACATGCCTCAGTGCGCAATGATAGCCTGTTCTGTGTACGTGTAGTCTGTGCTAAGCCTTAGAATTTAGATAGAAAATTTTGGTTTTGATTTGTTGGTGTTTATTTTGGTGACAGATTCGAATGGGTTGTTTGAGTAACTTAAATATTATTTTGGGATTATAAGTGAAATTGACGGCGCTAAATTGACGTCCTGAGCACTTGCGCGCTCTTATAATATTTTTTTTTACTTTTTTGGGATGTTTTCTTTTGGTTTAGTGTGAATTGTCCACAAAAATAAAAGATGTAAGACTTTTTTCTTTTTGTCCGTCGGCTGTTTCAAGTGCGGATTTTATCTTAGTATGGGAAGAAAAAATTGGAACCGCAGAAGTTGTTCAAATTCAGCATAATAATTATGTTTTCATAAAAATTACATGAACGACAAAGTCACAAAAAAAAAACATCACGACTACAAGTTTTAATTTTTACCATCTCTTCGATCAATATTTCTAAAACTACTGTCCAGATATTTTCCTAATACAATAAAATTATTCTTACACGACATTATTCAGCAATCTAGAATGAAAGAAAGAAAGAAAGAAAAACGTTTATTGACACATGCCATAAGTACACACAACATAAAGAAAATGTATAAAAAAAAGTAAAAACACTAAACTATTGTGTGACTCACGGCCGCGCCAAATAGACCTAGTTCAGCAAATGTCGGACCACTAGTGCCCGACGCTGGTTTTCAACTGAGCCTACGTGGTGAGTGCACGGACGAAAATCAGCTTGAATACAGAAAGTATACTTATATAATAATATAGTGTACTATATTAATAACAGTGTGTATAAAATGAAATAGTATGTAAAATAAATATCTCAATATCCTAAGATAAGACTGTGATAAGGAAAAGTCGTAAATAAATCTGGTTGTTACATAATACGAGGTTAAAATATCGTAGTCTTCGAGGGGAACTAAATCTTTTCTGAAACTCGATTCTTACTTTTGACGACAGGGTATGAATAAGTTAAGCTACTATACGCTTCGTGCGATATCGGTGGTGGGGACTATCCAAAAGGTGCATGCACACAGGGCGAGCAGCCTCGCGAGGCATTTGGCGCGAGAAAACTGCCTCGCGAGGCCGCTTGCTCTTTTTGGGCTCGCCTAATGTTTCTCGATCGAGGCACAAAACGATATACGCGAGCGTCCAGAGTGCGCCCGGCGCCGCAACAACGCCTGAGGCGCCTTTGAGCAAAACATAAAGCCGACACTGGATAGCTCGGCCGCTCAGTCACTCGACAACGGTAGTGCGCGCTTGCTTCGGCTGAGACACATCGACACTAAGCAAGCTGCTTCGGGCGGCAAATATTCATACATAGTGTTGTCGCACCTAATCGACGGGGCGCGATGTGACCGAAAATATGTGAATCAACGAAGTCACCTATTAAGTGCTTTATTTATTTGTTAATGAAAAACAAGACACATGTTAATCAAAATATCTAGTTGCCAAGAACCGCCATATCCTCAATAATGTGATAACTAGAAAGCGTTGTTATAGCGCACACGGTGTACACGACTACGTAAACTATAGTAATGTTATTGGGTTTTTCTTGAAGCTTTATAGATGGAGAGGAAGAGGAAGGCCAAAGAAAGATGGATGGATTGTGTGAGGAATAATATGAATGGTAAATCAGTGAAGAATGGAACAAAAAACGTGTTGCGCCGACCCCAAGTAAAATGGGATAAGGGCAGGAAGATGATGATTGGGTTTTTCTATCACGAATTTATTTTTCGTTGATGGCAATAAGTTCATCCCCAAGTGAAAAAAAATAAATGAGTTTAGTGCCATAATGTAAAAACAATGGAAAGATAATCTTTAAATAACTTTGTCACATTAATACTCTAACGTTAAAGTTTTTTCCTTATTGTTAGTAAAATTACAGCTTTTAACGGAACGATAGTACTGCTACATCTGTGCTTCCTTGAGTTTAGTAGGAAAAACTACTGATTTTTAAAAAGTTCTCCAGGGCGTCTTAAAAGGCCACTTTAGCAATATCACAATAAGAATCTTACAAAAAATATTGAAAATTATTCCTAAATTAACAATGACTATTTATAAGTTTTCACAGAATAATTCATTTTGACAGTGTTTTAAGGAAAAATCGTTAAATGGTGTTTAGATATTAAATGTCTTTATGTTACAAAATATGTTAGAGTTGCTAATGATTTCGCTGGGAATTCCAGAGGTGATTAATTTTAGGAAGAATTGTTTAGTGTGACCGTTTAAGACCCGCATCTCTTTCGGTTTTTTTTTTTATCATGATTTCAAAAGGATAGTTACAGAACTAGCCACATTTGTGTAAGTGCTGAAGTTTGAATAAGATATTCGAGATTTTTCTTTGGTAATGGCGAGATTTTCTACAAATAGACGGCTGTAATAAAAAAAGATTAGGTACGTACTGCACTTTCTAGTCATTTTTTTTTTGTATAAATGAAGACATGAGTTGATGAAGGTGATATGTCGCTGATTCATAATTTATCAGGAGCCAGGTTTAAAGTTCTCATTATTAATTTGTGGATATTTGTTTATATGAGTTACTTTTGGTTAGTAATACTGGACTATAAACTCAATAATGTTGTGTATTTTATTGAAAGAACAAAATGCGTGTAGGGACATAGCATCTTCATTTATGCTATAAAGTAAAAAAATCACAAAATGTTACATATCACCTTCATCCACTCATGTCTTCAAATATTAATTTTATCTACTTATATTTATTGGTTGTAGCGTAATGTTTTAAAGCAGTTAACTCTAAATGGTCTAACCAACATTTTATTTTTCTATTAGAACCAGTAGTTCCCGAGATTAGCGCTTTCAACCGAACAAACAACGTCCTCAGCTTTTTAATACTGGTACATCGATATTTTTACTTTTTTCTTCAAGATTATAATTTATTATAGTTAACAAAATTATTGAGTTAAACGTAATACAAACATACAGAAAAAAAAGTCTTTTTATTGTTTTTATACTACTGCGTCAAAAAGATGGATATATTTTTTCTTCAATGTTTTTCATGACAGGAATCAACCGGACGCCAACAGGTCAACCTAACCCAATCTGTCAAATTTCCGTTCGAAAAATACCGTTACACTATCGTGATAAGATTGAAAACCTTTTAACTAACTGTCTGTACCACATAATGACTGTATAAATTAAACTTTCACTCTCATTTTAGAACTCTGAAAGTTCAGACTAATTTGACCTTTAACAAAATTATCAGCCCCTATCCAAGTGACCTTGACCTTAGAAAGGCCCGATCCTCTTATTAGATCGTAAGATATTCCCAATTCAATATTTTAAGATAGAAGCTTCAATGGTTACAAAGCAATTTAATTATAATATTATTTGAAAATAGATTCTATTTCCATTTGAATTTTGACCTTTGACGTGTATTTCATATACAGATAGCGCGCGAGTTGAATGCAGAGCTTAGGAATGCGGTAGTGCTGTTGACAAGGATGCCAAAGTACTACACTGCAGGCGCGTGAGGTGGGGCGTGCGGGTAGCGGGGGGCTCTTCACCTCAGACCCCGACTGCATTCAACTCGCGCGCTATCTGAACGTATACTCGTACATTATACACGCGGCTGCACAGCAAACATAATCAATGTATACAAAATTTGTGTAAATGTGTGTATTGGTCTTTCACTGCTGGCTTTTTAGAGAGACTAAGAGTCATTCAACGAGCAATGGAAAGAGCTGTGCTCGGAGTTTCTTTGCGGGATAAAATCCGGAACACGGATATTTTGCGAAGAATCAGAGTCACCGACATAGCTCTTTTCAAGATGAAGTAGCAATGGGCAGGTCACATCGCTCGTAGAACTGATAACCTATGGGGAAGTCGCAGAGTCGTGAGTCTGAGTATGGCCCTTCGTACACAAGGCGACGCAAGTTTCCGATACCTTACGATTTCGGTATCCAGGCCACTATCGCAATACAATCCATAGAGGTTCGTAAACACGCACTCGTCAATGGATGTCAAAGTCGTAAGGTATCGGAGACTTGCGTCGCCTAGTGTACGAAGGGGCTTAGAGTCGTCGTGAGAGTCGCGGGAAACCGATGGATGCAAGTGGCGAATTGTCGTTCGGCGTGGCGGTCAGGGGGAGGCCTATGTTCAGCAGTGGACGTCTTCCGACTGATGATGATGATGATTTACAAAATGTGCACACTTTTTTTTTATCCTGATAAAATCAGCAAATGTGTCCTCCCGCCCAAGTAAAATATACGGCAATCCTTCAATAGCCCTTTACGTACCAGAGCCACGGTTACCCCTGCAGGCTTCGGCCCTCTAAGGGGGGCCCGTCATATAGCTCTTTGAGGATCGCGTGGAAAAACGACGCGCCGTCGACCTGGGGATGATCCATGATCGGACAGAGTCACCCATTACTTAAAAATAAAATTATTTCTTGATGGCAGTTTCAAACCAGTTATGCTAGGGCGGGATTTTAACCCAGTAAAAAAGCAACTACATTTTGTAACAATACACACTCCATAATTTATTCCTTTATGATTCAACACGTTAAAAAATTCACACGAACAGGCACAAAACACTATGAAACACTTTTCATTCTTTTGCCGCCATAACAATAAAAAATGAATGACAAAGCCAACCATGCCCTGCACGCAATGTTGAAAACACACAAAGAATATAGCACAACACATTTTTGGTAACGCCATTAGGGACGTCCACACAGAGCGAGCAGCGAGCAAACTGCCTCGCGAGGCTGTCCGCTCGCGGCCTTGCCTATTGTTACTCGACCAAGACACGAAACAATATACGAGAGCAAAATAAAAGCCGACACTGGATGGCTCGCTTGGTCACTCTGCCGCGGCAGCGAACTCGCTGAAGTATTCCAGGAAGGGCACCTAGCACCTGCAAGGAATGTTCACAGAAGCCTTATGTCGAATAGATAAGGCGCAATTAGCTCAGGTGCCATTGTCAGCGGGTGCCCTTCGTGGAATACCTCCACTCGCTTGCTATGGCCGAGACACGTCCATACAAACCGAGCCGCTTCGCGCGGCAAATGCCTCGCGAGGCTGCTCGCTCTGTGTGGACGCACCTATTTATTTTGGCACTGTAAATATGAAAGGGTTAAAAATTTGCAAAGCAAGCTCATCAAATCAATAGAACAACAAACAAATAAAAGAAATATGAATTAGTGACACAGTCGAGTGTTACGGGTGCTAACGAGACCTCTAGCTTGTTAGGGTTAGCGAGCAGTGGCAAAGAAGTTAGAGGGAACGGAGGCGGTCGCGGTGGCGGGAGGGATTAATAGAGGATTTTTTTTTTCATTTGGTGCATCTCACCGCACTGTTCCCAAACCATTACAACTCTTGAAAGCTAGCCTTTAACAGTGGCGATCATATGAAAATGAATTTCATAAAATGCAAAGAAATCCGTTAATAGTGTAGACAGTCTTATAGAAGTTTTTTTTTTTAATGCACGATGGATTTGCTCTTGAACTTAGTCTAGGCCAGGGGTGACAAAGACGCGGTCGACGATGAAGCCAGCTTATCCAGAAAAAGCTTGTGCACTATAACTTTGAAGAGATTAGGGTTGTATGCGTTTGAAAACACAGACCCAGGCATAGATTTCCTCTGCTTCGCTGTTCGCATTATAAAAGACGTTTGGAAAAGCTTAGTTGATATTCTCAGTTTTTAAATAACATAAATTTTTGTTTATGTGAAATAAATACGATTATATCGTAGGTACCTAACCGTACGGTGATTGTATTGTAATTAACTCGTAATAAAATGAAAAAAAAAAATGAAGAATAATATAACATGGAGTAAAAATGATTGGAATCGAATCAGTTACTTATTCTGAACAAACTATATTCAGGGTTCACATAATATACTAAAAATAATAAATAAATATTCCACAACTATCACACAACGCCATCTAGTCCCAAGCTAAGCAGAGCTTGTGTTATGGGTACTAGACAACTGATAAACATACTTACATATTTCTAAATACATACATATTATAGATAAATTACACCCAGACACAGAACAAATGATCATGCTCATCACACAAACATATGCCCTGGGTAGGAATCGAACCCACGATCCCCGGCATAGCAGTCAGGGTCACTAACCACTAGACCAACAGGCCAGTCAATAATGTTGTATATTGTACTAAGACAGGAGTTCGAACAGTCAGCGATTAATATCCTCAGTATTAGCTGATGTGTCTACTTTCTTCTGCTCAGACTTGGACAGTTGCCTTAGCATCGCTTAAGCTCCTCACCCTGGTCGCACCCTAGCACGCCCATTTTGGAGACTCGTTATATCTCGTGCTCTGTTAAATTGGAGTGCCATCCATTTTAGATGAAGCAGTACTTTTCATGTTCTTAATTAGATTTTGTTCAACACACTCGTGGAGTACGAAGTTAGTAGTTTCGAATTCTGATGTTTGTTTTTCGGATTTCTTTTTTTTGTTGTTTGTGAAAAGTTTTATTAGAATTTTTTGCTGTCATCTGATAAGAAAACTTCATGGAGGCCGTAGGAATAGGAAATTGACGTAGTTATATTAATATATTTTTCACATTTATCTCCTGTAGATACTCACATGCCTACATAATCAACCAGAACTTTTGTTCGTAGTAAAATAATCAAACAAGTCGTCGCCTGCAGGACTGGAAAGACAAGACTGTCAAACACGTATTGACTAAAATCCACGGTGTTCTTTCAATAGTCCTTTACGCTCCGGGTCACGGTAACCTGATAAGATAGTCCTGCGACCCCGAAACACCCAGACTTGGCACTATCTGTATGTCATACAAATATTTACTCCATTTGGGAATTGAACCACGACACGGTGCGCAGCAGTCAATAAAAGTAACTCATGCCCCAACCCTGGTGTCATTGGGTTACCACTGCTACTGACTAAACGTTACCTTAGGGTGCCTTTCCACCAGAGATCTGCTATGTAGCTGTGCTGGATGTAAAAGCTGAGCTACGAAACTCTGTGAACGTATCCACCGATGTTACGCTATGTAGCTGTGCTACGAAGATGCGTAGCTGTGCTACGAAGATGTGTAGTTGTGCTACGAAGATGAGAGATCTGCTATGTAGCTGTGCTGGATGTAAAAGCTGAGCTACGAAACTGTGTGAACGTATCCACCGATGTAACGCTATGTAGCTGTGCTACGACGATGCGTAGCTGAGCTACGAAGATGTGTAGTTGTGCTACGAAGATGCGCAGCTGTGCTACGAAGATTCGCAACTCGAGCTATGCGATGTATCGATAGTTGGGAAGACGACCCATAGCACGTCTACATAGCACGCATCCTTCCATATAAAAAACACATCTAAGTTGAATCCGTTTCCACCAGTGTTGTGCTATGTAAACCAATGAATATGATTGGTGGATATCAAACGCATCCACAACAACATGGCATAGAACATCTCTGGTGGAAAAGCAGCTTTAAAAGTGTGTTTAACGTTCCAAAAGATATAATTTAGAATTACAAGACTATGGACAGTTTCCGAACGACGAAAAGTTTCGTTCACAGCGCTATCGTAGTTTGGACTTAAACAACGTTTTAGACATTTGTATATTTATCTTTAAAACGAATAGAATTTGAGTACCAACCCGTTGTTTGACTACCCGTATATTTTGTAGGCGACGCTAAACTATACAGAATTTATTTTTAAACTCCTGTGTTGTTACGTTTACAAACATTTACATAAACGGACACAAACAACCTGACACGGAACATTTCTCTCCTAATAATTTCACGAACAGCATTTTTTTCTAACCATATTCCTGTAATTTCAGATCTTTTCATCCATAATACGTTTTTGAAAAAACACCCTGTATAACATTTATTAGTTACAATCATAACCATGTAATCATTTACAGAAAATGAATATCAAAAAGTGTATCGTACAACGAGCAAAATAATACATGCAAGAACTAACCACCCTTCACATTTTGATTACAAAAAAAAATATAGATTTGTCGAAACGAAAACTTCAGTTTGTTTTAGTCATGTTTTGTAACATTATTTCAATGACGAGCCTATATTTATTTCACTTTGTAATGCGATAGAAAACAAACAAAGATCATTCACTTAAGAGTATTATCAGTTTTGTTCCAAAAACTTAAATATTTCGTCAAAAATTTTACAAGTTCACAGAATTTTGGTGAAGTAAAAAGTCTCATCAACCTTCATTAGGTTTCATTTGGAAAACTGTCAAAGTTTCGTTGTAAGAGTTTTGACTTTTAAGTTAGATAGTTTTAAAAGTCAAAATTGAAGTAAAAATATAAATTAAATACAGTTAAAGACCGCTTCTGTGTCTACAAATGCCTATTTTGGTTATTTTAAGCTCTCGAACGTTTAGTGTTGCTAATGCTTTAATAAAATATCAATGTTTAAAAATTAAATACGATGGCACGGTTAGCGCAGTGGCTGAGCGATCTGCCTGCTGTGCTGCGTGTCGCGGGTTCGATTCTCGCACGGAGAAAATATTACAGGACAAGTAGTTGTTGCGGATCTGGGCGTTAATATGTGAGTTTAATAAATACATACAAAAAGCCCTCGATATAATTGACTCTAAAAAATATGCAATAGGATTATTGCTAGATATGACAAAAGCCTATGATAAAGTACAATTCAACATCTTACTAAATAAATTACATAACATAGGGATTCGAGGTAAATGTCATGACTGGTTCACATCATATCTGCAACATAGAGAGCAACTAGTTGAAATAGAATTTTTTAATCAAAAAACTAATGAAATAGAATTGTTCCGATCTGAAAAAATACCAATAGACGCTTCAATCCCACAGGGCAGTGCAATAGGCTGCTTCCTATTCTTAGTCTACATTAACGACCTCCCGAAACACATCAGTGAACCTTGTGTTTTGTTTGCGGATGATATATCTATTCTTGCCTCATGCGAAACTAGTCTCAACATTAATGACAAATTGAACTCAATATTGGACTCTACAAATGATTGGATGATGGAACACAACCTGGAAATTAATTTTAATAAGACGAAAATAATGACATTCCACCCCCGGCAAAAAAAAACTTTAAATATAAACTTTTCTTTTAAAAATAATAAGTTAGAAATCGTTGACAAATTCACCCGGTTAGGATTAGACATAGACACACACATAAATTGGAAACCTCATATACAAAAATTAAAACAAAAATTATCAAAATTTACATACGCCTTTCGAGAAATTAAAAAAACCACAGATATTACTACTGCATTGGTAACATATTACGCATATGCCTATGCATGGCTAAAATACGGTGTTATATTATGGGGTAATAGCACAGACTCGCCCACACTATTCACCCTTCAAAAAAAAACTTATTAGAATTCTAGTCAATATTGAACAAACAGATAGTTGTAAGCCCCACTTTCAGGAACAAAAAATTTTAACTTTACCGTGCCTTTATATTCTTGAAATTTGCAAGTTCGTTCGTAAATACCCGGAATTCTACACTAAAAGAGAAGATATCCCAACTGAAATTACTTTACGACATAAGAATAGATTAAATATACCCACATCCCGACTAAAAATGCACTCCTCAAGTACCTATGTCATGTCAATAAAAATATATAATAAGTTACCAGAAGAAATAAGAAATATAGATAAGTTCAATACCTTTGTAAATAAATTAAAATTATTTCTGTTGCAGAAAAGCTATTATAATGTAAATGAATACTTGACTGAAAGATTTTAATTACATTCTTAACTATAAATTATGTATAAAATCAAAAGAAACTCATCAAGTATCCACAAAATTATAATACCTGCAGATAATTTTTTATTCTCACAAATCCTTTATTTGTAATAATTGTAACTTTAGAATGATCTCATTATGTAATAAGTGCAATATTTTAAGAATATAGTTACCTACCTACTTCCTAAGAATATGCCTACCTAATTATTTTGTAAATGTTATTTTATATGCTAAAATTTATTAAATGTGCATGTATAATTTTTATGATAACGTAGATTTAGAACCTTAGTTAGGTATGTATTATAAATACTTTTGTTTTGCTGTGCCCTGACAGGGTCTACAATGGCTCTTAGCTCTAAGCTTTTGTGTACATCTTATTACCTTGTAGAATGCAAATAAATGAATATGAATATGAGTTTATGTTTGTAAACGCACCCACCACACAGGAGAAATTTTTAGAGTGGGCAAAGTTCTAAAAACAAATTTCAAAAAAAAAGAAAGTTTTTCGATGTATCAATTAATGGTGTGAAAGAAAATTCAAAAGCGTTTTCAGAAAAAAATAATTAATTAGATTAAAAATAACTCCCTCGAGGTCACGTTCTTTTATTGGTAATAAGGTCCAAAGTCAATTAGGACTTACTTATTGTAAAACGACCGTAGACAGTTAACGGTGACATTCCGCCCGCGACTGTTTACATTAGTAAACTGCTCATAGGCATGCTCTTGATCGTGTTGAGCATACTCAATAGCACACTTTTTAGAAAGCTATTTTAGAGCATGTGTAAAAGTACCTTAAGCTAACTCGAAATGAGCAGTTGAGCATCCTCATTTGGAGCAACATACCCACATAATTTTTTTTTTTACGTCGTAAAATCATCAGATTAGTCCTCCCACCCCGGGCAGGGTGGGAGGGACTGTCAGACTTGTACTGACTAAAATCCACACACATGCTACTAAGTATCAACTGCTAAATAGCAGAATACTTTCATGCTTGAAATGAGCATGTACCTTAACTATGGAGTTTCTGCCGGTTTTTCTATATCTTTATAAGTAGGAGTCTGACAGTCCCTTCCGCTTTACACAGAGCGGGAGGACTAATTTGATGATTTTGCCACGACAAAAAAAAAACGTAACTTAGTACAGTCAGTTTTTTTTTCTTTATCGTGGTAAAATCATCAAATGAGTCCTCCAACCCCGGGCAGGGCGAGAGGGACTGTCAGACTTGTACTGACTAAAATCCACGGTGTCCTTCAATAGCCCTTTATGTTCCGGTGATGGAAATAAGTCCCGCGACCAGTGCAGTCAGATTTAGCAAAAACACACCCCCTTAGGTAGTGATGTCACTACTAAAAGGGGTGAGTTTTCTCTGAAGCTTACCAGACGTAAACGTACTAAATTTAATAACGCATCGTAGTGGCTTTTAGAGCCCTTACGAATTGAACGCGGGTTTTTTCTGACGATCTGAAGTATGTGTAGTCAAGTCTATAAAATAAACGTAAATTGTGATTCTTAGGCTTGAAATAATAGAGCACAATTTTGCCTGCTTTCTAAAATATTGAGCATTAAACTTTAAGTGGGAGCCGTTATTTATTAGCTGGTACATATGAATAAGTAATTTATGTATGCACACATGAGGTTCATGAAAGAGAATAATAATCTTAGTTTGAAAATCATGAGTGTCTTTCTAATATAATATTCAAATAAACTGGCATTCATGATTTCAGATACTTTCATTTTAATTGTGGAGTCACATTAGATTTCTAGGAACAATATTGAATAATTTTTAACCGACTACGGCAAAGTCAAAAGGAGGGCTAGGATTTTGACTGGCATGTATGTAGGTATGTTTGTTTGTATGTATGTGTTTGTAAAGGGGAGGCCTGTGTTCAGCAGTGGACGTCTTACGGCTGATATGATGATGATAATGTGTTTGTTTGTTCCCTCATAACTTCTAAACTACTTATCATTACATATTACATAACAAATGAGGTGTCGTTAGAAGCGTCTCAGTTGTCCGCTGGTTATAAGGTAGGTGTCACACGACCACGGCTATTGCTCGGTCAAATGAATATTGTTCTTGCTTGATACTTTTTAGTACGCGATTTTATCGTAGTCGGATTTTAGTTATTTTATTAACTATGCATAATACAGACTCACATCGACCTTGGGCATGGCTAAAGGCCTATGCCCAGGAGTGACTCTACCTTTTGTCTCAGAGCAAAGACTAACCTGATCATTGCATCGGTCAAGAATCTATATTATATGACTTTACGTGAAGCAGAAAATATGGTTCAATTATTAAAAAAATACGCGGACTGTTTATGTAGAAGTGCGGAATGCAAATTTTTGATTTGTGGGCGAATTGTGACCAATTGGCGACCACTTTTTGTAATATTTTTATCCCTTACGATATGTGCTATATAAGTGAATGATTTTGTAATAAAAATCTTTGTTATGACAAAATGTATAATTATGTATGTGTGACACGTACGACAATTTATACAAATGAGCGAATAGTAATACCTTTACTGAAAATCGATAAAAAATTATTGAACTTTGTCCCTTAAATAAAAAACTTTGTTCATTTAGATATCGTTAATATTACTTTTTTTTTAACAAACTGACTTTATTTCTTTAAGTTTTAACTAATGCTTAAGCATACAATAAAGTTCTTAAGTTCAGCTATTTCTATTCAAATTTTGCTCTTGCAAGAACGACGCCATTTTTTTTTCAAGGTTTTTAAAATCTTCAAAATAACTCTTACCACTCTGGGTGGGTTAAAAGAGAGTTTTAGACATTCTACTGACTCAAACACACTTACAATCAATAGTTCCTAAATTCTGGATTTTTGGAAAAAAAAAATGCTCCATAGAGGCATTTTTTTTTTGCAATCTTGCATTTTGACGACACTCTTGGTGCAGTGGCTGAGTGATTGGACTGCAGCGCTGCGTGTCGCGGGTTCAATTCCCGCTCGGAGAAAATATTTGTATGATCTATGAGTAGTTGTTTCGGATCAGGGCGTTTGTGTATGTGAGTTAATGTATTTGTAAACAAACCCACGTTAGAGAAGTTTCTAGTTTGGGGCAAAGTTAAAAAAAAAATAATAACTCCAAGGAGATTATATGCTGCTTAACCTCAATGCTAAAGTAAATCCTGTGGTGCCTTAAATCTAAATCCTCCAGCCAGGAATAAACCCCTTTAGGGTACAAATCTCGGTTAAGGGAAACGCTGGGGACACAGGGAACAGCAAGAGACGGGATGGATGTGAATGATTTGATATCATATTTTTGATTTTATATTTTTAATCAAGAATCAAGAAATTCTCTAAACCTAACGAAAACAGTTCGGGAGACTTCGGCAATCATAAAAATATGCGTCATTAAGACAATTTACTTATTTTCTTACTGATTCTAAACGGCCAGCTACAAAAGGAGTTTACGGTAGGCAATTTTTTCTTAAAAAAAAAAGTTCAAATTAGTTTCACCGCGAGAGTTTCGGGAGTACCACATGTAATTTTATTAATATCAAATGACTGAATGAAATAATTTTACTTATTTATTTATCATATAAAATATACATTAGTAAAGGCATCGGCAAGGCTATGAATACGCCCGAGTCATTGTCGACCTTTGACACCGCGGTTACGGTCGATATTTGCAGATTCATATCTCCTTGATTGATGTAGATGAAAATCTATAGGCGCGTCGCAACGATACAACCAAGGTCGAACAATTTATGAAGAGAAAATTTTTTTTGTGTAGAAAGTGCTGTAAAATCCTGTAAAAATGAACCAGTAGGTACCCCTAGCACGAGTTTTCCCTATTTTACATTTCAGATACTTTCCAGTATTTACAGCGTCTCTTGTATGAAAAAATGGAACAGCGCCTCTGGTGTGCGAAGAAGGAACTAATTTTTTCATTGCAAATTGTACTTGTGTTTTCAGTATTTGAGACGTAAAGTAAACTGGAACTTTGACAATTTCAAATTGATAATTTTCAAGAAAAAAAATAGTTCTTTCTTCGCACACCAGAGACGCTGTTCCATTTTTTCATACAAGAAACGCTGTAAACACTGAAAAGACGCTGTAAAGTAAGAGTGAAAACTCGTGTTAGGGTTACTGGTTGGTCGCGGGACTTATTTCCATCACCGTGACCCCGGAACATAAAGGGCTATTGAAGGACACCGTGGATTTTAGTCAGTACAAGTCTGACAGTCCTTCCCGCCCTGCCCGGGGTGGGAGGACTCATTTGATGATTTTACCAACATAAAAAAAAGTGGTACTGGTTATTTAGCCTGGTACAGTTAGCGCAGTGGTTGAGCGATGGACTGCTATGCTGCTGGTTGGATTCCCGCAAAGCAAATATTTGTATTATATACAGACTTGTTCCGGATCTAGTTGTGCGGAAAAACACTTTGTATCGGCTACAAATATTGTTCTGGGTTGCAGTTCGTCCATAATGTAATAATGTTTGTAAATGCATCCACGATACATATTCCTAGTATTATAAAATAATAGAGTGTGTAATTATCTACAAAATAATGTAATCGATTAAAAAAATCTTATTAAACCGTCAGATTCTTATCAAAATATATTATTTATCTGGGGGCACGGCAGTGCCCCCACCAAGTCGAGCAAAAAAGCGGCACGGCTGTACCATCCTTTTCTCGAAGCAATTCAGGCCATTTTCGACCCCCTGTAACTTCGTTGTGGATAAAATTAGAAGACTGAATTTTCAGTAACCATGCAGGCATTGTATAGACACGGTATATTTCAAATTTCATTCAATTTGAACCAGTAGTTTAAGAATTATAACGGGTCAAAGTTTCTTAATTTTGTCACTCACTCACTGACTGACTGACTGACTCACCGATCATCAAAATTCTAAGGCACTTCTAGCAGACCTAGAAGCTTCAAATTTGGAATATAAGTAGTGTTTGGTGTATGAATCAAGGAAAAACTAAAATATTTGGGGGCACTGTAGTGCCCCCGCCAAGTCGAGTAAATTTTTTCAATTTTGGTCCAGTTTTATAGAAAATTCGTTGCTGGTAGATATAAGTAGAAGGTACCGAAAAGAAAAAAAGTAGAACTGTCTACAAAATACAAAAAGAAACGAGATCCCATCAAAAACAATACTTGTCAAAAAAACCAAGTCTCGCAACTCAGTTGTTCTACGGTAAAAAGTTGTGAGATCCATGTAATACCAAGTCTTATCCATGTAATATTTAAGCGACTTCCTGTCTTAATACGTCCACTCCCTAAGAAATCTTTAATGTTTTATATAAATATATTGACTTGGTCATCGCACTAAATAATTTAATTAACACGTGTTTTCATGCGATGGCCGAGTCAATATATTAATATAAAACATTAAAGATTTCTTAGGGAGTGGACGTATTAAGACAGGAAGTCGCTTAAGTATTACATGGATAAGACTTGGTATTACATGGATCTCACAACTTTTTACCGTAGAACAACTGAGTTGCGAGACTTGGTTTTTTTGACAAGTATTGTTTTTGATGGGATTTATTTATTACATTAAATAGAACGGCCAAAGCCAATTATACTATTTAATCACATTACAAACACATTTTTACAATATATTATATATTATGACACTTGTTTTCTTTGTTCACGTAAACCAAAATAGATACATTTTTGTAACTACGTCTATTATTTTTCAAGATAGAGAGACGGAGACCTTTGCCCAGCAATGGGGCAATAAAGTTAAAAAAAAACTGATTGCTTATTATTCTTTTATTTCATAACCTTTAATTATAGTATGTGTATTATCATTGTTTTAATTCAAACATCCCGCATCCAAATATTGGCTCACAGCTCACAGTCACCCTACTCGCAAGTACCAGGGCACCAAAGTTCAGAAGGATATTGGTACTTTTTTATGACGGATGAAAATCGAACATATCCGACTTCACATTTATTTATTACTTTTTGTCAATATCTCGGGTTAATAAAGAGGGAATTTCGCGACTTTTTTACTAACTTTTGGAAGGAATTTGATGAAAACGAAAGACTTACGAGTTATTGTGTTACTGGGATGAAAAATGATTTATTAGATTATACGTAGGTACAGTCGAGTTCAATAATATGTTGGCATTGTCAATGATTCAAAATATTATGAGCGTTGATAAGCTCAATAAATTCTACAAGTCTATCGATAAAAAATATGTCTTCATGTGAAGGTTCAATAATATATAATTTGCATGAGGCAATAATATGTGATCACCTTTAGAAAATATATCTATACTGTATTAGCTTTAATAAATATCTGAGCAGGGTAAGCTTCATAATTATCTCTACATGCACAGGAAAGTATATTATTTGCTGGAATAAATAAGATCTAGTTTACATTGATCGTAGAAATGACAGTATTTCAATTGTTTTCCGCACGAATTCTCTTTAGGTTTTTTGAAATGAGTATTTTAATGTCATAGTATATTTTATTATGATTGACATGTGCGTCAGTTATTTCTTTTTACGTCACTTGATGGAAAACTAGCCAGTGATAACTAAATAATGTTGCAAACTCCTTGACCACGCAATGCTAAGATTGCTAGTAAAATCATCTTTAAGAAGTTGTATTAAGGTTGAATTTTAATTACCTACATTTACTTATTTAGATTTTACTGTATTCATGTGAGATTTCATATTGTGAATTAACTGTTCAGATAATTATGATCTTATAGTTGTTCATATAAAAATGTATCTTTGGCTGTATACATGTTATTGAGAAAAAGTAGTCACATATTAATGAATCTGAATCTTGATCACAATTTAATGATGCTTGTAGTTGTCACATTATTCTGAATTATTTCGATGTTCATATATTTTTGAAGTCTAGACGTGCCAACATGTTAATGAACGCGACTGTACGTATATCTTTGAGTTACGAATGAATTAGGTTTTTTGTTTCATCCTTTGTTTGAACAGAACTGAAAATGAAAACCGTTGCTAAAAAAGGTTATATAAAAATCGTTAGGGCGGTATAATGACGGGCATGCGGACAGCGAGTAAAGGGCAACTCGCTGTCCGACCATGGACCATGCCTGGGTCGACGGCGCGTCTTGTTCCACGCGCGCCTCAAAGAGCTGTCAGCAAATGACGGGGCCCCCCTCACAGAGGGCCAAAGCCTGCTGGGGTCGCGGGATTTATTTCCTCACCGTGACCCCGGAACATAAAGGGCTAATGAAGAACACCGTGGATTTTAGTCAGTACAAGTCTGACAGTCTGTACCTCTCGCCCTGCCCGGGGTGGGAGGTCTCATTTGATGATTTTACCACGTAAAAAAAAAGAAAGGCGGTATAATGAAGCGTAGAACATCATTGAGCGTCGCTCTAATGGATATACCATCACTATGTCAGGTTTATAGGTCGTGGAGTCCGTAGTTTATAATACGTGGGATACTGGGTCCGATCCCCGGGTCGGGCAAAAAGTACTATTAGGTTTTTCCAAAAAGAAATACTCAGTAGTTGCTTGGAGTTTGGAAATTGGTGGTATAATACTCCCCGCGCCTCAGAAAGCACGTCAAGCCATTGGTCCTGCGCCTGATCGTTCTCCACTCGTGTCGGATTGCCGTCCCATCGGAACTATGAGAGTAAAGGAACAGAGAGTGCAGCTGTGCCTGCGCACACACTTGTGCACTTTGATATTTCCGCGCGCAGATGGCTAACCTCCGTTGAGATTGACCGTCGTGGTCGATATCGGTAAGGAGGACTATCACTATTAAGCCAGGACTCAACCAAAACAGAGACAAGAGGAGACGTATCACTGAAGCTAAGAGGAGAGGAGATGTAGATTTCTGATTGGTTATTCAAACACGTCTCAACCTTAACCTTTTGACTGGCCTCTTAGTAATAATAATAATATAATAATAATTCATTTATTTTCTCACCACAATATTTAAGAGATTACATGGAGATATTGTTTAGTAGAAGATCTAAATTACAAAATACTCCAATATTGTGGGAGACTGGTGCCTAAGCTAGGCTAATAGCCTGTGTTATAGGACACCAGGTCCCCACCCCTAGTAACAATGTCAGGTCGTACTAAAGCAATACACCTTTAGATTGCAAGTTCAGTGTTGTGGGAGGTAGTTAAGTAGTATTAAGGGTGTGTATGAGGTGTAAAGAGAAGTGTGTGTGTATGTATGTGTGTGTGTGTGTGTGTGTGCGTGTGTGTTTGTTTGTGTGGTGCTAGATTGTCGTACGCGTAGATATAGGTCTTTTAAAATTGTAGTCTAGTGGTTAGGGACCCTGACTGCTATGCCGGAGTTCGTGATTTCGATTCCCACCCAGGACAAATATTTGTGTGATGAGCATGATCTTTTGTTCTGTGTCTGGGTGTAATTTATCTATAATATGTATTTAGAAATATATAAGTATGGTTATCAGTTGTCTAGTACCCATAACACAAGCTCTACTTAGTTTGGGGCTAGATGGCGTTGTGTGATAGTTGTGGAATATTGTATTATTATTTCTGGTGTGTTATGGCTACGCTTATAAATACTGCGCCAATTGTGACGTCACATTACTCACTCGACATTGCTATTAGCAGACGATTTATGTATATAACCCCTACAAATAATAAAAACAATATACGAGGAAGTTTCTTCACGAAATGGAACATTTATATGTTTTCCGCAAGCCCTTTTCTCATTTACTCCTTTCCCACTAATAAAATGTGAGCTTGCATGTTTGTTACTTAATAACGAAACACGTTTTTTTGTGATAAAATCATAAAAATAGAGTCCTACTGCCCTGGGCGGAGCGGAAGGGACCTGACTAAAACTCTCTGACGGCGAGTCACCCGTTATCTGTAATTTTTACCGTTTTTTTACCAGTACCCTTAGCACGAGTTTTCAGTATTTCAGACGTAAAGTAAACTGGAACTTTGACAATTTCAAATTGACAATTTTCAAGGCAAAAAATAGTACCGTCTTCGCACACCAGAGGCGCTGTTCCATTTTTTTCATACAAGAAACGCTGTAAATACTTGAAAGTAAAATAGTGAAAATTCGTGCTAGGGGATACAGTACCGTCAGCACGAGTTTTCAGTATTTGAGACGTAAAGTAAACAGCAACTTTGTCAATTTCAAATTGACAATTTTCAAGGAAAAAAATAGTTCCTTCTTCGCACACCAGAGGCGCTGTTCCATTTTTTCCTTGAAAATTGTCTATTTGAAAGTGTCAAAGTTCCAGTTTACGTCTCATTTACAGAAAACTCGTGCTAAGGATACTGTTATGTATTTAAAAACGCATGAAAATCTGTCTCGTTGGGTCAGTGGCCTCAAACGCGACTGTTGAGCAAGAGATTCTTAGTTTAAGCAACCATTTAAGTCCCAGTTCCGATATCGAGTTTTTCGCGCAGTAGTCTTGAAGTCTGAATTTATGTTGTTTTGAGGGTACTAGGGTCTTATTACATGGAACTTGAACATACACTTCTGCTTAACGCTTCGGTGATTCGAGGCAAGATTTTGATGATTTTGTTAAACAATTCAAATCCCCGTCTATTCTAGTATCATATTCCCTGGCATAATTTTCAACAGACAAACCCTCGGGTAAGTTCTAGTACGTAATTATAGTTATCCTTATGGTTTCATATGACATTTTGAAATATGTAACAACCAATATATTATGGGGAACGTCTTCACAAAGACAATTTCAGCTTCCTAACTAGAGTATTATAAATCATGCTGTATGTTTTTTTTTTTTTTTTATCGTGTTAAAATCATCAAATGAGACCTCCAACCCCGGGCAGGGCGGGAGGCACTGTCAGACTTGTACTGACTAAAATCCACGGTGTCCTTCAGTAGCCCTTTATGTTCCGGGGTCACGTTAATAGAAATAAGTCCCGCGACCCCGGCAGGCTTTGGCCCTCTGAGAGGGGGCCCCGTCGTTTTGCTGACAGCTCATTGAAGCGCGCGTGGAACACGACGCGCCGTCGACCCGTCATGGTCCAGGGTCGGACAGCGAGTTGCCCTTTACTCGCTGTCCGCATGCCCGCGATCATACCGTATGTTAGGGGCATTTTGTGTCGATAGTCTTTTAGCTAAATGGCTAAGAAGAATGTGGTCTAACGTGTTTTTTTCTCTCAGGAACCACTGGTTTGAATTGTAAAAATTATTATGATGTTGGATAGTGTATTTATCAAGACAGCCTATCATTTAACACATATGACATTAACATTGCGCTTTTTTTTTTTAGCGTGTTAAAATCATCAAATGAGTCCTCCCACCCACGGAAGGGTGGGAGCCCTGTCAGACTCGTACTGACTAAAATCCACGGTGTCCTTAAGTAGCCCTTTATGTTCCGGGGTCACGGTGATGGCATAAGTCCCACGACCAACACTACGACACTTTTTTTTTTTTTTTTCCTCCTGGCGATCTTCGCAGTGGTGACACCCAAGCGTTTCCTCCTTTCCCATCAGCCACAGGTACCTCCCGAAACTTCCGAGTCCGGTGAGGACCTGCGTCATGCGATAGGTCAGGACGCCGTGACGTTTCTCCAGCCACTCCTCAAAGAGGGGTCTTACAGCCGCGATTGCGGCGTGCCCGGCCGTCGGTTGCGACAGTCGTCCTCTCCGTATGGTAGTATGGGTAGTATTACCCGGAGCTCGCGCCGGAGCTCTTCCCGCCACGCCTCGACTTCTCGAGGCAGCGGGGACTCGCCCCGGCGTTGCGCCTCCACACGCCACTCATAGACGTGCTGGAGGGCAGTCGCCTCCAGATCCCAGGGTAGTAATCCGGCAAACACTACGACACTTAGGATCGGAGTGGCGGGGGTGAAATCACCGGGAATAGCTAGTACTAGATAATTTTACGGTTTTGTATTTTTCCTTTTTGTATTGTTTTTTTTTTTTTAACGTAACCACTTCAGGATTTTTTCCTGTATCGTGGGTACGATTAAAACTCACAGTAACTCACATACACAAAAACCCAGACCCCTAACAATTACTTGCAGATCACACAAATATTTGTTCCATACGGGGATGGAACCCGCGACATGCTGTGCAGCAGTCTATCGCTCAACCACTGCGGTACCCGTGCGCCAAATGTTATTTTTTGTCTTGTTGTTTTTTTTTTTCACACTAAAAATTTCAGCCAAACATCCAGAAATGTTGCATATACGTTATCAGTTCAGGCTTCCCTTAAGATTACCTTTCTTCCTGAAAAGAAGTGCTGTTCCCGAGTAATCAACGATAACGTTCATATGATTACAAATGGCGCCACGTGTACCAGCTAGTATATAATATGTATGACATCGTGCTCAGGTACTTTAAGTAAAGTATCGTATGCTCCAAACTCATTTACTCACTTAACCGATACTGGTGAGGCCTTTAAAACAGCGGAGTCAGGAATTTTAAAAATAGAAACCTTAACCAATGGAACGAGAGTGTTCAGGGGTGGTATCACAACGTGTTAAAACCAGTACCTACCCATACCATGAGTTGTCATTACGATACTCGATCATACACATTTTTTTTTTAGCATGGTAAAATTATGTGATGAGTCCTCCCACCCCGGGCAGGGCGGGAGGGACTGTCAGACTTGTACTGACTAAAATCCACGGTGTCCTTCAATAGCCCTTTATGTTCCGGGGTCACGGTGATGAAAATAAGTCCCGCGACCCCGGCAGGCTTTGGCCCTCTGAGAGGCGGCCCCGTCAGTTTGCTGACAGCTCTTTGAGGCGCGCGAGGAACACGACGCGCCGTCGACCCGGGCATGGTCCATGGTCGGGCAGCGAGTTGCCCTTTACTCGCTGTCCGCATGCCCGCGCCTACGCTGGCCGGAGATCCTCTGCCGACGTCCGACGCCGTGGGCGTGTACCACTGCAGTTGGGGCGGAGGGAGGACGCTGTCCTCTCTCCCTCGCGGCCCGCCACCTCCTTCACGAGCATTACTGGTTCGCATAAGATGGCGACCGCTTCCCACTCCATCTCGCTCCGCAGCATGGCCGAAACCAATGCCGGGCGCGAGAGGCGATCATACACATCAACCGCGTTTGGCACTCTCATTGGTTGAGAGTTCATACAACCTTGGAGCGGGCCAATGAGAGCGCCAAACGCGGTCGATGCGTGTGATCGAGTATCGTAATGACAACTCGTGGTAGAGCCTCACGCTTATTCCGGCGAGTGAAAGTGACAGAGCTATACAAGTCGTCTAGCGCCATCTCGTTCACTCACTGGAACAAGCATGGTTTTGAGACCATGTAATAACCCCATAGCTATGCTTTGCGGGCTTGCTTGTGGCGAGTAATTTGTAGCTCGCCGCTTGATGAAGGACCAGACTCGGGTAGACAGCAAGCAGTGTTCCAGGTGAGCCTCAAGGAGCAGTGAGCTAACTGACGGGACTCGACACCTACGAGGGTTAAAGGACTGTCTTAACAAGATACCCTGGCTGACTAGTCACTAAGATTCTGACAGTCCCTTCTGCTCCACCAAGGGCGGGAGTACTTATTTGTTGATGTTATCCTTCAAAATGGTCACAGTTTACTAACCTGTTCCTTAAATAACGTTATCCGTATTAATACATAACGTTAATCATCCGTTGAACACATTTAAAAAAAAAGTGTAAATGCAAAACGACCCTAATATCAACGTCAAATGTCGTTTAGCAGTTGACAGTTATTTTATACAAGTGTTCAACCGATGTTTAACTTTTCTCTTGTAAGACGGTTTGTAGTTTAAGGCCGTGATTACTCTTTAAACATTGCTGTTACACATGTAGAAGCTATCTTTTTTTTTTTTTACTTGGTAAAATCATCACATGAGTCCTCCCACCCCGGGCAGGTGGGAGGGACTGTCAGACTTGTACTGACTGAAATCCACGGTGTCCTTCAATAGCCCTTTATGTTCCGGGGTCACGGTGATGGGATAAGTCCCGCGACCATGTAGAAGCTACCTTGTTTCTAATCGCCATTTTAAAGCCCCCAACCTTTACGGAATTGTTTCCATAATACAATTTACGTGACAGGATCGTTTATTAGCTTAGTTATGTCACCCTTTTAGTGTCCCAGGTATCAATGTCGATCTTGATAATTACAGGGGAATATGAGCCTTATTTGATTAAATTTACATTCCCAAAGATTCTTAGCTAAGGTTGGCGGGAGGTTGGAACTTGAAAGTTAATTTATTAGACTCGTAAGGGTGTTTTTCCAGTGGTTTGTCACTCGATAAAGGATCAGTGGTGCTATTCTCTACAAACACAGCCTTGTAACAGCGCTGTAATCTCAATATATATAACTCATAGTTGACTGACTGACTGACATAGTGATCTATCAACGCACAGTCCCAACCACTAGACGGATCGGGCTGTTTGACAAGCAAGTAGATTGTATGACGTAAGCATCCGCTAAGAAAGGATTTTGAACAATTCTACCTCCAAAGAGGTAAAATAGGGGATGAAAGTTTCTATGAAACTTTGTTTATTTTAAACCCATCGGGCTGCTTTACTCGCCGCCCGTATGCCCGCGCCTAGGGAGGCCGGAGATCGTTTTGCGACGAGAGGTCTCCGCCTATCGCCGCCGTGAGGACACGTCGGTGCTCCGGCCAAGTGGAGTAATCCTGCACCGTATGCTCGACTGTGTCCTCCGGGGTCCCCTAAGAGGATTTTGATAAATTCCACCCCTAAGGGGATAAAATAGGGGATGAAGGTTTGTATAAATCTTTACATTTTCGACTCATTGAACTGAAATTAAAGATTGGAGCTATATTGGCGTCCGCTTAAATAGGATTTTGATAAATTCAACTCCTATGGGGATAACATAAGGGATAATGGAGGATGTAAATGTATTAATTTGAACCTATATGTACCTAATGGAACGAACTAGCTAATAATAATACTTCTTAACGCGAGCAAAGCCACGGCCAAAAGCGAGTTAAATGTATATTCTCGCAGCATAGCTATATTAACACATTCCTAATAGTTAGGCACAATTGAAAATACTTGGCATAAAAAAAGTTTAATTTTTCAAAAATGTTTTCAAAACAAAAAATTAGAATCTAGACACTTATTTTTAGATAGAATTTATGCAAAGTTTCTAATATTTTTTTGGTACTTAAATTATTACTTAGCACTAATTGCCCTAATTAGCCCATGACCCAGCTTTTTTTAAGTTCGGTCGAAGAAATTCTCATGGAAAATAATTATGTGGATAATACACGAAGAAAAAAGCCGTTAAGGCTTGAATTTCTATAACGCTAACGTCAGTCTGTGGCGTATTTGAGTTAGAAATAGCTACTACGTAGTACGCGAAGCTGAAGGTAGCGTTGAAGCATGGGCATACCGACGCCGAGTAATGGGCGACTCACTGTCCAATCATGAAACATGCTCGGGTCGACGGCGCGTCATGTTCCACGAGCGCCTCAATGACCTGTCAGCAATATGAAGGGGCCTAAGAAGACTTAAGCCTGCCAAGGTCGCGGGACTATCAGGTAATCGTGGCCTCTGAAAGTAAAGGGCTATTGAAGGATATTGTGGATTTTAGTCAGTAAAAGTCTGACAGTTCATCCCGTTGCTCTGCTTCCTTTATAGGAGGACTCATTTGAAGATTTTACCACTTAAAAAAAGCGTAGCAGCATGTTGATTTAAAGAACATAATGTATATATTGGTTCACGTGACTGACGTACATGATTGACGTACGCGGCTGACATCTGCGAACAGGAATATAAGCCTTTAGTTAAGGGCGTGTACACTGAACGACGTTTCGTAAAACTTTCATGTGTTTCATTTCCACACTCATTTCATTACTCACCAGATTCTGATCCTTATGAGCAACATTATTGAATGGTGTAATAATACAGCGTGTTTTGTTTCGAAAATCAGCAGGTTCGATTCGTGGCCAAGATTCATTATTGATTTTAAAAAACTACAATTATGCAATTTTAGTTTTCGTCAAAATCTGTCTCGAGTTTCATCGTTTTTCGAAATTCCTGATAGATTGATAGATGAGAATTCCTGATTCCATAGTGTCTGATATTGCCATCTTTCACATTTGAAAAATCACCCTGTATACAGACTGATAATGTCTAGTGTCTACATGTCATACATTACAAAAAGCTATTAAAAAAAATACAAAAAAAAGCATCAAACTCGTCTTTACCCCCGATTACATCGTACCAACGTAATAAAAACAACGCTAATGTCTCGTCCCCAAGTTGGCAACATCGTAGACTTCTGAAAGCTGTCAATCGATTCCCGCAACGTTTATTGGCTCGTTAACGATTTTATATTTTGGGGCAAGTAAAGTGCTGAGCAGACACTTCTTGTTAAACGCCTTTTTATTTTTGTTGGGTGAGATACTTTTATGCGAGTTTGTTTTCTCATTATTCTTAACTTTTTTGTTTGTTTGTAAAAAGTTTTATTGGCACATGCCATAAGTACACGCGCGGGCATGCGGGCGGCGAGTAAAGGGCAACTTGCTGCCCGACCATGGACTATGCCCGGGTCGACGGCGCGTTGTGTTCCACGCTCGCCGCAAAGAGACGCCCCCCTCTAGACGGCCATAGCCTACCGGGGTCGTGGGACTTATTCCGGCAAATGCGACAACAGATGACACTAGTTGATAAAGTTCTCTTTCAACACTTTCTTCAGAAAAACGTTGAAAAAGAAAGCAAATACGAACAACTAAAGTTTAATATTGTTAACTCGCTGCTGCGCCAAATAGGCCCTGTTTAGCAAATGCCGAACAACAGGTGCCCGACATCAGTTGTTAAAGATCTCTTTCAACACTTTCTTTAGAAAAACATTGAAAAAGAAAGCAAATACGAACTCACGGCTGGGCTAAATAGGTCCAGTTTAACAAATGCTGGACAACAGGTGGCCGACACCAGTTGTTAAAGATCACTCTCAACACTTTCTTTAGAAAAAGATGACAGACGGACAACAAAGAGATCCCATAAGGGTTTCTTTTACTCTTTTGAGATACGGATCCCTAAAAAGTAGGTATATTTTGCACCGACTTCCCAACAATACGTCGGCAAGCAATCAATGGAGGCTCCCAGTTAACGGCATCGTTAAACATTTTGCAGCGACGCTTTCTGGGTCAAATAATGGCCGCGACAATAAAAATGGTGTTTCGGAGTAATTCTCACTTTGTTTGGGTTCGAAATGTACCGTTTAGGTATGTTTTGATCGTCATGGATTTACCGATCTTATTTGGGTCTAGGTTTAGTCCATTTTATTATCGTGGCTTGGATTATTTAGCCTTCTTTTAACGTCTACTGTCCTACTAGTGGCCAACGGTCTCCCAACCTTCCATTCCTTTCTATTTCTAGTTTTCTCTGGCCAATCTCGCATCATCATCATCTCAGCCATAGGACGTCCACTGCTGAACATAGGCCTCCCCTTTAGATATCTACATATACCGGTCGGAAGCGACCTGTATCCAGCGTCTCTAAAGGTCGTCTGTCCATCTTGTTGGTGGCCGTCCTACGCTGCGCTTGCTAGTCCATGGTCTCCACTCTAGTACTTTTCGACCCCATCGGTCAATCTCGCATAAATGAGTCTAAATCGTCGCAGGAGTACTTTCTCCCGCTCAAATCGGTAAGGAGGACTATTATGTATAATTATTATAATCATAGTCTTTTGTTTAACCCTGTATTGCTTACACAGATGACAGTTCAAATAAATCAACAATTCACAAAATCTATTGAATTTTCTAACTAATGATTTATTACTCTAATATCTAAAAGTTTCTCGTGATAAAACAGTTTAGTGTGATATGAGATTTTTGGTTCAATACCCAATAAATAAGGGTTCCGCACACAATGGGTAAAACGAGAGAGGTGTCCGTCAGTCACCAGGCTACCTCATCAACTGTGATATTTACCTAGACAGTTGAAATTTTCACAGATGATGTATTTCTGTTATAACAAAAAAAAATACATGTGGCACTTCCGAAACAGCCGCGGTGAAGCTATGGCATATATTTTTTTTTTTTTTTGAAGAAAAAAGCGCCTATCGCGTATATTTTACGAGAATATTATTTATTTTAAAGTGTGTGTGTGGTGCACTACTGTATTAAAGAACTTCTTTGTTGTAGGAGAATTTTAAAAGTAGGTTTCATAGTGAAAACTCCTTTGCAGCTGGCCGTTTAGAATCAGTAAGAAAAGGTAAATTGTCTTAATGACGGATATTTTTATGATTGCCGAAGTCTCCCGAACTGAAACGACGTTAGACGATGCGTGGTGTCAGGTATTTTCTTGGTATTTTCGTTACGTTTTTGAGAATTTAATGATTCGGTCGCCGCGCTCTCAGCCTGCGATAAAAGCTATGCAATAGCTTAAAAACGGAATTAGTTTAATAATATATTTCGAGGGGCACTCATACAAAAGACATTATTTTTGCCGGTTTTATAAGAATGATACGGAACCCTTGGTGCGCTCCAGTCCGACTCGCGCGTGGCCGATTTTTTTTTTTCATTTTATAAAATGGATGTTCGATGGATATAAATTTTCAAAGTTAATCATCAAATATTTTATATAGATGTGACAGTTTAGGTATATCATTTATCAATGGTGAATTAAGTCAGAACCGATATCAATTTTAACTTTCAATGAAAGGGTTTTGGTCAATAGTAGCCATTGACCCTTTTTAGCGTTTTTATGAAATGTGAGAAAATACTTTTTTTAGCCGACTTCAATAGAAGGAGTAGGTTCACAATCCTCATTAATTATTGGTAGCTTATTTGTTTTGTTTGTGATTTTTAATGTTTTTAAACGCTCCCACGACACATGAGAAATTCCTAGAGTAGAGCAATGTCTTTTAAAACCAAAATATAATGATTAACTGGCGCTATGTGCTGGTGTACTACACTCGGCCAAAAGGATGATTTTTGAAAAAAAAACTCTCTATTCGAAAGATTATAAAATCCGATTTCAAGAAATATTTACTTACTTCAAACAAACCGGAATAAACTATAACCTATTTACTACTTCAGATTATAACTTATCTCTCAGCCAAAGGACATTGCCCATTTTTGTATGGGAGTTGGTCCAAATGCTGCCCAGGAATGGGAGTACGTGCGCTGGGTTTCCGGCACTAACGTCTGTCTATGTACGAAATATTATAAAAATCTACCCAGGGGTTCCTGATTTATTTAGATTTTTATTTGGATGACTTCATTTTTGTCTCCATGAGTATTTTTATTATTCTGTACATCTGTCCAAATGCTGCCCAGGAATGGGAGTACTTGCACTGAGTTTCTGCCACTAATGTCTGTCTACATGCGAAATATTTTTAAAATCTACCCAGGGGTTCCTGATTTATTTAGATTATTATGTGGATGACTTCATTTTTGGCCCCATGATTTTATTATCGTATTTTACACCTGTCTAAATGCTGCCCAGGAATGAGAGTGCATGCGCTGTGTTCCTGGCACTAATGTCTGTCTATATACGTACGAAATATCTTAAAAATCTACCCAGGGGTTCCTTATTTATTTAGATTTTTATGTGGATGACTTCATTTTTGTCTCCATGATTTTTTATCGAACTTTACACCTGTCCAAACGTCGCAATAGCGGCGGTAAGACCCCTCTGTGAGGAGTGGCTGGATAGGCGTCACGGCGTCCTAACCTTCCGCGTGACGTAGGTCCTCACCGGACACGGATGTTTCGGTAGGTACCTGTGTCTAATGAGGAAGGAAGAAACGCCTGGGTGTCACCACGGTGAAGATCGCCCGGAGGACACAGTCGAGCATACGGTGCAGGATTGCCCCGCTTGGGCGATGCACCGAAGTGTCCTCACAGCGGCGATAGATGGAGACCTCTCGCGCCCGGCATCGGTCGCGGCCATGCTGCGGGGCGAGACGGAGTGGGAAGCGGTCGCCTCCTTCTGCGAAGCAGTCATTCTCGTCGGCCGCCGACGGCGTCGGACGTCCCAGGACGATTTCCGGCCACCGTAGGTACGGGCATGCGGCGTGTAAAGGGCAACTCGCCGTCCGATCATGGGCCATGCCCGGGTCGACGGCGCGTCGTGTTCCAAACGCGCCTCAAAGAGCGTTAGCATAATTACGGGGCCCCCTTTCAGAGGGCCAAAGCCTGCCGGGGTCGCGGGACTCATTCCTTCACCGTGACCCCGGAACATAAAGGGCTTTTGAAGGACACCGTGGATTTTAGTCAGTACAAGTCTGACAGTCGGGGTCAGAGGACTCATTTGAAGATTTTACCATGATAAAAAAAATGTCTGTCCCAATCCTGGGCAGCAATTGGACAGATGTACAGAATAATAAAAATAATCATGGAGACAAAAATGAAGTCATCCAAATAAAAATCGAAATAAATCAGGAACCCCTGGGTAGATTTTTAAAATATTACGCATATAGACAGGTGTAAAATACGATATAAAAATCATGAGGACAAAAATGAAGTCATCCATATAAAAATCTAAATAAATCAGAAACCCCAGGGTAGATTTTTCAAATATTTCGCATGTAGACAGACATTAGTGGCAGCAACCCAGCGCACGTACTCCCATTCCTGGGCAGCATTTGGACCGCAGTTGGGCAATCTCCTTTCATTAAAATCCGTTCAACCGTCTTGACGTGAATCACAAAAATGTCGCATTTTTAGTTTTCATCAAAATGCCTTTTATTTTTTTCTCGGTATTACCTTTACTCGGGCGGCGACAATATTGAAAATTATTGTGTGGGCTGAAATATTATTTAAAAGAAAAATCATTTTATTTCTATAATACTTTCCAACACTTCAGCTTGAGAGGTTTTATAAATAAATTTGATTTGAGAAATAAAACCTTCAAAATTAAACCAGAAAAAGTAGCCTCATAAAAACATTTTCGAAGTAAAGAGTATCATCAAGACATATTAGTCCGTCAGAACTCGAAAATTCATTCATGGAGAATGATCGAATCCGAATGAAAATGTTAAATCAACCTTAGCGTATACAAAATAAAATAGAAAATTGTTCGTTCGCTAGAACTATCTACATCGTGGTCATAATTTATTGGAATTTCTACATTTATTAAGTGGTTCCCCCACTTAATTCTTCAGGGAAGACAAGATTGGCAATAAAATACTTAATACGTTCAATGAACGTGAAAGAAGATGTTATTGTTGTAATCGTAGGCGGTTATAAAGAAATGTTTAATTCAATTCAATTCAATTCAATTCAAATGATTTATTGCAATCCATAATGTACATACAGGTGGTAAAAATACAATTAGAGGGAAACAATTATGGACCCTTTTTTTTTTTCGATATTTTCATAACTAAAACAACAAAATTAGGTATGATGTAATTAATGAAGTTATAAAGAAATTTAATATTTTATCGTATTTAATTTATAATAATTATAAAATTTATATTCCGGTTATACATCCTGTTTTTTTTGATATCCCATAACTCTAGGGTTATATTCTGTAGGTAAAAATAATACTAAAACTCCTAGAATAGGTGGTCCAAAAATGCATCGTTTCGGAGATATCATCAATCATAGTTAAATTAGGTCAAAAAATGTCACCAGTATGACGAATCTTTACTTTTGCGAGGTTGCCAAACTTCGCAGTAGAATAGACCCTCGATGTGTCTAGGTATCTAAGTTTCATTGATAAATACAAGTAATTCATTTTTATTCAAACCAATCATTTAAAGCTAAGAAAATGCGACGTTGTCATATTTCACGTAAGGGTGTTTTACATTAATAATCGTGACTTTGCCGAATTATTTTGTATGAAAAATGAAAAAAAAAAAAAAAAAACGAAGGTTTGGAATATAACTCATATGCCAGTTGATTCTTTGATATGGCCTCAATCATACCCTAGAGTTATGGGATATCAAAAAAAACACGTTGTATATTAATTATATGTCATTTGTTTATCTAAGTATTTATATTTTGCTATTCCTCGTGTCAAATTAGTTACTTACACTTTATTTATCATTTAAAAATTCGTCTAATGAGTAATAACTTTTGTTAATTAAAAATTGTTTTAGTTTCCTTAAAAATATATTTGTTTTCCCTATTTGTTTTAAATACTCTGGTAATTTATTGTATATTTTTATTGACATTGAATATGGACTAGAAGAGTGCATTTTTAGATGAGACTGGGGTTGATTTAATCTTTTTTGATGACGAAGGTAATGGCTTGTTTGTATATCTCCTCGTGTTTTATATGTTTCGGGGTATTTGCGCACCAATTTACACAACTCTAAAATATAAATGCCAATCAAGGTGAGGATTTTGTGTTCTTTAAAATATGGTTTACAGCTATCTGTTGATTCTATATTCGTTATTATTCTTATAAGACGTTTTTGTAAGATAAATACAGAAGGAGCGTCCGTGCTATTTCCCCATAGAATGATACCGTAGGTGAACCAAGCGTGGGCGTTTACTTTTTCTTTACAACTTTATAGCTATTTGAGCATCGGTTGCACCGCCCGCGATTAGTGAGCAGCGAGAAGAGCGAGTAACTGAAAACAAGTTGGTAAACAGCAAGTGTGTAGTTCCGTTAGTTTCGTCGCTGTGCTATCCGATTTTGTCTCGTTCAAGAAACATCCGATAAGATATAATTTCGTTTTTTTCTCCTGCACTGTCATCGGCAATGTGGGAACATAATTAGTCAGTCTGATTTTGAGCTATGTGACGAGTTGACATCTAAAATAATTGTGCTGGCTCTTTATTTATTTCATGGAGGACTTACAGCTAACAAAAACATATCAAAAAAAGGGTATTAGGCATCAGACAGTCAAGTACCAGTCCTCGCGTATAGAATTATAATAAAGATACGTTAGTATGATGCGAGCACAGACACCAGCACACAACTCAAATGATAGATTTCACATTCAATTTTTAAACAGAAAAATGCAGACATCTTCCTGCCAGCAAAAACATAAAAAAACAGACAAAAGTAAAAAGAAAACCGCTTATGGTGTCAACTCTCACTTAAAAAATTCCAGGCTCAAGCACCTTCTGGCTGAGTTCACACTAGTTATAAAGGGATCCAGATCATGTCGCTTGCATATCTCATTAAAATGTTTGCTTGCACGCACAATAATATAACTGTTCTGCCTATAATTCGATGACGAATGAGGAACACAAATGGGAAATACAATACAATTAGGAAATAAAATAATTCTTTTTTAAAAAGACTTTAAATCCGCGCCCGATAACAGTAGCTACAGTAATCAATCGCCTGTTGCATATGGATACTCGCTAATAGATCAGCTAGCAGCTACAAAACTATTGGAACGCTATTGTTACTCATTATCAGTTCGCTCGCTCGCTCCTCTCGCTAATCGCTGGCATTAAGACAACTGCCTTTGCCATAAAATATAGCTCAGCAGGTTCGATTCTACCGAACAAAAGAAATTCTATAGTCTCGTTCAAATGCATGCATTGTCATCCAGATTTCCCGTCCGTTCCTGACCTAATTTCGAGGACAAAACAGGAGTGATTTATTTAAGTTTTGTAGTAGGCGGAGTTTATCGCTAGAACTCTTTCTAGTGATTTACTGGGACTGAATTTAAATATGGTGACGGTAAATTATGAAGCTTGCTTACGATATTATCGAAAATGTATTAAACTGGCTTTTGCTTGCAACTTCAAAAATTTTGTCAATAAAATAGCAGTATTTCTCATAATATAATAAGATCTTCTCATAATAAGTTTCTCATAATATACACACCCCTTTCCTTTCACCCTGATGATGTTTTACGCAAAGACTTGGTAAAAATCCCTAGGATAGAGACAAAGACAAAGGCATTTATTCGTTGAATATGGTAGGGACAGAGATGTTATAAAATTATTTAGATCAGCATATCCACCGCACAAAGCGGCATACGAATATTAACAAGTAGTTATACATTTTATAACCATTACTTATAATATCCACTAGGATTACCCACTAATATCATCTAGGTAAGATGGTTAGAGTCAACCGATTCTGCCCGGGTTGGCCGGCCAATACTGTTGCCAACTACCAACATACCGCCAAGTGGGTCAGTACACATTTGCCCAATACGCTGGCCCAATGTGTACAGCGGCCTTTTAATTTTATGCAGTTCTATTCTGTTCAATATGCTTTCCCTGTTTCGGAGCCAGGCATCTTTTTTTAAGGCCTCGTGAGTGTAATCAGTCGCTGTGATCAACGCTTAACTGCTTTGTCAAAGGCAAAGTTCAGCCATTTTATATGAGTGACTCTCAGCATATTGAAACAGTGAGATAATAAAACTGTAAGAGCTCTCATCGCCTATAAAATTCTGTTTAATGTTTGACTACCCTTTATTTTTGGATAGGGCCACTAAAATGTTCCTTTAAACGTGACAGCTTTATTGAGTATAAAACTTTTACTAGGTCTCGGTGGGGTCGCGTGCTTGTTCAAACAGGTAACCGTGACCATGGAACGTAAAAGGCAATTGAAAAACAGGGCGGGTGTGTGACTCATTATAATCTCCGCCAAAAAAGTCTGAAATAAAATTCATTGACCCCCCGTGTACCAATGTATTCCAACATTTCAAAACGATAAGAAAAAATTAAAAGAAAGTGTCGTAATACGATCAAAACAAACGTTTCGTAGTAAGAGGCGACCTTAACTCTTCCTTGACCTTATAGTTTATTTTGAAATTCGAAAGATGGTACCATACATTTTTAGGATCAATGACCTTTATTCCAGAGTTATCTGGCTGGGACTAGATGATTTTACCACCTAAAAAATATCTTGAAAAGATCGCTACTTGATTTTTTTATTTTGGTGTAGCTTCAGTAGGTAGTCTACTAAATACCTAGTAAGATTCAAATTGGAAACGGGAGGAAAAATCGAATTGAAATGAAGAAAATTCGCACCTGTCATCTGTCACGGATATTGCGTGTCATAGGGTAATTTTGTGGGACCGCTGAGTGGAAACAGACCCGTGGTTTCGTTGATGGACAAAGGTTCCATTTGTACATAAGGCGATGCAAGTTTTCGATATCTTCCGACTCTTTGGTATCCTGGTGACTATCGCGATACTAAGTCATAGAGGTTCAACATTGGAAACTGATGCTGGCTTGGTATACAAATAAATTATTGATGAAGCGTCATTTTAAAGCTACCAAAACGTGTTCAGCTTTATTTAATTTTAATAAATGAGATGACTTTATTGGCTTCCATTTCAATATTCCATTTAATTTCCCCACCATAGTGAAGGAATTAAAAATAATTATATTTAAATGGCAGGGATGAAAATACTATTAATTATAATTATTAAAAATTAAAACGTAACGTAAATGCTTTATTACGCCAGGAAAATTACATAATTCCATAGGTATAGTCTGTCTGTTACATTACATTATCAAAGAACAATGGCAGCGTTTCATACATCAAAATAGTTGAGAAGAAATGGTGTCGTCCAAATGCCAAAAATATTTTTAAATGTTAAGCTTCAGACCCTGAATAACTTTGTTTAAGAATTAAGTACTGACAGGGCTCCAAAAAAAGAAATATAGATATTAACTTTTTTAGGTTGTATGTCTTATGTCGGAAATCGGAGTCCAAAGGGGCAGTATAACAGTCACTCGGGGCAAGACCAGAATCCTTTAGGCATGCACAAGTCAACCAAACCGAACGAAAATCAGTTCTTAAGCAATGCAACTCAAAGATAAATAAGAAAATAACAAAAACAACACGTAAAGCGCAAGAGTCAAAGTCAAAGTCAAAGCGTTTATTTGCGAACTAAGTGTTTACATTGTTGAGCATCAATGACAGACCGCGCTTCATGTGACATTGACAGTTGATGTTGATGTATCTTAGCTAGTGTTGCCATAACATTAAATGGAATTATTACATAGATTATGATTGCGATAATGTTTATATATTTCAAGAAATTATTTTTAAGAAACATTTTTTCGAAAAAAAATCTTTTATTATTAATGATAGTACAGCTATTTCAAAAGTGCTTGTTGTATTTTGTGTGTTATTTTAGTGGTTTTACAAGTTTACATGAAAATTAAATAAATATAGTAAATGGCAACATTTGGATGGTGTAAAAGTCATTTGATAGTCCCAAAACCGTATGTTTTTTATTGTGGCCTTGAATAAAATAGAATTTTATTTGAAAAATCATAGAAAAATAATTAAACTAATTTTACATTTAAGATATTTTTAGTCGCAATCACTTTTGTCAACTATTTCTCTGCCATTGTCCTTTTTGACCAGTATTTTTTATTTTACTTCGAAAACTAAAATTACCTGGCTATCGGGGGCTGGGGAATCTCATAAATTGATGCCTCTTCTACTTTATTTGCCTCTGTGTCTCTGCCTCTGTGGGCTTCTGTGTCTTACAAGCAAAGTCTGTGCGTAACTTTAGTTCGAGGAAACTACAGCAAAATTTGTGCGCGAACATTTTAACTGAACTAAGTTTAGTAATGTGCTCCCACAAATAAGTAATTAACTGCTCAAGTGTGAGCACACAAAAGTATTCAAGTTCAGTACTCCTAGCACGAGTTTTCACTATTTCATTTTACAGAGTCTCCAGTATTTATAGCGTTTCTTACTTAAAAAATGGAACAGCGCCTCTGATGTACGCGAAGAAGGAACTAATTTTTTCCTTGAAAATTGTGAATTTGAAATTGTCAAAGTTCCAGTTTACTTTACGTCTCAAATATTGAAAACTCGTACTAAGGGTACAGTTAGTAATTTGTTCCTGTATGCTTGAATGTCCACATAACATTTTGTGACATTTCTACAAAACGGGAAAAACTTTTCTCCGAAGCTGGCTGGTTTCCTATGGTTTCACTTCCGTGGTCATGTGATGTTATATGTATCTGCTCATAGAATTCCTCGATAAATGGACTATCAAACACAAAAAGAATTTTTCATGTGGAACCAGTAGTTTTTAAGATGAGCGCGTTCAACCAAAGATACTCTTCAGCTTTATAATGTTAGTCTAGTGTAAGTGTGGATATTTAAGTCCAAAGTCATTTGTACTTAACCTTTCAAAACAATGTTGGTGTCAAAGCATAACGTGTGCTGTGTCTTTAAAATGTTCTTTACACTATAGGCACTTGCTATTTATAACCTGTAAAGGCGTATTCTCACAAGTGGACATTTGTCCTGCGACTTGCATATAAGCTGAACAGATTTTTATAATAAAAAAGCGGCCCGTCCCAGCTTTATTAAGAACCGCTCGACCAATTTTGTGCAAACTTCACATAAGCCATCTACTAAATAGTCCGAACAAAGCCTAAACATTTGGTTTGGATAGGTGAGCCCGTTATTGAGTTATAAAAAGCAACAAAAAGTGGCACTGATTTTTATATACTTACTAGCGGCCCGTCCCGGCTTCGCACGGGTGGAGGACCCGGTCTAAAATTTGAGATTTAAACTATCCTATCTCTCAAGTTGGATCGAACTGCACATGGTGTGCGAATTTTATTATAATCGGTTAAGTGGTTTAGGAGTCCATTGAGGACAAACATTGTGACACGAGATTTATATATATTAAGATTTATAGATTTCAAGTCCGACTAAGTGTTTTTTGCACGACTGCCCAAAAAATGCTCTTGATTTCTGGATTCATGTATGTATTACATAATTTCTGAACATCGAAATGTAAACGTAAATGTGTGTATTCATAAAAAAGTTAGTTCAATAAAAAATATGATAATAGAAAATTTCAAATTGGTTGCATTCCTGCATCATGGCCAACACATTTTTTTTCAAATTTCAGACTTAGCCTATGTTACCCGCGATAATTTAACGATTTTAAGGCCACCAAATGCATGAAATCTACTTTTGATATCCAGGAGTTATGTTGGAATAAAGAGATTCACAAACATACAAAACATAATTATCTACCTACATCAGTGGTTCTTAACCGGTGGTCCGCGGACCACTAGTGGTCCCTGGAGGCATTCCAAGTGGTCCGCGAAGCCATCCTGATAACATGTGGCGTGACGCGAACAAAAATCACATGAAATTAAAATCTGTAACTTTTACTTTTTTGCTAAACAATAAATAAATGAGTGCTAAATAATCCTTAATTTATGAAAACCAACTGAGTGGTCCCCGGCAAGACAAACATTTAGTAAAATGGTCCTTCATGACTAAAAGGTTAAGAACCACTGACCTACATAGATGCAAGAATGCAAAAAAAAAAACTGAAAAAAATCGCAGTCATAAAATTGAGTAACCCTTGTAACAACGCGGCTTAAGAAAGTTGACAAAGTTGACTATAATTCGCTTGAATATTCTTCGGGCATTTTGCAGTTGAAACTATGTTGCAAATGTTGAAGTTTGCTTGAAACATAAACATGAAGTTTTTTGTTAACAGAAAATTTATAGAAGTCTCAATTCGCAAAGATATTTTTCAAGGAACGACAAACTGGGCTGCGAGCAGGATTCGAACCTGCGTCTTCTGGATATATACTCCAGACGCCTTAACCAATTGGGCCATCGTAACCACTTGCACTCGTAGCTGAATTTCTCTTTCGCTTGTTTTTACGAACGCTGTTTGCACGTTGCGCCATCTATTGGTAATGTTTCAAACTACTTACCAACCAACAAGTCTGATATTGCAATCAAATCAATGTTGTATTAGATAACGACTTCTAAACAATTGTTTTATTTTTATTCGTTTAGTCATAATCAAAACATGGTATAGCTGAGAAAAAAGCTTGCTTTTAAGGTTTTAGTACTTGAAAACTAATTGGAATCCGTAAATTATTACTTTTTTTAAGTTAACTTTTGCGTACTACGAGGAATTCTTTCCTGTGTCGTGGGTGCGTTTACAAACATTATAAACACATATACACAAACACCCAGACCCGAAACAACTACTTGTACCTACATCATACAAATTTTGTTGCGTGAGCATTAGGACCTATTAAAGGGCTATTGAAGGACACCGTGGATTTTAGTCAGTACGAGTATGACAGTCTCTCCCGCTCTGCTCTAGGTGGGAGGACTTTGATGATATAACCACGTAAAAAAAACTAGCTTATACTACTTTTCCTTACCACGAAATACATAGTTCTATAAGAATACCGTTTAATAGCGTGGAACTACTGTCTGGATTATCTTTTATATGGCTTTTTCTTTCATATGAACAACATCATGCAAGGAATCAAAGTGTACTTGGTAAGCTTTGCAGTTGAAGCGTTATTAATGCCTCTGTGTGTGCATAATACACAGGGGCAAAGGCAATTTACAAAGCGATACGATACAAATTTGTTAACTCTGCTGTGAACTACCTGCCTTGTTCACCGCTACGTTGTAGTTGCGACTTGCGATGTAGTTGCGACGAGGTTGCAATGAGGTTGCGACGGGGTTGCGACGGGGTTGCAACGTGGTTGCGACATGCTTACTTTATGGCTGCGACATGGTTAGTGTTTACGTTGTGCTTGCGATGCGATTATCCCCCACACTCATGAACAACAAACATAAAATTATTGGTAAACAACTTGTTATTTTTTTCCGTGAACTGCCTACCTTGTAACCGCTACGTTGTATTTACGACTTGCGATGTAGTTGCGACGAGGTTGCGATCAGGTTGCGACGAGGTTGCGATCAGGTTGCGACGAGGTTGCGATCAGGTTGCGACGAGGTTGCGACGTGGTTGCGATGAGGTTCCGGCGTAATTAGGTTGTAGTTGCGACATTGTTACAATGTGGTTGCGATGAGATAATTATCACCCATGCGGTTTATACTAACGCTAGAAATGTAGTCTGTTTCAATTAACATATAATTTTAAAAACAAAATACGCGTCATTATTTTCAATACCCACGTGTGTATAGAGTTTTATACGGTTACGTAAAATTCGGTTACTGTAAATTATCCCAAGGGAACAGAATCGGGATAATGATTAACATATTTGTTAATCTAGGTTATATAATAAACTATCTGTGTAATTCAGGAGTAGTTAGTTTTCACCCAGTGCCTAAAGACTAAAGTCTTCAATGCGTGCGTCCTACCAGTAATGACCTACGGTGCCGAGTCGTGGACACTCACAGTGAGACTAGTTCACCAATTTAAAGTCGCTCAGCGAGCTATGGAACGAGCTATGCTCGGAGTAACTCTGATGGATAAAATTCGGAACGAAGTAATTCGTCAGAGTACCAAAGTTGCCGACATAGCAGAAAGAATTAGTAAACTGAAGTGGCAGTGGGCTGGTCACATCTCTCGCAGGACAGAGAACCGCTGGGGAAGACGTGTCCTTGAGTGGAGGCCGCGACTCGGCAAACGTAGTGTGGGACGCCCGCCGGCCAGGTGGACGTGACGACCTACGAAAGGCGGCCGGCAGAGACTGGATGCAGAAAGCTCAAGACAGAGCTAAGTGGCGCACATTGGGAGAGGCCTATGTCCAGCAGTGGACGAATACAGGCATCAGCCTGTTTGTTGATCTTTGGTGAAAACGAGCGATAAACTCGCAACGATTCCATGTTTTTATCGTCGCTCTGGTAATCTCCACAGACGAGCGATTTTTTCCCGCCAGCGTAACAGAATTAACGCTGCAGTCTTGATCAAAGATATCGGTTATGTCTTAGACTTGTAGGTCTCAAATTGTTGACAAGGAATTAAGGACCATGCGTGTTCACCACTATGTTGAACTTTTTTTTTATATTCCATAACTATCATACAACACCATCAAGCTTGTGTTTTAGGTACTAGAGAACTGATAAACATACTTATATATTTTTAATACATACATATTTATAGATAAACTAGCGGCCCGTCCCGGCTTCGCACGGGTGGAGGACCCGGTCTAAAATTTGAGATTTAAACTATCCTATCTCTCAAGTTGGATCGAACTGCACAGGGTGTGCGAATTTTATTATAATCGGTTAAGTGGTTGAGGAGTCCATTGAGGACAAACATTGTGACACGAGATTTATATATAGGTACTAGCGGCCCGTCCCGGCTTCGCACGGGTGGAGGACCTGGTCTAAAATTTGAGATTTAAAATATCCTATCTCTTAAGTTGGATCGAACTGCACATGGTGTGCGAATTTTATTATAATCGGTTAAGTGGTTTAGGAGTCCATTGAGGACAAACATTGTGACACGAGGTTTATATATATTAAGATATTAAGAAGATTAGACCCAGACACTACTAACTAACATGATAATAACACATTTGCCCTCAGTTTATACTTGTTTTGCCGCAAAAGCATATTAGACGTGGAAAGCTGAACTAATGCTTACATGTCTCCATACAAAATCGGTTTTCTATGGGCATAAACTGATAAAGTGCGAGTAGTCCCTTTCTTTGATGTGGGACGGGCGGGACTGTCAAACTTGACTGACTAAAATCCATGGTGTTCCTTCAGTAGCCTTTTAAGTACCAGAGCCACGGTTACCTGGTGAGACTTTGGCCCTCTTAAGGGGCCACGTCAGATTGCTGGCAGCTCTTTGAGTCGCGCGTGGAAATCTACGCGCCGTCGACCCGGGCATGGTCCATGATCGGGCGGCCATAACTTACCGACCGGTCGGCATGCCCGCGCCTAATACGGTACGCGGTGGCAGGAAATCATCTAGCGACGTCCGTTGCCGTGGGTATCTCCCACGGCGGCTGGGTCGTGACGTGGACGCTGTCCTATGCTAGCAAAGCAGGAGGCGGGCCGCGTGAGGGCCCGCCTCCTGCTTTGCTAGCATGACTGCTTTGCAGAAGGAGGCCAGCTAAAAATAATACATATCAACCGCGGCCTTTAGAAAGAGATCGACAAGTCTCGGATTAGTAGAGCGTTATCTCTGTTACTCAGGTAATATGACGATTGCGGCAACGGTAAACACGGCCAGACATTAAGCTACACGAAACCACTTTAAAGTGGTCTCGCTTCCTATTATCTAGTCACACGTTCAACGATCAGCTTATTCTGGTTTTGTCTAGCTTGATGTGTAGCCGTTTGTATAACACTTGCGTCCGTAGTCAGTTGAATAAAATATAATATAGTTGAGTGACTGCTACTGAAAAGTTCTTAGAAAAACCTAATATCATTATACTCAAACAGGGTTCTTCATTCTCAGTAGTCGCGTTTGAGATCACCAGACCAACAAGGTAAAACGACTTATTACGGTAAAAGGTAATATGAAACTTTTAAATAGACCAAAATCTTCGTAAGAGGTAACAACAAACATAAAATTATTGGTGAATATCATTGAGCCATCCAGGATGAGTGAGCGCGCCTATGTTCATTCAGTTCTTTGTCAGCTCTGTGGCGTGGTCTAGGCGCGCGCACTCATCCTGGATGGAACACGGTGGTGATGCGTGGTGTCGTCTCTATACGTAGTAACAATAGCTCAATGGTAAATATCTTTTTTTTCTGCTTCCATACATAAACATTTTTTTAACAGCCTAGCTTGTGTCCCACTGCTGGGCAAAGGTCTCTCCTTTCTTCTTCCAAACATCTCTATTTTGTGCAAATTCGGGCCGTGTCTGCCCCGCGAACATGATCAGATCGTCACACTACCTCCGCCGCGGTCGACCTCGACGGCGATGTCCTCCTTCAGGCGTCCAGTGGGTGACGATCTTTTCTCACCTCTCCGGGTGCATACGCACAACGTGGCCCGAAATTTTTTATGTCAACGATTTTTTACGTTATACGATAACGTTAGACCAACGACACGATACTGACATATCATCCTCTCACTCATTTCCCCAAGAAATGTATGAAACTACCCATCTAAACGATATCGTATCGATATCGTTATCGTCTAAAGTGAAAGCGCTCAACCAATCCCTTGTATTGTGGTACTGGCGAGAACAACACGCTTTTATGAACACAAAATGGCCTCGCTCCTGCGAAGTTTGTTCAGACGTTTACGTTACGCCTTGAACATTGAGTGCGACTGTAACCATTCTGCACTGAACTGTACATGGGACTGTGTCAAGCGTTTCATAATAAAAATATCTGTGAGTAAGATGTGTTTTGAACTTTTCTGTGCTATTTATAGAATCTATTTTTAGATAATAGTTTACTATTTTCTGCCAGTGGCTTCTCCCGCGTGGCAGTACATAAATATTCTCACTGGCTGCTTTTTTATGTGTAATGGGTTTGCTCTTGACCTTACTCTAGGTCAGGGGTAACAACAACAAGGTCAACGATGAAGCGAGCTTACCCAGAAGAAGCCTGTTCACTCTATTGAGCTATTATTACTACGTATAGAGACGACACCACGTATCACCACTGTGTCCCATCCAGGATGAGTGAGCGCGCACAAGTTCATTCATTTGTTTGACAGCTCTGTGGCGTGCTCTAGGCGCGCGCACTCATGGATGGGACACAGTGGTGATGCGTGGTGTCGTCTCTATACGTAGTAATAATAGCTCAATGGTTCACTCTAACTTTGAAGAGATTAGGGTTGTATGCGTTCGGAAACACAGACGCAGGCAGAGTGTTCCACTCCTTCGCTGTCCGCATTATAAAAGACGTTTGGAAACGCTTAGTGCGAATTGGTGGTATAGCAATAACGTGAGGATGTTGGTTTAGTCACTTAGGCTTGAAAGAGCCACAAATATACATACATTTATCTATCCACACAAACTTTCACATCGATACTTACATTAAAAAGCTGAAGAGTTCGTTTGGTTGATCGCAGTAATCTCAGGAACTGCTGGTTCGAATAGATTTTTATTTTGTGATGTCTATACAACGTGTAACGTTAAAAGCGCAAAACCTCTCGTGGGGTAACTCAGCACATGTTACTGAACAATGTTTCATATAAAACTTTTGGAAATTCGCAAAAAAAAAAATGATTTTTCATACAAAATGAGAAATTGATAGAGCCCATCAGTATGAAAAACTATTTTTTTTTTCACGAATTTCCTAAAGTTTTATATTTTTACATTGTTCAGTAGCATTGGCTGAGTTACCTCAAGAGAGGTTTTGCGCTTTCGCTAGTTTATAATATTTGTAAGATAAGAAAATGTTTATAAAAAAAAAAATGTTGATAATCGATCTACTTAGAATTGAAGGGCGAAGCCCTGGTATTGATTTGTTATTTATGAAGTCAGTTAAAAAAGAAAAACTTTTGACTTAGTTACGTTATTCCTTCCCAGAGAGATTTTATAGTTGTTTTGATAAAAATCCGGAAACTACAAAGTTGAAAGACGATAAGTTCTTGGAAGAACTTGAGTACAAACAATGTTTTATTAATATAATCTTCTTTTTATTAAAAGTTGTTTAGCATGTATAGTAACTATGTTTATGAAAGTAATAAAAAAAAGATTGAAGGAGTTTTCCTTTTAAGAAATAAATTGTGTTGTTGAGACATACAAGGGGGAGAGCATTTTAGCGTTGTAATATCATCAGTCCTCCAACCCAAAGCAGTGCGGGAGGGACTGTCAGATTCATACTGGCTAAAATCTACGGTGTCCTTCAATAGCCCTTTACGTTCCGGGGTCACAGTAACTCGTTAGTCCCGCGACCAAGGGCAAAGAACACAACAGGCAATTTAACATCATCAATAAATTACTAATCTAGTTAGTCGTTCAGCCAGAGTTTTGAAAAATAATGGACACGTATTTTTTCTTTCGTTAATACTAATGCGTTTAAATAAATAACGCATCATAATTCGAGAGTCGGCTCGTGACGTCAGAAGCAAGTTAAAACTGTAAGGCCCTTCGTAAACAAGGTGACGCAAGTTTCCGATACCTTACGATTTCGGTATCCAGGTCACTATCGCAATACAATCCATAGAGGTTCGTAAACACGCACTCGTCAATGGATGTCAAAGACGTAAGGTATCGGAGACTTGCGTCGCCTAGTGTACGAAGGGGCTAACTGTGTCGTATCTTCGTCAATTTTGGTAAACGTAACAGAGGATATAATACGGTGTGGTACTTCCTGACCGCGCCACAGTCGCGTTTTGAATCGAAGTTAATAAGAATAACTTGTTCATTATTTTTCTAAATAAAATAAAAATAGTACTAGAAAGATTCGCGAGATATTTTACAAAATTGTTGGCGCGGCTGGGAAGCATACTTCCTAGCCGCGCCACCGCGTACACTACAACAAATAGGATATTTATGTACAAAATTAATGATTAGAATGTTTACGATTGAATTTCTTAATAAAAATTTAAAAATGACTTAAACAAAACACTTTATTTGACACGATAATTCTTATGTTTACGATTGAATTTATTAATTTTGAAACTTAAAAATAATAATAATATGTTCACAACTATCACACAACGCCGTCTAGTCCCAAGCTAAGCAGAGCTTGTGTACTAGTACTAGACAACTGATAAACATACTTATATATTTCTATTTACATACATATTATAGATAAATAACACCCAGACACAGAACCAATGATCATGCTCATCACACAAACATTTTGTCCTGGGTGGGAATCGAACCCACGACCTCCGGCATAGCAGTCAGGGTCACTAACCACTAGACCAACTGGCCAGTCAATCGTTAAAAATGACTTAAACGAAACAAGTAATTTGATCAAGTAGTGCTACGAGAAGACTTTATTTACCTATGTTACTACTCATTCATTTTATATTACAGATTAATAATACACTTTTCTGTAGAAACTTACGTATATTTTCTCCTCAGTAAAACTTTTTTTTTAATATTGTCAATAAACGTTAACCACTTCGTAACAAAAAAAAAAAATGGCTGCCAATTTTAAGTACAAAGAACACCGAAATAAACTAAAAACAACCTAAAGAAAAACACAAAGGTACGAATGTTGGTCAACATTTTATTCTAGCAAAAACACGTGAAGGGGTCGCCTGAAAATCTAGACTGAAACGTGCCCTGAATATTTTATGAAAAACACACTTTCTGTCTGCGTTTAAGCTGAAACTGACATTTTAGTATTGTACCACGTTGTTGTTTTTACTTTTAGTTGTCTTAGCTAATTTTAGGTTTGAAAGCTTTTTTTTAAAACACTTTCAGTTTTTTTACTAGCTTCTGTCCGCGGTTTCACCCATATGGCGGCCTTTCTGGTCGAAGACAGGTTACTTATCAACGACCGAATTTCCTTATCCGAGTCTTAGGGTGCCTTTCCACCAGAGATGTGCTACGGAGCTGTGCTGCGAGGATGTAAAAGCTTGTAGCTGTGTAAGATTGTGCTACGAAGATGCGTAGCTGCGCTACGAAGATGCGTAGCTCCGCTGCGAAGATGCGTAGCTGTGCTACGAAGATCCGTAGCTGCGCTACGAAGATGCGTAGCGGCGCTACGAAGATGCGTAGCTGCGCTACGAAAATGAGTAGCTGCGCTGCGAAGATGCGTAGCTGTGCTACGAAGATCCGTAGCTGCGCTACGAAAATGCGTAGCTGCGCTATGAAAATGCGTAGCTGCGCTACGAAGATGCGTTGCTGCGCTACGGAGATGCGTAGCTCGAGCTATGCAATGGATCGATAGTACCAGACAACCCAATAGTAAACCAATGAATATTATTGGTGGATATCAAACGCATCTGCAGCAACATAACATAGCGCATCTCTGTTGAAAAAGCAGTCTAACAAATGTCCAATCTGAAGTAACCAAATATTGGGTTCGAAAGGTCCAAGGTCTTTCATATTTATTGAGAAATAGACTTTTATTAGACACGTTCAGCGGTTTTATCGGGCAGCAGGCTGACACCTGTTACAATTTATTGATAGTTTTTATTTTATATTAAATTCTTTGTGACTTTTGGAATATCATAGTCGTTAACAAGGAGCTTCCTTTATAAAAAAGCACCATTTTACAACACTAAAGTGGTTGTAGGCTTTCTTTGTCGTGGTAAAATTATCAAATGAGTCCTCCCATAAGAGGAGAACGGGAGAGACTGTCAGACTTGTACTGACTATAATCCACGGTGTCCTTCAATAACCCTTTACATTCCAGGTCACGGTAATTCGTGAGTCCCGCGACTCCGGCAGGCTTTGGCCCTCTAAAGAGAGGGCCCCGTTATTATGCTGAGACTCAGGCGCGCGTGGAGCACAACGCGCAGTCGTGGACCCGGGCATGGTTCATGGTCGGACAACGAGTCGCCCAAGGATGTACGGCCTTAAAAGCGAAACGTATCTGCCTTCAGTAGTAGTATAGCTACAGCGATCCCCAATCTCCACGGACTGGAGGCCATAGGAAAGAAAACAGCACTTAAAAAAATTAAAATGTAGTAAATTGCTCACAGCGAGAACAGTAAATAAATTTTGGAATCAGTGCGTAAGTCTCTTAGAATTTATTTTCATAAAATAAATACTTTCGATACTAAGATTTATTGCGGTACAGATATTTCTCATAAATTGTGTTTTGTAGTCATCACACAAGTAACCTCAGAAGGGCCACTAAACACGAATAATTTTGTACCTTTTGGGACTAGAAATTCATTAAAATGAGTCCTTTAGCTTTGGCTGGAGCGGGAGAGTCTGTCAGATTCGTGGTGACAGAAAATCACTTTATTCTTTCAAGCCGTTGAGTTTTCAGGGTTATGATAACACAAGGGTCACAGGACTGCCAGCCGGGGTTACGAGACTGTCTTAGGAGGTTACCGTGACTTTGCCTGGAACGTAAATGACAAAAGGAACAAAATGGATTTTAAGTAATAATCTGATCCGCTCCACTCAGGGCGTGAGAACCTACTCCTTTAAACCATCAAATATAAAAAAATAAGCATGCGAGTTCGGCCTCGATTTCACACACGAAACAAAATATTTGTATGATCTGCATTTAGTTGTACCAAGTCTAGGTATTTATGTATGCGAGTTTAAATGTTTTTAAATGCAACCACAATACAGGAGAAATTCCTTGGAAAACGTTTTTTTAAACATTCCAGCAATTCCGGCTGATACTTCTGTTTCTATTCTGTTTGATGCAGGCGGTAAATATTTGCCGTTCATAAACGTTTTAATGGTAAACGAGATATTTATTCGAGTTCCCGTCAAATGTTCGGATGTTAAAATAACTTTGTTTTTATGAAGCGACATCGGTAGGCAGAGTGTCAAAGATGGTTTTATTTGTTAATTTGAATAAACTAAAGATAGATAGCATATTTGTTATTGGATGTTGATTAGGACTATTCATTTTATTTTAACCTTTATTTCAGGCAAATAAGGCCCATAAAAACACAATACATTATGAATTATAAAAATAATAATTATAAACCAATAAATTATTTATAATTACAAACTTAAAAACTATCGCACACGAAGTGACGGCGTCGTGTTACGAGGCGAGGTGTCGCGTAGCTGGCCTCGAAAACGTAGATACAGCACACCTTTCGGCCAAAACTCTTCCTTGAGGAAGGTCGCTACATGCTATGCTCGCAGTCTCAATGCGCGATCGACTCTAAGGAGATTCGTAGACGATCCAAAAATTACTGACGTAGCACAACGAATTAGCAAGTAGAAATGGCAGTGAGCAGGCCATATAACACGCAGAACTAATGACCGATGGGGCTGTAAGGTTCTCGAATGGAGACCACGCACCGGCAAGCGCAGCGTAGGACGTCCACCCACTAGGCGGGCAGACGATCTTATGAAGACCACAGGATAATGCTGGATGCAAGCCGCTTCCAACCGGTGCTACTGGAAGTCTAAAGGGGAGGCCTATGTTCAGCACTGGATACATAAGTTACAATATGCTACAATGGTCGCTTTCCAACTGATTAGCGCTATGTTTGTTAATCGGTATAATGATGGAAAAAATAGGTATGATTTTGCTTTAATTGTGTTTAATGTTTGCGACAAGATAATTTTTCTTCTAAAAATGTGGCCCTACACTAGTAATTTCTCCTGTGCGTTAACAAACATAGAGACATCAAACATAGATCATGCAAATATTTGCTACGTGCAGGAATCGAACTCAATCACGCTGCCACTGCACCAATCGAGCCTTCAAATAATAATTCTTTTAAAAACATTATTGCAGGGGAACAAAGCGTTTCATGAGCTAACTACACAAATTAGACTACAAAGATTAAACAAATAGAACCACACTGTCAAAAACAAAACTAAAAATAGGCATACCTTAATGCCTATTAGATCAAGATCACGCAAACATTTCTGTCGAATTAGGCGGACACTCCCCTTCCGTTTCCGACGTCAATCACTTAGTCAATATCATAGACTAAGAATTTACACGTCTCAAGACGTGTTTATTACACCGTTTGTTTACGCTTCGGGTAATGTCTCAGTCTCAGACTGTAGCTCAAGCAATAGAGTATAAATGTATGATGAATAATTTGATCGTACATAATTTACTTTTTGTCGCCTTTTATCGAGTTAAGTAAACCAGTTTTGTACAGGCATGAGGATGGCGAGTAATGGTTGACTCGCCGTCCGATAATGGATCACGCCTTAAAGAGAGAGAGGAAAAGAAGAGTCAGGAATCTAACGAAAGAGGGCCAATGCCTGCTGGAGCCACGTGACTATCTCACCAGGTAACCGTGACCGCTGGTACGTAAAGGGCTATTGAAAGATAACCACCAATCCATTTTCAACTTTATATCCCCGCTCGTAAAGTTGAAAATCTATTGAAGTTCACAGATCGTTTCGTTTGTTTCGTTCGTTATCGATCAACAGTTTTTAATAGATTTTCAACTTTACGCGCTGGAGTATAAAGTTGAAAATGTATTGGTGACTGATGAACGATAACGATTGTCGTCTGCTGTCGTCTGGTCTTTGACTAAGGCCCCTGGCGATATCGCGCGACTTTATGTTACTTATGCTACTTCAGGCGATGTAGTTGGCGACATTTTGTCCCCTAGTGTATCCTTAGCTTGATATGTTCAAAAGATCAACACAACCACTTTCCAGAAGGGTTTAAAATTCTAACTCCTTTCATTCATCTCCATTCATTTATTATTTTTATAGAGCAAGGTATACGACACACAATGGAACAGGGTATTGAATTCAACCTACGAGCGAATAAGCTGAATAGTCTATTGTTACAAAAGACCGTAGGATTCTATGGCGACGGTGGGTTCAAATGTTAACGATGAACAATTTTTTTTTTCACTCGAGTTAAGGTTTATCGATCAGATCCATTACAATTTGTCATTTAAATCCATTTAATAGTTTTGTCCCTATTTACCCCTGCGTCCGTAATCACCCCATTTTACGCTACTTACTATTAAATAAACCACGAATTTTCCGCTTATAATACGGACCTTATTATATCCTGTCATACGTTTTGCGTTGTACAAAATACGTTGCATTTATTACTGTCAACTTGATAGAGCTGTTTGCCATAATTGGTATGTCAATAAGTTTAAATAGTATTGTTGTCAATCAACTGTCTAAGTCAGTTCTATGTTTATTGAATAGACAAGGTATATGTTGATAAAGTAGTATGACATACTATATTTTAAACGTAGATAAATGAACTCACGACTTTTCCCAATGGCAGGCACGGTTGAAGCAGTGACAAAAGAAGACAAGAATAAAAAAAGCATTTATTTGGACATAAAACCACAAAATAAAATATTGAACAAAAAAACTTAAAAATAACGTTAAAGAATCTCTTTTTTGACTAGAACCTGGTAACAATCTCAAAACAAACGCGATTGACTTTTACGATGAGTGCCGAGACTAGACTCCTAATAACAGGCGACCGATGTCTGTCAACACAGTAGGCAAAAAACTCTTATGTCCGTCTTATTTCGACCACTCCTGTGAGCCGTAGACATACCTTGACACAGAACAGATCTTGAGTTAGCCAATCACAACGCATTACCCTGTCCCCCTCGCTTACGTAGTACCTGAACGAGTTGACAGAATAGTTTTTGTTCCTTAGATCGTGCATGCGGAGTCTAGTAATATATCGTCGTTGGTGCCGCGGGTCACGGAAAAAATATTTTGTATGATCTACACACAGCGACTCCCGAGGCAACGATGCAGCGGATGAACTCGCTCGAAGGGGATCTAGCATGGCGGTGATGGGACCCGAACCAATAGTGCCACTCCCCTTCGGTTACATACGTACACTGGTCAGGGAACGCACAGGCAATTTACACCGTTGCCTGTGGCAAGATCAGGGTGAGTGTAGACAAGCCAAGGAGGCGATACCCGCCATTAGCAGCCGCTTCACCAAGCTCCTGCTAAGGTTAACCAAACAGCAGCTACGTACAATTACAGCAGTCCTTACGAGGCACGGCTCCTTTAATAAACACCTCTTTGTCTTAGGTATCACAGACAGCCCCCTGTGCAGAGCCTGTATGGCGGAGGACGAGACAGCGGCCAATGTGCTCCTACACTGCCCTGAGATTGCTTCATACAGGGCAAAGTACTTCGGTAACCCAGGTACTCTCCGCGAGATCGTCGGCAACACGAAGGTGCTGCTGGCTTTCCTCGGCGAGCTGGGGTGGATCGAATAATTTCTTTCCCACCCACACGCAAAATACGCGCATCTGACGTGGAGTTGCGGATACCAGCCCGTTTTACAATACAATACAATACAATGATCTACAAGTAGTTGTTACGGATCAGTTTGTTTGTTAATGTGAGTTTAAATATTATTTGTAAACGCAAATACGATCTAAATTTTAGTTTTATATGCCTGGCATATTTAAAAATATATATCCCAAAGACACAGGCAGAATTATTGTGAGAAACATTTACTCTGTCGACAACCGGCAACCCTTACAATTATTGTTATCATCGAAACTTCGAATTGAGCTTGGTTCAAGGGGCAAGTTATAGTTCCAACTTATATAATTATCAATGTTTCAGTCTAATAACTTGTCACAGATAACCCCCTCTAGCTTCTGCATACAAGGCAACTTAGGCGCGCCATGTTTGAATCAGCGCATTTGCCTATACCTACTTATGTTTATTATATTCGTTCTTTATCCCTTCAGTGTCGACCGGACATAAAATAAATTCGTAGTCAATCACTTGGGCAATATCTTAGGTTAAGAATTTGCAGAAGAGATTGTCTATCTCGGGAGGCGTTTATTACCCCGTTTGTTCATGCTTCAGGTGATGTCTAATATCAGAGCTATAAAAAAACTGTTACACAAGTACATAATAATAAAGACAAAAAATAATTTGATCGTACGTCATTAATATTATGATCTAAAGTGGCATTTTAGCAAATTAATTAAACCGGTTTTAGAGACGTTTAAAGTATTAAGGTAATTGTAGCAGTTCTATTCTCTCTCTCTCTTTACTTTTATGATAAGTTCTTAAGCTCAAACTAAATATCAGTTACAAAATGATTGGATAGTTGACCCTTCTCCCGATATCTTGCTAAAACACAACAATTCAAAAATAATAGGGAGTAGGGTCCACTCAAAAGTTTCGAGTTACTTTCGCACGGGCCCTTATGTTCGTTGACGGAATTAGGAAGTTGAACACTGAACTTTATTCTTTTACTGACAGACGTAAAGTCAGCAAAAGAGTAGTAAGCAGTGGTGACGTTAACAGTTTCTGGAATTAGATTTTCACTTGACTTGAGAATAAATACTCCATAGTAGACGTTCTATGTAAACGGCAAAAGAGGAACTTAGGTGTAGACAAATTCCCTAACGCTGTGGGACGCATTGGTTTGTTGCTCATTCTTCTCCATAGAGATCTACGCTTTGGAATGAGCACCTACGGTACTTTCACAGTTTTAATGTCTTGTGACTGGGACTGTAGCACCATAACTATTTTTGTACTAGTTTTATTTTGTCTTTTGACAGTTCAAAAGTGCCGGTCATAGCCTAATTGAAATAAACGTTTTGATTTGATTGATTGATTTTGATTTGATTTGTATGCGGAATCTAGAAGAGGTTATCTGTGTAACTTCAAGATAAAAAGTTGATTCTGGTTAAATACTAGAGTACAAGTTTCTTCAAGCCAAGGGATAATGATCAAACCATAACCCAGCCATCGGGGAGTTAAAGTTGAGCTAATTCGATGTATGAACGGTGCCCACATATTAACATCTTTTATTTGACCAATTACTGCGTGTTGATGATCCTTAAGGCCATCACATAAAAAGCATCATTCTGTGTCAATATGGTTGTCAAATTGTCTCAAATGAAAAATTGTATTTTTATAATCTAATTACCTATATCCAATTTACAATTTAACGTTATCGCATTCTTATTGTGATTCTGCACACTGCGTTATATTATTATTTTTTAAATAATATCCCACAACTATTACACAACGCCATCTAGTCCCAAGCTAAGCAGAGCTTGTGTTATGGGTACTAGACAACAGATAAACATACTTATATATTTCTAAATACATACATATTATAGATAAATTACACCCAGGCACAGAACAAATGATCGTGCTCATCACACAAACATTTGTTCTGGGTGGGAATCGAACCCACGACCTCCGGCACAGCAGTCAGGGTCACTAACCACTAGACCAACAGGCCAGTCGAATATTCTGTCTTCAAGGAAATTTAGTTAGACCTCATTTTTTAATTCATACACAATTACACATTACCTATTAGTTTTTTTCATTAAACTCACCACTAAATCCCTACGTAAACTTACCCCATTTATTTTCTTCTCTATCACAACATACAAGCAAAAAATATTACCCTCGATACAAAATTGCTTACCATAAATTACGGATACAGGACAAAGGTTCCTCAGGAGGCGGTATGTAAAGTACCCTCATCACATGTCAGATCTCCAAGCCTTCGGTATTCCAGGAATTAATCTATGTATGCACAAAAAAAAAGAATTTGACTAGCTGACTGACAGATCGATGAAAATACAGTCTAAAAACAAAAAACAACGTGTCTTCCCATTCAGGGTAGGACTGGACTGTCCTCCCACTCAAGGCAGAGCCTTCTTTATCATGAAAATCCAGTTATTGTGACGTAAAGTAAACTGGAACTTGGGACATTCATTTCAACGAAGAAAAATAGTTCCTTCTTCTCACACTAGAGGCGCTGTTCCAATTTTCCATACTGACTAGCATTTCACTGGCCTGTTGGGATAGTGGTTGGTGACCCTGAGTGCTATGCCGGGGATCGCGGGTTTGATTCCCACCCAAGACAAAATATTATGTTTGTGTGATGAGCATGATCATTTGTTCTGTGTCTGAGTGTTTTGTCTATAATAAATAATGTATTTAGAAATGCAAAATTATGTTTATCAGTTGTCTAGTACCCATAACACAAGCTCTGCTTTGCTTCGGACTAGATGGCGTTGTGTGATAGTTGTAGAATATTATTATTATATAATAAACGCAGTAAATACTTCAAGTACGCTGTAAATAAAATACTGAAATCTTGTGATTGAGCTACAGGACGGGACTGTCAAACTTGTACTGACTAAAACACACGGCGGCGTGCTTCAATAGCCCTTAAGTTTCGAAGACACAGTTATTTGATGAGTCCCGCCCTGGGTAGGAGAACTCAATTTGATGATATTACCAAGATAAAAAAAAACAGGTTTGTTTGTTTTGCATAGCTGACGTGGCTCAGAAGGCTGCCCAACTGAAATAAGGCTGGGCAACCACCACCGCATGCGACCAACTGTGGGCCAAAATATCTCAGAACTAGTGCCCTGAGACAGTGAGGCAAGGTCGTGGCTGGCCACGTAAGAGATGGCGGGATGAACTGGACAGGTTTCGTCCGAACTGGAAAGAAGACGCCCAGTAACGTGAGAGGTGGAATGAGTGGAGGGAGGCCTTTGCCCAGGAGTGGGAAAGAGTAGGCTCCTAAAAAAAAACAGGGGTAAATGAAATTCATTCGAGTAAATACAAAATTCTTGAGGATGAAGTCGTGGGTCGAATTCTAGTATAGGGTTTATGAACCTAGATAATATGTTACTACGAGTTTAGGTCTAAGGGTTTAGGCACAGAATAATTAATAATATTACGTACAGTAGTGTTACTTCACTAAAACCAGCCCGTTCACACGCGCTCCGTTCAAATTTTTTGTTGAAATGTACTTTATTACATCGAGCTTAGATTTTACATTTGTTTGTTTTTAAGGGAAGTGACACTTCTGTACGTAGTACTATTAAGTATTCTGTGATTTAGGTTTAGTTTCGCGTCAAATTCCAGGTTGCTAAAAGTCTTTTCGAGCCTTTATATTTCAAGGTAGATTAATTCTAACTCGAGTCGGGGAATTCAGGGACATTTTAGTTTGACGTTGGGAGATCGTAAAGGTCGTAGATTAGTCCTGAATATTTTATCTGCGGTTCAGTACCCTATGTCGATCTGGTGTGGAGATCATTTATCAGGGCATTTCTCGGTAGAATTCTACAATATGAATCTGTATTTTTATTTTAACTTTTTTTAGATTACAATGGTCTTTATTGTTAGTAATAAAAAACTATGCAATCACAATAAAAAGAGAACACTTACATCCATATCAATAAAAGTAAAAAAAAAAACATTCTGTGCAATTTTTTTTCTTTTTAATATTTCGGTCCCACACTAGGAATTTCTCCTGTACCGTGGGTGCGTTTACAAAAATATAAACTCATATACACAAACACCCAGACCCGGAACAACTAGTCGTAGATTATACAACTTATTTTTTTTTTTTTTTTGCGGAAATCGAATCCGTGACACTCAGCGCAGCAGTTCAATAAGATATTTTTTTATGATATGAAAAATTAAAAAAAAAAATGACATATGGTTTTAATTTTAGTTCTAAGTACCTATTATTGTTTATTTAAGATCATGTAAGTATCAGAGAAGAATTCTTCAATTTGATGATTTGCTAATTAGTAATGAATATAAAAACATTGTTTTCGTAGGTACACACGGCTACACATCAAGCTATACAAAACCAGTATTAGCTGACCGGTCATTGTGTGTAAAAATCGTACGAAGCGAGACCAAGACAAGTTTGAAACCTATTCGATAAACTTAAATCGAAAAGGCATATGTTAAAATTTTGTAATGTACCACATAAAACAGCTCTATTTAATAAAAGCTTATTTGGCATTACATAAAAAATATACAACAAAATACCTGTTAGCATTCTAGACACTAAGGAACTTTCAGTATTTAAAAATAAATTACGAACATTTTTAATTGATAAAGCATACTACATGATCCAAGATTTCCTGAATTGTTGACATCACTTATTATTTCCACTGTATTTTGACACACTGTACTTTTACATATACAGGGTGAATTTTTCAACTGGGCGTGGATGGCTATTTTCGAAACTATGAGGAATATCGAAAAACGTTGAAAGGAGTCTCGAGGCCGATTTTGACGAAAACTAAAACTGCATCATTGGATTTTAGAAAAATCAAAAATCCTGGCGAGGAATCGAACCTGCTGATTTTGGAAAAAAAATCACACCCTGTATTATTACACCGTTCGATAGTGTTGCTAATAAGGATCAAATTCTGGGAAGTAATTATATACGGCAAACTTAAGGAAATAAATATTTTCCCATGTTACTTTACATCTACTGAGCCATAATTTATTCGAAATATAAAATTTCATTGTTTTTAATGTCTCACTGGATTTGACGTTTCAACAATCCCACTGTACTTAGCAATACGGCATTATTGAGTTGAACTAAAAATAGCATTATTTTAAAGAAGAAACGGTAACTTATGTTTCAAATACAGTCTTTGCCTTGAAGATTAATCAGTTTTTTTGTGATTATACGTTTTCCTTAAGTTTTCCGTATATGATTACTTCCCAGAATTTGATCCTTATTAGCAACACTATCGAACGGTGTAATAATACAGGGTGTGATTTTTTTTCCAAAATCAGCGGGTTCGATTCCTGGCCAGGATTTTTGATTTTTCTAAAATAAAATGATGCAGTTTTAGTTTTCGTCAAAATCGGCCTCGAGACTCCTTTCAACGTTTTTCGATATTCCTCATAGTTTCGAAAGTAGCCATCCACGCCCAGTTGAAAAATTCACCCTGTATATTATTGTATGCCTATTAGGCAGGACATAAATTGATACTCTGTTATATTGTTAAGACCTGTAACTTACATAAGCCCACAATAAAAATACTTTGACTTTGACAAACTGGTTTTGTATAGCTTGATGTGTAGCCGTGTTTACGCTCATAATTATTTTTTTCAATTGAATAATTTAGCATTCGACAACCAAGGTCAGCAATAAATTCAAAATATTAAAGTAATTTAATTTGTGTCAGAAAAATATTGTAAGCCATATTTTATTTTTTAAACCAAACTAGGTATGATTTAATCCTGACTTTCGGATAAATGAAATATATCGGTTTTGAATTTCATAAAAATACGAAATAAATTAGTAAAATTGGTTCATGACTAAGGTCTTAAGAGCAGAGTATCGGCCAGTGGTACCAGCCTCGACTTACGAGTTGTAGGTTCATGACTGTGTGTACTTTATTTCATCACCACTGCTCTCAAAACGATGAGAGAAAACATCATGAGGAAACCGGCATGTCCCAGAACCAAAAAATCGAAGACATGTGACATCTATCAACCCGCACTGGGCCCGCCTGGTGGATTAGAAAGAGGCCTGTGTCCCAACAGTGAGAACATTTACAGGCTGATGATGATGGTTCACTAAGCGTTAATTCACGCGAGTCATTGGGTCGAAACCGCTCATTTCATGTTTTTTTTTATCCCAAAAGAATACAATCTTAAAGCTACTGACAAAAAAACTCTTTCACTTATTTCAGTAGGTTCAAATATGAGCAATTTGTAACTAAACATAGATATTTTATCTTATCAAAATCAAAAAAAAAATCCTATATATAGGTATATAAATATACGTAAACGCACGATGAAAATGCCCTGGTTTGATCCTTTTCAATTTGGCTTTATCAATTTTGGTATCTTTTCATGAAATGAGGTATCGGACTGTAACGTTGTTATCTTTTTAATAATTCCTGACATGACCATGTCGATGTCAAATGGTTGTTCCAAATTATGCATTCGTCCTTGACAAGGTGAACGAGACTGGGAAATGTGTTATTATTATTAACATCAGTGTATAAGGTACGATTCAGACCAACCGGCCAGGCCGACCGGCATTTTACAATGCGGTAAAGAACATTAAATTGTAATCAACAGTAATTACAGTTCATATTTGCATGCACAGTTATCTCCTTCGGCATTCCGCGACACGTAGCGACGTGTCCCGTAAGTTGCATGCAAATATGAACTATAATTAATGTCAAATACATTTCAATGTTCTTTGACGATGGGAAATCACACACTTATGTGTCGCCGTGCACGAGTCACTTGCGACAGCAACAAACGCCACCACGAGAAGCTAGAAGTGGCTAGCGTGTGGCGGCCACCGGCGTCAACCGTGTGCGGTGAGTCCATATAAAATGTATGAAAACTACAAGAAATATGCCGCTGGCGGCGTTGTGCTTATGGCCGGAGGCCCGTGTGCTAGCCCTTTTTTTTACGTGGTAAAATCATCAAATGAGTCATCTCTTCCAGGGCAGAGTAGGAGGGACTATCAGACTTGTACTGACTAAAATCCATGGTTTCCTTCAATAGCCCTTCATGTTCCGGGGTCACGGTAATGAAATAAGTCCCGCGACCCCGGCAGGCTTTGGTCCTCTAGAAGGGGAACCGTCCTTGTGTGCGGAAAACATCGCGCCGTCCGACCTCAGCTCAGCATAATGCCAGATGGCAACACAAAGTTTGCCACCGTACGCTGATTTTCAGTTGCTGCCCATGTAGTAGAATAGAGAAGACAGCTAGCAGCTACGGAGGGCAACGAGGGCCGCCACCCACAAACACGTTCAAAAATAAACTATAATTTTTATTTGGCTTACTTTTTAATGTACCTACTTAATATACAATTTATAACAATACTTTGCGAAACAATTTTCGAACTCGAAGGTCAGAATTTTTATTATACAATCGTAACATAACTTACAAAAATACAAGAAATAGAACTTAAGTGAACTTTTGGATAATAGATAAGATGTACAAGAAAAGGCTTTTAGGAGAATTTCAAAATGTTATGGTTAGTGAAACCGAACGGTATTCATAAGATATTAGGTACTAGATCAAGACCGCCTCGGGTCGACGCGACGGCGCGTCGTGTTCCACGCGCGCCTCAAAGAGCGTCAGGTCAGGATGAAGACGGGCGGGGGCCCGTCTTCAATAGCCCTGCGGAGTACTGCGTTGTGATTGGCTAACACAAGGTCTGTTATGTCTCAAGGTATGTTTACGGCTCACAGGAGTGGTCGAAATTAGACGGATATAAGACTTTTTTGCCTAATGTGTTGACAGACATTGATCGCCTGTTATTAGGAGTCTAGTAATATATCGTCGTTGAGTCAAAGAAACAAACAAAACCCTGTTTTTTAATTGTTATGAATCAAAGGTTTTATTATTTCTGACTTTGACATGAATGAAGCCATAAATATTTAATTCATTTTAATTAATTAGGGTAAACCTTAGTCCTTATTATAAATATTTTTCTAATGGTCACCCACATGGTCCTCGTATGACCTGAACAATGTCTGGACTTTAAAAGAGACTGTGACCTCTGAGTTTGTTTCGGCTGTTTCTTCTCAGAGTAGTCAGGTACGAAACACTGGCCTCATCTAGCTTTAGTATTTTTTATAACCAATTTACAAAATAAATATAATTTATCATTTATCAATGAAACCTTTACCTCAGAGTACCTACAAAGTGTATTTTAATGTTTAATTGAAATTATTTCATAATTAAATTTTAACTTTGGAAATGATAATGAATAGTCATTTAAACGCACTTTACAAAATTAAGCAGTTTTAAAACTGTCATCTCATTCACAGGTTGTTTCATTTTTGACAAGAAATATTTTTAATCATGCCAGATCTGGTAAAAACATTTTTAAACCAAATGTTTTTATTAATTGTAATTTAGGCTGATCACCCTGGATAACGGGGAAAGCGTGATTGATAAGAAATTAAAATTCAGGAAGTTAATTCATGATAGTATTATGTTTAACGATATTTAAAGGAAACTAAGTAAGCTATATGTACAGGTTTACGAGTTCAAGTTAACCAACTTATAAAATGTACTTCGAAATCGTATTTTCTAGGACAAAATGTGTAGGAAAAGACATTTTGCAACAAAAAATATAAGTTTCTTTTTTACTATTCAACCCTTTGCTGAAAATGCAAAAAAATAAACCCAGGTTGAACCTTTGACTTTGTGCATTCCGACACCCATATGGACCGGGTTTTTGATAGTTTTTCCAATGAAACAGACTTTGAAACAACAGCTTTTTTTGTATAAAAAATGCCGAATACCTATATTCTAAAACTTTAATATCCCACACTTGAAAATAATATAATGTACAGATAATGCATTACAAACAACTCAAAATCAAGTTTAAATTATATTTGCATACTCACATTCACACCGCAAAGTTTTCAAGAACTTCAAACAACTTGCTAAGTCTTTTGCTAATTTATAATTAGTAGAAGTCTTGAACAAGATTTTTGAACAACCGTAATTTTAAACTATGAAAATGTTGGAAAGTTCTGGCAGAAATTAATTCCATGCACGTGCTGTTTCGTGGTATTAATTTTTGGTATTGTTCCTGTGTATGCTATTTGTGTTTTGCTCATTGTGTTTCATCTTCATAATATTTTATGTTTGGTAGCTTACGCCTGCGGTGGAGCGGTGCGTGTGGTGAGTCCTCCCACCCCGGGCAGGGTGGAAGGGACTGTCAGACTTGTCACGGTGTCCTTTAATAGCCGTTTATGTTCCGGGGTCACGGTGATGGTATAAGTCCCGCGACCCCGGCAGGCTTTAGCCCTCTGAGGGGGCCTTGTCATTATACTGACGCTCTTTGAGGCACTCGTGGAACACGACGCGCCGTCGACCCGGGCATGGTCCATGGTCGGACGGCGAGTTGCCCTTTACTCGCCGCTCGCATGCCCGCGCCTACGGTGACCAGAGATCGTCATGCGACGTCCGACGCCGCTGGTGGGATGGAGGGAGGACATTGTCCTCTCTCTCGCGCGGCCCGCCTGGAGGAGCTTAGGCTTAGGAGCAGTGGTGGCCCAGTGGTATTGGCCTCGACTAACGAGTTGTAGGTCGTGAGTTCAAACCCAGCCAGGCGCGTTACTTTGTGTAATTTATTTCATCACCACTGCTCTCAAAACGGTGAAGGCAAACATCGTGAGGAAACCGGCATGTCCTAGAACCAAACATTCGAAGACATGTGACATCTACCAATCCGAACCGGGCCCGCGTGGTGGATTATGGCCAACTCTCTCTCTCAGAGAGGCCCCAGAGTGCAGAGAGTGTCCCAGCAGTGGGAATATTATAGGCTGATGATGATTACGCCCGCGGCGATGTCTGCATGAAATTTGGTAATTATCCCACGGGAACGTCATACTGGGAGAATTAAATTTTAATGTGTTAATCTTATAAATTAACTACTTGTACAACAAATGTCACTCAAATACTTTTTTTTTTTTTGTCTGAAAACCTAAAAAACATTCATACATCGTCAAAAACTTTTCCATTTATAATATTAGTAAGACAGACTTTCACCAGCGGCTTCACTCTGCCCATTCGACCATCTTCAAGTTTCATGGAAAACAAAAACCTACCTGAATAAAATAAACCAGTTTATCGATATACGCTTCAAAGTGGCAACACCTTTCGACTTTTTTTAAAGAGCTCAAAAAGTCGATTAAGTTATATAAACTTAGCAATATTTCTCTGAAGTTTAATACAAACTTGCACCACCCTGTATCTTATTCAAAGTAAGTTGTTGTTACAAAGACTGGCCCGTTGGTCGAGTGGTTAGTGACCCTGACTGCTATGCCGGGGGTCGTGGGTTCGATTCCCACCCAGGACAAATGTTTGTGTGATGAGCATGGCCATTTGTTCTGTGTCTGGGTGTTATTTATCTATAATATGTATGTATTTAGAAATATATAAGTATGTTTATCAGTTGTCTAGTACCCATAACACAAGCTCTGCTTAGCTTGGGACTAGATGGCGTTGTGTGATAGTTGTGGAATATTTATTATTTATTATAGTTTTCTTATTATTTTCCCGTCTTGATGTTTAATCTAAGGAATTATACTAAGCTTATTTTATTTACTATCTTTATTTAATTAATAAATAATTAGGAAGACATAAGCCAAGAGTGGTGATTTATTTTGTGTTGTTACAATCATCAGATAAGTCTGCTAGATAAAGTGGAAGGCACTATCAATTAAAGAGTCTTATTGTACCTTTTGCTTTTATTTTAAAGGTGGTCATTTTTCGCCTGTTTTCTTGAATAACTCTTTTTTTTTTACGTGGTAAAATCATTAAATGAGGCCTCCCACCCCGGGCAGGGCGGGAGGGACTGTCAGACTTGTACTGACTAAAATCCACGGTGTCCTAAAACGAATTTGATCTAAATCGGGCATATAGGTTCGGATTGACCATGAATGACATTCAGACGAACACACAGGTGATCTCCTAAGGTTTCTGTTTTGTCGTTCAAACGTACGGAATCTTAAAATTTAAAAACAAAAACACATACCGTCTTATTACAAAACGAGGTTTAACTATAAACCCAGGTTTAAATCACGTCAAACTATGGTTTACCTAAAAACGTTATTACAAAACGTGGTTTTGCGTTAAACCATGGACTAAACCTTGGTCTAACTTTAATCCACGCCGCCCCCTAGTTTAGCGGTGGTCTAAGTCGTAGCTGTCAGAGTTGTGTCAGTTTTTCATTGAATAATTTTCATTGTATTGTTGTTTTTGTGGTATTTTTACCTAAAACATGGTCGACTTAATGGATAATGATCCTAGATTAACACTTAGGCTACTTTTAATTTCGTTATCATGTTCCCGTGGGATAATTGCCTGACATACTTATCCCAAACATACTTTACTTAGACATACACTAGTAATATTCACATTAATAAAGATGGTGAAATTATTAAAAAGAGGCAACTGTTCTAAAAAATGAAAACAAAACTTCATAATAATTCCAAAAAATTATTAGTAAACATGTCATAGTTTATTATGACGCGCGAGAATGTTACGTTCCATTACGCGCTTTAAATTTTATGTAAGTAAAGAATCCAACATTAAATAATATGCTTAAAAAATCAAACTAAAATAAAGGAAATGACTTATATCTAACTTCTAAAAAATAAATCAATATTTTTAATATCTCTAAACCTCAATTAATCATAAACGAATTATCAATGCATTGTATTTTCTGGTAATATGGAACGTTGCAATCGAATGATATCATGGTGAACGAATGAAATTTGTATTAATCTGTGGTTGGATTTAGACCTCGGTTCAAATGACGGTACTAAGAAGTCTGAGGTTTATTTATGTTTTGTAATACGAATAATTTTAAACCATGGTTTAGCACTTAAGCCTAGACTTGATAGTTCTGGTCTAAACCAGGGTTTTGCGTTGTTTTTGTAATAAGACGGAATGATTGCAGTTCACAACTGAGAATCAGACAATGACATTTGATTGATTTTATTTTTTTTTGGTCTTTTGACAATTCAATAGTGCTTGTGACAGGCCTACTTGAAATAAATTATTTGATTTTGATTTTGACACACAACAAAGTATCACTGAATGACACACAACAGAGTATGACTCAATGACACACAACAAAGAATGACACACAACAGAGTATGAGAAAAATTGAGCAACATTCCATTTTACGACCTCAAAATATCTAGCAGACCTTTTCACATAACTATTTCCTCAAACAATACAATAGGGATACATCATTGAACTCGGGACCGCCCAGAGCTATATTTGTGACAATTCACAATAGTATGAACATCTGTATCCACGAACTTTGACCTGGAACTTTTCACTTACTAGACTTGGACACCAAATATTGTGTTGCAAAACATTATGTCAACATGTTTTTAAAACTTAAAATTAAGTTGTTTTGTCGATGTTGTTTGTCTTCTTCGGTTTAATATCGAAGAAAAGAGTGGGAAAAGACATGATGAGCTGAGGTCTTATTATAATAATTAATATTCCACATCTATCACACAACGCCATCTAGTCCCAAGCTAAGCAGAGCTTGTGTTATGGTACTAGACAACTGATAAACATACTTATATATTTCTAAATACATACATTTTATAGATAAATTACACCCAGACACAGAACAAATGATCATGCTCTTCACACAAACATTTGTCCTGGGTGGGAATCGAACCCACGACCCCCGGCATAGCAGTCAGGGTCACTAACCACTAAACCAACAGGCCAGTCAAACCAATTATGACTTTTAGTTTAGCTAGAAAGGCGTTATAAAATGAATGAATTTTTTTTTTTACCTGGTAAAATCATCAAACGAGTCCACCCACCCCGGGCAGGACGGGAGGCACTGTCAGACTCGCACTGACTAAAATCCACAGTGTCCTTCAATAGCCCTTTATATTCCGGGGTCACGGTATCGTCAAACGGGGTTAATAGGGAGGCAGGGGTGAATCGGAACAAAATTTTAACAGGGATTTAAATGTTACGTTAATGTGATAGGTTACCAACAACTACTTAATTTTATTTATTGACTAGCGGCCTGTCCCGGCTTCGCACGGGCTGAAGTCCTCTAAAACCCGGTCCCAATGTTTACAAACACAACAAAAAAAGAACTATTGGAATCGGTCCAGCCGTTTTCGAGTTATGCTTAGCAACACATTTTGCGATCCATTTTTATATTATATATAGATTTATACTTGAGACCTCCAACCCCGGGCAGGGCGGGAGGTACTGTCAGACTTGTACTGACTAAAATCCACGGTGTCCTTCAGTAGCCCTTTATGTTCCGGGGTCACGGTAATAGAAATAAGTCCCGCGACCCCGGCAGGCCTTGGCCCTCTGAGAGGGGGCCCCGTCATTTTTGCTGACAGCTCTTTGAGGCGCGCGTGGAATACGACGCGCCGTCGACCCGGGCATGGTCCATGGTCGGACAGCGAGTTGCCCGTTACTCGCTGTCCGCATGCCCGCAAGTTTGGTCCTCTAGAGGGGGGAAAAAATTCAGTACATAATCTCACATGTTTTTTACCTGACTCATAATTTGTCTACAAGGAAAAAATCATAATAATTTACTTCATTATTTTTAAGAAGGTTTAGAGTCAGCCATAACGACTTTTCGGGACAACCATGTTGTTTGTCGTTTTTCTTTAGACATTTTCTCAAAAAAAAGATAAAATAAATCAGTTCAAATTATGTCAATATTTTTTTAGGGATCAAAATGTTTATTTGTCTTATTTTTTTACATAATGCCTGTGTAATGGATTAAGGTGTTACAAAAAACTAAAGACTAGAAACAAATAAACATTACCATGCTTTTTTTTGCGTGGTAAAATCATCAAATGATTCCTCCCACACCGGGCAGGGCGGGAGGGACTGTCAGACCTTGTACTGACTAAAATCCACGGTGTCCTTCAGCCCTTAATGTACCGGGGTCACGGTGATCCGGTGACCCGGGCGTGGTTCATGGTCGGGCAGCGTCCGCGCCTACGGTGGCCGGAGATCGTCTTGCGACGTCCGACGCCGTGGGCGTCTATCACTGCAACATTACCATGCTCAGGGCAATTTAAAACGTTCATCAGTCCGTTCTTTTTTCTATTCTTTTGTCGACAAAACCCGTTTAAACTGCTTAAAGCTACGCGTTAAACCCTTAGGTTGAAGCCAGACAATCGTAATTTCGGTCGCTTTTATTGAAAAAGTCTTTCGTGACGCAAAATTAGTGGTCTACACAGTATCAGAACACCAAATTACGCAACTCACAACTCAATATACGCTCATCTAGCTTCAGCCTAAGCGAATAATACTAAGCCTTTATGGCAATTCTTTCTAGATTATCACAATAAATATTACATTGAGACACAAATAAAATAACAAAGAAATTGAGTGAAAATTATGTGATAAACGAGAATTGTTACAACGTATTAACCCCTCGGGGAAGATAAAACAATAAGAAAAATAAATGTAACAACAAAAAGAGGCCAATCATGTAACAAAGCGTCTTCGCTACTCCACACTAAGGCGTGTCTTCACAATCGGAGAAACGTATGTAGTTGACAGAACTAGCGGGAGAACAATACAACTTTGTGCTTCAGGCTTTATGTTTGTTGGAATATTGAAGAAGTAGTGATGTGCCTTTCGATTCGATGTTTTGAGGTATCGATACTGTGGAATACGAATTCAGTTACCTATATTTTTTTAATGAATACTAAAAATGTGCGAAACGATACAATATAACAGGTATTGAAGTTAATATTGAAACTACATAAATTGAGTGTCAATAAATAAATCTGTGATAAAAAGAGATCATCAAAGTTTGCAAAAGATTTTCGAGAATCCAATCCGATTGGATTCTACAAGTCCTAATGACGAAATACACGCGTGATGTTACAAGAATAAATCGAATAATATATTCGATATGATCCTAAAATCGGATGTATCCGATTCCGATCGATACAAATTTTAATGCAAGAATGGTGCATCTCTACGAGGAAGGAAAGTTCTTGCAAATGAAGGGGTAACTAGCCATTGTGAAATGTTATACAAAAACAATGGATTAACGATTGCATTATAGGTGACTCCCATTGTTGGAGAAAGTGTAACAGAGAGGAGTTAAGATAAGGGATTTAAACGAGGAAAGCTATGCTTGTGGCTGTGCAGTGGCTGAGCAATTGGATTGCTGCGAAGGGTGCCGCGGTTTCGATTCCCTCATGGAATAAATATTTGTATGTAATCTTAATATATATGTCGGAGCGGGCGGTCGCTCAGGGACAACATCAGAAGGGACTTCCACGTCGGCGCGCCTCATTTTGAATAATATTCACTTCACGACACAAAGAGAACTTTGACGCATTCGTGGGCCACGTTCGAATCTACTCCGTCCCGAAATAAGAATGCCAGTCTAACAAAGCTTTGGGCTTCGTAACATAAACAACATCATATCGAAGGGCCCACGACCACGTCCGGCGAGCATGATATCACCGTCGTTCCCACGAAGCAGAAACAATAAGACCTCTGTACGCAAAACGAATTCTTTAACGATAAGCTTGCTAACATAAACAAATCTGTAGCAGGAACTATTGTAATGAATTAACTGCCTGGGAGCCAGATCCCCGCGCGCCGACACGGCGATCCTGACTCTCACACGACCTCGTGTGGCCCAGTAAACTTCAGTCCATCTGCAGACGAGAGACATCCTCTATATAACTAGGTACCGTTCGGCTGTCCTGCCATGATCTCAGAATGTAGATGTTCACAGACAACCTCTTTAAACTGTCCTGTCTACACTAAAATTTCTTACAAAAGACCAACCAACAAAGAACTAGTCTTAATAATTCACAAATTTCCATAAGTAAGCTTGACACTGTCGGACCATTGGAACCACGCAAACACATCTGCCACGTAATCTGGCACCATCGAATCACATTCGATCACATCAGGCCTAAAAGCCTCTCAACATCGGAATACATCCGAACTCAACCAGGCTTAATAGCCTCTCAACATCGGAATACATCCGAACTCAACCAGGCTTAATAGCCTCTCAACATCGGAATACATCCGAACTCAACCAGGCTTAATAGCCTCTCAACATCGGAATACATCCGAACTCAACCAGGCTTAATAGCCTCTCGACATCGGAATACATCCGAACTCAACCAGCACGAAGCTGGACCAATGGAACCAATGTCCGAGCAGCTGTCCGTCTCACCCACCTAATACCTGATGCAGCCGCGCAGCCTCCGACCAGCTAAACTGGGTTAGGAATATGGCCTACGATCAACAACAACAACAAGAATAGGTTGTGAAACAGGGTAAGTACCACAATGGAACCAATGTCCATCTTACCCACCTAATACTTGATGCAGCCGCGCAGCCTCCGACCAGCTAAACTGGGTTAGGAATATGGCCTACGACATACAACAAGAATAGGTTGTGAAATTATTTACAGTCTTATTAACTTCAACATTACTATGACCAGCGCCGACTACGGCCAAAACCGACTGTTCTTAGTTGTTGGTTTCATCCAAATCAATCTCAAATTCTATGGGAAAATAACATTCTGGCATCGCTCTTAGGCGTTTATGTGCATACTTATAAGTTCTATTATTATCTAAAGATTTCAAAAGATATCTGTTGCCCTCAAGCATTTCAATGACCTCAAATGGTCCACGATACTTTGGATTTAATTTAGTCTGATTTCTCTCATGATTTTCTATTAACACAAAATCACAACATCAAAATTAGAATTTTTTGCTTTTGTCTTCTCGAATCTGTTTGTCGTGTACTGCATTTTCAGTAATAAATCTAGCTGCACGTTCTCTGATTTCTGGAATATCTACTTCGGTTTCATCTTGGTTACCCAAAACTAGCAATGACAACGGTCTATTACAATGGATGTATATGCAGAATATCACATGGTATGCCTACTCTATATAAATAGGGTTTTGTTAATATCATTGTCGGTCCAAAACAGGGAAATCATAGCATTGCTCTCTATCAATAATTAAAAACAAAACTCTGACTAATATTGCATCCCGTCTTGGGATCGCCGAGTGCACTAACTCTACGGTTCCTCCAGAAACCCAACTTCCGCCAGAACTACCCGCGTACCTCGCATCCACGGTCCGCATGGCAAATACTGATTTCTATAGGGCTACGGCTACGAAATAGCCTCTGGTACGGTCAACATTTCAACAGAACATGGCAGCTCTCACACATTACATGACAGTATTAACCATCTGGAATGAAATATTACTTACAAACTGACTGACCCATCTTGATCATCAACTTCTCGTTCTACGTTATCTGTCTGATCAATAATTTGCTCTATTTCTGGCATTTTCCTAAGCCTATCTCGTGAGCATATTTGTATGTACGCCTAAAGTTCAATGGCTGAAGAGTACAGCGGTCCCCACTTAAATTTCAACTATTTTTAAAGGACTTCTGAACTAAGCGTCTAGTTTTAATTGATTTCGCTCCTCATTCTTAAGCAAAACGAAATCTCCTACAGAAAACTTTTGCAAAAAAAAAGCATTTGTTTTATCGAAACGTTCTTTATAAGTAGCACATTTCACTGATTCTACCAACTCGTCATTTAATAACAGAGTTAACGGACGCGCTGTTTTACTAATCAATAATTCTAGGGGTGAAGCTTTCATGGTGCAGTTAAGAGCCAATTGAAAATATAACAATCACCACCCCAGGCCACCAACAAGCACCGTAGGCCAGGCCACGTACCACAATCGTTCGAAACAACTATCTCAACTCTATTGCAAAAGAAACTACCAATATCCCAGTAACATTCGACTTTCGACCTCTAACGCCACGGCTCTCCAGCCGACCAGCAATCATTATTGCTTCCACACATCCAACTCATGGATCAAAACTTCTGTGCACATCCACCACGTGGATCGCCCGTGTGCATCACCCACTGACTACACACTACGGTCTCTCAAGACCCCCGACCAGCAATCACTTTACTGTTTTGCTAGGGTCTATTAATCTTATTTCGAGTTTGCCAGTCGAAACTCGCGTTTTCGGCAACCCAGAAACAAAATATTCTAAACAATCCTTTAAAACATTGAATAAACTATGTTTCTTATCTAAAGGAATGTGTCGATATTTTAAAAAAAAGTCACTTGAGTCCGGGACGGTTCTCGCCACTTCACATTGATATCAACCATTAAAAACTTGGTTTCAAAATGGTAAACTGTGAGAAAGAAATGTTTACAAAAAACACTTGACTTAATATTTCACGTCCCAACATAATACTGCTTCGTAAATAAATATCTGGTAATAATTATGTGCATTGTGTAGCAACAACTCCTTATGGTAACCGTTAATAAAGACGTGACACAATACTTGCTCGGAGCTGAATACGCTCGACTGTCTTATACCAGTTAATTTTGCATTCAATACGGCAGCATTTTTTTTTAAGTACCACGCACAGTAACTGAACACAAAAGCTCATCACTGCCCCTTAACAACACGCAAACGCAACAAAGATTTGCGTGCGTATATTCCGCGTAATGTCGAATATTTATCCGACTCGGTGCACATGACATCATACAAGATATAAGCGACATCGACAAGTCGCGGAAACAGCGATTTTAATTGCGATTTAAATCGGACACAGCGATTACATTTGCGATCCTTCTTGATACAATTGCGCAGTCCAGAGTGAGAATCACTCTCCAAACACAAACACAACGATGTCATGAACACTAGGGTCAAAATCAGAGACACAATAATGGCTCGATCTCACCGGGTTTAAGCTCCATAGCGCATCGATGAGAAGCTCCGCGACGCCGCAGCAGATGTTGGCGAGGGCGACAGCGACAGCGCCGCCGGTGTAACAGGCGCAGGCGTCGGGACAGGTCGCGGCACAGCGGCACGCGGCGGACTATGCCGATGATGGCAGTAGGGCGCGGCTCCACACACGAAATCACACGGCACCCTCATTGTCTAAGTTTAGTGGAAAAACGAGGGTTCATCCCACTTCTGATGTCGGAGCGGGCGGTCGCTCAGGGACAACATCAGAAGGGACTTCCACGTCGGCGCGCCTCATTTTGAATAATATTCACTTCACGACACAAAGAGAACTTTGACGCATTCGTGGGCCACGTTCGAATCTACTCCGTCCCGAAATAAGAATGCCAGTCTAACAAAGCTTTGGGCTTCGTAACATAAACAACATCATATCGAAGGGCCCACGACCACGTCCGGCGAGCATGATATCACCGTCGTTCCCACGAAGCAGAAACAATAAGACCTCTGTACGCAAAACGAATTCTTTAACGATAAGCTTGCTAACATAAACAAATCTGTAGCAGGAACTATTGTAATGAATTAACTGCCTGGGAGCCAGATCCCCGCGCGCCGACATATATAAATCTTGTGTCACAATGTTTGTCCTCAATGGACTCCTAAACCACTTAACCGATTATAATAAAATTCTCACACCATTTGCAGTTCGATCCAACTTAAGAGATAGGATAGTTTAAATCTCAAATTTTAGACCGGGTCCTCCACCCGTGCGAAGCCGGGACGGGCCGCTAGTAATATTATAAGTTTATAATTATGTAGTTGTTTCTGGTCTGGCTGTTTGCGTACGCATGTTTTTATATTTACAAATGCACTCAAAACATGGGAGAAATAGTCCTAGTGTAGGTCAATGATTTTTAATTAAAAATATATACTTCTAGGATTTAATTTGAGATCATCTACATGCAAAGAAGACGAAAGAATATCTTTTGGTGGATCGGAAGCGACTGTCAGTCTCTTATACTGACTAAAAATTTACCCTTTTCCAACCGTTAACAATCAATCTAGCCCTGGTCCTTGATTGGACGGTGAGCTACCATTACTCGCCGTCTGCGTGCTTAAGTGTTCGGAAATCGCTTTTCGAAGTCCGATGTTCTGGGCGTCTCAGTCAAACGCTAAATATTTTTGGTTGCACTAATGTGCTAAAGGAACGCAGAAATATTGTAACAAAAATGTTTTAAGAGGTTATCTGGGAAAGCAATACGTCGTAATTTAATGACAAGGATTATTTTTAATTAGTTTAGTCTGACAGTCTCTTCCACTCCAATCAGATAGTCCAGTCATTAAAGCCTAAACCCGAAAGTAATTAGTAACTTGCTGAAATTTTAAGGAGTTTTTAAAGAAGGTAAAATAACTTACCGGGTTATTTTGCAGCGTTCTGGGGTGTTCGGAAAGGGTTGAAAAGGGGTGAAAAATGTTTTTCGTTAATAACATTGCCAAAAAAGTTAGTAACACGCTGCAAATTTGGAATTAGGTTGTGCTTACCGTTTTGTAACGTGTATCAAATTTGCAGCGTTTGTAAGAGTGGGAGGCGTAATTTATGATGCCACCACGCCAAAAACAATCAAATATTGTTTAAATGTCCCACACATTTGGAAAAGTACAGTACGTGCTATCACGTCACAACACAACTCGTGCTAATGTCATATTAATTGCTTTCATTTTTGGTTTGAACAACTCTGTTTTATTTAACCCACACCTTCAGTTGTCCTTTGCAATGGCCGCAGTATTTTTGAAAGACATTCGCACGACCTATATTTTTTAAAATTGGAATTACAACAGTGTGTCTCAATTATATTTATAATTCCCTCTTTTGCCTCTTCTAACCGTATTAGCAGTCTAGCCCGCCAAATTACAGGAGATCCTATTATAAATTCTAAGTAATTTGGCTGCACTGGGTACTTGAAGTTTTTTTTTTTTTACGAGGTAAAATCATCAGATGAGTCCTCCAACCCCGGGCAGGGCGGGAGGTACTGTCAGACTTGTGCTGACTAAAATCCACGGTGTCCTTCAATAGCCCTTTATGTTTCGGGGTCACGGTGATGGCATAAGTCCCGCGACCCCCGCAGGTAAAGCCCTATGAGAGGAGGCCTCGTCATTATGCTGACGCTCTTTGAGGCGCGCGTGGAACACGACGCGCCGTCGACCCGGGCATGGTCCACGGTCGGACAGCGAGTTGCCCTTTACTCGCCGCCCGCATGACCGCGCCTACGGTGGCCGGAGATCATCTGCCGACGTCCGACGCCGTGGGCGTCTACCACCGCGGGGTACTTGAAGTATTACAATGAAAATTGTGTGGAAAATGAAAAAGCGCCTCTAGTGTGTGTAGAATGAGGAATTAACTTTATTCATCAAAACATTAATAATCCATGCCCTAATTGCCCAGGAACAGAACTTCGACATATTTACACATAAGAAAAAATATATTATGTTGAATATTTGTGTCAAATATTTTAGTTAGTTTAGGTGAATTGAATGTTGTTGGCTTGCTATACGCTTTGGTGCTAACTGTTAGTAAAGCAAGCAACTCATAAGAATAAATAAATCAAAGTCCGCGTTTTCTACGTCACAAAAACATGAAAACTCGCGATAAAGCCTATATATTTCACATTGACTCCCACTCAGACTTCAAGTAAGAGAATAAAGAAGTACTTTTCAGATACTCCGCTCAAAACCGTAAAAACGTTTATACCTGAATTTATTGACCTTAAAAACTTAGAATTCTAAAGGGAACAATACAATACAGCAATATATTATTTGAACTACATAAACTGAACACTGAACAGTCGTTTTTCAGAAACTGTCGAGTTGATCTAAAACTTCGCATTCCGACGCTCTATTCAGTCGTGGGTATTATTGTGAATTGCTATTCGGGGAATAGGAGAAGTCTAAATTAAATTGTACTTGCATAAACGGCGTTGTGTTTAAGTTTTCTGGGTATAAAGCGAAGGTGAATCGACAGGGTTAAAACAACTGGTTCCTGTAAGCTTGCCACAAAGTTAATTCTCCACGAAAAAAAGTATGTGCAAATTAGAATGGAATTTTTTTGGAATTTTGTTTAGTGTAAATTCGCCCTATTTCTTTTTTCCGCACGGATAGCAGAACAATTAAATAATAAAACCCATCACAGAACTACAAGAAACAAGGACACAGTGTGGAATCTGAACGGAAAGTACTAGGAGAACAGGATCATGAAGATATTGGCGCCGCCGACTTCAGTAAAAAATATGTGCAATAAAGATGTCTGTGGCAAATTTACAATAACAAATCAAGCTGTCACGAATTAACTTCTAAGTTTTAAAAAACTGTGAAAAATTAACTTTGTGGCAAACTTAAAACAACCCAAAACAACAGAAAAACAAAAAATAATATACTTGTCATATTTTCTGTAATCTACGAGAAGGTCACCCATCTCAAATGAGACTGGGCAAGACATGTCTATCGCGTGCCGGACAAACTGTGGACCAAAATAGCTCAAAGAAAGAGGAAGAAAAAATATTTTTTATTTGACACAGACATGTACATACATTTAACAAGGACAGAACATGTATAAAACAGAAAAAATACAATACTAAATCGAAAACAAACTAACAAAAAGAGACATACAAAACATGATGACTGTGACTGGCGACCCTGACTGCTATGCCGGGGGTCGTGGGTTCGATTCCCACCCAGGACAAATGTTTGTGTGATGAGCATGATCATTTGTTCTGTGTCTGGGTGTCATTTATCTATAATATGTATGTATTTAGAAATATATAAGTATGTTTATCAGTTGTCTAGTTCCCATAGCACAAGCTCTGCTTAGCTTGGGACTAGATGGCATTGTGTGATAGTTGTGGAATATTTATATTATATTATTATATTATGATGGGTAGGCAGCTGTATGTCATGACCGTGGCAAGATAGGCTTCCCACTCAGCATATAGCTCTGCTATGGGGGACCCACAGCATAGCGCTGATTTTCAGTGTTTCTCAAGACTGGAAAAACATAAACAAATCGTTATTCCGGGTCTAGGTGTTTGTGTATCCCGGGTCGACGGCGCGTCGTTTTCCACGCGCGCCTCAAAGAGCTGTCAGCAAAATGACGGGGCCCCCTCTCAGAGGGCCAAAGCCTGCCGGAGTCGCGGGACTTATTTCTATTACCGTGACCCCGGAACATAAAGGGCTACTGAAGGACACCGTGGATATTAGTCAGTACAAGTCTGACAGTACCTCCCGCCCTGCCCGGGTTGGGAGGTCTTATTTGATGATTTAACCACGATAAAAAAAAGGTGTTTGTGTATGTGAGTTTCTACGTTTGTAAACGCACCCACGGGACAAATTCCTAGTACGGAGGAACATTGTTTTGAAAAAAAAAAAATGAGCTTTGTAGTTTGTGCCTCTAAGCTCAATAAAAATTATGCCTCCGGCATACAGGTGGCGTGACGTATTGTGAATTTTAAAAGCGTCGTAATATCTTCTTTTAAATAACTTGCCAAGCTTTTAATACACTAAAAGATGAGTGCATTTATCCAGTTTGTAGCATAATCAAGAACTCGTATTTTACGAATACTGAACGAAAAGTTTTACGTTCAAAAAGTATGGCATATTAAATATGTTATGATGTGGCGGGTATTAGAGCTGTTATATGTCTTATGTAGTTTCGTATGTCTAGTTAGAGTCAGGCTAAGTTTACATTATAGACTGCAATAAATTAATAATAATCCACAACTATCACACAACGCCATCTAGTCTCAAGCTAATAAGAGCTTGTGTTATGGGTGCTAGACAACCTGATAAACTTACTATTACTTATATATTTCTAAATACGTACATATTATTACACCCAGACACAGAACAAAATGATCATGCTCATCACACAACAATTTGTTCAGGGTGGGAATCGAACCCAGCACCCCTGGCATCCCAGTCAGGGTCACTAACCACTAGACCAACAGGCTAGTCAATTATTTGAAAATTTTACTTTGAATAATAATGCTTCTAATTGATTCTGGTCTACTGGTAGTTCTAGTTACTTAAATCTTGTTACTTGGTCGCTTTATCTAGTTCAAAAATGTTTATAATTTGTAATTTCAAACCTCTTTGGCATACTTGCTTATCTTTGGTGAGACACTACAAAAATACCGTAAAATTGTTTTGATGGAAGACTGGGAAGGTGACCATACGAATCGGCAATTTTAAACTTAAGTAAATATTTTTCAGAGCAAATATTTATGGTAAGCTAACTTTTCCAGCGTTTAAACATTTTTCACCGCAAGAGTTTATTTAAATATAACATTATTAATTTTTTAGTAGATACTGTAAAGTTGTAACCAGCCCTGTGTGTAACTGAATGTTTAATATTACATTTTTAATGGCACTTTATTTTATAAATAACAAAAAGATTACTTACATGTAGTACTAGGCATAGAAAAGAGGCTTATCTAAGACTCTTTTAAAAATAAAACCTACACACAGCTTTTAGCCTTTTAATATTTCACGGCTGAAATATTTTTAGAGTAAGGCCCTTCTTACACAAGGTGACGCAAGTTTCCGATACCTTACGATTTCGATATCCAGGCGACTATCGCAATACAATCCATAGAGGTTCGTAAACACGCACTCGTCAATGGATGTCAAAGTCGTAAGGTATCGGAGACTTGCATCGCCTAGTGTACGAAGGGGCTTAAGGGTACTCTGCCAAACAAAATGATTAATGGTCCCATTGAGGAGATGACAATAGCGTCTTTGGATTTTGGTCCTTTCCATTCTCTATTGTGCTGTGGAATAGTTTCATACGTGAGGGTATTATACCTTGTAATTGTGGCTTAAAGGGCATGAAAAAAGGTCCTTCTCGCGGTTCCGTAACCAAATGGCAAAAAACGGAACCCTGATAGATTCGTCATGTCTGTTTGTCCGTCCGCTCCGTCCTAAGCTCAGTATAGTCCAACGAGCTATGGAGAGGACTATGCTCGGAGTCTCTCTGCGTGATCGACTCAGAAATGAGGAGATTCGTAGACGAACCAAAGTAACCGACATAGGCCAACGAATTAGCAAGTTGAAATGGCAGTGGGCAGGCCATATAGCACGCAGAACTGATGGCCGATGGGGCCGTAAGGTTCTCGAATGGAGACCACGCACCGGCAAGCGCAGCGTAGGACGTCCACCCACTAGGTGGGCAGACGATCTTATGAAGGCCACAGGATCACGCTGGATGCAGGCCGCTTACAACCGGTCCTACTGGAAGTCTAAAGGGGAGGCCTATGTTCAGCAGTGGACGTCTTACGGCTGATATGATGATGATGATGTATATCCGTCCGTATGTCACAGCCGCTTTTTTTCGAAAGTATTATGAGACCTATCCTACTGAAACTTTGTAGTAGATTTATTATGTGAACCGCATTAGAATTATCACACAAAAATAAATAAAAATTTGGGTGTATACTTAGAATTAAAACTCATTTAGTTTTGTTTGTGTCCCTCCCCATTATTATATTTCTCTGTACTTGATTACGACGTTATTATGGTAGCATTTTTTAAAAGTGTTTATTAGAAATATTGAGCTTGTTTTCAGAGTGCCTAACTCTGAAAAATAGCTCAATATTTCTTCAATTAATTATCCTTAAATACAGAAATGCTGGCCTGACTGAGCAAAAGTTGTTTTGAACGAAGCTATGTAGACGTATTTTAAGATGCGATTTCGTTGGCCTTGCTTTTTTCCCATGGCTGTACGCAGAGATCATAGAGCAACACTGGCTAAAATCCTTACAACTCCGAATAATTAAAAAAAGTTACAAAAACTACTACAGAGGAGGTCGTGGCTAAATAATTACAGCCGCACAGGCCGATTTTCCGGGTTAAGCCGCGCTTGCATAGGTTGGTCTGTGGATGGGTGACTATCTTTCATAGCGAGTTTCCTCCGTGCCTCGGAAAGCACGTAAAGCCGTTGGTCCCGGCTGTCATTTGTAGATCTTTGACAGTCGTTACTGTTAGTCCGAAGCTCTAAAGTCTGACAACCAGTCTTACCATGGGGTATGGTATTACCCAGTTACTAGGTTGTGGACGTCCGACAGGCAGTCGCTCCATGTAAAATACTGATATCCAGCTGAATCTGGTTTGACTGGAAGCTGACCCCAATCTAGTTGAGTGGTCTTTCCACTTACTTGACAACACAAAAGGGATATCTTAAAAGATACACAACGTTTTATTTCACAACTTATATTGGGGTTAACCTCTGGAGTATTGGTCTGTAAGTGAAAGTTTTTCTTGTATAATATTATTTGCTATAGAAATGATCAAAGTAATGTTGAAGTAAGACAAATATTAAGTAAAAGAAAAACTCAGGTTGATTTGAACGAGGTTTTTTTTTTAATTATTTAGGCATAACAATGTGAGGACAAAGGTCTTTAACCAGTGATAAACACATTTAGTCGCACATCAAAAGTCAAGTGTTACTTTAAAACTATTTTCAACCAATCAAATGCCTTGAATCTAGTTTTAAGTAATGCTTGAGTATTGAGTGACGTTCTGTAATACGGGTCTTAATCTAGTTTTCTGTACTTGAATTGATATAATTGTTCTTAAAGCTTTTCTTCTTTCTTTATTTCTAGTCAATAGTTTCAAACACTGTCACTTAGTGACCAAAATATAGACATTTTACTCAGGAACTTGTCTGTGTCGTACGTTCGTTTTTATTTGGGATGGGTTTGCTCTTGATCTAAATCTAGGTCAGGGGTGACAAAGATAAGGTCGACGATGGAGTGAGTTTACCCAGAAGAAGCCTGCTCTCTCTAACTTTGAAGAGATTAGGGTTGTATGCGTTTGGAAACACAGACGCAGGCAGAGAGTTCTACTCCTTCGCTGTCCGCATTATAAAAGTCGTTTGCAATTTTTTCGGAGATCTAGTTTTAACACGAATTATTTACATTACATAATTTTTTAACTGGTGCTTTACAGGAAATTCAATCTAGATATTTTAAAAGCACCGTTGAAGAGCTACTGAAACAAATAAATCTGCATGCTGGACGATACAGGGCAAAACTCCATACTATTTTGGCCATGCTTTTTCTAAGCAGTGTAACCGCGGCCCTTACTCAGTTAAACGCGTTTACTGTGATCTAATTCGAATATGTTTCCGAGCTATGCGCTTCACTCAAAACGTTTATTGCTCATAACATCACGTTGTTTACGGCCGTGTACATAAGCAGAGATCGTAAAATGGGCGCTGTCGAGTCTATATGAGATGTTATTATGTGACTGGAATGTGTCGTGGGTCGTTTAAAAAAACCCGTTAATTATTATTAACGGGTTTTCAAGAGGTTTGTCTTTTTGATATATTCGAGGTATATTTTTAGTTGGCACTGAAATACACAAACAATGGTATAGAATGCAAGAAACCGAAATATTTAACTGACCGACTGGCCTGTTGGTCTAGTGGTTGGTGACCCTGACTGCTACGCCGGAGGTCGTGGGTTCGATTTCCACCCAGGACAAATGTTTGTGTGATGAGCATAATCATTTCTTCTATGTCTGGGTGTAATTTATCTATAATAATATGTATGTACGAGCACTTCGCCCGCGACTTCGTCCGCGTGATTTTCGATCTTTGCTCTCTATAAAGGATACTTTTCGAAAATCTAAATCAATATTCAACAAAATTTCTATCTACTCGCAGTATCCCGTCTTGGGTGGTACCTACGTTCTTAAAATAACCCCAATGAATATATTGGGATTCCTTGCTAACAACCCCAAAACTACTCTTCTCTACCCAAAAACAACCCCTTAGGGGTGGAGTTTCACAAATGTTTTACCTTGGTGAGCTTTTACGTCTTAAAAAGAACCGGCATGCAAGATTTGAGACGCCTAGCACTTGTAGTAACAAAGTTTCATACAAACTATCGACCCCAAAAACAAACCCATCAGGGGTCGGATTTCGCAAAATCCCGTCATAGTGAGCATCTACGTTCTAAAAAGATACCCCATGCAAAATTTGGAATTCCTAGCACCTGTAGTAGCGAAGTTTCATACAAACTATCAACCCCAAAAACAACCCCTTAGGGGCCGAATTTCGCAAAATCCTTTCTTAGTGCTCACCTACGTGGTATAAGGAAGGCTTATGCCAAATTTCAAGTTTCTAGGCCAAGCGGTTTGGGCTGTGCGTTGTCAGATCAGTCAGTCAGTTTTGAATTTTATATATATAGATTTAGAAATATATAAATATTTTTATCAGTTGTCTAGTACCCATAACACAAGATCTGCTTAGCTTGCGACTAGATGGCGTTGTGTGATAGTTGTGGAATATTATATATTATATTATTAACACCTTCTTTTGGGGGATTAAATCATCAGAACGAGTTTTCCTGGCTAAAAGACGATCGAGTTCCTTCAATTATCTTGCTCCTATATTATTATACAATTGGATAGTGTTGCTAATAAGGATCAAAAGGAAGTAATGATAATTATACGGCGAACTTACAACAAGACAATTATCTCAAAAACCTTTTGACACCACAAAAAGACCCTACAATACCAACATTTAAGTCTGACACCTCAAAAACATCTTTTTTTTTATCGTGGTTAAATCATCAAATGAGTCCTCCCACCCCGGGCAGGGCGGGAGGGACGGTCAAACTTGCACTGACTAAAATCCACGGTGTCCTTCGATAGCCCTTTATGTCCCGGGGTCACGGTGATGGATATAAGTCTCGAGACCCCGGCAGGCTTTGGCCCTCTGAGAGGGGGCCCCGTCATTTTGCTGACGCTCTTTGAGGCGCGCGTGGAACACGAAGCGCCGTCAACCCGGGCATAGTCCATGGTCGGACAGCGAGTTGCCCTTTACTCGCTGTCTGCATGCCCACCTCAAAAAGATCTTACAATATTAATACCAACATTTAGAAGAATAACTGACAAATACGAGTTAAATACTTTTTCAGACAGAGAGACTTGACTAAATAAATCTACGCTTTATAAAAATATTCGGAAATGAGTTTCTTCTTTATATATTAATTTCTGTTGAACAGTATTATTTGTGATTGTAACTGAAGCGACAATTCGACAGACTTTTTTTTTTTTTTTTTTTTTTTATCGTGGTAAAATCATCAAATGAGACCTCCAACCCCGGGCAGGGCGGGAGGTACTGTCAGACTTGTACTGACTAAAATCCACGGTGTCCTTCAGTAGCCCTTTATGTTCCGGGGTCACGGTAATAGAAATAAATCCCGCGACCCCGGCAGGCTTTGGCCCTCTGAGAGGGGCCCCGTCATTTTTGCTGACAGCTCTTTGAGGCGCGCGTGGAACACGACGCGCCGTCGACCCGGGCATGGTCCATGGTCGGACAGCGAGTTGCCCTTTACTCGCTGTCCGCATGCCCGCGCCTACAGTGGCCGGAGATCGTCTTGCGACGTACGGCGCCGTGGGCGTACACCACTGCGGTTGGGGCGGAGGGAGGACGCTGTCCTCTCTCTCTCGCGGCCCGCCGCCTCCTTCACGAGCATTACTGCCTTGCAGAAGGCGGCGACCGCTTCCCACTCCGTCTCGCTCCGCAGCATGGCCGAAACCAATGCCGGGCGCGAGAGGTCTCCGCCTATCGCCGCCGTGAGGACACGTCGGTGCTCTGCCCGAGCTGGGCAGTCTTGCACCGTATGCTCTACTGTGTCCTCCGGGCGATCTTCGCAGTGGTGACACCCCGGCGTTTCCTCCTTTCCCATCAGCCACAGGTACCTCCCGAAACTTCCGTGTCCGGTGAGGACCTGCGTCATGCGATAGGTCAGGACGCCGTGACGTCTCTCCAGCCAAATTCGACAGACTTGGGAACCGAAATGAATTTCTGAAACGCTTTTAGAATGTTTTAAGCCTTGTTATTTCGAAAATAACGCCTCTCAGACCTGAGAGGCAGTGAGTACAAACTCGGCCAAGTATCTAAATGTGTTTTATCAATTGTACTGTCGCGGACATCATTCAGTGATCTAACAAAAAGATATCATTGGTACTGATACTGCTAGCCTACATCATCCCACTGCTGGGCAATGGCCTTTCCCATGACTTCCAGTTTTCACGATCCAGGGCCATAGTGGACAGTCATTTGTTTTGTCATTGGAGCAAAGGAAAAACTAATGTGTTATTTATCATAGTTAAACCATACGTTATTCATCCACTGCTGGACATAGGTCTCTCCCAATGTGCGCCACTGAGCCCAGTCCTGAGCTTTCCTTATCCAGTCTCTGCCGACTGCCTTTTGCAGGCCTTCGCTTCATCAATAGTAAAAAAAAAAAAATGGCACATCAACGTAATAATACAATCAATAAAATAGTCTTTCGCCGTACGTAAAACAATTTAGGTTATAAATCAAATTATAGTCCCGAACAGACAACCAGAAATACCAATAAATCGGTAATAAGATGAGACGCAGCCCAATCCAATATTAAATAAGGTAACAGGAAGAATAAATACACAGCTGATAAGGAATTTTTCCATTGTTTTTCATGACTTACCTGAAGGCCACGAGGTGCGCCACTCCATTCGATTTCACCTAGTGCTGCAAGCGAAGTCCCTTGTCAGCGTCTGTGAGACTCCCACGACAACGGAGGTCTCGAAGCGATTTCCGGTCACCGTAAGCGCGGGTATGCGACGGCGAGTAATGGGTGACTTGCCGTCTGACCTGGTTTATTTCTACCCGTGTCGATGGCTCGTCGTATACCACGCGAGCGATTGCGTCAGCAATCTCACAGGGCCTTAGAGAACTAACGCCTCGAAGAGCTATCAGTAATCTGACGGCAGACCAGCAGGCTATGGTTTGAATCTGCTGGGGTCAGGGAATTGTTTTATCATGTAATAGTGACCCTGGAACGCACCTAACTGGCTATTAAAAGAACACCATGGATTTTAGCCAGTACAAGTCTGACAGTCAATTCCGTCACGCCCTGAGTGGGAGGACTCATTACATGAATTTACCACGATAAAATCAAGAAAGTGTCAGCATCGAGCGTCAAAACAAATGCATTATCTACGAGGCCAGACATGGGTTCTTTTATGTTAGCCACAAAATTAATTCCCCACGAAAAAAAGTATGTATAAGTAAGTTTCGCCCCATTTTTTTTCCGCACGAGGATAGCAGCAGCACAATTAAATAATAAAATCCAGCACCAATCTACTACTACGTAACTGAAAATGAGGACACAATGCAGTGGAGAACAGGATCAATTTTTTTTCGTGGGGAATTATTTTTTTGACAAACTTACAACCCCCACTAGCAGCAGCGAATTTTGGTTACATTCGTGGTCGGTTCTGATTTGTTTTTGACGCTCGAAGTTTGCGCTTGCGGCACCAGAAGAACTCGCTTCAAAACTCGCATTTCGTGGCCTTTGAGTTGCGTTAGGAACATCCGCAAAAAAAGCGGAAATATCTCAAATTATTTCTTGAAAGTAGTAAAACATGGATTATGAGGTATTTGAGGATTTCATTTCAGTTGTTTTCCTGTTCTCAAACAAAAATATTTTTGAAGAATCTATTGCTTGGAAACGAAGTGAAAGTTTTTTAATATGATGTACCTAAACATTTTTATTACAGTTGTGATTAAAATTCGAAGTCAGTCGACAAATAGTCTATTATTGCCAGTTTTTGCCATACCTATTATTGGATTCAAATATAACAGCTCACAATAATTTAGGACCCATTAATATTAGTAGTAATTTTTACTCGTAGTGCTATACAACTGGGCTTCTCCCAGTTGTATCTCATATATACCTTTGGGCCTATTGGCCTTGTTTTGTGATGTCTCCTGCTTGCACGGAGGGAAGTGGTAACATATTTTTCCTACTCCTCCACTATTCTTTTCTGATTATTTTGTTGCAGGATCCAAGACAGGTAAATTCATTCTCCGGGACACGTCGAGCTTTGTTGTCTCGCCGCCTTTCTGGTGGTTGCTGTTATGTTTCTTTATAAATGAAAGATGCTTGTAGACGTACAAGGTTTATTGTCCAGGCAGACACACAATATATTACAGACAGTTGTTGGTTGTGGCTCACAGACGCGTAGCAGTGCAGTCAAGTAACGGAGTGAACCATCGACTAGATATACATATCATAGACAATGCATAGTGGTGTGGATGCATACTAATTACAAATTAGTGATGATACAACAGTTGCCACTGTTGATTCTGGCTCTCAATGTTGCAATGGATTGGGAACAGTAAAAAAAAACGGTCTATTATAATAATTATACAAACGACGCTGTCAAAATACGTAAATGGTAACTGAAGGAATAAGTTAATTTTTAGACAGTCAAGTCTGACAGTTCTTTCCATTCCACCCAGGACGGGAGAGCTCATCTGATTTTGATAATTTTCCAATTTTAAGAAAGGGGTAAAGCCTGGTGCATTCACTTTCATCGGTCACCGTCACGTCACCGGCCGGTTTAAAAAACAAAATGATTCTACACTCTTATAAGATATTTGTTCCAACACATCAGTCACCGGCCAGTCACAGGCACGTGATCTATCAGTCACGTCACCGGTCAGGCATATTTAGATACAAGTTTCATTCGGTGACGTTACATACATATACAAGCATTATAACTCTCATTACACAGAAAGCCAGAACCGAAAAAAATACTTGTATACCTACAATCGGTGGACAGCTTGTGAAAAGAAACAATCGTAGAATGTGCGCCATACGCTGACTAAATACGGAAAACTAAATATTTTCTTTAAATATAAAGGATCCCATCACATTTGGGCGCCAGCATACGGGTGGGTCAAAATAAAAAAAAGATTTTTCAATTCCAATACAAAAACATAAACCCCTGTTGATCAATCGTGAAAACATCAAACGCTGTATAATTTTCTTAACAAAATTACCAACATTTTATTTCCAAAGAATTAGCTACAAATTATATAATGCGAACGGAAAGTTAAATTATCGTTTACTGTGACGTCAGCACGTTAACTTTTTACGTAATTTATTTTAAGGCTGTTTACACTGATCCAATAGGTATCCGTGGATTTACTCAACAAAGGTACATTCACACCTATCAGGCACATCATGACACCGTCACGTCACCGAATGAAACTTGTATGGAAAATATGCCTGACCGGTGACGACTGATAGATCACGCCGGTGACTGACGTGTGGGAACAAAATATCATATACAAATATAGAAAGATTTTGTTTTTTAAGCCGGGCCGGTGACGGTAACTGATGAGGAATGCACCATAAGCCGTCGGAAACAGAGTGGCTGCGAAAATCAACACAAAAAGTAAAATCCGTAAGACACGCGAACACGAACATAGTGCGCTGATCGGAGTCGCAAGTCACGACGTGGCACCATCTATTAATTTCTCGTGTTATTGATATTTTCGCTCATCGCAGACGTAAGACGCGTCGCGCTAGTGTGGCCAACGGCTTAGTCCATCAACGAAAACATGGACCAGTATAAAAGTCACTCGAAACTTTTGAGTGAACCCTACTCCCTATTAGTTCTGAATTATTAAGTTCTGACAACATAATTATCGGGAGTCGGGATAACTGTCCAATCATGCTGTCACCATTATTTTGTTCATATCACTTGGTTACGCTGAGAGAAATAACGATTAAAACGATTAATCTGATTGCCTGTGATGGCCTGTCCTCGTTCCTTTCCCGCACATACCTACTCGCCTGTGAACGAGAGAGGGTGGGTTCGCATATAAAAAGGGTCCGCAACTAGGACCAACCTCAATACGGTTATCGTGACGTGCGCCTGAGCAGTATTGCAGCAGTTGAAGCCGAACCCGCTCACCAAGATCATCTCCGGAGAATAAGGTATTAAAATAAAATAAATAAATAAATAAATATTCCACAACTATCACACAAAGCCATCTAGTCCCAAGCTAAGCAGAGCTTGTGTTATGGGTACTAGACAACTGATAAACATACTTATATATTTCTAAATACATACATATTATAGATAAATTACACCCAGACACAGAACAAATGATCATGCTCATCACACAAACATTTGCCCTGGGTGGGAATCGAACCCACGACCCCCGGCATAGCAGTCAGGGTCACTAACCACTAAACCAACAGGCCAGTCAATTATTATGTCAAATTATGTTATGTTATGTCAAATATTGTGCATCCTTCCTTAATTTCGTTTTGCATTATTTCTGTGTTCCTGCCAGAACGTCTATTTTCCTTTTTTTTTTTCGTCATAGCCAATTAGTAGTTTAGCTAACCCGCGCAAGCATCACTGACTAATCTAATGTCCGTCAGTCATAAAGAATAAGAAAAGCTCGAAACGTCAGAAGGTACCCCTGCCTCCAGCACGACTGGATTTCAGCGCTAGATCGGCACTGGAATAATATAAACATGTTTCAATCCAGTACATAATCAGCCTATACTGTTCCCATCAGGCCTTCTTTTGATTGCTTTGTTAAAAAAAAAAAACTTTTGATAAGTCGCTAGTTGTGTTCCACGCGCGCCTCAAAGGGTGTCAGCATAATGAGCCTTTAGAGCGCCAAAACCTACGGGACTCACTTATTATCGCGACCCCGGAACGTAAAGGGCCATTGAAGGACACCGTGGATTTTAGTAAGTACGAGTCTGACTGTCCCTTCGCCTCTGCCCAGTTGACGATTTTACATTAAAATGTAAACTTTATAACACAAACTCTCAAATCCGCATCACGTCGCTTATACTGTTAAACCATTACAAAACCTAATACATAAATTACTACAACTTCGCTTAACTTCCATATTTTAATTAATCTCAAAGTTCAACATTATGCAATATAAATAAACTCACATACTTAACGAAACTCACTTAATCCAACCATGTTGTATCAACATACAAGGCGTTTCCCGGGACGCTAGCATCGTTAATCCCGGCCCGTCCCGTGATTTCCGGGATCATTTCACAACACTACCTACGGGAATATTCTAGAGTAATTTCTATGGTAATAGGTATCATGAATATTAAAAGTCTTGTGCATCAGATTAACTTATTTGATAGTGTCGAAGCGAAGGAGGAGGCGGCACGCGTGAGAAAGAGGTAATTCTCCTCCTCACGTCTCGATCCCTGAAGACATGCCCGTGTCTTACCATTGTGTCGATCTGAAGAACACGGTGGAATATCCTACGAAGGTCAGTTCCGTTCGGGTAGTGAACTGCCGTGTCCTTATGGAGGCAACAGGCGATAGTGACCTGTCGCGTGGACCAGGCCACTGTATGGAGCGAGGGGCAATCGGAAGCAACCACCTCCTGCAAAGCCATAATGCTAGCGAAAGAGGTGAATGCGTTTTCAGGCCTGGCGCACCGTGGACATGTTTCACGGTCGGCTGCCACCCGCCGCCCGTTTCGCACTCGCTCCGTACATATTTTTACTTTATTCTCTGGAGTAAAGATTTTACATTTGTTTGTTTTTGGGAAGTGACACTTCTGTACGTACTATTAAGTAATCTGTGGCGTTTTAGCATTTCAAACAAAAATAGCAAAACCTTTCTTTAGGCAGAAAGAAGGTTTTTTTACAGACTCTTCGGCACATTATAGGTTTTTTTATAATTGTGTAACAATAAACATAGATTTTTTGTTTTTTTTTCTCTGGGGCCATGGGATCCGAGTGCCCACAGCGTTTTTAAAGATATCGCCAGGCGTTTAGTCGACTCTTCAGGTGACCAGAGGGCTGGCCTATTCCTTGGCCAACGAATTAGCATTGCCATACAACGTGGCAGTGCTGCCAGCGTTCTGGGCACTATTCCCGTTGACAGCGATGTGGACGTATTCTTCGACGCCCTATGAATGTTTTTTTATTTTTTTTTTATTTATTTAGTATTATTTTTCCTTGTAAATATCATTAGTAGGTTTTTATTTATAGTTTGTAAATTAAATTGTATTAAGATTTGTGCTTAATAATAAAGCTAATGAGTAATTCATCTATGTATAACAAATATGATACTAGGCTGACATGAAACTCTAGAAAGCTTTCACGTAGTACATTACTTTAGCACTGACAGTTTCACGATCCATCAAGGAATAGTACCGCAGCTATAACACGATGACTGATGTAGATATTTGTATTTATGATAGCTCAATTTGAAACTGCTATCGCTTTTCATCTCCACTCTCGTTGGGCTAGTGGTTATAATCGCATGATATGGCTTTAGAGGCCCTTAAGGGCCAAAGTCTGCCCGGGTCGCGGGACTATCGAGGAACTGTGGCCCCAAAATGTGTGAAGGACGGTCGCGGGTCTTATACCATCACCGTGACCCCGGAACGTAAAGGGCTATTGAAGGACACCGTGGATTTTAGTCAGTACAAGTCTGACAGTCCCTCCCGCCCTGCCCGAGGTGGGAGACCTCATTTGATGATTTTACCAAGTGAAAAAAAAAAAAGAAAAAATGTATGAAGGACACCGTGGATTTTAGTCAGTACAAGTCTGATAGTCCCTGTCGTCCTGCCTTGAGTGGGAGGACTCATTTAACCCTAGAAAGATAATCATAAACTGCTCAACATGAGGCTTAAAAATAAACTGCTCAACATGAGGTCCCGGATTCCATTCTCAGTACACGTAGCGAGATAAACTCTGTCTCTTTTTTACTAAAAATATGTAGAGTTATTGCATGGTCATCATCCTATAAAATATGTTCCCACTACTGAGAACACGGTGACACAGGCCTCGTCTCTGTGAGATGGAGTGGCCCTTATTCCACCACGCGGGCCCTCCATCTTCGGAATTTTTTGGTTTTAGGATACCTATACCGGTTTCCTCACGGTGTTTTCCTTCACCATTTTGAGATCAGTGGTGATGAAATAATGACCGACGCGACTGGGTCACCACTGCTCTTCTGGGCCACCACTCTCATATTTGATGGTTATCTTAATATATATAAATCTCGTGTCACAATGTTTGTCCTCAATGGACTCCTAAACCACTTAACCGATTATAATAAAATTCGCACACCATGTCGTGCAGTTCGATCCAACTTGAGAGATAGGATAGTTTAAATCTCAAATTTTAGACCGGGTCCTCCACCCGTCCGAAGCCGGGACGGGACGCTAGTTTCAATATAAATTGCTTTATTTTTTACACAACCCGTAAACCATTGAAGAATATAAACCATTTGTTTCCTGCATTTTAAACATTGCCATGCTTAAAACGATACAAATATTTTTATCTTTACTTTTGTCGACTAAACCTTTCTACGGCGACATGCTACGCGTGCAGATTGGTTAAAGTGCTATTGGGACTTTCCATTATTTTTCCATTTCTCAATAGCAGCCACGGAGTTTGGATGTGTGCCCAATTGACGGTAATAAGCTATCACTCTATTGCAAGAGACTTGAAGTAGTAGTATTAGTAACACTTCTGCTTCACTGGGATTTCAGGCGTAATCTAGGGTTATTGGATAATACGCCCGAAATTCCCGAATTGGCAAAGTTTATTTATTGGTGTGCGAACTGATAACTCCAAAAATATGTAGTAGGCATTTGATATTACTTAAGTTTTTGGCATCTCTGTTCATCGCTTATGTCCCCGGAACGCATAAAATGCAAAACTTTTTTAAAATAAGAGTAAATAGTCTTCTGGGTAAATTCACTCATCATGGCCGCGGGACTTGTGACCCCGAAACGTAAAGGGCTGTTGAAGGACACCGTGGGTTTTAGTCAGTACAAGTCTGACAGACCCTCCCGCTCTGCCCTGAGAGGACTCATTTGACGAATTTACCACGATAAAAAAAAATTTACAAAAGCTCGCTCGTGTACACTTTTTTTTTTGTATCTGTTGCTTATGCACTTAAACTAGAGTCAAGAGTAAACCCATTTATATAATTATATTCATATTAAATTCATTATTTATTTAAACAAGTAACAAAATAGATAAAAAAATATAACGTTCTGTACAAATTCCACAAAAACAGCGGAATAAAATAAGTTTAGTTTTAAAACTAATAAATCAACCTTTTTTAGTTTTGAAAAGGAGCGAGGACCATGTCTTGAGTTGGGTTAGAACATTTTTTATTTTTTTTTAATTCGGTTAGGTTCCAGTGAGATTATTAAACAAGGGCACAAGATATTCGCTACATGTTTTAGAATAAATGTACTACTACTTACAGAACTGATATCCAGTGACATGGTTGAATTATGATAACAATTACTTCTTATAAATGAAAAAACCATGCACTGTCTTAAGCATATAATTTTATTAAAACAACAAAAGTGTTACATAATTATTTCTCTTAAAAAACCGTAAACTGAAAACTGTTTGTCTGAAAAAATATGTAATTTCGCCTGTCATTTTTTTAACCGAATTTTACCACACACAATATCTAAAAGAATAAACAATAAAACATTGTTAAAATATCGCACAAATCAACAACGGAAACAAGAATTAAATATTCCATACACATAGGTACATACATACAAAAAAAACACATTAACTATACTTTATTCGGTTAGGTTCCAGTGAGATTATTAAACAACGGCACAAGATATTCGCTACATGTTTTAGAATAAAGCTATGTACTACTTACAGAACTGATATCCAGTGATATGGTTGAATTATGATAACAATTACTTCATATAAATGAAAAAACCATGCACTGTCTTAAGCATATAATTTTATTAAAACAACAAAAGTGTTACATAATTATTTCTCTTAAAAAACCGTAAACTGAAAACTGTTTGTCTGAAAAAATATGTAATTTCGCCTGTCATTTTTTTAACCGAATTTTACCACACACAATAGCTAAAAGAATAAACAATAAAACATTGTTAAAATATCGCACAAATCAACAACGGAAACAAGAATTAAATATTCCATACAAATAGGTACATACATACAAAAAAAAACACAGTGACTGTACTATAAGGAACAGGGCTTTAAAAGGCAACTTCCGCAGAATCATTATAGGATAAAAATATGAATTGCGAGGAGAATTAAGAGGAGAAGTTGTTTGTGGAGCTCGTGGCTAAATAATAACAGACGTAATTACTCGCAAATTTAACGTGGCTTATCATTTTTATTAAATAAAAATGATAAGCCACGCTTGCCAAGGTTGGTGTGTAGATGGGTGACCATTTATCACAACGAGTTTGAGCGACAAAGCTTTCATTTGTAGATGTCATCTTTAACATATTATGTTACTTTAAGTCAAAAGCTCGAAAGTGTGACTACTAGTCTTACCAAAGGGTATTTTGTATTGCCCTGTTACTAGGTTGTGGAGGTAAGATATTATGGGAAAAGGCTAGGCAGATGGAAACGTCATGGATTAACCATTCATCATGTTAATAGGAAATTTGACAGCATTAATTTAACAGTAGTTTAATAGAATAAACAAAATCATTTAAAATATATAACATGCAAATTCGAGAGTAGGCTGTCATGACGTCAGAAGCGAGTGAAAATAAATTGCACTTTGCTTGTGGCGTATTGGCAGTTTTAAAAGCGTTGTATCTTCGTCAATTTTGTACGTAAGAAAAGAAAAAAAAAACTTCTCAAATATTTTTGTATAACCTGGCTGACAGAGATTAGCTAGATTTTTTTTCTGTCAAATTAATATCCTATTTTATTTGCGATCATTTTTATTATTTCGTCGCAATTCATAAATATTATTTAAGGGGCCTTTTTATGCCCCCAGAAACAAACCGAGTAACAATTTTATTATATTCTCTTTTAGCCCAGAGTGTTTGCTGTTCGTCCACTGCGCACTCTACAGTTCTGTGGAAGGATTTTAAATGCACTCGGAATGTACGTACTTTCTACTTTTTTTAGACAAATATTTAAAATGTTCTCGAAGTTTAATTTCGTTCATATTATTTTGGTTCTAAATTAGATTTTATTGTTAAATAAGATCAACGCATTTTGCTATTAACTTGTACTTAAAACACAACTCAATAAATAAATCAGATTCCTACTGAATAAAACTTACCTTGTTCCTTCCTGGGCCATGGTTACTTTTTATGACATTATCAAAAAGACTGGCAAGATATTTTGACAGTCAAAATCTTCAGTCTTCAAAGTTTCTTGGTCAATTCACAGGCAATATACAAAGGCATTATCGCAAGTCACATCCATCAAGATTGCACAGATAATGGCTGCTACACACCTTACGAAAAATCGTTACGATTAGACGGGACAGTTCAAACTGCAACGGTAAATGTACAATTCTGTATGAGAAGAATCAAACGATTCTGCAACGATTCAATGAAGACCAGTTCATCATTGGACGTTTCGTCGACAGAACGATTCACTTATGGCCGTTTCATCGATGGACTCTTTCACCTTTGGACTTTTCGCCGATACGACGATTCATCGATATGACCGGTTCATCGATAAAACCTTTCACCTAAGAACTATTCGCCGGCCGGCAGGACGATTCGTATCAATAGACTCTTTCAACAACGGACGTTTTGCCGACAAGACGGTTAACCTATAACTCTTTTAAACTTATCATCTTCATCATCGAAAAGTCCCTTGTTGAAAGAGTCTATTGATGAAACGGATATAAACGAATCGTCCTGTCGGTGAAAAGTCCCTAGGTGTAAGGTTCTATCGATGAACCGGGCATGTTGAAGTAATGTTGTTGTACGGTCTTCAACTGTACATACTTTTTGATGACACTGCGGTTGGCACGAGCGCGCGTCATGGTGCGAGAGCCGGCTGCAGAAGTACCTACCTTATCAGATACCCCAATGGGCTATATTTAGATCGTTAACCGACACTTAAACACGTAAAAAAAATCAGGTCTGCCAGAGCCGATCCTGCCGGGTCATAGAAATAATCGATATTTTCTGACATATTTTTTTAATAAAAATTACGTCATAAGATACCCGAATGAGAGTGCTGGCAGCAGTTAACCATTGATTAGTTATGTAAAAAAAAGTTGGTCTGCCATTGCGCAGCCTGCCGGAAGTACTTGGCAGACTCCTAAATATATGCCCCTCTGACTCACTAAACCTACCTCATCGAGTACCCGGATGGAACCAACGCTAAATAATAGCCAAGATGCCCCTGATAGTGGATCAAAAGGTCTGCCAGGTCTAAGCCTGCCGGAACTTAGTGTTCAAAGCATTTGAAGTTGATAGGGAGTGTAATTTCACCTGAAGTCAAAATAACATTTAACATTTAAAATAACATTTTTTATCATTGTTTTGTTTCTAAAGTTATACAAATTCATGAATATTAAATATTTTTTATCGAAACATTAAATAAAAAAACACGTGTAGGGATAAAATATGTAAATTCAAAATTTAGCAATAATCACTACGAGTTCAATAACAACGCTGCGCGAGCTATCAATGACATGCTTACAACTTATATACATACTATATATGTACATACAACTGTCAAAACTTAGTTTAAGTTGGCATTAGCCCCTTCGTACACTAGGCGACGCAAGTCTCCGATACTTTACGATATTGGTATACATTGACGCGTGCCTGTGTCCGAACCTCTATGGTTTGTATTCCGATAGTCGCTTGGATACCGAAGTCGCAAGGTATCGGATACTGGAGTCGCCTTGTGTACGAAGGGCCTTAGAATTACCTGAATTCTGTATACATATTTGTAAGTTTAGGGAACTAAGTAGGCTTTCGAGTGGAGAACCTGTTATTGAGTAAATCAAGTCAACGCCTAATTAACTTGACCACCACCAGGATCTCCCCCATCATCTGAGCCGTAGGACGTCCACTGCTGAACATAGGTCTCCCCTTTAGATTTCCACATATACTGGTTGGAAGCGACCTGCATCCAGCGTTCTCCGGTGAACTTTATAAGGTCGTCTATCTATCTTGTTGGTGGACGTCCTACGCTGCGCTTGCTAGTCCGTGGTCTCCACTCTTGTGCTTTTCGACCCAATCGCCATCTATTGACCATCTTCTCTGCGAGAATTATGGCCTGCTCATAGCCACTTCAGCTTGCTAATCCGGAGGGCTATATTATATGTTGTTGTGGGCTATATTTGAGCGACGTTGAGCTTTGAGATGAGGCCGATAGTGAAAGGCCACGTTTCGGTGCCATAAGTCATCACTAAAACACATTGGTTCAAGACTTCTGTCTTGAGGCACTGAGGTATGTGTGTTATCACCTTTTTTGAAGAACAGCATCACCTCACCAATGCTCCGTGCTTCAGCCGTTTGCCATCGAACAGGACGGTGTTAAACAGTTCTGGAGGACTTTAGGTACCGGTTTTCCACCGGCTCTCAGAAGCTCTGAAGTGATATACGGTGACGGAATCACTTCAGAACTAGTGCTCGACGCTGGTTTACAACTGGACCTCCATTGGAATTCCACTCCTTAACTTTGCGTAATATAAAGGTATTGGCAAAAAGCTTTGTACGTACCGGAGGGATGTCCACCATATATCGATAACGCATTACCGTACGTCTCGTAGTCCGATGATGGAAAGAGGCCAGGCAGAATCAAGCTTCACGGGGCTCTTATATCTGTTTGCAAGGTGAAAAGTAACCTAACACGAAGGCCATGGCGGGGTCTGAAATAGCCCGCCTTCGAACCTAACCTGTCGGAGTCGGGGTGCCCCAAGACCCTAGCTCGCTTCGCTCGCTCTTGCATAGATAGTATGAAATTTGTGTAGCTGAATATTCGAAGTCACGTTTTGGTATTCGTTAGTAATAGATTTTTTTAAATAAGAAATGTGGTACTCGTTGGAAATAGAAAAAAAAAATCGGAAATAAACTAATACCAAATGGTATTACCTCGTGGTATTGGATGGAAATAGATCTGAGAAAACAGGTTTATTAGGTAGATTCAAAATTTAGCAATAATCACTACGAGTTCAATAACATGCTTACAATTTATATACATACTATATATGTACATATAACTGTCAAAACTTAGTTTAAGTTGGCATTAGCCCCTTCGTACACTAGGCGACGCAAGTCTCCGATACTTTACGATATTGGTATACATTGACGCGTGCCTGTGTCCGAACCTCTATGGTTTGTATTCCGATAGTCGCTTGGATACCGAAGTCGCAAGGTATCGGATACTGGAGTCGCCTTGTGTACGAAGGGCCTTAGAATTACCTGAATTCTGTATACATATACAAATATGTATACAGAATTCAGGTAATTCACACACACATTAAACTTACAAAAGTTTAGGGAACTAAGTAGGCTTTCGAGTGGAGAACCTGTTATTGAGTAAATCAAGTCAACGCCTAATTAACTTGACCACCACCAGGATCTCTCCCATCATCTGAGCCGTAGGACGTCCACTGCTGAACATAGGTCTCCCCTTTAGATTTCCACGTATACTGGCTGGAAGCGACCTGCATCCAGCGTTCTCCGGCGAACTTTATAAGGTCGTCTATCTATCTTGTTGGTGGCCCAAGTAACACAAACTTCTGAATAAGAGCTGAGTATTTATTTATTTATTTTATAAGAGGTAGCTTCACAGCTGACAGGTAGTAAAAAAATGTAGTAGTTCCAAACAATACGTCAATTACGAAGTACACAGATAAAATAATTAAAAACAAACATAGTAGAGAGTGACATTTTACAATGTGTATAGTGTGAGCTTGTGTGTATCTGTACGATGTGGGTGACTGTGAACGAGTGAAAGGCTCCAAAATTAAATGCATAAAGCTTAATAACTTCTGAGTAACATCAGAGCAGGAGCTTTACAATGGTGAAATCATCTTAGTAACTTCTGGATAACAGCTGATATTCCTTTTATTAAGCTCTTATTCATACAATATTCAATTTATGTCGATTTGGTACATGGATTCAGAATTATTTCAGCATTACTTTCATGTTAACAATAATGCAGATTTTATTCATACAAATTGTGAAATAGGACAATCAGAATTTTTGAATGTCGGTGATCGAGTCACTGCTTGACATTATATGGAGAATTTATTAAAGCAAATAATAAGTTTATTTGTTATATGGTTTGCTACATGTTAATTCTTAGTGCGCAAATTATTTTGTCGTAAATAGTATATGATTTTTCCGATTATTTTTAACGCTTGAATAGTCAAGATAAGCGATTGTAAATATTATTTTCGTAAATGCATGCTTGGTCTGACTAAAATACTTATGGCGAAATTTCTAATTTTAGCAATTGCAATGGAACAATTACGATAAACAGAGTTGAAAATGTGGTAGTTGTAAGGTTAATCATTCAAATAATCTTGATGAATTCCTTGTAATTATAATTAATCACAAAACAAAAATGGCGATCGCTTGTTTTGCTTCCATTCCTAAATAAAAGTCCACAAGATTCTAGTTACTAAGATTTCCCTTGAATGAGCTAATATTAAGTTATTTGCGCTATTATACATACTTGTGGTGCGTTAAATTGAATAAGTTAGTTTAAAACACACTGATAAGCAAGTGAGAACTTAATAAAAGCCGAAATGATCTTTTCTATTCAGCAGCTGAATAACTGGTGAAACATGAAAATACTTACCCAGTTTTAAGCATAAAATAATCACACACCTTACAATTATTCAGTATCAAGATGTAAGACAGCATTATCTAATACCTTTATTCAGATTGTTGTACATTATGCAGCAATCAGCTTAATCAAACGCTACTAGCTTAGTAATTATTGAATAATAGCAAAACTGAATATGATTATTCAGATAAATGCTTCCATAGGGACTAATAAAGTACACTTTACAATTATTCAGTATCAAGCTGCAAAACAGCATAATCTAATATCTTTATTCAGATTGTTGTACATTATGCAGCAATCAGTTTAATGAAACGCTACTAGCTTAATAATTATTGAATAATAGCAAAACTGATTATGATTATTCAGAAAAATTCTTCCATAGGGACTTATTTTTAGCTTAATAATACATAGAAAGCGTAATACTTATTAATGTTTGTATAATTGTCTAACATATATTATCTTAGTTATTAAGTTTAAAGGAATAGAGTACAAATATACAGAACCTATTTTGCATTAAGAATTTCACGAGTCCAAACTCAACTTAATACAACATTTAGCTATTTCTAAGGCTCTTAATCAAAGAATATCCATGATTAAACCGTATAGTTTTACAAATGTGTACTGTTATACCTTTTGCTTGTGTGTTACTTGGGGGACGTCCTACGCTGCGCTTGCTAGTCCGTGGTCTCCACTCTAGTGCTTTTCGACCCAATCGCCATCCATTGACCATCTTCTCTGCGAGAAATATGGCCTGCTCATTGCCACTTCAGCTTGCTGCACCCGCTCTCAGAAGCTCTGAAGTGATTCCGTCACCGTATAGCTAAATGTTGTATTAAGTTGAGTTTGGACTCGTGAAATTCTTAATGCAAAATAGGTTCTGTATATTTGTACTCTATTCCTTTAAACTTAATAACTAAGATATGTTAGACAATTATACAAACATTAATAAGTATTACGCTTTCTATGTATTATTAAGCTAAAAATAAGTCCCTATGGAAGAATTTTTCTGAATAATCATAATCAGTTTTGCTATTATTCAATAATTATTAAGCTAGTAGCGTTTCATTAAACTGATTGCTGCATAATGTACAACAATCTGAATAAAGATATTAGATTATGCTGTTTTGCAGCTTGATACTGAATAATTGTAAAGTGTACTTTATTAGTCCCTATGGAAGCATTTATCTGAATAATCATATTCAGTTTTGCTATTATTCAATAATTACTAAGCTAGTAGCGTTTGATTAAGCTGATTGCTGCATAATGTACAACAATCTGAATAAAGGTATTAGATAATGCTGTCTTACATCTTGATACTGAATAATTGTAAGGTGTGTGATTATTTTATGCTTAAAACTGGGTAAGTATTTTCATGTTTCACCAGTTATTCAGCTGCTGAATAGAAAAGATCATTTCGGCTTTTATTAAGTTCTCACTTGCTTATCAGTGTGTTTTAAACTAACTTATTCAATTTAACGCACCACAAGTATGTATAATAGCGCAAATAACTTAATATTAGCTCATTCAAGGGAAATCTTAGTAACTAGAATCTTGTGGACTTTTATTTAGGAATGGAAGCAAAACAAGCGATCGCCATTTTTGTTTTGTGATTAATTATAATTACAATGAATTCATCAAGATTATTTGAATGATTAACCTTACAACTACCACATTTTCAACTCTGTTTATCGTAATTGTTCCATTGCAATTGCTAAAATTAGAAATTTCGCCATAAGTATTTTAGTCAGACCAAGCATGCATTTACGAAAATAATATTTACAATCGCTTATCTTGACTATTCAAGCGTTAAAAATAATCGGAAAAATCATATACTATTTACGACAAAATAATTTGCGCACTAAGAATTAACATGTAGCAAACCATATAACAAATAAACTTATTATTTGCTTTAATAAATTCTCCATATAATGTCAAGCAGTGACTCGATCACCGACATTCAAAAATTCTGATTGTCCTATTTCACAATTTGTATGAATAAAATCTGCATTATTGTTAACATGAAAGTAATGCTGAAATAATTCTGAATCCATGTACCAAATCGACATAAATTGAATATTGTATGAATAAGAGCTTAATAAAAGGAATATCAGCTGTTATCCAGAAGTTACTAAGATGATTTCACCATTGTAAAGCTCCTGCTCTGATGTTACTCAGAAGTTATTAAGCTTTATGCATTTAATTTTGGAGCCTTTCACTCGTTCACAGTCACCCACATCGTACAGATACACACAAGCTCACACTATACACATTGTAAAATGTCACTCTCTACTATGTTTGTTTTTAATTATTTTATCTGTGTACTTCGTAATTGACGTATTGTTTGGAACTACTACATTTTTTTACTACCTGTCAGCTGTGAAGCTACCTCTTATAAAATAAATAAATAAATACTCAGCTCTTATTCAGAAGTTTGTGTTACTTGGGCCACCAACAAGATAGATAGACGACCTTATAAAGTTCGCCGGAGAACGCTGGATGCAGGTCGCTTCCAGCCAGTATACGTGGAAATCTAAAGGGGAGACCTATGTTCAGCAGTGGACGTCCTACGGCTCAGATGATGGGAGAGATCCTGGTGGTGGTCAAGTTAATTAGGCGTTGACTTGATTTACTCAATAACAGGTTCTCCACTCGAAAGCCTACTTAGTTCCCTAAACTTTTGTAAGTTTAATGTGTGTGTGAATTACCTGAATTCTGTATACATATTTGTATATGTATACAGAATTCAGGTAATTCTAAGGCCCTTCGTACACAAGGCGACTCCAGTATCCGATACCTTGCGACTTCGGTATCCAAGCGACTATCGGAATACAAACCATAGAGGTTCGGACACAGGCACGCGTCAATGTATACCAATATCGTAAAGTATCGGAGACTTGCGTCGCCTAGTGTACGAAGGGGCTAATGCCAACTTAAACTAAGTTTTGACAGTTATATGTACATATATAGTATGTATATAAATTGTAAGCATGTTATTGAACTCGTAGTGATTATTGCTAAATTTTGAATTTACATATTTTATCCCTACACGTGTTTTTTTATTTAATGTTTCGATAAAAAATATTTAATATTCATGAATTTGTATAACTTTAGAAACAAAACAATGATAAAAAATGTTATTTTAAATGTTAAATGTTATTTTGACTTCAGGTGAAATTACACTCCCTATCAACTTCAAATGCTTTGAACACTAAGTTCCGGCAGGCTTAGACCTGGCAGACCTTTTGATCCACTATCAGGGGCATCTTGGCTATTATTTAGCGTTGGTTCCATCCGGGTACTCGATGAGGTAGGTTTAGTGAGTCAGAGGGGCATATATTTAGGAGTCTGCCAAGTACTTCCGGCAGGCTGCGCAATGGCAGACCAACTTTTTTTTACATAACTAATCAATGGTTAACTGCTGCCAGCACTTTCATTCGGGTATCTTATGACGTAATTTTTATTAAAAAATTATGTCAGAAAATATCGATTATTTCTATGACCCGGCAGGATCGGCTCTGGCAGACCTGATTTTTTTTACGTGTTTAAGTGTCGGTTAACGATCTAAATATAGCCCATTGGGGTAGCCGATGACGTAGGTACTTCTGCAGCCGGCTCTCGCTCTATCAGTTTTACCTAATTATAAGTACGTTGTTGCTACACACAAGTCTCAGTGTGCATTTGTCATTCATAACGTCAACAACTTAAGAGAAAGGAAACGTCAATATCGCCATACGTGTGTATTACTATAAAATATAACTTAACTTCTGTGACAACAACTTCGTGTTCTCTTCTCTTCACACTCAACCAACTAACTACAATCTGCAAGTGTACGAACCGTACAGTAAGTTGTCCTCACAAAAACGAGTAAACCATGTTTTTTTTATATAAGCTTTGTTTCTTAAAAAAATACTTACGATAGACAAGTCGTCAAGATGAATCAAACGACTCTAAAATCGATGGGATTGTGGCGTTTCATTACAGATCTCCTATCCTATCCCAGATCAACTCCATGTCATATGACCTTTCATGCCGACATACTTTATCTATGAAATATTTTGAATGACATGCATAATTAAATCTTATAAATTGTAATTGAATTGGAAATAGTATCGATAAATTCACATTGTATAATTTATTGAACCATATTTTGGTATAAGTATTGCTTAAAATTTGCAGTGCCCTTACAGGGTGCATGTACTAATACTGAGTCATGAAATTCTAATGTATGCCTAACTAATCAGTATTGGGTATATGTAAGCAAATAAATAAATATTGCATATGCACGCGATATTCATATTCGTGCAGAATTTCAGCTCAATCGGAAACCAGGAAGTTGATCAAAAACTTGCAAGATTTAATTAATAGACAAAGGGACAGGTGAAAATAAATAAAAGCCTTAAAAAAAAGACGTAGTTTGAAATAAAACTGTCTGTCTTCCACTTGCAAAAACAACTTGAAAATTTGTTCCGACCGTTTCTGTTTAATATCTCGTTAAATTATGAACGTAATTACTCACTTGACAAAGTCTGTTTTGCCGTCTACCCCTGCTTGAGGTCACTCGCGTTTATTTTTTAAGAACACCCAGTTGACATTTCAAAAAGATCTTTTTTTTTTCGCTAGGAATTTGTGACGCATTCATCCGTGTTTTATTTGTAAACGAAACTTTTTTAAAATCTAAGGAAAAGGAAATTAACGATGACGCCTTTCATTTATGATTTTCCTTGAGTTAATTAAAAGGTCAATGAGTTCCAGCACGCGTAGCGTGGCACTGTAGAAACGGGTTTTGTCGACGCGAGAATAGACAAAATGACAGAACGTAAAAGATTTTTATCGATTTAAGCATAGCAATGTTTAAAATAAAGAAAATATATGTTTCTATTCTTTAATGGTGTAAGAATCGTGTCATATTTGTGAAAAAAATATTCTATTTGTAAAGAAATAACGATGAAATGACTTTGTCTTTTCTTGGTAGAATAGAGATAGAATCGCCATGCTACGCGTGCCGATGAGGAAAACAGGTTTCTTCTTTGACAAAAGAAAAAACCTGTTTTCTCAGATCTATTTCCATCCAATACCACGAGGTAATACCATTTGGTATTAGTTTATTTCCGATTTTTTTTTTCTATTTCCAACGAGTACCACATTTCTTATTTAAAAAAATCTATTACTAACGAATACCAAAACGTGACTTCGAATATTCAGCTACACAAATTTCATACTATCTATGCAAGAGCGAGCGAAGCGAGCTAGGGTCTTGGGGCACCCCGACTCCGACAGGTTAGGTTCGAAGGCGGGCTATTTCAGACCCCGCCATGGCCTTCGTGTTAGGTTACTTTTCACCTTGCAAACAGATATAAGAGCCCCGTGAAGCTTGATTCTGCCTGGCCTCTTTCCATCATCGGACTACGAGACGTACGGTAATGCGTTATCGATATATGGTGGACATCCCTCCGGTACGTACAAAGCTTTTTGCCAATACCTTTATATTACGCAAAGTTAAGGAGTGGAATTCCAATGGAGGTCCAGTTGTAAACCAGCGTCGAGCACTAGTTGCTCGACATTTTGCTGAACAGGGGGCCGATTCTCGGTTTTAGAGATGGTGTCGAACTCGACAAAAATTTCTAATGACGTCATTTTTTCGACAAATTATAAAAATTGCTAAACATGGGGATGTCAAGTTCGCCATTTGTCGAAGGCTAACGTTAGAGTTCAGTAAAATTTGTCGAAAAAATGACGTCATTAGAAATTTTTGTCGAGTTCGACACCATCTCTAAAACCGAATAATTAATGATACTGTTTCGTAACTTTGTTTTCCTTTTTAGAACACTTTCCTCGTTTCTTTATTTGATGAATGTGAATTGGGAAATGGAAAATAAGTTACCTAAAGAACTTTTTGAAAACTTACTTTCAGTTTTCCTTCTTTAACATTGAAACTACACTAGTGTGTGTGTTAAGAGTCATTTAAGTCGCGAGAAGTGACAATAAAATACACGAGTAAATATACCCTGGAACATAAAGGGCTACTGAAGGAATCACCGAGGATTTTAGTCAGTACAAGCCTGTCAGTACAGTCCCTCCCGCCCCGCCATGGGTGGGTGGAATCTTGATGATTTTATCACGATAAAAAAGAAGGAGTGAATATAATTACCCCTGCATCGTAGTCTTCGTTCTCGTCTAGTTTCAAGAAAAAAAAGACTGCTGAGGTTGCTGGACCGTCTGTAAAAGTAATAGTGAAGGAATGGAAACGATAACTAAAGTATGAGGTGATGAGGTGGATTTTCAGTAAGAGTCTGACACTCTCTTCCACTCAACGACCATATATTACTAGACTCCTAATAACAGGCGACTGATCTCAGTCAACACATTAGGCAAAAAAGTCTTAAATCCATCTCATTTTGACCACTCCTGTGAGCCGTAAACATACCTTGAGACAGAATAGTTTTTATTCCTTAGAACGTGCATGCGGAGTCTAGTAATATATCGTCGTTGCTTCCACTCAATTCGGGCCGGAGGACTTGATATTTTTCAAACGTAAAAAAGAAACAAATTTTTATTTATAGCATTTCGGACAACTCGTGTATTTTAAATAAATATTATCTAATCAAATTAGAACGTACAAGTTCTACCGAAAACAAATCAGGGAACAAAACAGTGATTGGCCTGATTATTTTTTAATAAGCAATTCTGAACAGTATTAAAAAAAATAAACATTCTGTCGAAAATCTGAACAAGAGTCCCCTCTCACAACAATGACGTGCTATGTTTTCAAAATTCAATTTGTTCAAGGCTATTTTTTCGCATTGTCATTTATTTGATTACGAAGCTCTCAGGCGACTAATTTTGTAACTTTCTTTACACCGTCCTGTAACTTTTAAAAGAATAAAGAATTTCGAAGATCATTTTGTTCTTTGTCAAGCTCGTCCCGCCATCTTCCACGAGGTCTGCCGCGAGCAACGACGATATATTACTAGACTCCTAATAACAGGCGACCGATGCCTGTCAACACATTAGGCAAAAAAGTCTTATTTCAACCACTCCTGTGAGCCGTAAACATAACTTGAAACAGAACAGACCTTGAGTTAGCCAATCACAACGCAATACCCCGTCTCCCTCGCTTACGTAGTACCTCAGCGAGTTGACAGAATAGTTTTTGTTCCTTAGATCGTGCATGCGGAGTCTAGTAATACATCGTCGTTGGCCGCGAGGCTTCTGGCTGTGTCAAGGCACTTTGGCCCTGGATTGTGAAAACTGGAAGTCATGGGGAGAGATGCCTTTGCCCAGCAGTGGGATGATGTAGCTATCAGTATCAGTATTTTTTCTTAGATTAATTTAGGATACCTTTTTTTTTCTTTGCTGCAATTGAAAAGACGAGAAAATGTCTTAAAGTTCAGCTTCTTCTCTGATTTATTATAAGTTTATCTTATCATTATTGAAGTCCACAGTAAATGCTGAAGGATTACGATGACTCTGGAATGCGACGGACAACTGAAAGAGCATCTAATAAGGTTATTATTGGAAGTACTTTCAGTGGTGCGTCAGTGATCCATTGTTGGTTATTATTAATTCATTTCTGATCCACTATGAATATTGTTGTTCCGGTTCGATCTCCTTACTTTTTTTTACAGGTACGTACACAATTATGAGCAAAACCAACAACGCCGCACTCGACAAAAAAAAATACATAATATTTCACCACGCCCTCGCCAATTAAATTGATAACAATTTATCGAACTGAAAATTAAAATGAAACGTCATTCTCAATACTGAGTATTAACACAGATTCCAACATGACACATTTCTGTTATCACCTCTTGCAACGCGCACATTTCAACGATTTAATAATTAATCAAAATATTTTGTTTACCACACAGGCAGGCATGGTTTATATCATAACATTCTTTAAAGATGCGTTAATGGATTCTACATAAATAAAAGTACCGGCCATAAAGAATGAACACAGCTTTAAAAAGAGACAGTGTAGCTTTATTTTCTAATGGTGGTCACGAATCAGCAAGCTTAGAGTGAGACGACTTTACTTATTTGATGATTTTATCAACATAAAAACTGTAAGACGCCTGTAAATGGAGCAACTATGGTGGTCGTTGAAAGAGAGTAACCAGTGATAGAGTGAAATAGCATGCGATTAGTGAGGTTCTTGTCTTGATGTAAAGTGACAGTAAGTAGGCCACATAGTACGCAGAACTGATAGCTATTTGAGGCCTTATAGTTCTCGAATGGAGACCATGCATCGGCAAGCGTGGCTTAGGACGTCCATCTACTAGGTAGAGAGACGATCTGACGAAGATCACAAGATCGCGCTTGATGCATCAAAGGATGCCGCTTCGAACCAGTCCCATTAGACATCTATAGAGGAGATCTATGTTCAGCTGTAGTGGAGTTCCTACGACTGATATGATAATCATGATGATGTGCAGTGGATTGTCTTAATGATGAATGACGTGACAACCGTCACATAGACAGACAGAAATAACGTCCTAAGACGTTGAAACTGGGTTGGTTCATTTCCTACCGCCTTGCATTCTTTATGGCCGGTACCTCAGTGTGAATTATTTTATACTTTAAAGATTTATATTGAGTGTTGAGTGGTTATATACATCACCCTTTACAATGAATATGCGAATATTATTTAATCTTGGGTGCTATATGATATATAGCTTTTTAGCGCTCGAGTTTTATTCGGCGAAACGTGGCGCCATTTCAAATTATAAGAAACTTGTTGTAGTTTTCCTTAGGAAAAAATCAAAGGAAGGTAAAATAACAGTGAAAAAGAGATGCAAATGGCACCATGTAGACAACACCCAAGAGGTGCCCTGTCCGATTGCTGATAGCTCTTTGAGCTGCGCGTGAAACAAGACACACCGAATACACAGCCTAGAGGCGCGGTGGCGGAACGGCGGCGGTGCGGCGGCGGCGTCGTGTACAGTCACGAGCAATATTATGTATACACTAAGCAGTATTCAAAAGCGATGTTCTGCCACCATTATTGATTAAACTTTTGCCTGTACATAACATTAGACGTCTATTTGGGACGCCATACTATTACGAAATAGGTCTTATTTCAAAGTGGAAACTAGTATTTCACGAGGAAATTGCGGTTGAATTTTGTTAAATTTATGCGCTCGTGACTGTACACACGGCTACACCTCTAGCTATACAAAACCAGTATTAGCTGACTGTTGATTGTACGTAAAATCGTAAGAAGCGAAACCAGGACAAACTGGTTTTGTATAGCTCGATGTGTAGCTGTCTGTACATGAGCCCTTCCTCGATTTGATGATCTGTTAATGCATTTAGCTCTTTCACGTCAATAAATTCTTGTTTATTTTCTTCGTCAGTCCCCAACACGGTGTGACACACAGCCGTTACAAAGTAAATTATGTTTGATACAAAAGCACTTTTTCTGTTCGCACAATAAAATAATTGGGTCAGTGTTGATGTTATCAAAGAACATATAGCCATGTCGTCGGCATCAATAAATAACAAATCTAATTAGTGCACCAGTTAGAGTATTGAAATATAATCATGTAAAGGTATTGTTATTTTTTTTATTTTAATTTTTTTATATCCTGCTTCACACAGCAATCTGTTTCCCACATTTAGCTGCTAGTTTCGTTGACCACAGTCTGGGTATGTTATTTAGCTATGAGGAGAGTCCATTAACCTCGCTCACTATATGGGGAATCGGTTTTGGAGGGTTGGAACGCTGTTCCTCCTCAGTCTTGAGTGTATAATACTTCCCGTGCCTTTAAGGTTTGTCGCTAGGGCATTGACATGCTTTGATAACTTTTCCTGGTATTTGAGACTTCTTTTGAATATTTCCTGCTTCACTGTTGTTAGATTCAGATCTCTTAGAATGTATCTGTTACTGATGCATTTTGGAATATTGAACATGAATCTCATGGTTTTGGTCTGGAATCGACATATTGTTAATGATTAAAAGTTTTTACAGATAAAACTCATCAAAACTCGAGGAAAAATTCTTAGTGTGGGGCAACGTTTTTTTAAAAAAATTCAATGATACGTAAAAAACATCCCTGTAGCACATTGCAAACATATCGACTGCATCCTATACTATATTTTTGCTCATAAAATTTCATTCTACCTGCGAAGGGTATTGAAGACGGTACCAATATTTATTAGATGCTAGGTACGTGGTCTGATCTGTGATGAGATGCAATCATATCGCACTACCAATATATTTGTGTCCATGGTAGGAACCGATACGATACTTTTGAAGAAAGAAAAAGGGCTGTACTTTTTGTTGCTGTTGATTGCAAAACTGTGAACATAATAAGCATTCTCCCACAATATTGGAGTATTTTGTAATTAAGATCATCTACTAAACAATATTTCCATGTAATCTCTTAAATATTGGGGTGAGAAAAAAAATGAATTATTGTTATTCCTTTATTCATCTTAAAACCCTATAAATTACATTTTTAAATATTTTTACAAAAAAGAAATAAAAAACATTTAAAAATATAAAAAATAGCAATCCACCAGTACCGGGAACAGGGTCCGGGCCACCGGTGGTCAGGGCTCCTGAGAGAGGAACCTCCTAACAATACGCGCCGTGTCCATGAGTACTGCTTTCTGAATCAAGCGCTTGATCCAGCCATCCAGCGAGAGCCTCCTTAGGTGTTGGTCGAGGCTCTTGGCAATTAAGCCATTGGCAGATACGACTATCGGCACAATAACTGCCGTATTCACATCCCACATGTCAACAACCTCGCGATCCAGATCAAGATATTTGAATTGTTTATCTTTTTCCGCTTTCACGAGGTTCTCGTCATGTGGGACGGTTATATCAACAATTATTGCGCGACGCTCCGGTCGATCTATCACCACAATGTCAGGCTTATTAGCAACAATAGTCCTGTCAGTGATGATAGGTCGATCCCAATACAACGAGATATTGCCATTTTCGAGAACTGGGTCGGGCGCATACCTATAGTACGGCACTTCCGATTCCACAAGGTTGTACTTCAAAGCAAGTTGCTGGTGGATAATCCTGGCAACGAGGTTGTGTCTATGCAAATATTCGCCGTTAGCCAGACGAGAACACCCAGAAATAATGTGTCGGATAGATTCTCCCGGACGGTGGCATGCCCGACATATGTCAACCGTACCATCCTTCACAATGTATTTCCGGTAGTTATTCGTCATCATAACTTCATCCATTATTGCACAGACAAAACCTTCGGTTTCCCCAAAAAGGTCACCAAAACGCAGCCAGGATACGGACGCTAAAAAGTCGACATCGGGTCCATGTAGTGCCCGGTAATAGCGTCCGTGAAGCTCCTTGCTCTGCCATACCTCCTTACGATCATTAGTGTCTAGTACTCTAGGTTTGCGCCAGTTCTCGTTAGCCAAGGAGAGCGGGGTAAGACCTTTGTCCACTGTGACCACATCTCGGTGCATCCCCACATCGGTTTCCAGGAAATATTCCCTGAGACTGCATACCTCACGGTTGTGCAGGGTCTTAGCATTTAAGAAGCCACGACCCCCACACTTCCGCGGGATATACAGCCTCATCACCGACGACCGTGGGTGATGCATCCGATTTGCAGTCAGCAGTGAACGGACTCTCCTATCCAGGGCGTCAAGTTCCGTCTGGGTCCATTTGAGTATGCCGAAAGAATACATCAACACCGGCATGACCCAACCGTTGAAAGCGCGCACCTTATTGCCACCTGATAAAAGACTGTTTAGCACTTTATTCAGGCGGCCAAAGAAGCGCTCCCTCAACGATTGCTTCATGTCAGCATTATTGATGCCTAATGCTTCCGACATACCCAAATATTTGTAGGTCTCTGTTGAAGAGAGGGATCTAAGGTGTATGGAATCCGAGAGTTGAGTTCCCTCTGATTCCATAATCTCCCCTCGCTTCACATGCATTACTGCACATTTGTCCACACCAAATTCCATCCTGATGGCGCTACTGAAAGTTTCTGTTACCTTCAGTAGCTTCATCAGTTGCAAGTTGTTGGGGGCAAAGAGTTTCAGATCATCCATGTAAAGAAGGTGAGATATGATATTGTTATTATTATTATTCTGGCAGCATTTCACGTCACCGTCACGTCGCCGTCACGTTACCGTGACGTCAAGTACCGGCCCGGTTTAAAAAAAAACAAAATGTTTTTACACTCCTATATGACATTTGATCTCATATGTCAGTCCCCGGCCAGTCACCGGCACGTGATCTAAGGCCCTTCGTTCACTAGGCGACGCCAGTTTCCGATACCTTACGACTTCAGTATCCAGGCAACTCTCGCAATAGAAATCCATATACGTTCGTACACATGCTCGCGACGCGCGACGCCAATCGCGCGCTACCTATCTGTTGACATCGCCGCTACTTTAGTTTCTGCGACTTTCAAGATGGCGGAACAATTTATTTACCATTATTAATTATATTCACACAATAAAGGGTTCCGTAGCATATTCTTGAATCACTTTTGTAAAGTAATTATTTAAAAAAAAAATCACTCAATATTCAATCCTCGTAATAAATCTAATTTGGTATGCAGTTTAATTAAAAAATTGGGAGGGAGGGGTTTTTTTTCTATTTCATTGAATAAAATTTATTACGAATAAAGTATAATATTAACAATCCTCACAATAAGCATTTTCATTTGATGTCACATGATGCAGTTTACAATTTTTTTTCATTGTTGTCCCTCCGATGTCTGTGTTGTTTTAAGATCATAGGACTACTGTGAATTTTCTTGTAATCTATATACAAAGGACTTCTATTATTATATACTAGAAGTCCTTTGTATATACTCAGTATTTTCAGAGATAAGAGATAATACATAAAACACACTTGAGCAATAGGAACTGACATGTTTGGAAATGGCATAACTACCTACTTAACTGTTCTAAATGTATTCAATAGATAAATGTTTACAACATAATCGGTCAAAAAAGTTCACAGAAAATTAACTGTGAAGGGCGGACGGTCACACGACTTATCTTATAAAGATTCCGTTTTTATTTCGAACCTACGGATCCCTAAAAAATATATTTTGACATCACAGTCATGTGTCAGACATTTTATAAATTCATAATCTTGACCACCCATCATGACCTTTTGACGCGGCGCTAGTGTCTATGTCGTTACATCAAATTGCATTATAAAAATTTAGTACCTCTAATTTTCCGCAGGTCATGAGTAGTAACGAAACTATAGTATCGGCAACTTGCGTCGCGTTGTGTACGAAGGTTCGTACACAACGCTATGCAAGTTTCCGATACCTTACGATTTGGTTTCCAGAAGACTATCGCAATACAAATCTTTAGAGGCTTATTTTGGTGATGCGTCGCCGACTCTAGCCACGCGCGACTCCATTTATCAAGATCGCGGATACCCAAGTCTGCGCGATTTATAACCGACGAAAAATTTGTATCTAAGTTTTATTTCAAACTTTATTATTAAACATCTTTGTATTTGTAGAGAGAAGAGAAGTAGAAAAATATTCTTGTTTGTATCATTACAATTGATAATAACTAGCTTCTGCCCGCGACTTCGTACGCGGATCTTGTTGCTTATGCCAGCGACAATGGGGTCGGCAAAATCGAAGATCTGAAAAGTCTGACACCCAACTCCAAGAGCCCGGGTAAAAAAATCATGGGAGTTGGGCCAGTAGAATAAAATTGTATTAATATATTAATCGTCATCGAAAATCAGTCCGTGAAATTAGTGATAGCTTTGATTTCCACATCAGGTGTTCCAAATCTTATATTTTAATACATCAATAGATATTGCTCATTAGGCTGAACAGCTCTTTCTAAGACGTCACTATACAGGTTGAATTTTTCAACTGGGCGTTGAGTTGAACAAAAATAAGCATGATTTCAAAGAAGAAAAGGTTAACTTAAGTTTCGAATACAGTCATCGCCTTGAAGATTGATCAGTTTTTTTTTAATTATACGTTTTTCTTAATTTTGCCGTATATGATTACTTCCCAGAATTGTTGAAAGGAGTCTTCAATATTTTTTAACCCCCGACGGAAAAAGAGGGGTGTTATAAGTTTGACGTGTCTGTCTGTCTGTCTGTCTGTGGTATCATAGAGCCCGAACGGATGAAGCGATTTCAATTTAGTTTTTTTTGTATGAAAGGTGACTTACCTGCGAGTGTTCTTAGACATGTTTGATGAAAATCGTTGAGTGAAAATCCGTTTAGAAGTTATGGGCGTGAAAGTGGGGAAAGGTAACCGAGGGTCTGCAAATGTACTCGAGTTGGGTATCAAATGAAAGCGTACTGAAAGGGAATATTGATGACTTAATCGGGAGTACTCAAGCAACAAAAAAATTATATAAGTATGTCCCTATAAAAAGTATAAAATAAAAATTAAATTAAAAATTTAAAAAACCCCCGACACAAAAACCAAGTTCCCTTTAAAAAGTAAAAATAATAAAAATACGTCGCGTTGGGGGACTGCAAAAAAACAGGAGATGATGAATAATTTGGAGCAGTCCCCCAACGCGACGTATTTTTATTATTTTTACTTTTTAAAGGGAACTTGGTTTTTGTGTCGGGGTTTTTTAAATTTTTAATTTAATTTTTATCGATATCCCTCATAGTTTCGAAGATAGCCATCCACACCCAGTTGAAAAAAATCATGTTATAGTGTAGCTGGGCTCTTTTTTTTTCGTGGTAAATCATCAAATGAGTCCTCCCACCACGGGCAGGGCGGGAGGGACTGTCAGATTTGTACTGACTAAAATCCACGGTGTCCTTCAATAGCCCTTTATGTTCCGGGGTAACGGTGATGGTATAAGTCCCGCGACCCCGGCAGGCTTTAGCCCTCTGAGAGGGGCCCCGTCATTATGCTGACGCTCTTTAAGGCGCGCGTGGAACACGACACGCCGTCCATGGTCGGACGGCGAGTTGCCCTTTACTCGCCGCCCGCATGCCCGCGCCTACGGTGGCCGGAGATCGTCTTGTGACGTCCGACGCCGTGGACGTCCACCACCGCGGGGTAGCTGGGCTCTAAGAGTTCCACATTAGGTGTTCTAGATCTTCAATTTTTATACGTCAACAGAGAGTGCTCATCACGCTGAACAACTCTTGCTAAGACGTCATTACTGTATATATTATAGTGTAGCTGGGCTCTTGAAGTTCCATATCAGGTGTTCCAGATCTTCAATTTTTATATGTCCACAGAGAGTGCTCATCAGGCCGAACAACTTTGCTAAGACGTTATTCCTGTATATGTTATAGTGTAGCTGGGCTCTTGGAGTTCCACATCAGGTGTTCCAGATCTTCAAACTAATTCTCTCAGCAGAAAATGCTCATCACGTGGAACAATTTTTGCTATCGCACCATTTTTTGTATCTCTTATAGTTTAGCTGGTCTGTTGCGGTTCTGCGCCAGTTCTTTAAGTTTTCAAAATATATTATAGCCTATGTTTTGACCAGACTGAATACCTATTCAACAAAAAAAGAATCATTCAAATCCGTCCAGTACTTTTTGAGTTTATCCCGGACATACATACAGACAAACAGATAAACAGACAAACAGACAAAAATTGTAAAAACTATATTTTTGGCTTCGGTATCGATTGTAGATCACACCCCAAGTATTCTTTTAAAAAAATATTCAATGTACAGTTTTGACTTTCCTACTATTTTATTATATGTATAGATATAGATAATATTCCACAACTATCACAAAACGTTATCTAGTCCCAAGCTAAGCAGAGCTTGTGTTATGGTTACTAGACAACTGAAAAACATACTTTATTTTCTAAACATATAAATATTATAGATAAATTACTCTCAGACACAGAACAAAAATGATCGTTTTCATCACACAAACATTTGTCCTGGGTGGGAATCGAACCCACGACCCCCGGCATAGCAGTCAGGGTCACTAACCACTAGACTAACAGGCCAGTCAATTAAAAGTGTTAGGTATTAGATAAAAATAAATGAGACTGTATACTTATTGATACTCACTGATAACAAATAAATAAATAATACCTAGTACCTACCTACCTACTTTAACAGACAATTCTTTTTTTGTACATTTTATTCATTAAAATGAAGGAATTAATTTGAATTAAAGAATTACATGGAAGTTAAAAAAAGTAACATGAATAAAAATAAATTACACTTAGTTCTACCGCGGTTCTGTTCTAAAACTTAGGTTTTTTTTTTTAACCTCATGGTGAAACGCATAGAAAGAAAAAAAAAACGTTTATACCATTCCCCCTCGAAAAAGCTACTTTTGCTCACGGAAAACAGTGCGTAAAAGTAGTCTTTTACGCACTGTTTTGGTGTTTGAATTTAGAACACTTTAGTACATTCGACATCGACCGCGATGCTGGACAACCCCCTTGTTAATATGAATATTACCCTTAATTCAAACCATTGCTCCGATTTTAACGTCAGCTTGTTGGCGCAGTGACCGAGCGATTGGACTACTTCGCACCCACGTGTGTGTGGAGCAGACTTAGGTATTAAAAAAAACTTTATTTTGTTACGTTGAATATCTTTTATCGCTCAAATCTTTCTTTTTCTCGTAGTCATGGTATAAAGTATTGTGAATAAAACGGATTTAAATCGAGGGCCTAAATCACTCGCGTCGCTCAGGATTTAAATACTTGAATCACTCGCTTCGCTCGTGATTCAATCATCATGAGTCACTCCCTACGGTCGTGATTCAGTCATTAAAATCCTTCGCTTGCTCTTGATTCATATAATGGCCCTCGCTTTAAATCCGCTCTTTATTCAATCGTTGCAAAATATACTATTATTGGCACATAGCATGAGACCTAAAACTCTTATATTACTTGTTTACTACCTAGCTCGAGAACTGGTAATGTTGGAATATTGAACTTAATGTGAACACTAATGAGGTTTAAAATAAAACCACAGTTGCTTTTACTAAATCGATGTAACCAAACGATAGCGCGATCTAACTCGACGACAACGCCATCTATCGAGCATAGTGTTAAACTTTTTTCACTTTTATAAATTATTATGGTTTCGTTTCAAACATTACTACTTTAACCCAGCTTCGTCATGTTCTTGCACATACGACAAAAATAAAGTAGGTAGTTAAGAAAACGAAAACATTAAAAAAAAATCCTATTCAAATCTGAAATTGTCCACGGTCATCAGCATAGCAGTAAGCGCATCAGCTTTCCGATGCAAATAAAAGATAAACTATAAAAAAAAACCTAGAAAAAAAATGGAATAAAACTAAAAACAAGTGAAACACAAAAAAAGAAAAATTCTATGTTTACCTGGGGATCGAACCCATGGTCATCACCATGAAAGTCAAAGCATAAACAAATCGAGCTACCTTGTAGCGGAATCGCGCGGCGAAATTATGAACCATTTTTTTTTTCAATATTTTTGCGTTAAAATACGTTTTTCTCCTGTAGGTATACGCGCCAATTTTTTAATGAATAAAATTGAAATTGGAATGCGCCCGCCATTTTTAAAATGAACAGCATTTTAATTTATGCAATGAGATGTACATTTTGTGTTTTGTACGTACTTTTTCTATTGCTAAATTAAAAGATATAACGCATCGAAATTCGAGAATGGGGGCTGTGACATCCGAAGCAAGCGAAAATGCACTTACTTGTGACGTATATTGGCAATTTAAGAATTGTCGTGCCTTTGTCAATTAGGGTTTAAGTAAAGTATAAAACAAGAACAATATTCATTTGACCGACATTATGCTAACCGTCGACGTGTCCCACCTGCGGCTGTTTCACACTATCTTATTGGCTTTGCCGTAGTCGGGTAAAAATACATGTCAAATATTTATTGATTATCTGACTGAGACTTTAACAAACTTGCATGCATCTCACAAGTGATTTCTTGCAACTTGTAAATAGTCCAATCAACGAGGATGTTTGTTGTATGAAGACTTACGAAAAATTCCTCCGGCACTGAAATTTGGCATTCAGTCCAACATTTTTTTTCGAGAAGTAAGATGTTTTTTTACCAAAATGTGAAAATTGCTTTTCACTCTCTGCGAAAAATTCCTCAGCCTCAAATTCATTTTGTATATGTTTAAATGTATTACATAGTGAGAGTAGGGAAGTATCCAAATCCAAATCGATTTCAGTGTCACTCTAAATTAACTATTTACTTATTGCGAGCTAGTGAAAATTTGCCCTGCCGATTTTAATTTGTTAATGTCATATATAAATAATAATATGTGGATTCAGCAGTCATTGTGCCGATAGTCGTGTCGGTCCATGGCTTAATCGCCAAGAGCCTCGACCAACATCTCAGGAGGCTCTCGTTAGGCAGCTGGATCAAGGGCCAGATTCAGAGAGCAGTTCTTCTGGACACGACGCGCATTGTTCGGAGATTCCTTACTGTGGAGCCCTGACTGCCGGTAGCTTGGACCCTGTTCCCGATACCGGCGGGCCACTATTATTTATATTTTCAAAAGTTTTTTTTTTAGTTTTTGTAAAAATAATTAAAAATGTAGAACAATAAGGTAAAAAAATGAATAAAGGAAATAATAATAATAATAATTCATTTGAACAGTAAATTTTATCCTTAAATACATAAGTTTCTTAAGTAATCCAAAAAAAATCCTTTTCCGGTTCATTAGTTAGTGATTTTCGTAGAAGGAGATTATTTTTTAAAAAGGTGAACGCACTTATATACCCCACTTGAGTCTCACTCCACGATTATTATGATCATCAATCATTTTTGGGGTTACGCGTAGGATCTGAGCGATTAGCCGGCTCTATAGGTCGCGGCATTGAACAGACGTAAATGACAGGCAACATGTACATAAAAATAGTTCTTTTCCGTGGCTTGGTTTGTTCATTGTAGTGCTCACACAAGTGCTTTTTTTTTTTTTTTTTTTTTTTAGGTGGTAAAATCATCAAATGAGTCCTCCTGCCCTGGGTGGGGCGGAAGGGACTGTCAGACTCTTACTGACTAAAATCCACCCGTGTTCCTTCGGATGCCCTGTACGTTCCGGGGCCGCGGTAACCTGGGTTCAGAAAAAACCCGCGACCCCAGCAGGCATTTGGCGCGAAACACGACGCGCCACCAACCCGGGCTTGGTCCTCGGTCGGACGGCGAGCCACCCATTACTCACCGTCCGCAAGCCCGCTCTGCCGCTGTGCCCTCTGCTGATCAGAGGGACACGCGTTGGAGCGTCCACACGACAAGCTATTCGCATACGGGCAAAGACTCCTTAGGCACACAGAGCCTAAAGAAGAGTTTTTGCCCGCATCCCAGGGTGCACCGGCCCGAAAAACTGGTCTTCCCCCCGGACGTATCCGAGAGGGAACTCCAGTCCACGGGCGCACGTGGAGGTTTCCTGCCTTAGCACCCCTCACACAAGTGCTAGTAATCTAATTAGCAACATACATCATCAATAACGCATTTATGTTTTTTTGTTTCTAGCTAGGGTTGCAATAATGTTCTTAGGTCTGCGCCAGACACGTGCACACTTATTTGATCACATATGTGATCACATGTGTGGCAGGGGCAATAGGCTAGCTCGCAATTCGCACTTCTGTGTATTAGGCCGGCGCCAACCATGTGCACACTTATTTCACGATCACATAAGTGGTCAAATACCTATGTGGCACGGGCATTACAAATACGTCTAGATTCCCAAATAACGAGCAGGGGTAGCCCAATGGAATCGGCCTCGACTTGTTGGTCATGAGCAGGGGTGGCCCAGAGATACCTATGGGCCTCAACTTAGGTCGTGTGATCGAACCCAGCCAGGAGCATTACTTTGTAAAATTTATTTCATCACCGCTTTTCTCAAAACGATGAAGGAAATCATCGTGAGGAAACCGGCATGTCCTAGAACCAAATATTCGAGGGTACGGGACATCTATCAACCCGCACTGATCTGGGCCCGCGTGGTGGATTATAGCCCACTCCCTCTCACAGAGAGGAGGCCTGTGTCCCAACAGTGGGCACATTTACAGGCCGATGATGATGGGGATGACGAAGAAATACTCGCAGTAGCTTGAAAGATTGATAAAATCACAGGCAAAAACATTCATTTCAAGGAGGCCAGTTTTTTTTTTACATGGTAAAATCATCAAATGAGTCCTCCCACCCTGGGCAAGGCGGAAGGGACAGTCAGACTTGTACTGACTAAAATCAACGGTGTCCTTCAATAGCCCTTTATGTTCCGGAGTCAAGGTGATGGCGATCCCAGCAGGCTTTGGCCCTCTGAGAGGGCGCCCCGTCATTATGCTGAAGCTTTTTGAGGCGCGCGTGGAACACAACGTGCGCCGTCGACCCGGGCATGGTCCATGGTCGGACAGCGAGTTGCCCTTTACTCACCGCCCGCATGCCCGCGCCTACGGTGGCTGGAGATCGACTTGCGACGTCCGTCGCCGTGGGCGTCCACCACCGCGAGTGTGGCGGAGGGGGGACATTGTCCTCTCTCGCGTGGCGCGCCTCCTCCTTCGTGAGCATGACTGCTTCGCAGAAGGAGTCGACCGCTTCCCACTCCGTCTCGCCCCGCAGCATGGCCGCAACCAATGCCGGGCGCAAGAGATCTCCGCCTATCGCCGCCGTGCGTACACGTCGGTGCTCCGCCCAAGCGGGGCAATCCTGCACCGTATGCTCGACTGTATCCTTCGGGCGATCTTCGCAGTGGTGACACCCAGGCGTTTCCTCCTTTCTCATTAGACACAGGTACCGAAACATCAGTGACCGGTGAGGACCTGCGTCGGACGCCGTGACGCATATCCAGCCACTCCTCAAAGAGGGATCTTACCGCCGCTATTGCGGCGTGTCCGGGCACATTTGAAATTTCAGGAGGCCCACAAAAAATACCACATAAATATGGTGCTACAGTCCCAGTCACAAGACATAAAAATGTGAAAACATCGTAGGTCGACAACCAGTCAACCCCAGTTACGGAGTTGAAGTCAGTTGCTCAATGTAAAATAATGATATTCCGCTGCATCCAGTTCGACTGGAAATCTATGAAGATGGCTTTGTAGCAATGATGTTGCCATATTGATAGCTTTTAGCCGAGAGTAAAATTCCACTGCGAGCAGGAATCGTGTCTGCGTCCACGATTCCACGATTTATGAACTAAGCAATCGCAGTAAAGCGAAATCGAAAGAGAAATATTTCCGAAAAATAGTGTCACAGTTTGCAGAACTTCACGCGGGAAAGGCGGCGGTAATCACCTTATACCAAAAAAACAGTTTATGGAAACACACCCTGCTAGGTTTTATAGTCGCTAGACGAAGGAACCTTCCCACTAGATTCGATTTTACTGGGAAGGACTAGGGATGAATAAAATATTGCGAAATATTTTTGCATAAGTATTGGAATTGAAAGTCTTGAAAATTCTGAGAATTCCGGTTTACACGCTTTGCAGGTCTAACATAAATACCTGCTGGCTGTAGGTAGTCGTAAGTCGAAAATTATCCCACATTATAACTGAGAAAGGGATATTTTGTAACCTGTGGACATTTTGCGAAAGGTACATTTTGCGATTGAGCCATTCTAACATTGTTTTATGCTATCAAGGATTATAACTACATTTAAGATGTTGCTGACGGGATATATTATCTTCTGTGATGTATTGACTACTGCGCAGCGTGACCTGGGTTCGATCCCCGCAAGGAATAAATATTTGTATGACCTTCAATTAATTATTGCGGGTCTGGGTGTTGTTCCAAGTGTGTTTCTATGTTTGTAAATGCACCCACGTCACAAAAGCAATTCCCAGTGCCCCACACAACTCTTATAAACATCATCATCATCATCAGCCGGCAGACGTCCACTGCTGAACATAGGCCTCCCCCTTAGACCGCCACGCCGAACGACAATTCGCCACAAGCATCCATCGGTTGCTCGCGACTCTCACGATGTCGTCGGTCCACCTCGTGGGAGGCCTACCTACGCTGCGTTTTCCGGTCCGTGGTCGCCACTCGAGAACCTTTCTTCCCCATCGGTTGTCATCGGTTGATTTATAAACCTACTCCAAATATTATAATGTTTTTGGTAATCCATCTTCCATAAGCCCTTGAAGTCATAAATAAAGAGCGTAGCCACAGAGAGTATTATCCATAATATTCTAATAATTTTCCGTAAATACACGTGCGTAAAAAGCGTTATGAAAATACGTTCATTTTGCGCATAGCCAATGTGTGGAATACCCTGCCAAAGTCTGTGTCTCCTGATAGCTACAACCTAGGATCTGTACGTCAAGAGTTACTTCTAGTCTTGACCTTCAGAGTGCTTCACAGTTGACCACATTTTCGCTTACCGTCAGGCGAGATAGTGGTCAAAGCCTATAACAAAAAGAAAAACATATTATGGTTTTATTATACGGCGTTATTAATGACCTTTATTGGACTCCAATGACCTGATCCAGCTAATAGATTAATTTATCCTTGTTGTACACTAAAAGCGTTGGCTAAACGATGTTTTTATTTCTTGTCTTTAAAGCCGCAGTACCAATAATATACGAAGTGTAAAACCAAATGCGCAAAACTTCTCGTGGGGTAACTCAGCCCATGTTACTGAACTATTTTTGTACTAAGACCTCCGGAAATTCGCAAAATAAAGATTTTTCATATACATGGACAAGATCAATTTCTCATTTTGCATGAAAAATCTTTTTTCATCCCCCCATCTCGATCTTGTTGTCATGTTATGTCAAACCAAGATAAAAATAAGTAACTTTGAAACCTACTACCTAAGTATTATTAGTTTTAATTTAAAAATTCTGTGCAATTATAATGTATTAGTTAATACCTAAACTGAAATAAAAGCCTATCTTGTGTTTGTGCTATGTACATCTGTTTTTTTTTGTTTTTGAATTTAGTCATTTCCTCGCTGAGGTGGGATGAAAAGTTACGTGTTGCACTCGAGTGCAAAGATTTTTCACCTTGTGCTCTTTTGATTCCCTCGCTATCACTCATGATTCTAATTTTGAATCACTCGTTGCACTCGTGATTCAATTTTAGAATCATTCGCTTGCTCGGTCATCAAACATGAGCACGCGGTTAAAAATCAGCTTTGCACTCTTGTATAACAAATAACTATTTTTGTGAATTTACAAAAGTCTTAAAATAAATATTGTTCAGTAACATGGGCTGAGTTACCCCACGGGAGGTTTTGCGCATTTGGTGTTACAAGTTGTATATACCAGTTAAGGCAAACAGTAGAAATCTAGGGGGCTAAAGAGAGTACAGCACACACCTGGTAAGGAATCCCATTTGACAAATGAGACTATAAGAAAGCCATAAATATTATTAACACATTCTCAACTACATGTTTTATAAAGTGATAAAGAATCTAATGGGAGTGACCCTTCGCGAGGGATCCGCGAGTTCCCAAGCCATCTGGTTATTTATTTATGGATCTTGAAATGGACCGCGAGAAGTCGTAAATAATAAGTTACATTGATCGGAAAAAATTGGTCAGTCCCAAATGTAGACCAAAATGTTTTAGAACGGTATTTTTTTCAACTTGTATGAAATGTAGCGCAAAATGTTTTTCAATGGACTTCAAAAAGAAACTTATTTTTATGTTAACACCAAACCACATAAATAAATATTTATTTCTAAATAAATAAAGAGCCTCATTTTCACACGAAAAAGAAAAATCTAGAAATTAAAAAATACTCTCCCCAATGTACATACAAAAAAGTACCACACGTATATTATAAATTGTTGAATTTCTTCTTTGAAAATGTTCACACTGAAACTTCGATATCACCAAACCATGATCTATATTATCAGCCTATTGCCGTCCACTGCTGAACGAAACCTCCAAAGAGCGTCAACCATCCCGGTCCTGGGCAGCCCGCATCCATCCGCTGCCAGCCACCTTCCCTCAATTATCTACCCATCTTGCAGCAGGGCGTCCTACACTATGTTTGCCCATTCGTGGTCTCCACTCTAGCACATGTTTGCTCCATCTGCCGTCTGTCCGTGAACCATGATCATCATGCTATTCAAGGTCACTTTTTAACATCACAGGTCATTAGTGACCACAATTAACATTATTTTACGTACATAGATACATTAGGAAAAAATACATATTGCTCGAACAAATAGGGACACAATTAAACGCCAAACTACACAAAACTATACATATTAATCATCCTCAGAAACATCAACGTCCGACTACATCCCTCCCTGCTTAAGCATTCTTTTATGCTATCAGGAAGGTCACACAAACGTTTCTAATTATCAAAGGCTGAACATTCAATTAAAAGATGATGATCAGTTAAATCAAATCCACACTTGCATTTATTTCTGTCAGTTTTAGTTGTTTAATGAATTTGGGTCATATTTGTGTGTCCAATACGTAATCTGGTAACAACTGTTTGATCTTTTCTAGATGTAAAAGAAATGGGGGATTTTTGAAAAATAGAATTTCTAATCTTCTTAAATATAAATCTCGTGTCACAATGTTTGCCCTCAATGGACTCCTAAACTACTTAACCGATTATAATAAAATTCGCACACCATGTGCAGTTCGATCCAACTTGAGAGATAGGATAGTTTAAATCTCAAATTTTAGACCGGGTCCTCCACCCGTGCGAAGCCGGGACGGGCCGCTAGTACCTATATATTTTACAATAAACTTTTATTTATAGTGAATTTGATTTTAATGAGGAATCTGTATATTTATAGCTATAGCTCTGCTTTGAGTATAAGACATACCTGCCAATGTTTGCACGGTCTCAAATTCCGCCCTCATGATCGATCATCACTGAACATTAATTATTTTGTAAATATGTTTTTCGGATATTGTCATACAACACTGTCATACATTATAATGCCTTCTCGACTATCCCTCGAGGATTAAGCAGAATATTAACTTTATTAATGAGGACTGATTAAAAGCAGAATGAAAAAAAACTCACATTTTTGTAGATAAAAAAATAAGAAAATGTTAATTTGTTTCATGTTTTCTTCAATTGTAAAGGGACGGGAAACTTTTACTGATAAAACAAGCATTTTAAATATTTCGTGCTTATGATCAGGAATGTATAAATAATCCTCAAAAAAAGTTTTATTTATTACAAGCTTTAGTTTAGTTTTCAAATCTTGTAAGTTAAATTTGATCCACCTGCTTCCCGATTTCTGATTCAGCTGAAATTTTGCACGTATATTATTATGTACATCGACGTATATTATGATTACATGGAGCTGATCTGATGATGGAGATGGTGGGTGGCCATAAGAATTCTGCAATGAAACCCATTTTTGTATTTCCAAACATTCACATTGTAAGGATTATTAAGTTTCTACAGTATGCGGCTTTCACGAAAAAAAAGTTAACGAACTGAATCAAACAGGAAATCAAGCGTGCTCAAATCTGCCAAGCCTATTTTCAGCTACATAAATCATCATCATCATCCGCTGGAAGACGTCCACTGCTGAACATAGACCTCCCCTACGACCGCCACGCCGAACGACAATTCGCCACTTGCATCCATCGGTTGCCCGCGACTCTCACGATGTTGTCGGTCCACCTATTGGAGGGCCTACCTACGCTGCATCTTCCGTCTGTCTCGCCACTAGAGAACTTTTCTTCCCCATCGGTTGTCAGTTCTACGAGCGATGTGGCCTGCCCATTACCACTTCAACTTGCAAATTTTAAGAGCTATGTCGGTAACTCTGGTTCTTCTGGTGTTTTGGATTTTATCCCGCAAAAAAACTCCGAGCATAGCTCTTTCCATTACTTAAATACGTAGCCGAAAATAGCCTAGGCAGATTTGAGCTCGTTTCATTTAAATTCCCAACAGATTTGCAACACATCCTCCATATCATTTCGCCCCTTATTACCATCGCTTTGTGTCATAATCAGCTGTATTGACGTGTGTTCAGTTGATTGTCATCAAGCATCGGATTTCGGCGGACACGAGAATGGACTATTAATGACGTCATTCGATCAATTGTCGGCGAAATTAACGCAATTTACGATTCTGTTTGACGGGAGAAATATTGATCAACATTGTTGCAATTTGATATTCTAGTAATTATTTATTGTTGATTAATATTTGTGCGTTGATTAATAGTTGAGTGTATTAATATTTGGTGTGGAACAGCCAAAATAGTTGTTTCGAAATGGATGTTTTAATCAATGAGCTGACTGGTTGACTGACTGATCGATCAACTCACAGCTAAGACCACTAGGTCTAAGAGCATGATATTTTGTAAGTCCATGACAAAAGAGGGGTTTACTTAGAACTTCGACTGTATACTCCTACTTACGAGTATCTACCAAATTTATATAATACCTATTTGTAGAAGCAAGAATCCCTCACAGGTCCATACTAAGACGGACGGTTCCCTTTATTTTCTTCTGCAGCAACCGCCACTTTAAAACTTCCCCTTATAAACTCTCTCTTATTTATCCATTCTTGTCACTCCACATATACGTCTCAACATCCTCATCTCCTCTACATGCAATCTTTTCCATAAATTAACGACTCATCATGCATCATCATTATATCAGCCGTAAGACAACCACTGCTGAACTTAGGCCTCCACTTTAGACTTCCAATAGGACCGGTTGTAAGCGGCCTGCATCCAGCATGATCCTGTGGCCTTCATAAGATCGTCTGTGGGTGTACGTCCTATGATGCGCTTGCCGGTGCATGGTCTCCACTTGAGAACCTTACGGCCCCATCGGCCATCAGTTCTGCGTGCTATATGGCCGGCCCACTGCCATTTCAACTTGCTAATTCGATGGGCTATGTCGTTAACTTTGGTTCGTCTGCGAATCTCCTCATTTCTGAGTCAATCGCGCAGAGAGACTCCGAACATAGCCCTCTCCATAGCTCGTTGGACTATACTGAGCTTACTAATGAGGTCTATAGTAAAGGACCACGTTTCGGCACCATACGAATACGTCATAAATTAAAGACTACTGTCACGAAAATATAAGGTTTTCCCGTGAGTGCGGCCCCACTCGAGTGCTACATTTCACAACAAAAAACTCTGTACTGATTTTGTACAGCCGAAATCAAAATGAAACAAACAAAGAACAATGGCATAATCCTATTGCCATTCATATAAATATCAAACCAATTGACGAGGCGGTACTAAAGCCGTTGTTCACACAATAACTCAATTATATGGGTCAGCAAAATAATGGTATCCACGTGCCTTTGAACAACGAATTGCGTTCACATATGAATACCTGCCAATGACCTTCATGAAAGACAATGGCAAATGTCATTTGAAATGGACTTGGGCCTTAAAAGTAGCGAATGAATGACTGTTAAAATAAATTTTGCTATCTGAGGTGTAAAAAATTTCAATTACTCGCGGGACTATTTTATCAAGTAACTTTGATTCTGAAACGTAAAGGACTATTGAAGGACCTTTCGCCCCGCCCTACTCTATAGTGTTAAAATCATCAAATACTCATTTTTGTTATTAACTGGAACTTGGAACTCTTACTGAAATACTTACAGTAAGTTCAAAATATTATTCTCTGTACAAGCTAAAATTTGAAGTAAAATTATTACAAGAGACTGTAAAAGCTACTGGGCGTCAAAAAAAATCATTCACTTCGCTGTCAAAATGGAAAAGTGCCCAGAATCCTTAAGATGAATATACAGTATTGTGCTTTACAGCGTATTTCCAGTATTTACAGCGTTTCTTGTAAAACTGGAACAGCACCTCTAGTGTGCGAAGAAAGAATTAATTATTTCCTTGAAATTAATGTCAAAATTCTAGTTTACTTTACGTCACAATAACTGATAAAAATAAATTAAAAATTTTAAAAACCCAAATACGTCGCGTTGGGGGACTGCTCCAAATTATTCATCATCTCCTGTTTTTTGCAGTCCCCCAACGCGACGTATTTTTATTATTTTTTACTTTTTCAAGGGAACTTGGTTTTTGTGTCGGTGGTTTTTAAAATTTTTAATTTATTTTTTATTTTATACTTTTTATAGGTACATACCTATATATATTTTTTTTGTTGCAGAGAGTACTCCCGATCATCAATATTCCCTTTCAGTACGCTTTCATTTGATACCCAACTCGAGTATTTTGCAGACCCTCGGTTACCTTTCTCCACTTTCACCCCCATAACTTCTAAACGGCTCAACCGATTTTCATCAAACATGTCTAAGAACACTCGCAGGTAAGTTACCTTTCATACAAAAAAAAACTAAATTGAAATCGCTTCATCCGTTCGGGCTCTATGATGCCACAGACAGACAGACAGACACGTCAAACTTATAACACCCCTCTTTTTCCGTCGGGGGTTAAAAATTCATGATAAGGCCTCAGAATGCTGGCAGCATTGTCACGCTGGATGTCATGCATTCTGATACTTTGGCAAAGAAATTGGCCAGCCCTCTGGTCACACGAATCACCGACTATACACTTAGCAATGTAAATGGAAGAAGAGTAGAGTAAGATTTTTATACGCAATAACGCCTGCGTCGCGTCTTCGCAAAGACGCCTAGTTGGTTAAGGCGTCTGGAGTACCTATCCAGAAGACGCAGGTTCGAATCCTGCTCGCAGCTCATTTTTTTATTTCCTTGAAAAATATCTTTGAGTAGAGTAAGAGTCTGAGAATCCCATCCACTTCATTTTCTACCTTATTCCTTTTACTTTTAAACATGAAAATCCTACGTAACGCTAACAAGAAAACCACACATTTCAAAGCCCACCACAGAAAAGCATGCAAATTATATTGTTGTTTTACCCTTTCCGTAAAATTGGGTTTGGTTTCATACTGTGTGTGGTTTGCGGTCCTAATAATTTTTTTTCTTGTATAAATATACGCATAACATTAAAAGAGATGTTATCATGTTGTTTTCGTTGTATTTTCTGTGTAATACGTCAACGTCTTTTTGACATTTGTAAGGGTGTAAGTTAACTGTAATCAATAATCGGGGTGACATATTCTGTATAGAAAAAAAAAACCGTAAATAAATAAAGATTTAAAAAAAAAGGGTGAGGCCAAACGAGCGTAATTTTTGAGTCATGAGTCGTAGAATTTCGGTAGCTTTCATACAAAACAAAAGACGACTCTCTCGCGACGCACAAAGCGACCCAAATTCTGCGACTCACGACTCAAAAATTACGCTCGTTTGGCCTCACTTTTTTAACTTGATTTGAAATATGAAATAGGTATGACATGTTAGTTTTACTAGAAGTCAGGTACTGGGTTTGTATAATTTGGGTATGCCGTCTGATTCAATAAATCTGTGCCACTCAGTCTAACTCCGAGCGAAGTAGGGTTCGCTTGGTTTTATGAATTAATAAACAAACATTAAGATTGATATTATAAAGAATTGAAATCTCTCAAAAATTGAGAGAGTAAGCAATGCTTTTAAATAATTTTGTTAGTGCTCGTCCAGTATCATATGAGCGACTCGCTGTCTGACCATGGACCATGCCCGGGTCGACGGCGCGTTGTGTTCCACGCCCGCCTTATCACAAAGAGTATCAGCATAATGACGGTCCCCCCCTTTAGAGGGCCAAAGCCTTTCGGGATCGCGGGCTCTATCTCATTAGCGTGACCCTCGAACGTAAAGGGCTATTGAAGGAAACCGTGGACGTCAGTCAGTAAGAGTCTGACAATCCCTCGCGCCCTGCCCTGGGTAGGAGGACTAATTTCATGATTTTACTAAGTAAAAAAATCTGCTTGTCCAGTGTTCCAAATCCAACCAAAAAGTAATAGCAACATAATTATTGTCTCTTGAACGTTATTTTGCTTCTATTGTCAAAGTCTGTATAGTCGAAAGACTTCTTCTGTTATTTGTATTTTACCGTACATCATACTTGAAGTTTGTACGGTGGCGTTCATGACATATAATATAATATAACTAGATGAAAACCCGGCTTCACTCGGGTGAAACGTGTGTCATACATAATACACATCTAGGTACTAAATGTAGGTGTCACGGTAACTCATAAGTCCCACGACCGCGGCAGGCTTTGGCCCTCAAAGGTGCCCACCAGTCTTTGAGGCGCGCGTGGAACACACGGACGGGCCGTCGACCCGGGCATGTTCCATGATCAGAGAGCGAGTTGCCCATTACTCGCCGCCCGCATGCCCGCGCCTGTTGGCTGGAGATCGTCCTGCGACGTCCAGCGCGTCTACCACTGCGGCTGGGTCGTGAGGTGCAATCCTGCACCGTATGCTCCACTGTGTCCTGCGGGCGATCCACACAGTGGTGACACCCAGGCATTTCCTCAGGTACCTCCACACCCGGAACTTCCGTGTCCGGTGAGGATCTGCGTCAGGCGGTAGGTCAAGACGCGATGGCTATCTAACCATTCCTCAAACCTTACCGGTGGTCTTACCGCTGCCATCGCGGCGTGCCGGGACCTCTGTTGCGACAGTCGCTCCCTCCATATTATCGCACTGAGATCGCGCCGGAGATCTTCCCGCCGCACTAAACTTGTCGAGGCAGGGGAGATTACAGTTTATAGGTTTTTCTAAGGAGGTTTAGTAACTACATAATACACCACATGACACTGGCCGAAAATAAAGAGAAAAAATAAAAACTTCTCAACATGGTAACCGATGTCAAAAATGGAAATGGAAATGTCAGAAAACCATTACAATTTTACAAAATACTCTACAATCCGAATTTTGCGGATATATGTTGTCGACTCGAAATCTCTATTTTTTAATGTTTTATTTTTCAGGTTAGCTTTCGATCGAGTCTACCGTAACCCTGCACGAAATTATTAATATAGATATTAATATTTTCCATATAATGGAAAGTAAGAAAGGCCTATAGTGCATGAACGAGGAACTATTTTTAACGTGAAAGTCGTGCTTGGGTTTCAGTACATTTGATATGCAGCTTCTATTTATTTAAACTTTATGCACATACTCGTACAAAGGCGGACTATGCCATAGGCATTCTCTGACAGTCTACCTTAGGGTGATGCAGAGAAAAGAAAAAGTAGGTGTAGCATAAAAAACATTGCTTTTGCCATGCCAAACGCGTGGTAGTTTAATGTTTTGATTTTTTAAACTTAATTTGGCTAATATTATAAAATACTAGCGGTTCGCCCGCGACTTCGTCCGCGCGTATTTCGAACTTTGCGTCTGTGTATTTCTACTCCCGGCCACCTTCTTAAAAAGAACAAACCCATGCAAAATATGTGACTCCTAACTATACAAAACAACCCCTTTTTTATCGTGCTCTCCGTGTATCTCAAAATGACTCCCACCCAGAGCGGGACTGTCAGATACGTACTGACTAAAATCCACGGTGATCCTTCAATATTCCTTTACGTTCGGGGTCAGGGTTACCTTATGAGACAGTCCCACGACCTCGGCAAGCTTTGGCCCTCTAAGAGGGGGCCCCATCATTTTGCTGACAGCTCTTTGAGGTGCGCATGGAACACGATGCGCCGTCGACACGGGCAAGGTCCATGATGATGAAAATTTGAGACTCCTAACACAACACTAACGTAGCGCAAACGCCATCCAGACGTCATTTGCAAGCGGCCGTTAACAAATGGCGTCCTGTTGGCGCTTGCGCTACGCGCTATTTTGTTAAGTTTGCCATAAGTTTGTGATTTCTAATCATACCTCTCGTCCCCCTACTCCTTCTCAATTAACTTCAACTTTGCTTAAACTTAAAAAGAGATACAATGTTTGCTTTACGAATTCAAATTACACTTGACAAATACGAACCGCCGAAATTCAAATTACCAAAACTCAATTCCAAAGTACAGAATCTCACATAATCACAAACAGAACCCTAGGTACTGCACAGGTGTCCTCTACCAAGTCAAGTTTGTCTAAACCTGGAGCTTCCTCCTCGCAATCAACGTGTATTGTGCACCATACATAAGATTTGATCTTACATCTTAAGGTCTATGCACATGCACATGGCCACGATTTTACTTTCAGTAAGTCAGAGATTGTCTATTTTCAAATGATATTTTATCCTATGCTGCCCCAGGAATGGGTGTAACCCCGTGCTCTGTTTTTCGCATTACCAAAAACAGAGCGCGATCTATGTCCATTTTTTCAACATTTTTTGTATCTGTCCCGGGGTTCTTATATTTTTACGTATTTTACTTATGGCTCTATAGAGGTGACCCCGTAAGTATAGTGACAGTTCCTTCATTGAAGCGTATGTGGATCACGACAAACTGTCGATCCGGGGCCTTGTTCTTAATCAAACGGCGAGCTACCCATTACTTGCCACTTGCAAGCCTGCGCCTTTTGGGGACCGGAGATCGCTCAGCATTTCTGAGCGCCTTGGACATCTTCCGATCACTCGCAATACTCAGAAGGTGATGTTTACTATAAGGCTTTGCCCGCATCCCAGGGTGCACCAGCCCGAAAAACTGGTCTTCCCCCCGGACGTATCCGAGAGGGAACTCCAGTCCACGGGCGCACGTGGAGGTTTCCTGTCTTAGTACCCCGTCCACTGTAAGGGTTGTATTTCTTTTCACGCACTTAAGAAGTGCGCGTACTAAGCTGGTATCACATTTTCCTCTGTGTCCACCGACAATACCGTGCGTAAACTTTAGTTAGCATTCAGTGCAGCACGTTTGTTCGTGAACATGTTCAATGAACTAATCTTAGCAATGTGTGCAAACAATAACAAGTCCAACACAGTGAACATTTATAATGTTCGCGCACAATTTGTTCGTGTTAACTTAAGTGATGCGACCCGAGCCAACGTTGTGCCACTGACTGTGCCGCACAGTACCGCACACCGATGAAATCGTTTCTTAAGATTAATTAACCAACCTTATAAAGACATAACTCAATGTGAATGGCTCCTAAGTTGCACTTACCGTTACTTGGCAGAAGGTGAAGTACTTGGTCGTGTGAACTGTCCCTGAAGTGAAGCGGCTAAGTCCAGGTATGTTGTCGACAAAGTTAAGGAGAGCGAGCTAACTTAGGTGTTGGTGAATTTAGTTGAATTTGGACATTTTGAAAAAATAATGCAAGTGAGGGTGTGTTGTGTTACTTTATCACAATAGTCGAAGGTAAGGCGAATTAATTTGTGTAATTTATTTCATCACCACTGCTCTCAAAACGGTGAAGGAAAACATCGTGAGGAAACCGGAATATCCTAGAACCAAAAATTCGAAGATGTGTGACATCTAGCGATTATGGCCCACTCCCTCTCTCAGAGAGGAGGCCTGTGTCCCAGCAGTGGGAACATTATAGTCTGAGGATGATGAGTCGAAGGTTTATGTTTTGATAGATTGGGGTAGGTTGACCTGCTGTTGTCTGTACAATAACAAGAAATAACATAACATTGTGCAAAAAAGAAAATCTCCTTCCAAAATAATAATTACCAAAACTGGAAGCCTCTCGTTTTACTAATATCAATGTTTTAATTAAGATTATACAACATTTTAAAGTACACACGTAACAACAACATTTTCATAACATAATCAACATTTTAATTAAATATAATCCTACTTACTCAAAGCTGGTCTAATTAAAAGGAACATTTTGGCGTGTGCTTTCATTTTTAATTTTCCTTTAGAATTTGTGTTTTTAAAGCCTTGCTTCTGATTAAAATCACAAACTGGAGCGCTAGAGTATATAATAGCTAGAGTATCTTGGAGTTTGTGAGTAGAAATCTTTTGGAAAAAGAAAGTTTGCCGTATATGATTATGTGACTGCTTGTCATGTCATTATCTGCCTAGCCTTTTCCCAACTATATTAGGGTCGGCTTCCAGTCAAACCAGATTCAGCTGGATATCAGTATTTTACATGGAGCGACTGCCTGTCGGACCTCCACAACCCAGTAACTAGGCAATACCATACCCCAAGGTAAGACTGGTTGTCAGATTTTAGAGCTTCTGACTAACAGTAACGACTGTCAAAGATTTACAAATGACAGCTGGGACCAACGGCTTTACGTGCTTTCCGAGGCACGGACGAAACTCGCTATGACAGATGGTCACCCATCCACAGACCAACCTCGGCAAGCGCGGCTTAACCCGGTAGATCGGTCTGTGCGGCTGTAATTATTTAGCCACGAGCTCCTCGACCGTTTGTCATGTATCCTTGTATTAATAACAGAATACGTTATTTATTTTAAAAAACACCATGAGACTTCGAGCGCCTAAATCACGTTAACCTTGTGATAAATAGCTCTTTAAAATACCCATTCCTTTATTTCAATAGCAGCAAAAACCATTGACTAGAGTTGATTTCTAAAGAAACATTTCTACAAGTTAGCCTTATCAGCACATGTGTTCGCAATAAACCAATCCGGACGAACACTCAATCATCATCATCATCATCATCATCATCATCAGCCTATAACGTTCCCACTGCTGGGACACAGGCCTCCTCTCTTGTGAGAGGGAGCTGGCCATAATCCACCACGCGGGCCCAGTGCGGATTGGCAGATGTCACATGTCTTCGAATTTGATGGTTCTAGGACATGCCGGTTTCCTCACGATGTTTTCCTTCACCGTTTTGAGAGCAGTGGTGATGAAATAAATTACACAAAGTAATGCGCCAAGCTGGGTTCGAACCCACGACCTACTTACTACTCGTAAGTCGGGACCGATACCACTGGGCCACCACTGCTCTACTCTCTGAACACTCAATAGGACCTCTTAAACAATTTTAAGTTATGAATTCGTAGAAGGTTAGAAATATTTCACCCACTAATATTAAAAGGCCACAACACCTGGCAATACTACCCGACGCTCAGAGCGTCTCCCGCAGCGGATGCTGCCTGAGGAGGAGAATCGCCTCTCAAGTGGGCCAAGAAAATAACTAACAAATAAAATAAAAACTTTCCTACAAAAAAAAAAACATAAGCAATGCAAAGGTTGTAAGTGATAACATTTATTTGCTTAACTAATGTTACTATTTAAAAATAAACAAAAAGGGCACTCCGTTTACCCCTGCAGTAAACAATGCTATGAAGATAACATTCTACACTAAGCGCGCGAGTTGAATGCAGAGCTTAGGAATGCGGTAGTGCTGTTGACAAGGATGGCAAAGTACTACACTGCAGGCGCGTGAGGTAGGGCGTGCGGGTAGCGGGGGGCTCTTCACCTCAGACCCCGACTGCATTCAACTCGCGCGCTATCTGTAGAAGACATACAGTAAGAAAACCAATATTCACTTGTCCTCATCTTGTTAAAGAATCCATCATGTTTATGACTCCTTACTTCGCTGGGTGGTGGGTCTGCCATCAAACTTCAAGTTTGTAGTAAAAGTAAATTGAAAATGGCGGTTTCATCTATGTTGCGCCACTCGTGACCTTGTTCAATGTATTTTTAGAATATGTGTGTGTTATTGGCTGTATATTGGGATCTAGCTGCTGCTTGTGGCTTCACTCGCTATAACTTAGAAAATTAACACACGGGAAGATATAATAAGGATAAAATCTAGCCTTAGTGTAAATTCAGATTTTAAACTATCTGTGTTCCAAATTTTATTCAGATCCGTTCAGTAGTTTTCATGTGAAAGAGTAACAAACATCATCTATCCTCGCAAAGCATTGGCATTTATAGTATTAAGGTAAGATGTTGATGACATCTTTTACATAAAAATCAATTGCTGTTCGTTAGTTTCTGCTGGACTGATTTCGCTGATTTTGGTTTTGAATTATTTGTGGAAGTCCAGGGAAGGTCTAAAAGGTTTTTTTTTTTTTCTGAGGCGGTACGAAGTTTGCCGGGTTAGCTAATAGGAAAGGAGCAGTGGTAATGACTCCGACCTATGAGTTTCCAGGTTAGAACCCTAGAAAATTCTTGATGATAAACTCAATAACACTTTGGCCGACATAGGAATCGAAGAAGGACCTCTTGCTCATCTCAAAACACTAATTTCTAAAAATGGTTTTTGTGGAAAGAAAAATTCAGTTGCAAGTGGGATTCGAACCCGGGGCTTCTGGATAAGTACTCCAGACGCCTTAACCAACTAGGCCATTGTAACTTCCACTTGCAAGCTGAAATTCTCTGTTCAACGTTTTTGGTAAAGGTGACTAATTTTTAACTAAAAACTCCTAGAAAAGATATTGCACATACCACATGTCCAAAATGTTCCATGTTTTACACAATAACGCAACTTAACACGTACTAAAAATAAAATAGGACACTGTATTACCAAAGATTCAATTTTGGTTTCTTCTCAATGTACAATTTTATCTCAATTCACAGGGCAGACTTTTCCAAAGACGTCGATCGACTTAAGGCACCACATACCCAAAACTTATCATCCGTAAGAATAGTAAAGGGGCAATTGTAGCCACAATCTGGCAGTTTACACGCACGAAGTTCAAACTCGTAAAACTAAACGAGGAGACCTACCACTTAACATAGGCTTTGAGGTTAAGGGTTGTCGATTTTGAGTTTATTTTAGCTTAGTGTCAACTGTTGTTTGTTCAACTGGTATAGTGACATAATTTTTAATCTACATCAAAGTCCCAATTAAGCCTTATGATTGGTCCTTCGAGCCGGATTAATCATTAAGATCGTTAGGGGCTTTTTTATAAAAAACTAGCGGCCTATCCCGGCTTTGCACGGGCGGAAGACCCGGTCCCGATGGTTACAAACACAACATAAAAAGAATTAGCCGAATCGGTCCAGCCGTTTTCGAGTTATGAGCTTAGCAACACATTTAGCGATCCATTTTTATATTATATATATATATATATATGTATATATAACAAGAAGATAGAAGATGTGAACTGTACACTACAGGTTTAATACTATAATAATTGACAGATCGAGTGGTAAATTATGTGCTGGTAGTGAGATGGCCCACGTGGCCACCTCACCACCAGCGCTTACGCAGCCGTACATTCCGTTCATCATCGCCGAGCGGCCTCCATCGGCCTTTCATTTTTCTCGACCCAGAGTTACTGGTCATTAGTTTCTCCATCTGTAATCTAACGGCTCAGCAATCCTACAGACGGTGATTAGCTTTACCTGGAGGGGTATTACACATTTTAAAACCAGGCTTGTTCCAGTGAGAGAACGAGATGGCGCTAAATTACTTATATAGCTGTGTCACTTTTATTCACTGGAATAAGCCTGGTTTAAAGACGTTGTAATATCCCCCCAGGGCCGCTTGGGTAGCGACTGCTATCTTGTTGGTGTTCAAATTGGTTTTTACTGTTTCGTCGGTGTAAGTGTTACAGTTCCTTCTGGGTTAGCTCGATACATCCTTGGTCTTATTTTTGCTAAGCTAGATTGAAGCAAAAAAACAAACCCATTTTCAATAAAAAGCAGTTAATCATCATCTTCGTATAACATAGGCCTCTCTCTCAGACCGCTACGCCGAACCACAATTCGCCACTTTCATCAATTGCCCGCAACTCTCAACCCGAATAAACAGTTGGAGTAGTGAAACTATCCAGAAATTAAAAACTACTGTTTGCCATCCCTAACTAAGCTTCAGCATCACTTACAGCTATCCCCCATACAATTTAATGACAACGTTTTCAATTTCTCAAATGGTATACAGAGTGGGTTTTCAAATGCCTGTAACGTTTCTAAAACATCCTTGAACTTGAGAATTTTGTGTCGTAAGGGCTCGGACTAGATAATAATTTCTCATGCACAGGACGGGAATAAACGAGTCTCGTAAAAAAACGCATCCCTATTACGTCACAGTAACCTCCTTTTTTTTTTTTTTAGCGTGGTAAAATCATCAAATGAGACCTCCAACCCCGGGCAGGGTGGGAGGTACTGTCAGACTTGTACTGACTAAAATCCACGGTGTCCTTCAGTAGCCCTTTATGTTCCGGGGTCACGGTAAAAGAAATAAGTCCCGCGACCCCGGCAGGCTTTGGCCCTCTGAGAGGGGGCCCCGTCATTTTGCTGACAGCTCTTTGAGGCGCGCGTGGAACACGACGCGCCGTCGACCTGGGCATGGTCCATGGTCGGACAGCGAGTTGCCCTTTACTCGCTGTCCACATGCCCGCGCCTACAGTGGCCGGAGATTGTCTTGCGACAGTAACCTATTTGGATACAAACATTGCATAAGCAGAAAATAATTTGTGAATAGTTTTGATTTGGATTAACGTATGGCGGATATACCAAAACTTCCTTTACACAGTTGTAGACTTGCAAAGGTAAGGGGTTGGTCACGGGACAAAACTGCTACCGTGGCCACGGATATAAAGATATTGGAACGGGGTGAATGGCATAGAAAAGACCACCACTCCGCTGCCTCTGTCCCGACGACGACAAAGACCACGTGCTGATAATGGCACCTGAGCTACTTACACCTTATCTATGTGACATTACGCTCCTGTCTAAACTTTTCGCAGGTGCCAGATGCCCTTAATGGAATACCTCCCGTCAACGGGGCATATTGAGAAAATGATAATGATAATTCTAGGCTACCAATAACTCGACTGGCCGTTTGGTGTAGTGGTTAGTGACCCTGACTACTATGCCGGGGGTCGTGGGTTCGATTCCCACCCAGGACAAATGTTTGTGTGATGAGCATGATCATTTGTTCTGTGTCTGGGTGTAATATATCTATAATATGTATGTATTTAGAAATATATAAGTATGTTTATCAATTGTCTAGTACCCATAACACAAGCTCTGCTTAGCTTGGGACTAGTTGTGAAAATATTATTATAATAAGGTATTCCTGTGGGATAATTTCTAAACACAATGTGGGCTTAACCGTGGGTAGGTGTGTAAGTTGTGTAAGTTTAACTTGTCAGAACGTGCGTGATTTACAGATAGAAAAACCCGAAAACTAACTTATTACTTTACTCTAGATTTATTCTTTATCCCACTCCCGAAGACGTTTTTAACTTTTCAACTCAAATAATGGATGGCTAGGATTCTACCTCTTGAAAAGAATTGGCCTAATCTTTGAAGAATTTCGATAAAATACGATTATCTTTCACAAAGGCATTTTTAAGTTAATTTTAAGAGTGTCTATTACTTCGAAATTTACGAGGTACTGTAGACCCCACATCAGTGTTAACGATACCAATACGAGCTGGACTCTTATTCTTTCGGAACTCCGCATTACACAAGACCAGCATGTGGTCCGACTGTTAGCACTGATGTGCGTTCTATTGGACCTCCTAAGTGGTTTCAAGACTTTTTGAGGAATAATTGAGTTAATCAAGTTCGCAGACAATATTGATTGATATAAATAGGATAATGTACTAGCAAATATGTATTGGCCCTTTCTGTAACCCAACTGAAGTAACATTATAGGCTGAATTATGACCTTTGTAAAGATTATCTAACTTCATCATCATCATCGTCATCATCAGCCTATTATGTTCCCACTGCTGGGACACCGGCCTCCTCTCTGTGAGAGGGAGTGGGCCATAATTCACCACGCGGGCCTAGTGCGGGTTGGTAGATGTCACAGTCATGTCTTCGAATTTTTGTTTCTAGGACATGCCGGTTTCCTCACGATGTTTTCCTTCACCGTTTTGAGAGCAGTGGTGATGAAATAAATTACACAAAGTAATGCGCCTGGCGGGGTTCGAACCCACGACCTACAACTCGTAAGTCGGGACCGATACCACTGGGCCACTACTGCTCTTATCTTCTTATAACTTGTTATTGGAAATATTACCTTAGCTTTAGTAAATAAAGTTCGATGTTGAGTTGGTATAATTAAAATTGCACGCATCGGTATGAATTGACCCTTTTTCAATCACAACTATCTTGTCTTGAACAAATAACAATCAAAATTTATTTATTTATTAAGGTTTACCAACAGCTTCTGTGAACAAAATCAAAATCATTTTTATTTCAAGTATCTAAAGTAAGAAGGTCATGCGGGCGGCGAGTAAAGAGCAACTCGCCGCCCGACCATGGACCATGCCCGGGTCAACGGCGCGTCGTGTAGGTAAGTCGTCGTGGAGGTACTGTCAGACTTGTACTGACTAAAATCCACGGTGTCCTTCAGTAGCCCTTTATGTTCCGGGGTCACGGTAATAGAAATAAGCCCCGCGACCCCGGCAGGCTTTGGCCCTCTGAGAGGGGGCCCCGTCATTTTGCTGACAGCTCTTTGAGGCGCGCGTGGAACACGACGTGCCGTCGACCCGGGCATGGTCCATGGTCGGACAGCGAGTTGCCCTTTACTCGCTGTCCGCATGCCCGAAGCAATTGAGCTACGGTCCCAGTCACAAAGACACTATAACTGTGAAAGTAATAGTTGCCCATCCTGATGCATGCATCCCTATAGAGAAAAAGGGTCATGAAACTCCATGGACACTCTTTTCGAATCAAAATTACAATTTCTTGTTTTATCGTTCTTCTTGAGAATGTAAGAAAGTTCCTGTAGGCAAGTACCTACACCAATGAATGTGACGTAATATTATAAAATCAGCCTACAAAATATGTGTGCAATTTTTGATCGCTCGCCTCTCGGACCATAAAATAAATGAACTTCTCCATCTGCCTAGCCTTTTTCCAATTATATTAGGGTCGGCTTCCAGTCGAACCAGATTCAACTGGATATCAGTATTTTACATGGAGCGACTGCCTGTCGGACCTCCACAACCCAGTTACTGGGCAGTACAATACCCCATGGTAAGACTGGTTGTCAGACTTTAGAGCTTCTGACTAATAGTAACGACTGTCAGAGATCTACAAATGACAGCCGGGACCAACGGCTTTACGTGCCTTCCGAGGCACGGAGGAAACTCGCTATAACAGATGATCACCCATCCACAGACCAACCTCGGCAAGCGCGGCTTAACCCAGAAGATCGACCTGTGCGGCTGTAATTATTTAGCCACGAGCTCCTCGTGAAAATAAATGAGCTTCTCCACTGCCACGATAAATCTACCCGAATAAAAAAATTCTAATATTGAACCCAAAATTCAATCAGTGAATACCGCTATCATAATGTCATCAAATGCGTAAGAAGTGAGATACTTGAAAAGAAATGGAAGACAGGCAATCGTCTGTGGGAGTAGCACACGCACTTGAAAAAATCTGGGACCGAATATAGCCGCCAGCACGTCAATCTGTAATAGATTTTCAACCTTATCACTATAATGGACGGTTACTGTTTGATTGGTAAAATTTGACATGTTCGGGCAGGATGAAATGCTGGTCTGTAAAAGATCAATCAGCTTTACTAACTGATATTGTATTTTAACCTGTTACTGATGATAAATTCCTATAGATTCCGCATAGAGACCACGCCACCGCCACCACTCACTTTTTTTTTTATCGTGTTGAAATCATCGAATGAGTCCTCCCGCCCCGGGCAGGGCGAAAGAGACTGTACTGACTAAATCCACGGTGTCCTTCAATAGGCTTTTATGTTCTGAGGTCACGGTGATGGAAATAAGTCCCGCGACCCCGGCAATCTTTGGCCCTCTGTGAGCGGGCGCTCTTTGAGGCGCGTACCGACCACTCATGACTTGCGGAAAGTTCCAGGTACCTACTATTTTTTGGGTTGTTGTAAATTTGCCATAAACATTGCCTCATTTCACATAGTTTTTACTCGAAAATGTGGCACCAACACCTCCGTGACCTGTTCTCCTAGTCCTTTCTTCTAAGATTCCATATTGTGTCCTCGGTTTCTGTAGTTTTGTGCCGGATTTTATTAGGTATTTAGTTGTTCTGCTACCCGTGCGGAAAAAAGAAATGGGGCGAATTTACAGCTAAAATAATTAACAAAAGAAAGACTGTTTTCCTTGGTGGACTTATAAAGTAGACACTCTGGTACGAACAGGGGGCCGATTCTCGGTTTTAGAGGTGGTGTCGAACTTGACAAAAATATGTTCTCAATTTTTATTTTCATTATTAAATGTTTACTAACAAACATTTGCACCAAACATTTACTTTTTCTAAAGGTGTAAATCAAAGTTGATTTAATTTACCTCTCAGTGTTTTCGAGAACAAATAAATTTGGTCGCAATAAGGTTTTATTTCGCTAAGCTTTTTAATATTTACCCTCTGGATAGTTTATCAAATGGCAGCAAATAATAATGTCAACAAGAATTTATATATTATTTATCATTGCCAATAAAATTGGACTCATAATGGAGCAATATTTAATTTTGTTTCAAAATAAAGAATTCTATAATTAGATTTATAATAACAATAAGACTTTATTGTGGGGTTGTCGAAATAATAGACCTTATTTACTTAGGTCAAAGGAATAAATCTAGATAAATGACATGCAAACAACATCTTGAGAGTCGTAATTACGTGTTTGGTTGGGGTTATAATGGACGACGATAAAATTCGGAGAAGTAAACAAAGACTCATAGGTGCCCGTTTTTCTAATGTATAACATTTTAACTTTCAAGATCAATACATAATGGAGTTGGTTTGCAAAAACGTTCCTTTTAACCTTAAGTTTATAGCAACGTGGATGAATTTTTGACGCTTTTTCTTAGTTACTTTAATTATTATAAGGTTAGTTAATTATTTAATTATATGGAAATATTATACTTTTTGAAAAAGTAAATAAGAATATAAAAAAAAAAACATTATTGAAATACCTACTAACATGTTCTTTAAAATCGGTATAATTTTGATTATAACCCTATTTTCCGGAAATGTTTTCTATCTACTTTTTACACGCATTTATCCTGCTTATGGATATGAAGGTTAATTTTAGGGAAATCAGCTCATTTATTTCCAAAAATTGGACTTGAAACGTAAAAAATCTATATGCCCTAAAAATAGCCAACCCAGTCATCTAAATACCGCTCTACGTACTCCTGTAGGCGTAGCTTGGCGCCGTAGAAAGAGGTTTTGTCGACGGAAGAATAACAAAATAATAGCGGAATAGACAAAATGACAGAACGTAGAAATATTTTTATATATAATAACGATGAAATAACTTTGTCTTTTCTTGGTAGAAGAGACAGAATCGCCATGCTACGCGTGCTGGAGTCATAATTATAAGAACACTGAACTTTGATGGAAATTGAGGAAACACTTTGCACGCACATTTCCAACTTCCGCTGGTAGTTCCACAATGCGCTCCTATCACAAGCTGGACAGTAATCCAATTTCTTTTTATGTTCGTCACGTTACAACAACTACACATCATTCTTATTTCGTAACATCAAACGCCATTTTGGTGACACATTTGGGTCAGTGACAAGGATAATCTTCTCTAGATTTGGCATATATTGCCTTGCAACTTATGTGCGTCGATTGTAAAACCATTTCCTTAATTTAATGTTCTTGCAATAGAAAGGCGTTCTTGCAATAGGGAGGATTTGCGTGTAATGTAACATTATAGATTCGACTTTGAGCATTACATTACAGTACTACCTCCCTGACTGACGCTTTCACGTACATTTAATATAGATTTGATACAAGGTGCACATTGTGATGCTCGATTGTCATCCGTTACATTACAGGTGAATGCTCGCAGTGAAAAGCGCCTGAAGAATTAGATGTAGTTTATTAAAATTTAGGTTTTTCTTCTTCGTATAGCTTTCGTTAAAATGCGGAGTTTACCTGTAACTCATTGTGCACTATTGTTTATCTGTTTTGCTTCTTTTCTATGTCCTTATTCAGTGCAAACAGTTGTTGGAAAACGACTCCGCCTCTGAATGTCGGAGTTTGAAATGTCGATGTGTGTTAGTTCTAAAGTACAGGATCTCGATGTACGCCAGTTCGAAAGTTCCCTGGAGCGATGTATGCAAGGCCGACGTATCGTTAGTTAGAAAGCATACGAGTGCGATGTACGCCAGTTCGTAATAGTTGAAAAACGCTAAAAAGGCTAAAGGTCTTTTACTGCACCACTATCAGTATCGTAATGTATCTCATTACGCACTAGTGCGTTAATGTAAAACGCATCTTGATGCGTTTTACATTAACGCACACATTAAATAACTTGTTTATTATTTAATAACTTGTTTGTCATTAAATAACTTATTTAATCCGTCAGCAATAATATTGAAAAATAATGGACACGAATTTGTTTTTTTTTTTTTTTAATGAATGAATATTAGCAAACATAAAACGCTTCCTAATTCGGGAGTCCTGGCTTGTGACGTCATTACGCTTGTAAAATTGTAACGACCGAGTGACGTTTTGTGATTTTTAGAACCGTTGTATCTTCGTCAATTTTGGTTTACGTGACATAAGAAAAAATACGGGTCTAATATTTTTGAAGAATCTATATTTCGGATTGATTAAATTTTTGAGTGAAAAAGCCTATTGTGTCGTCGCTTTTCCCCAAATAGATCAACTAATTCCGTGTTTGAATATTATTGGAGAAGTTTAGGACAAGTTTTCAGCGTGTTTCAAACACCTACCCGAAAATGACAACCAGAAACTAGGATTATTATTACACTTGCCTTCAGCCATGTTTAAATCAAAAGTTCTAGTTTCCGAGCAACAAGTTTTCATGTTGTTTAAATACAATATTACCACAGACTTGAAACATAATCCCTAAATTATTATCAAAGTTTCTGCTATATCAATATACGTACTTGTTTTGTCATATTTGATGCCGTGTTCCTTCATTGCTATTTATGTTCCAGGGTTACATCTTCTTAGATAATCCCGCGATCGCGGAAGGGATTTGGTCTTGGTAATGCGCCACGTCTCAGGGTTGGTTCCCGATCGTGCGGCAAGCTACCTAATACTAACCGCTCCCCCCTAAATACATTGGTGAAAACCACCAATTCGGAGTATTTCGGAGTATTTTATTCCGAATTTTGATATTCAAGACTCCGAATATCATAATACCTAAAAATTACAATATCTTTTATTAAGAATCTTGAAATTTATTTGACCGAATGTCGTATGTCCGATTTCTTCGTTTTCCGATTTTCAATATTCCGAATTAACTGATTTTTTCGGAATGTTGAAATTGGAGTTTTGTTTCTCATTCGACAAAGTCTGCTACGAATTGCTGCAAAACTGGCTACACGTAGTTGTGTCTACCGTAATCCTGGAGTGTTATTTAAGCCTATGTAGGCGCGGAGTGGCGAGGCGAATCCTATAAACTGTCACTAGTTGTCTTTAAGATTGTTATTGTTATTAGGAGAACTTAGGATCCAAGAGCGAGCGAAGCGAGCTCAGGACTTGTGGCACCCCGACTCGGACAGGTTAGGTTCGTGTTAGGTTACTTTAAACCTTGCTCACAGAATTAGGAGCCCCGCGAAGCAAGGCTCCATCGATCTACCTTGGTAGGTGGTGGTCAACAAATTGAGTCAAAACTTTAAATTATCGGAATTCTAATTAATCGGAATTCGTGTTTTTGATGTTTCGGAAAATTATTATTCGGAATTTTTGATATTCGGTCTTTTGAAACTCGGTATTTTGAAAATTGTAATTATAGGTAAACGTTAGAAATATTGAAATTTCGGAATTATGAATACAGAAATAATGATCAATCGGAGTTGTTAAATTAGGAATTTCGAACCATACGGAATTATGAAAATCGGTATTTTGAATTTCGTATTTAGATAAGATAAAGATAAAGATAAAATGTTTATTTGCGTAAAACATGGTATAAAAGGGTGTTAAATACAAAATATAGCACAAACATGTTTAGCTACGATAAAAACATAGTATGCAAAATTATAAAGTTTAGTGAAGAGGACTACGACCATTCACATTTTTTAAAAGCATCAAAATTTTTTATCCAAAAATTCCTTTAAACTATAAAAACTAGCTTCAAGTAACCATTTATAAAACTTAATTTTAAATAATCTCAAATTCAATGTTTTGAAATGCCTAGGTATCTTGTTATAAATACGCACACACATTTCAAGGCAGTTATTATTATATTTTGCAAGTCTAGGTAAGTCATTTAGCACTAATTTGTATGGATCGCGTCTATTCCTAGGATTAACATCATTTGCCGTCTTAAATAATTGTTTATTCTTAGCTACAAACATACATACTTCGTAAATGTAAAGTGATGGTAACGGTAACAAACCAAGTTTTTTTAATATTGGACGACATGAATCGTCAGGTTTAAGACCACAAATTGATCTCATGCACTTTTTTTGAGCTATGAATGCTCTGCAGAATTCAGTGCTATTGCCCCACATTACAAGACCATATCGAAGTAACGATTCTACGTACGCGTGGTATGATGTTACAGCAGTTTTTATGTTGGTCACATTTTTTTATTTGTTTTAGTGCATATACAAATTTATCAATTTTAGTGCTAACATTGGCTACGTGTTCTTTCCAATTGATATCTTTATCTATTATTACTCCTAAAAATCTTGTATGTGATACTTCTTTGATTTTATTAATATTGAGTTTAATGTCATTTTTGTAATTATTTGATTGATTAAATTGAATATAAACGGATTTATCTAAATTTGTCAATTGTAATGTTAACGTCTCTCTCATGATCTGAAATGGTATTTTGTTTTTTGTTAGATGTAACTATTATAGATATATCATCAGCGAATAATATACATTTATGTTTAGTTATTTTTATAATGTCATTAATGTAGATAAGGAATATTATTGGGCCAAGTACGCTACCTTGCGGGACGCCATATTTATTATGTTTATATTCTGATGAGTAAGAAATTAATTCATTATTTTCATTAAATTTATTGATTATAACGCATTGTTTTCTATTAGTTATATAGGACGAAATCCACTGAAGCGCTGGCCCTCGAATACCAACAGCTTCTAACTTTTCTAGCAATATGTCGTGTGATACCAAGTCGAAGGCTTTCGATAAATCAAAAAGAAGGCCAGTAGTTATGTTATTACTATTAATGTTTGAGAGTACTTCTTGCATAAGAGAAAATATAGCTAGCGCTGTGGATTTGTTTTTTTGAAATCCAAATTGCCCTTCGTTTATAATTTGAAATTGATTGCAGAAATCAGTTAATCTTTTTAACATGCATTTTTCGTAAATTTGGGTTTCGTAAATAATATGGGTATTATGAATTATCGTAGTGTACCTAGTTCCTTCCGCTCCACCCGGTTTTTTTGTTTGATTGCGTCAGTGAAATAATCATCCCTATTAAAGTTTTAAGGTCTGCAAAAACTGTCATGAAGTACCTACCGGTATCCAGAAAATAATATAGTGTTCCCTAAAAAAATAACAACTACTTTCTTATGATGACTGACGGCGCCACAAGTTCTACCAGTATTGATTCTGAAATAGACTAATATTACTCAAAAAAAATATAATCCAAAAAAATCAAATCGATCAAAAAATGTTTTACGTTCTATGTTTTTTTTTGTTGCGTATGGGTACTAAAATTGACAAAGATAGAACGCTTCTAAAAATCACAAAACGTCACTTCGTCAGTATAATTTAACAGACGTTATGACGTCACAACTAGCTCGCGCTCCCGATTTTCTAAGTGATCTTTGTCAATATTCATTGACTTAAAAAAAGAAAAAAAACATTACATGTGCATTATTTTTCAATACTTAACTGACGAACTTACAATGTTCTTATTTATGGATACAGTAAAGAAGCCTATTTTAATTTAAAGCGAGCAAAGCCACAGACAAAAGTTAGTGCATAATAAATTACCACCATCTGTTTCAGTACTAAGCGCAGCTTAACTTCAAAGATCAATCGTGGCGCCCTGAAATTAAAAATTTCATACAACCACAAAAATGCAATATCTCACCCACACATTGCATTTTTAGAGTTCCGTAGGTCAAGAGGTAAAACGGAACCCTTATAGGATCACTTTGTTGTCCGTCTGTCTGTGTGTCTAAACCCTTTTTGTCAGGAACGAGTGGAGGGTTTTTTTTAGCGTGTTAAAATCATTAAATGTGTAATCCCACCCAGGGCACAACGAAAAGGACTGTCAGACTTGTACTGACTGAAATCAGTTGTGTCCTTTAATAGCCCTTAACGTTCCAGGATTACGGTAATTTGATAAGTCTCACGACCCCGGTAGGCTCTGGCCTTTTACAGGATTATCATGCTGACGCTCTTTGTGGAGAGCCTGGAACACAACGACCCGGGCATGGCCCATGGTCGGACAGCGAATCGCCCGTTAACGAATGGAAGTTTCACGCTGAAATTAATGTTAAATTCTGAAGTCAGTGCAATTTGTTGCATATTTTGACACTCGCGATATTAATCAGAATCTATAGGGTACTCCTCGTTGACCTAGCCATGAAATTTGTCATGTTAGTATTAGGTCCGAAGGGGTTAACACATCGAATAGTTTTTATCACAGTTCATGTACCCGTAAGATAATTTTCGATTTGTAGCGGGCGAAGCCGCTGACAACTGCTAGTTTAAGTTAAATGCTAAGTTTGTTTATGTCAGTCCTTTTCTCTCAACCCAGGGCAGGTAGACTCATAATGACGGGGCCTCCCTTTAGAGGGCCAAAGCTTGCCGGGTTTGAGGGACTAACGAATTACGGTGACCCCGGAACGTCAGTCAGTAAGAGTCTGACAGTCCCTCTCCCTCTGCCCTGGATGGGAAGACTCATTTGATTATTTTACCACGATAAAAAAAAAGTTTTTATATGGGAAAAATCATTGTCAGCTTCGGAACCCTTTATTATTCATGATCCAACTCACACTTGGCCAGTTTTTTAATAAACATGGTACTTATAAAGTTACATCCATTGAAGTGGCTCTTGAAAAATGCTTTAATATAGATATAAGGTAGATTGTACGTTGTCATTTTGCCAAAAATATGAGTTTTTTTTTTTGTAATATCATTGCATGTTCTGATAAGGGATTTAAAAGGGACTTTGTGTCGTAGGTTCAGTAATCCGAGCGTAAAAGGGGAAAGGTTTGAGGTTCCATAGGGCCTTGTAACATTTTTTTATCGTATAACCTTTTTGCCTTATATAGTTGAGATATATTTTATTATAGCTGTAAGGAACCTTACAGGTTTGTAACCAACGTTATGTATTTCTTTGTTTCTCAAACAGCTAAAGACGGAAACACAATTATTCAAACGCGACGCGAGCCAATGAAACGCGATGCGTATTGACTCGAATCAAATGTATACATACGTATTGCGTCGCGTCGGATTTTCATAGTGTGATTATAGTCTATAGAAAACAATACATTTGATTCGACTCAACACGCATCGCGTTTCATCGGATCGTGTAGCGTTTTCATAAAGTGTTTCCGTCTTAACTCGCGTAACATTCGTGAAGGCTTAAGGCGGCGCACTACTTCAATATAATCTTACTCGCTTGCACTTGCACGGACCACGCAATATTGCTTGCTCTTTCTTATAGTTTTCTAAGCGAAAATCTATTGGGTGTAATTTATCTATAATATGTATGTATTTAGAAATATATAAGTATGTTTATCAGTTGTCTAGTACCCATAACACAAGCTCTGCTTAGCTTGGGACTAGATGGCGTTGTGTGATAGTTGTGGAATATTATTATTATTATTTATTTAACGGCGAAAAAAGGGAAACTTGATAAACTAAATAACATAAGACCTGCTTTATACTTAGTTCAGTTAGTATAAAAAGTTTCATAATCTAATTTGTATGTTATGATTGCCAGCGGTTTCTTGTTCAATTTAGAGGTAACTTTGGGATTTTTTTCTATGGAGAAAATTTTATGGTATCGTGTTTTCTTCAAACATAAGACCTAACATGAATCCTCAACTTTACCATATTATTTCAAAATTAATGCTGCAGTATTTTAGGCGTATCAGAGGATTCTGCTAAGCCATTTGAGGTAGTGTGGCCTCTTAACACATTCTCCAAGACTTGAAGTCTTGACTCAACTCTTAAACCAACATTGCAAATAATGGTTTGTCCTAATCACGAACATCGCATTATTTCTAGCGACTGACTTTTACGAGTCCATTAATTGCAGATAAATGCTGTTAATTACTTTTACTAAGTACTTTAATTAAGTTACATTAGGCCTTTGGTCAGGTAAAGTTAAGGGATGGTTCGGGACTACGATATCTTTATTTGAGGAATGAAGATAGGACAGAGTCCTCTCCTTCCGCTTTCAAAATTTAAAAATGAACTTCTTTTAAGGAACAATTCCGACATACATAATATATGAAGGACACTGTGGATTTTAGTCAGGACAAGTCTGAAAGTCCCTCCCTACCTGCACGGGGTGGGAGGACTCATTTGATGATTTTACCTAGCAAAGAAAGCTTGATAAGTTATCCTGTGTTCTCATAGTTTACGAGGACAGAAAACGCGTATAATGAAGATTTGCCCCTTATTTTATAAAGGCGCTTTTTTAGGCTGAGGGTGAAGTAAGATTTTTTCTCTCGGGAAAGTTATTAGCGTCTCTGTACTTAAGCCTTTTTATGATGATTGATGTGACGAAGTTTCTTTGGTTTATTGGTTACAAGGATGCGTATAGAGTCCTGGCTTAGATGTGCATGAAGGCATATACTGTTAAGTGTTCCAGCAATCCTTTGGTAAATGAGTTTTAAAGATGATTTTTGAGGAAAGAAAAATTCCGTTAGAAGCGGGATTTGAACCCACGTCTTCTGGATAAATACTCCAGACGCCTTACCATTTAGACCATCGCAACTCATACTTTCAAGTTGAATTTTCTATTCCCTCGTTTGAACGTTTTGTTAACGTAACTTACGTAATATACTTATCCAGAAGACGCCCCCCCCCCTCTAGAGGGCCAAAGACTGCCGGGGTCGCGGGACTTATATCTTTACCGTGACCTGGGAACGTAAAGGGATATTGTAGGACATCGTGGATTGTAGACAGTACGAGTCTGACTGTCCCTCCCACCCTGCCCTGAGTGGAAAGACTGACTTGATGATTTTATCACTATAAAAAAATAAAATAAAAAAAGTCTTACTAACTCTTTGAGCTTGCTAGCTAGCTGGCTCTCTGTCCTTATACGGATGGCTGAAAAAAAATCAGGAAAATAAAATAACTACAAAAAACTTAATTAAATCAATTTTTATTCACGCAGGTAAAGCCGGCCGTTTCAGTTGTCTCTCAATTTGTCTAATACTCTTATTCCTAATATTAGGTACAGCAAACAAAGTGTACACCACACCAAAAAGGTTTATACCGGCGAATATATAGAACGTAGTGTAAACTCCGACGTAATCTTCTATGTATTGGAAGGTGTGTACGTGGAGAAGTTTTATTATTTGTGAATATGCGTAGATTGCTCCTATTAGTGTTGCTCGTATCTGAAACGAAAGTTACAAAGAAAAATTAATAAAAGAACGAACATTCCAGATACATAAGGATACATTTGTCCACACGTGGACAGAAAATACTATGTAGGGTGAACGCATACTTTGAATCGAAAATAAATAAAATTTACGCTGACGACAAATAATCAAAAAAATGGATAACATTTTTCCCTTATTTGAATTTGAATGTCAGACGTGTTCTGACTTAAATCCACGGTGATCCTTCAATAGCCCATAAATATAATTAATACTCTAATAACTTACGTCACGTGCGGTGCTGACTAAACGTGCGACCTTTACTGTTGTTTACCACCACATACAAAACTGTGGTATACAATAAAATACTAAGCATTGAATAGTTGCAGTCAAATACCGTTAAAACTCGCAACAAAAGACGAAACATTTGAACTACATTTTCATTTTCCAATACCACAAAACACAATGAAATAATAAAATGTGGTGAGAACTGTATAATATTCAGAACCTAGAGTATTCCTTAAGCCGACCACACATGATAGTTTAAACTGGAACCGTCAATTCAATAAGAAAGAGAGGCAAGTTTAGATAGCGCGTTATCTCTGTCACTCACACTAGTACGTAATTTGTTGTGGTTGGTTATTGGTCAGCGATTGGTGTGACACAGATTGTGTTCTAAAAGTAAAACAAAAGCTTTTCGATGGTTTTTTTGGGATAAAAAGCCACAAAATGAATCGCTCTGGTGGCGCGAAAGGTACTGACAGCCCGTCTGCTCCTTTAGAAAAACGTTTTGTATTTTAGGGCCGTGATAACCTCCTAAAACATTTCCGCAATCCCGTCAGGCATTTTCTTCGTTTAAGTCTTTATAATAATCATCATTTTGTTCTTGCATCTAAGTTAAGTAGGCTCTCGTTAGGCAGCTGGATCGATGACCTGAGCCCTTATCACGAGTTTTCAGTATTTTACTTAATCATTTTCATTTTTACAGGTCAGGGCTCTTGAAAAAGGAACCTCCTTTCTCAAGAGTCTTGACCACCGGTAGCTTGGACCCTGTTCCCGATACTGGTGGGCCATTATTTATGTTTTTTTTTTCTTGTAGAAATATTTAAAAAATAGTAAAAAGGATTGATAAAGAATGACAAATGATGTTCTAATCACATTTGATCATTCACGGAACCGATTTTCAAGACTCAGTCAATCTGGAATGGAAAACTGTTCACATGAAGGCAGCCTTATCGAAACAAATAGGCAATACACCAATGCAAATATACAATATCGCCGTGACCTGGATCCAAGGAACATATTTTAATATTCGCAACGTTTGACTGAAACGAACCCGCGAGCTACGGTCTCATACAATACTATTACTTAGAGATTGTATTGCTTTCTTCGATATAACAAGTAAAAAACTATACATTTCAATTGTACATAATGTATATTGGTCTTTACGTTATGTGCGATTTCGGTGATGGAGATTATCAAATCGATCGCAGCTCGTGAAGTACGCGGGCATGCGGACAGCGAGTAAAGGGCAACTCGCTGTCCGACCATGGACCATGCCCGGGTCGACGGCGCGTCGACTTCCACGCGCGCCTCAAAGAGCTGTCAGCAAAATGACGGGGCCCCCTCTCAGAGGGCCAAAGCCTGCCGGGGTCGCGGGACTTATTTCTATTACCGTGACCCCGGAACATAAACGGCTACTGAAGGACACCTTGGATTTTAGTCAGTACAAGTCTGACAGTACCTCCCGCCCTGCCCGGGGTTGGAGGTCTCATTTGATGATTTTACCACGCTAAAAAAAAAAAAAACTCGCGAAGTACATGTCAAGTTTAATTTGCATCTTCATAAGTCATCATCATCATCATTTCAGCCTATTGCAGTCCACTGTTGGACATAGGCCGCTGTGACGCTCCCTGGGAGAGCCCAGGGATTGCCACAGCACGCATCTTTCTAAGTATTTTTTTATTAAGCCCCACAGCACACATCTTTTGAATTATTTTTTTGTTAAATTAAAAAAGCAAGTAATTGGCAAGAATTTGCAGATCTTATGGACGCCAATAATGTCGTTACGTGTGTGTGGTGGCGCTGTCATCCCCAAAGCATTACATTCTGGGCTGCGAACGGCGAGCAATGGATGCTTGCCGTCCGATCAATGGTGCATCATGTTCCCACGTCTGCAAGAGTTGTCAGCAAACTGACGGGGGTCAAACGAGTGCTGTTTGCCGAATTTGGTCTATGGATGGGTGACCATCTGTCGAGCAAGTTTTCTCCGTACCTCGGAAAGCACGTTCAGCCGTTGGTCCCGGCTGTCTCTAAAGTCTGGACAACCAGTCTTAGAATGGCGTACCGTATTACCTAGTTACTGGGTTGAGGAGGTCCGATAGGCAGTCGCTCCTTGTAAAATACTCATAATCAGCCGCCTCGGGTACGGCTGGAAACCGACCTGAATTTAATTGGGAAAAGGCTAGGAAGATGATGAAGAGTGCAACAATCCTCTCCACTTAGGGCGAAAGGACTCGCTTGATGATTATATTAAATAAGAAAAATACAATCCTCACCTCAAAATTAAATATCTCAACCATTACAACAATGGGTAGGCCCCACGCTACTCCGTACGCGAAGACTAGGATACCGAGCGCAATGACAGGCAGCCATCTTAGTGACGTCACTGTAAGGTCAGCTTGTGTGTAGACTGCTAGTACTCCTGTTGCAACTGACATTATGACGTAGCCCGCTGTTAGGAGATGCTGAAAGGAGAGAATGGTTTGTGAATTTTACTTATGGCTGAAGAGATACCAATATTTTTTTGAAAGTGCTTATAGCACTTTGCAAACTTGCTCAATAATTCTCCAATTATCCTGTGTTTAGGGATAATTGGAGAATTATTGAGCAAGTTTGCAAAGTGCCTTAAGTGCTTTGAAATGCTGACCTGCCTGACCAAAAGTTTTAAAAGGTGCTATTTTTTTATCCCGAAAATAGCACCTTTTAAAACCGCTCGCGCGCGCGATTATGAGCCGGATCATTTAGTTCATTTTGTTCTCATCATTTAGTTCTCCAGGCGCAAAAATATGTTAAAAAAATAAAGAAGAATGGGCAGAAATGTATGGACCCCGTCCCTTTCCTTGTAACACTCCCATCCATATATCAAATGAAAGTACGTGAAAAGTGTATCATTTCAATGTATGACAGCAAACCTGCAAACTATAGGAGAAAAAAGTTATTGAGACTTTTATGTCAAAAGATGAATTTAGATTTTCAGAAGAAAACATTGCTCTTAGCTTTTTCTCATGATAATATGTGTATAGATCATGAGAAAGAGTAACATTGTTGACTTAGCGGCACCCACTTCTGACTCTTTAAAAGAAAATCATAGTACTTAGTAGTAATAATTGTATGAAAATAATGAATTTAAACTAGATTGGGGCTTTAGAGGCTCAAAGCTGTGGTAGGGGTACCACATGCCTTACTTAGAAGAACATGGCTATAAGACCGTCACATGCCGCCACAACCAAAACGTTACTCAACTGACTAACGAGGAAGCAAAGGAGTAAAAAAAAACACCAGTGTACTATGGATGGTCGTTGAAGTCATTTTTTGGTTTCCTTCATTATTGTCCGAAGTGCTAACAGTGTCTGTATAGCTTTTTGTCATGGTAATGATGCGTACCAACGCCAACGCTTGTACCCATCATTTCCATGTGAAAATCTATGAACATCGCCGTGTGGAGACACGTTCGTATAGAGTATATGGAAATATGTGGCACGACTATAATATCGCCGCGATTCTATTGATTGTGGAGATAGCGCCTTATTCTTTTTCAAAAACGCTTTAATTAAATATTAAAACTGACATTTTCAAAATGAATGTATTCCATTATAAACTCTGTGAATCCCGGCCGATCTTCCATATACATATTATTCTCGTAATAACAAACTATGACGAATTCTGACTCGAAGTAAAGATCGCGAACACGTTACACATATGTTATATTTTTATACGCAATAACGCCTGCGTCGCGTCTTCGCAAATATATTTTTCATTGAACGAAAAATTGAGCTGCGAGCAGGATTCGAACCCGCGTCTTCTGGATAGGTACTCCAGACGCCTTAACCAACTAGGCCATCGCAACCACTTACACTCGTAGCTGAATTTCTCGTTCGCTTGTTTCAAACCCTGCTCGCAGCTCAATTTTTCGTTCGTAAAAATATCTTTGCGAAGACGCGACGCAGGCGTTATTGCGTATAAAAATATAACATTAGTTTAGAAGTCGTTATCTAATACAACATTGATTATTGATTGTAATATCAGACTTGTTGGTTGGTAGTAGTTTGAAACATTACCAATAGATGGCGCAACGTGTGAACAGCGTGTAGAAAAACAAGCGAACGAGAAATTCAGCTACGAGTGTAAGTGGTTGCGATGGCCTAGTTGGTTAAGGCGTCTGGAGTACCTATACAGAAGACGCAGGTTCGAATCCTGCTCGCAGCTCAATTTTTCGTTCCTTGAAAAATATCTTTACGTAACACATAGTTGACGCCTGTCTCTACTTTCATAGTCGACAAACCCAATCGTTAAGGCACAGAACCGTGGACGAGCTGAACGTAGTCCGAGAATCGGTTAAAGAAACTAGCAAGTTTTTTTTTTTTTGCATATCATGTGACATTTTTTTTTTAATACAGTATTGTCAACGATGCATTAGCACACAGTATTGAGTATGGATTAATATAATTTAAGACATACATGACTTCTGCCTAACATTATGTATCGTTGGTATTTTGACATAAAAGTCTCAATAACTTTTTTCTCCCATGGTTTACAGGTTTGCTGTCATACAATGAAATGATACACTTTCCAAGTGCTTTCATTTGATATATAGATGGAAGTGTTACAAGGGGTGGGACGTTTTGTCGATCCTTCTTTCCTACGATTATTCTCATAGTAATTGGGGGCATCCGTGTATACTTTAACTTACCTTTCTATCCACAAATGTGCAGCAAACTAAACAGAAAGCACTGCCCAGTACTAGGGTGGACAGTACCAGCATGTTGTCAGGATCTGCAGACACCCTCAGTTGCATCAGCGTCTTCTGTTGATCCAGGAACAATATGCTGCCGCATATAGCTTTTAATGTGTATAGGGAGATCCCTACTTTTGTAGCATCCAACCAGATTTTATTCCGCCCTGAAAATTAGGAATGTTTTTTTATAAATTTTATTTGCATAGGAAAAACTGAAAAGTATGAAAAAAAAACAATGTAAGTACCCAAAAGTACCTACTGATGTCAGATTTTTGAAGTTCATAACAGCTTATTAGGTAAAATTTAAAGTTTGTGAAGATGGATAAATGTATGAATGTTTGTGGCTTGTTCACGTCTGTTAACTTAACGGATTTAAATAAAACTTGGTGCATAGATAGTTCATAACCTGGATTAACGCATTGAATAATTTTTTATTACGATTTTTGTTCCCTTGGGATAATAAATAAGGGAACAAAAATCGGGTGAAGCCGCTGGCAACAGTCAGTATTGCCTAATTAAAACATTTTTCCTGATTCTATGAAATTCTTCACTTCTGATTTAATCACGCAGAGAAACTCCGAGAAAAGAGCATCTAACTGGACCTATTCTGAGGTCTATGTTCAGCAGTGGACGTCGTTCGACTGTTAAGATGATGGGCTACACTATTGTAACTTAAATCAAGAATATACTCACAGACGGTACGAACACTAAGTTTCCCATTTGATTTCGCCTTGTCACTCTCAACTTTAAGGTTGGATATCTCTTTTGAGATGTAAGGATCATCCTCGGGCAATAGTGTGAGCTTTGAAAGATTCTTTCTTGCTTTCTGAAACGATACAAATTGTTTTGTTAGGGAGTTATTTATTGGATAACTAGCTATTCTCGTGTCTAGGTTTTCTATTTTATCTTTTCTGTTGAGACAGCACTAGCGCAGAGAGAGTAGACAGTTTGCTAAAAACACTACTCGAGCCGAAAGGGGTTTATTAAGGTACCATGCGAAACTCGACAGCCCGAATTGCGTTGTCCAGGGTTGCGGAAATATACAAAAGAGTTTCCATGGCTCTAGATTGCAAACGGCAATTGATGGAAAACGAGGTATTAAAAAAAACTAATTTTGTAGTCGCAAAAAAAAACTGCGACCGACTCATTCTCCTCATCCATAATCATAACCCTCCTTTTGGCTTTGCCCTAGTCGGGTAAAAAAGACATTTAATTTAATGTTTTATTTTGACAAATCGTAAAACAACACGACTCCACCAATGATAACCATCCGTCACGAAATATCGTGTTTATTTTGACGGATCGTCAATAACGAGTCCCATGTGGAGACTTATCATTTTTCATCCATCCAACCATCTCTTACCATTTTGAGATTATACAATATGATATAATTTCCCAGGACAGTAAGTCAGAATGTACCCGCTTTGTTTCATAACCAGGAACATACCACAGCAATTTGTTTCAGACGTAGAACATGTACGTGTTTGCTTATGACTGCACAGTATAATAATTTTAGAGAAACGGACTAGGTTGAGAAAAGCGTTTTACACTGTTGTAGTGTAATACTAGACTACGTTTTACACTTTTCTCTACCTAGATGTATTGTTAAAGTATTTTAGGTCCCTCTGCAATGTTTGGTGGAATGAAAAATGCGAGCAAGATTATTTTGATCCTGCGATATTCTGAGTCATATCAGAACCAAGAAAAAAATGGTATAAAGGAACTCGTACAGGACAAAACGAACAATATAAATCGAGGTAAAACAAAATAATAATAAAAAGAAAAGAAATAAATAAACTGGAACATAATAAAAAAAGTGTCCTGCACAAGCTCCGCTGTAGTTGTTGCTACAGCGAAGCTATACCTCTGCCTTGGCCGAAATCTTTTGGATCACATCATCATAACTAATATTTTTATAGCATTTTATTTTCCAAACCAGACACCGATGGTCGCGGGTCTTATACCATCACCGTGACCCCGGAACATAAAGGGCTATTGAAGGACACCGTGGATTTTAGTCAGTACAAGTCTGACAGTCCCTCCCGCCCTGCCCGGGGTGGGAGGCCTCATTTGATGATTTTACCATGTAAAAAAAAAAAAAAACCAGACACCGATTCATGTAATCTTTAACTATAAAACTCAAATATTGAAATAGCTTATACCGTAACCTATCTCTGCCAGATATTTTTAGAAAAATATTGACGGTTTATGTGTAATTTTCCGGTCACTAAAAATACTATTCCTCAATATCACAAGATTGTGTTAAATATTCAGTTTCACGCTTAAGCGCTAAGTAACAAGTCGTTATCCTATAATTATTGACAGAAGACATACATAATACGTATGAAAATCTACATGTAGGTACTATTTTATTTATAACATTCACTTTGAGTTAGAAACAGCCGAAACAAACATATGAGTAAGAAGATCATCTAGTTACCCGCATAAAAAAATTTTTTAACATTTAAAAGCGTTTGCTAAAATCTATTTGCAAAATAAATATAATTTCTCATGATTTAAAGAAACGTATGAGCTGTGTTCATATTCCCAGGTTCAAGATTCCCAGGTTTCCCATGGGTGGTAAAAATAAATGGAAACCCTACTTGGGCCATCACTTACTTTAGAAAGGAATATACGGGTACATAAACCTGTATTTGCAAAATTAACGAAGAATATTTCAAGAAACTCGATGTTTGTGCTGACGTAAAATGATAGAGTTTTGTTCCAAAATTAATAATTACAATTATATAAATGTTTTCTACTGCGGGTGTGTTTCAGTCACAACTTAAGTGCTACAGTTAAATTAGCTATGAAAATGTATTATAATTTTTATTGAATGTGCAGTACACTTGACTAAACCCAGTAAAATTTTACATTAATTTATTTTTAGCAACCCTACAAAAAAATTAACCATTGCAACACGGTTTTCCATGAAAATGTAATAAAACAGAAGCGTGATGCTTCTGGTTAATGTCTTGAATGTGGGAAACAGCGTCTTCCTGTCTTCAAATAACAACAAACTGTGGTCACACATCCGCATACAAATCGATGTTAATGGTTTCCCAATTTCAAGACCGCTCACAATGACGTCATAGCATCTCAATTATGATTAATTGATGATTCATTTTCTTTGCTTAATATATTTTTTTAATATAATTATGATCTACTTTTGTTAGTATCGATTTTTTTTTGTCTCTCTTATGCCATGCCTGTCATGTTGTATTTAGCGTATGGCCGATGTAATCTTATTTCTTGGGGCAAGCAAGCCTATATTTTCTGGTAGATTGAAGCTAAGACCAAAAACTATTTAAAATTCAAAATGTTCTCTCTGGAACTCCAACTGCACTCCAAGGTACGATTCAGACCAACCGGCCGGGCCAGGCGGCATTTTTCAATGCGGTTAAGAACATTGAAATGTATCAACAGTAATTACAGTTTATATTTGCATGCAGCTTACGGGACACGTCGCTACGTGTCGCGGGATGCCGAAGGAGATAACCTTAGGGACCTGTCCGAGGCCACCACCAACGCCGTAAGTGTGGCAGAGTTTTGGTCGAAATATATAATTAAAAAGGAATCATAGACACGACCAAGAATAAGAATTCAAAAAATACCCACCTCAAACTTCTTCACCATCACCAAATAACTGGGGCTCTCAACCATCACCAGGATTGAGAGGAACTGAACCATCACCAGCGCCAGCATCAGATAAAGCCTCACTTCCATAGATATCATCTTTGTCATGTATCCTGCAGTTGTCATCAGCACCAATAAAGGAACAGAGAATCCCCTCAAAGTGGTGATCTCTCGGACGTAGATTGGTAAGATGGTGAAGAGTCCCCCTGATGATATACCGGCTAGAATGTGGAGGATTATTTCTACGTAGAACAGGTTCTTTTTGTTGAGCAAGAAATGCGGGATGAGGGATATCTGTAAAGAACATAAAATTGATTGACTGGCCTGTTGGTCTAGTGGTTAGTGACCCTGACTGCTATGCCGGAGGTCGTGGGTTCGATTCCCACCCAGGACAAATGTTTGTGTGATGAGCACGATCATTTGTTCTGCGTCTGGGTGTTATTTATCTATAATATGTATGTATTTAGAAATATATAAGTATGTTTATCAGTTGTCTAGTACCCATAACACAAGCTCTGCTTAGCTTGGGACTAGATGGCGTTGTGTGATAGTTGTGGAATATTATTATATTATTTTATAAAGAAAAGTGAGTGTATTAAAACGTGGTAAAAATTAATTGCTGTTCTTTAGTCTCGCTAAAACTCGAGAACGGCTGGACCGATTTGGCTAATTTTAGTTTTGAATCATTTCTAGAAGTCAAGGAAGTCATTTCTGAGGCAGTACGAAGTTTGCCAGAACAGCTAATCTATTAGTCAGTCTATTAGTTCAACCGTGATCATGGCGCGTTAGTCTCGCTCAAACTCGAGAACGTCTGAACCGATTTGGCTAAGTTTAGTTTTTTTTTTCAAAGACCAGGGAAGGTTTTAAAGGTGTTTTTGAGGCGGTACGAAGTTTGCCCGGTTAGCTAGTAGTGACATATAAGGTAAGGACCGGGGCGTAATGTAGAAGGTGAGTACATCGAGATACCTCTCAAGTCACTCTCCAATGAGCTGTATTACGGCGTGCCCGAATTAGCACCAATTGGAACACTAATTTACAATAGATTAAGTACAATTATTGGAAGCCGAAGGTCTTGGATAGCATCAATAATGCGTTTATAGGAGTTTAAGTAGATTATGGCAGTGTGATTGAATGCAGCCGTGCATATTGTGTGAGGTAATGAGTTTGTCAAGCATAAATTAATCATGATACGAGTAGAATACTAATCTGTGGCGACCTATTTGCTTTCTTAATGACCTGTTTATTACTTTGGTATAAGCAGGCAACGCTTACGCTTAGGGCAGCCGAAAAAACAGGTCTCCGGATCAGGATTCAGAGGCCTTAGCCAAACAGCAGACGACAGCCTGCAGCCGATAATCGTTATCGCTCAGTAGTCACCAATGTCTTTTCAACTTTTTACCCCAGCGCGTAAAGTTGAAAATCTATTGAAGTTTACAGATCGTTTTCGTTTGTTTCGTTCGTTATCGCTCAGCAGTTTTTAATATATTTTCAACTTTGTGCGCTAGGGTATAAAGTTGAAAATGTATTAGTGGCTGTTGAGCGATAATGATTGTCGTCTGCTGTTTTTCTATAGGGCCTGCTACTATCGGGACATCACCGGACACATTTGACCCTATCGAGCCTCATCAGCTATACTGACAGCTTTTTACACAACGTGCCAGCAACTCATACCTGGCCTTTATCTAAGCTACCCACTGCTTCCCGTCCGTAAACCTGCACCTACAGTGGCTGGTAAAAGACCCGCGATCTGCAACACCTAGACAGTCTCTCCCTCTCTCGGGGAATCAGGAGGATGATTGCCTCTCCCCTAGGTATTCCTTAGTACTCAAGCAACAGCATTCTTTTCATAGAAACAAGACGCAAGTGTGGTTTATGTGCAGAAGCTCTAACAGCCTGGTCATAACTTTCATCTAAGCGATGAGCGGAGAGACGAGCAGCCCAAATAAGACATTAGTTACTTTGAAAGTATGCGAATTTGCTACAGACCGCGTCTCGTAGCCTCATTCAACCATTTCTATACATTTGATCTCTTGCTCGCCACCGCGCTAAGTCACCGCTCCATTGATCATACCGTGCTAAGTTGCCTCTTTCAACCCGTATAAAAGGGTCGTTAGCTGACAAAATACTAATTCAAATTTCAACTCACCCCCTGCACCATACTGACTAAGAAAACTCCGCTCATTCTTCCATAAGTATCCACGAGAAAACAAAACAATGGTGCGGCCACGCCAGAGCCAGCCACCATGGCCGTAGTGGTCCATTGTGTGCCATTATAACTGATGAAGTGGCCTGACTGCACTGATGATGTTAGGTTCGTCGTTTCGATGCCATTTGTGAAGAATGGTAGGTTCACTGGAAAGATAGAAAGTTTGTTAAAAACTGTACATTGACACGATTAAAGTAATCTTTATTATATACAAATAAATAATTAAACTACACGTAAGAGCATTGGTTAAGCATAGGAGTTCGTGGCTATATAATTATAGTGGCACGGGCCGTTCTTCAGGGCTGACACGCGCTTGTCGTGGTTGATCTATGGATGAGTGACCATCGGTCTTAGCGAGTTTCCTCCGTGCCTCGGAAAGCACGTAAAGCCGTTGGTCCCGGCTGTCATTTGTAGATCTTTGACAGTCGTACTATTCAGCTACATCTGGTTCGAATGGTAGCCGACCCAATATATTATATTTGGGAAAATGCTAGGCAGACGATGATATTAGAGCACGAAAAGACGAAAAACTTTCCCTCAACGCTATCAGTTGGTATTGTGCCCAATAGATGCCAATGCGCGATTTTGTTACGTTGTGCTGCAATATCTAAGGAAGCATCAACGAACAACCTCGCGAGGCGAGCGTGTCTCAGCCGAGGCAAGCGCGCGCGCTAAATCTAAATGAAGACCACTCGGACCAAATCTACTACTGTACGGCCTTAGATTTTCAACTTAATGTACTATGATACTTTTTGTAAAGATTTCACACGTAAATCGCTAAACCGGGGTTGATGTATTTTAATACAGGAACGAAACAAAACTGTAATTACTGTTGATACATTTCAATGTTATTTACCGCATTGTAAAATGCCGGCTGGCCCGGCCGGTTGGTTTGAATCGTACCTTAGACGTCATGGTAGGCTCCCAGTTCGTGGAATATGTCGTTTAGTTTTTAGATTTCAGATTGTTTCACATACAATTTACATAAAGGCCAAAATATTGCCTTTGTATCAAAGAAGTCAAACTCATTTGAATAACACAGACCTACATTTTGTGCCTAGAATTTAAATAATAATTTCCATAAATGAACTACCTACACTGTACAGTATATTTTACGATCGTTTTATTCAAATTGGCAATCTGAAAGTTTTCGAATCGCGAGATTTAAATATTTACGACTTTAGCTTTCAGGCTGTATCGTTAATTTTATTATTTCGTTTCAATTTCAATAATGCTTTTAACGTGTTTTGTTCATAGAGTTTAAGGTTAATAAGGTTTCATCATCATCATCAGCCGGAAGACATCCACTGTTGAACATAGGCCTTCCCCTTAGATCGCCACGCCGAACGACAATTCGCCACTTGCATCCATCGGTTGCCCGCGACTCTCACGATGTCGTCGGTCCACCTAGTGGGAGGCCTACCTACGCTGCGTCTTTCGGTTGCCACTCGAGAATCTTTCTAACCCATCAGTTGTCATTTCTACGAACGATAAGGCCTGTCCAGTGCGACTTCAACTTGCAAATTTTAAGAGCTCGGTGACTCTGGTTCTTCGCCGAATATCCATGTTCCGGATTTTATCCCGCAAAGAAACTTCTAGCATAGCTCTTTGGTCGCGGGACTTATACCATCACCGTGACCCCGGAACATAAAGGGCTATTGAAGGACACCGTGGATTTTAGTCAGTACGAGTCTGACAGTCGATCCCGCCCTGCCAGGGGTGGGCGAACTCATTTGATGATTTTACCACGTAAAAAAAAAGCATAGCTCTTTCCATTGCTCGTTGAGTGACTCTTAGTCTCTCTAAAAGGTTTAAAAAATTAAAAATAATAAAAATGAGATCATTCAAGAGGATAACATAAAATTACACCATTTCTTCAAACTCCCGTCCGTGGTCGACCTTGACCAAATAAATCGTCTGCAGACGAAAATAGGTCACAAGGTTGTTCCCATAAAGACTGTAGTTGCGTTTACATTGAACGTACACGCTTGATTAAGTGGTGTCTGGAAGGATTGAGTTCCAGTGGTCAGTTCACAAAAATAAATATTATGTTGTTGGTGAATGAAACAAAACAAATATCTATTGTATTGGTGTGTTTTAAGAAATGTATGAATCCGACATGGTGGGCATGATCAGACGGTGAGTCACGCATTACTTGCCGTCCGATCATGGACCATGCCAGGAACTACGGCGCGATGTGTTTTACCCACGCCTCAAAGAGCTGTCAGCAATGATGGGGGCTCTTTAGAGGGCCAAAGCCTGCCGGGGTCGTGGGACCGTATATCAGGTAATCGTTGCCCTGGAACGTAGAGGACTATTGAAGTACTTCGTGAATTTTAGTCAGTACAAGTCTGCAATCATTCACGTCCCACCCTTGGTGAGGAGGACTCATTTAAGCCTTTGTCAAACAGACAGGCGAGGCGAATGCGATCCGAACTGTTTTTACTATGTATTAAAAAATAAGAGAAAAGAAATAGCATGTATATATAGAACAATCCCGCAATTAGAGAACAATTAATCTTTCTTCACACGTTTTTCACAAAAAAAAACGTATTCAAGACTTTATCGTGCCAAGGGAATTAACTCTAATTAGGACCAACTTGTTACAATCGGGATCTAATTAGGATAGCTACCACATTTTCTTTGCCGAATAATCTGACTTCGTTTGCAGACATTAAATCAGGGGGTCTAATCTTTAAGCACAAAAGCCGTTATTTCGACCTTAGTTACGGTTGATATGACAACGAGCCCGAACTAAGAATTAATGATATTACGATTTGACGGATGTCTACAGTTCGACACTGTGTACACACGAGCTGCGAATTTTTTTAACGCAATTTGATTTTTATTTTTTTTTAAACCTTTCCCCACGCTAGGAATTCCTCCTGTGTCGTTGTTGCGTTTACAAACATAGAAAATCACATACACAAATATGCAGACCCGGAACAACTACTTGTAGGTCACACTAATATTTTTGTTCCGTGCGGGGACCGATCCTGTGACACGCTGCACAGAAGTCCAATTGCTCAACAACTGCGCTACCCGTGTCGTTATAATCGTGTCATAATTGTATCGTGTCGAATATAGTGACAGTAAAGCCGCGCCGCGTCAAAACTGACTTCAGTCATGGCGAAATTATCCGTCCGTAAGTTGATTTTGACGTTACGTTTCATTCCGTATCCGTTCCCGTGTCTTCGTTGACGGATTCAAAAAGTAGACGCCCTGGACCGTAGGTACTTACGTATCCCAGTCTACGACCTTCGTCATTACCCCGATTACTAGTTTAATGTCTACGTAATTCTGACCAATCGTATCGACGCAATTGGGAGCAGGTTTGGCCAATTTCAAGGTTTTCATCAATAGTTGGAGTTTTTCTTGAGAACGGTTTGTGTGGATGAATGGATGGACGCGAAAACTACTGAACTGGGTACAAATATGGTTAATAACTTGAAAAACACTAGATAGTATTTTTTAACCCGATTTAATCTTCCCGGGGGATAATTTCACAACATGTACAGACATGTACATACGGCCACACATCAATCTATGCGAAAACCGTATAAGCCGACCGTTCTTTGTGCGAAAATATCATACAAAGTGAACACAATTGAACTAGACAAACTGGTTTTATATAGCTCGACATCTAGCCGGGTGTCATCATCATCATCATCATCAGCCTATAATGTTCCCACTGCTGGGACACAGGCCTCCTCTCTGAGAGAGGGAGTGGGCCATAATCCAACACGAGGGCCCAATGCGGATTGGTAGATGTCACATATCTTCGAATTTTTGGTTCTCAGACATGCCGGTTTCCTCACGATGTTTTCCTTCACCGTTTTGAGAGCAGTGATGATGAAATAAATTACACAAAGTAATGTGCCTGGCGGGGTTCAAACCCACGACCTACAACTCGTAAGTCGGGACCGATACCACTGGACCACCACTGCTCGCCGGGTGTACGGCCATATAATTATGATGGGATTCGGAGAAGGAGCATTCTAGAAGAAATTTTAATTTAAAAAATTGATTTTAAAGGAATCTGCATCACTCAAGTCCTATTAAAGACACGAAGAAAACATTCTAGTGAAATTAAAGACTTTTGAACTCGCACTTATCTAGCAATTAAGCTATCCCCAAGAGCAATTAAATGTTCGCCGATAGTGTTTCTAATCGAATTATTAGTCTCAAAGTCCGATATCGCTTAATCGAACCATTTTGCAGTTTCACGAAATCTTATAGGGATGGTAGGTTCGGGGAAAATGTTCTTAGAAAATACTAAAACGATAATAACATTATAACTATAGATTGGAATAGGTAGATTGATTTTTGGTACTTGCATCATAAATGCACACAAAAATAATAACATGCAAGCACATTTCCGGAAAGTAGGTAATTCCGTTATTTTCCGGATTCAAAAATTAAAATATTGTTAATATTGGTAGTGCTATTACTACTACTTTATTAAAAATTTAAAGGGAGGTATCAAAACTATCTTTATCTGTTGAATATCAAAAACAATTGAATATTAATAGTTTTAATATTAACGTCTTTGCGTTCCAGTACCGAGAAGAACAGCAGCACTGGCACAATAAAATTCCTACCTAAGTTTCGGTTTTTTTTTTAAATAATAATTACTGATTATATCAGACGGAGCGATCCACCCAAGCTGGCAAATTGAAACCACCAATAATTAATGATAAATGTAATAAAGGAGAAAGAGCACTTTTAATATCGCTTTTTGAAGCGTATGGACACTTAAGCAAATCCATAAATAATGTTATTATTTTAAATTTGTTTTGGCATAAATTCACTTAAATCATTTGTGGGGTTTTTATTTTCAATATTATTAGTAATTACTATTATACATTTGTTCCGGTATAGTGAAGGGCTACGTTACCAGAATCGATCGATTAAACATAGAATAGAATCGTAAAACAATTGAAAAATCTACTAGTGTCCCTAAAGTCTACCTTAAAAGCTGTTATTATTGTTTTTCTAAAAACTCTAATATGATTTATTTTATGATAACATATATTGAGGTCTTATAATAAAAGTAAAAAAATAATCGATTATGATTATGGTATCGTAATTGACTGATGTGTCCAACACGATTCCATGAAGTGTCAGTTGTCTAAGTCAAACTCATAATTTTCGTGTTTGTTTGGTTTTGATTTCGTTATTACCGGCGAACTACTATTTCTTGCTTTTCTCTGATACAATCTGAACTAATATTCGTGTCGAGTATCTCCACGTCTTTATACATCGAGCAATTGGACCCTGTAGTGCGCTGTTATAGTGAATCTGTAGTATACGTCTACGTTGATTTCTTCGGGACAGTAAACAATATGTCGCGCTGTGTAAATTGTTCTTTGTTATTATCGCATCCACTGCCTAATCGTCAAATGAGAGAAGCAACGGATGCCATGGTTAATCTTTTAAATATATGGATTTCTACTGCGGCAAGTATATTCCTTCATGATACCTAGTATAATGGGCGTTTTTCCATTAGCCGGCCCGCCACCGGCACTACTAAATGTTTGTACCTATTATAATAATAATAAGTGCAAAAGCGAGTCATTCATTTTCGTACATTTTTGCTTTGCAGGCATCGGTATGGCGTCAGCGACTGTGCCGGTGCCGGGCAGCTAATGGAAAAACGCCCAATAATAACCTACATATCAAAATCTTATTTTTTTACATTAAGTAATATTGCAGTATCAATGTGTACCAATTTAAATAGGTACGGTTTCAAAACGATATTGTTTTGACGTCTAACATAACCTCAAATAATATCCTGAGTAAATAATGTTTTTTTGGAAAAACCCCACAAAATATCATCCTGTATTTAACATTGCTTTGAAATATGTCAATAAGCCTAACTTGTGTCCAATTTTCACTACCATACTGTGTCAAAGGGAGCGCAACCAAGTGCCCTAGTAGTTTGCTCAATCTCCTTTGCTTAAAAATACAAGTTTTTTTTCTTTTGTTAAATCAATGCTTATTTGATTTGTAAAATGAGAATTGTTAATTCGCCTGTCAACCACACAAATTCTTTGCCAATTTATCAGCAGGGTAAATTTTGAAAATTATTAACTAAGTTTACAATACATTCAAGAAAATATATGATATGTAAAATACGTGCCTTCCTGCACACAAATAATGAAATCTTTAGAAAAACAATGTGATTCAGATGCTCAGATTTTATGATTCGTTGTTCAAATATTTGAATCATCATCACAAGATAATGAGTTATCTAGATAAATAGAGTCAGACGGGCGCAGAGTTAAATGACAGTGAGTATTAAGAGTAATTAGTTTGCAATCCATTGTCTAAAACAAAATATAACAACGTTGTATTTTTTATGGCGAATCGAAAACGTTTTATTTTTGATTATTGTAAATTCATCCCATTTTTTTTTTCGAACAGATAGCAGAACAATCTATATCTATCTATACATATAATAAAATAGTAGGAAAGTCAAAACTGTACATTGAATATTTTTTTAAAAGAATACTTGGGGTGTGATCTACAATCGATACCGAAGCCAAAAATATAGTTTTTAGAATTTTTGTCTGTTTGTCTGTTTGTCTGTTTATCTGTTTGTCTGTTTGTCTGTATGTATGTCCGGGATAAACTCAAAAAGTACTGGACGGATTTGAATGATTCTTTTTTTGTTGTATAGGTATTAAGTCTGGTCAAAACATAGGCTATAATTTATTTTGAAAACTTGAAGAACTGGCGCAGAACCGCAACAGACCAGCTAAACTATAAGAGATACAAAAATGGTGCGATAGCAAAAATTGTTCCACGTGATGAGCATTTTCTGCTGAGAGAATTAGTTTGAAGATCTGGAACACCTGATGTGGAACTCCAAGAGCCCAGCTACACTATAACATATACAGGAATGACGTCTTAGCAAGAGTTGTTCAGCGTGATGAGCACTCTCTGTTGACGTATAAAAATTGAAGATTTAGAACACCTAATGTGGAACTTCAAGAGCCCAGCTACCCCGCGGTGGTGGACGCCCACGGCGTCGGACTTCACAAGACAATCTCCGGCCACCATAGGCGCGAGCATGCGGGCGGCGAGTAAAGGGCATCTCGCCGTCCGACCATGGACGGCGCGTCGTGTTTCACGCACGCCTTAAAGAGCGTCAGCATAATGACGGGGTCCCCTCTCAGAGGGCTAAAGCCTGCCGGGGTCGCGGGACTTATACCATCATCGTTACCCCGGAACATAAAGGGCTATTGAAGGACACCGTGGATTTTAGTCAGTACAAGTCTGATAGTAAGGGGTGGGAGGACTCATTTGATGATTTACCACGAAAAAAAAAGAGCCCAGCTACACTTTAACATGATTTTTTTCAACTGGGCGTGGATGCCTATCGACCGGAACTATGAGGAATATCGAAAAATGTTGAAGACTCCTTTCAACAATTCTGGAAAGTAATCATATACAGCAAACTTAAGAAAAACGTATAACTGAAAAAAAACTGATCAATCTTCAAGGTGATGACTGTATTCGAAACTTAAGTTAACCTTTTCTTCTTTGAAATCATGCTTATATTTGTGTAACTCAACGCCCAGTTGAAAAATTCAACCTGTATAGGAATGACGTCTTAGAAAGAGCTGTTCAGCCTAATGAGCATTATCTATTGATGTATTAAAATATAAGATTTGGAACACCTGATGTGGAAATCAAAGCTATCACTAATTTCACGGACTGATTTTCGATGACGATTGTTATATTAATACAATTTTTATTCTACTGGCCAAACTCCCATGATTTTTTTACCCGGGCTCTTGGAGTTGGGTATCAGACTTTACAGATCTTCGATTTTGCCGACCCCATTGTCGCTGGCATAAGCAACAAGATCCGCGTACGAAGTCGCGGGCAGAAGCTAGTCAAATAATAAAATCCAGCACAAAACTAACGGAAACGAACACAAAGAGTATTTACTAGGAGAACAAGATCAAAACTTTTTTTCGTAGGGAATTATTTTTATGGCGAACTTACAAAAACGCCTTTTTAGACCCCCAATAGTCCTCGCCATATAAGTGTGGAATAAAGGTCATTGATCCTAATAACGCATTGTTAGAATTCCATTATAGCATCGTTCGAATTTCAAAATAAAATGTAAGGTCACGGTCGCCTCTTACCACGATTCCTTTATTTTGATCGTGTTACGACACTTTCTTTACATTTTTTCGAATGGTTTTGAAATATTGGAATACATTGGTACACGGGGGTCAACGAATTTTATTCCTCACTTATATGGCGAGGACTATAATCTAATTTAATAAAACCTGTGGCTGCATTGTCATACTAAAATGCATTTTCAGAAACCAATTAATTGTATTTTGTTTTACCTCAAAGATGTCGTTTACTAACATTTAGTATGAATTATGACTAGCAGGATGATATTCGTAAAATTAATTACAAGTAGGAAAGTCTAATTAGTCATTAAATTTACCGCAAAATATAATTCGTAAGAGTTAGGGTTCATTTAAGAAGTAGGTTTTAGTATATAATAATTTATAACGATTATGTAAACAGGAGAGCAGTGGTGGCCCAGTGGTATCGGCCCCGACTTACGAGTTGATTTGAGTTGGTCGTGGGTTCGAACCCAGCTTGGCGCATTACTTTGTGTAATTTATTTTATCACCACTGCTCTCAAAACGGTGAAGGAAAACATCGTGAGGAAACCGGCATGTCCTAGAACCATCAAGTTCGAAGACATGTGACATCTACCAATCCGCACTGGGCTCGCGTGGTGGATTATGGCCCACTCCCTCTCACAAGAGAGGAGGCCTGTGTCCCAGCAGTGGGAATGTTATAGGCTGATGATGAATGATGATGATGAATTGTAAACAGCTATCCGCCCAGCCAAGCGGGTAGGTAACGACTAGTGTAATATATACAAAACGTTTATCCTGAGTTAGTATAGGTACATAATATATCGTGGTATGACCTCATAGATCAAAACTAGATAATATTAGCTATGATATAAAAATATTGAAGAAATCTGTCTTAGCGAATCTGTATCATGTTTAAAAGTCTCTCTCATCATGTAAATTAGCAAGCGAAGTTCTAATAGTTTACGTTAACGCAAGTAGTTTAAAAAATTAGTTACACGTTTGTGTAACTAATATTGTAAAACTACTGTTTAATACCTCGAAAATAAAGGAGTGAAAACTTCATAAAAACTTCAAAAAATGATAAGAGAAACCAAATAATAGCTTTAAATAAAATACCTAAGCAATGATACCGCACTTAGTATAAATCGTCGAATCCAAAAATATTATTTCCTTTTTTATAATATGGCGTCTGGCTGAAGCCATTTTGAATTTTGATTGTCATGTTTTTAACACTACGACACTAGAAAGATTTAAAAGAAAATGATTGCCGTAAGAATAACTCAAATCAAATCATTTATTTCAACTAAGCCAATTTCAGCACTTTTGAATTGTCTGAGACATAAAATAAAAGGAGTACTAAAACTAGTTATGATGCTTTTTTTTCTTTTATTTAGGTGGTAAAATCAACAAATGAGTCCTCCCGCCGGGTGGGGCGGAAGGGACTGTCAGACTATTGCTGACTAAAATCCATCCGTGTTCCTTCGGATGCCCTTTTTCCGGGGCCGCGGCATCCTGGGTTAAGAAAAAACCCGACCCCAGCAGGCATTTGGCGCGAAACTCGACGCGCCACCGACCCGGGCTTGGTCCTCGGTCGGACGGCGTGCTACCCATAACTCACCGTCCACAAGCCTGCTCCACCGCTGTACCCTCTGCTGATCAGAGGGACATGCGTTGGAGCGTCAACACGACAGGCTATTCGCATACGGGCAAAGAGGCCCCTTAGGCACACAGTACCTAAGGAAGTATTTTTGCCCGCATCCCAGGGTGCACCGGCCCGAAAAACTGGTCTTCCCACTCGGATACGTCCAGGGGACGGATAACTCCAGTCCACGAGCGCACATGGAAGTTTCCTGTCTTAGCACCTCTAGTTATGATGCTACAGTCCCAGTCGCAAGACATAAAAACTGTGAAAGTACCGTAGGTGTTCATTCCAAAGCGCAGATCTCCTTGGAGAAGAATGAGCAAGCAACTTCATGGACACTCTTTTTCAAGTGCAAAAATTATTACAAATCTTTTGTTACATCATTCACCATCAGGTTGTACATTATGAGAGAACGATGTGGATGTTATTAGTGTCCATAGTAAATATAAAAAAAGACAATTCAAAAATAAAGTTATCAATAATATTAAAATAGACCGTGGCGTCTAAGAGATGACCAGTCGCAACTGACATCGCCCATTCATGAAAATTAACATCTAACTATCAGCACCATTCAGCTCAACCATTTTGAAGGGAACTGAATGATCCGACACACACGCCACCATCAGCGAGACTTTTGTGTGAGCATGACATACTCCCAACTGCCAGAGTCAAGTCAATAAAGACGTAGATATCTGGTCAATGATAGCTCTTTTACAATGCTGGCTTTCAAGCTATATAGAAAGAAAACAGCACTCTCGTTTGGTCTATCTTGTGCAACAGCAGTAGAAAAAAAAATGAGAGCCATTAATAAATAACGCACGCTCCTCGTCTACAAAGCACATTAATCTTCGCTGATAAGAAGCTTAGCGCCAACAGCTCTTGGACTACAAACACACGGATATTTCTTGAAATACCGAAATACATTGCCGTGGTATAATGTCACTGTACTACTTTATTTACCAACGTTAGATAAGACGGGGGATATACGAAGACAGCTAACCGGTTTCTAAGATAAAATATCTTTTTCACACTACTTGCTCGTAAATGTCATATTATACGTCAGGCAAACTTACTGTAAAGCATGACATTATTCCCCCTCGCTCGCGCCGGGCAATAATATTGTACTGAATTTCATTATTTCCCTGGGAATAATGTGATTTTTAATTTGGAACCTCAAATAAAACCGTATGAAAACTTTCACCAAGGAGTTGTATCAGTAACGGCGGCTGCTGGCCGCAACAGCTGATCGCTTGCAGTGGTGCCAACTTCACTTCAGTCGCAGTACGCGTGAAAAGCAGAGTACGCTTCTCGGGAGAAAAGCTGCCTTGTCTTGGGCTAACTTAATTCCCGAGTGACATGAGGGAATTAAGGCCCAGAATCCTTTGTGTCGCTTCGGGATTCAATACGCCTGTGACGGAAGGCAATGCTTTACTCCCTTGTTGCGTACTATTGTGTTAATGTTTATGAAGAAATAGAGAGAGAGAAGAGTAAAGAAATGAAGAAAATTTTGTGGGAGTAATCCTACATTAATATTTATTCTGACGACATAGTTGGTGCAGTGGTTGAGTGACCGACTGCTGCGTAGCGAGACGCGGGTTCGATCCCCGCACGGAACAAATAATTTAATGGCCTGCAGGTAGTCCTTCCGGGTTTGAGTATCTGTGTATGTGAGTTTCTATGTTTTGTAAACGCAACACATGAGAAATTCCTAATGCGGGGCAACGTTTTTTTCAATCAATTTAAAAAATAAATCAATCATCAAAATTCTGCTGGCATTTGGTCAATGTAGAATGTACCAAAAATAAAGAAACGTAAAATGCTAAACATATATTATAAAGAGTCAATAAACAAAAGGAAAAAAATATTTCAACAGTTTCGTACAAAATCGTGCGCAAACAAACATGTAATTACTATATTTATGATCTTTGTTTTAAAACATTTTTTGTAGGACTTTTAAAAATAAATGAAAAGAGGCGTAATTGGCAATTTACATTTCACTACAAAGAATTCTGTAGGAATAATTATTTCGTGTGTAATGATTGGCATTTAGACCCATTCAGGCTTGTATAAGTGACTTACTGCATAGTTAGTGTTCATAATTATGTGTTAAATGTTTTAAACGTAACGTCATCTGCCTAGCCTTTTCCCAACTAATTTTGGGGTCGGCTTCCAGTCAAACCAAATTCAGCTGGATGTAAGCATTTTACATAGAGCGACTGCCCGTCGGACTTCCACAACCCAGTAACTGGGTAATAATACGATACCCCATGGTAAGACTGGTTGTCAGACTTTAGAGCTTCTGACGCACAGTAACGACTGTCAAAGATCTACAAATGACAGCCGGGACCAACGGCTTTACGTGCTTTCCGAGGCACGGAGGAAACTCGCTATGACAGATGGTCACCCATCCACAGACCAACCTCGGCAAGCGTGGCTTAACGTATACGCATAATTATATAGTTAACTTTAGGATTCTTTGATCACCCGCCACCGCCAAATGCCTACTCATTTGGGTCGCGAGACTGTCATATCAGGAAACCGTGACCCGAGAACGTAAAGGGCTATTGAAGGATCACCGTGGATTTTTGGCAGTACAAATCTGACAGTCCCTCCCTACCGTCCTGGGTAGAAGGTGTCATTAAATGATCTTACCAGGATAAAAAGACATAATTAAAATGGAGTGACTCTTATCCGACTTCCTTTTATGAGGCAGAATAAGGGAAAGTGAGTTAAGTATTTTTTTTTTATCATGTTAAAATCATCAAATGAGTCCTCCCACGCCGGGCAGGGCGAGAGGGACTGTCAGACTTGTACTGACTAAAATCCAAGGTGTCCTTCAATAGCGCTTTATGTTCCGGGGTCACGGTGATGGTATAAGTCCTGCGAACCCGGCAGGCTTAAGCCCTCTTTATGCTGACGCTCTTTGAGGCGCGCGTGGAATACGACGCGCCGTTGACCCAGTCTCTCTTGGCCTGCTTTGGGTGTGAGGACTCATTTGATGATATAACTACGCTAAAAAACATATGAACCCCTCAGTGTCGGGTCTCGTTACAAAAACGAATAACGGAAGGCCTCATTCTGTCATTGTAAACTATTTAACACGTCATGTCATTGCGCATGCGCAAATCGATTGATCCGGGATCAATAATTCTGTAGTCAATAACAATAGTCTACTGACGTAACTGAGACTAATTCAAGTTCATGGCTAATTGCGATTTTCAAGCTAGTTATTTTTTGAGGTGATTCAAAACTATTACTATGTAAATAAGTATATATCCTTTATTTATTATAGAAGCTATTATACGAGCAATATTTGTATTTGTGATTAGAAATTTATTTTTATTATTTAATAATAATAAGCCTCGACGAACATCTGTCGAGGCTCTCGTTGGGTAGTTGGATCAAGGGCCTGATTCAGAAAGCAGTACTCCTTGATACCGCTCGTATTGTGAGGAGGTTCCTGTCTCTGGAACCCTGACCACCGGTAGCTTGGACCCTGCTCCCACGCCGGCGGATAGCTATTTTTACATTTTAAATGTTTTTTTTTTTTGTTTTATAAATTAATTTAATAAACGACATAATAATAATACTCCACAACGCCATCTAGTCCAAAGCTAAGCAGAGCTTGTGTTATGGGTACTAGACAACTGATAAACACTTATATATTTCTAAATACATACATATTATTATAGATAAATTACACCCAGACACAGAACAAATGATCATGCTCATCACACAAACATTTGTCCTGGGTGGGAATCGAACCCACGACCTCCGGCATAGCAGTCAGGGTCACTAACCACTAGACCAACAGTCCAGTCGATCCTGATAAAATAGATGAAATAGATCCTGTATCTATAGTAGGGTAAAGGACCATTATTTGATGAGACAGGCAACTCAGTGATAGTCTTAAAAGTCTCTCAAAACGTTTGTTTTTAGTTACTGCTTACTGTTGATATACTTTTTTTTGTTATCGTGGTAAAATCATCAAATGACTCTCACTCTGGGCATGGCGGGAGGGACTGTCAGAGTAATACTGACTAAAATCCACGGTGTCCTTCAATAGCTATTTACGTTCAGAGGTCACGGTAATTCACAAGTCCCGCGACCACTGTTGGTTTACTTAGTAAATAAATAAATAAGTTTTTTTTTTGTATAACTAAGTCTTTTTTTTTTTACGTGGTAAAATCATCAAATGAGTCCTCCCACCCCGGGCAGGGCGGGAGGGACTGTCAGACTTGTACTGACTAAAATCCACGGTGTCCTTCGATAGCCTTTTATGTTCCGGGGTCACGGTGATGGAATAAGTCCCGCGACCCCGGCAGACTTTGGCCCTCTGAGACGGGGCCCCCGTCATTTTGCTGACGCTCTTTGAGGCGCGCGTGCAACACGACGCGCCGTCGACCCGGGCATGGTCCATGGTCGGACAGCGAGTTGTCTTTTACTCGCTGTCCGCATGCCCGCGCCTACGGTGGCCGGAGGTCGTCTGCCGACGTCCGACGCCGTGGGCGTCTACCACTGCACTGTCGGTTTACTTAGTAAATAAATAAATAATTTATTTTTTCGTATAACTAAGGCCCTTCGTACACAAGGCGACTCCAGTATCCGATACCTTGCGACTTCGGTATCCAAGCGGCTATCGGAATACAAACCATGAGAAGGAGACTTGCGTCGCCTAGTGTACGAAGGGGCTAAGTCTAGAAAAATAAAGACACATACCTAACACAGCCAAAAGAATCTCCTTCCACACACTTCGTTTTCTGTCACTTTTTTCCTCACTATTGACGTGAGTGATCGTATACACCATTGTCACTGAGTCACTGTTACTACGTACTGTCTCACAGACACTGTCTTTATAAGATGTCTGAAAGAAAATCACTGTTTAAGTATGATCCTTTTATAGTGTCAACCGTATTTGTGTTATTCTTATCTTAGTATACTTGAATATTAAGGTGTGTTTAAGTGTGTAAAATAAAATGTTGAAGTTGAATTTTGGTAGCTGAATTGTTATCAAAAATTAAAAAAAGAAATGTGTGAATTCTGTTAATTTGAAAGTGCCAGTTTGAAACAAGTGTGTTTTCTTTTTAAAAGAATGTATTGTTGAAATGAAAAACAGCTACTGAAATAATTAATCACTAGGCGTTTCTCTTGTATCGCGGGTGTGTACAAACAAAGTCACATATAAACACTAATTTGTTCATAAAAGTATTTATTTCCTTTTCAATAATCATGTTTGTCTATGGTATTCTATTTATGAACACAATATAAATATAAAAAAAAAAAATTACGCCATAAAAAATACAATTAAGTACTGCCGAAGCATAGTCGCAATTTGGACTTATTAAGTGTTTGTAGAATTTTATTTCCTCACAAGTGCGACAGAAAAGTAAAAACAACAAGTCCGAAATACTCGCCATGTTGAATCTAAGCGTAGTGCAATAACTGCCTGTTTTCGAGGAACTGTATGGTAATTATATACTTAATTGTAATATTTATCAATGGATTATGATTGTGAGGAATAATAATTATGACAGAAAAAGAGTAAATGATGACGTGACGTCTGACAGACCACCGTCAGTCAGATAACTTTTCCTTTTATGGAGATTAGAAGACAAACGATCTCAAGTAGAACACTCACTATGAACCAACCATTACATTCCTCGGCCACTTAAAATCACTCTTTATCACTTTCGTAACACGGCACAAAATCCTTCACTTTTATTACTACCACCACATTTTACTTCCCTTTTAATATCCTTACAGATAAAGTATTACCATTCGTATTAAACAAAGTAAATGCTCGAGACGTGACGGTGGCCGCGTGCGTTGATTCTGAGTTTAAACTCTATTACTGCGCGGGCGCATACGAACGGGCGAGCTACTGCGCTAGCTTCCTTAAAAAATGTTCTGGACGATGTGATGATGCGTTTGAACGCGACGGACAAGTTACTGTGCTTATTTGAATGTTTATTTATAAAAGTTTTTTTTTTAGTTTTGTCTCTGGAGCGATGTTACGAATATTCGCATTCGCATCCGCATTATATTCGAAACATTCATGCGAATATTTTGAACAAAAACTAATATTTGGTAACTACTCCTTCTTCCACAATCTGCATTCATTCTTATCTTTTGTCTGTCTTTCCATTTATCTTTTATTCAGTCTGCTTTTATCTCGCCATTCATAAATCTTAATTTGTTCATTATATCAATCACAAACATCGATCATAAAACATGACCATGCTGAGATACCTACTCTTGTTTTTCTTTGAGTTTCTTTACTTTTTTCATTCTCTTCTTTATTGTAGCTATACAAGCCAAAAAGAAGAAGTAAAAATAAGTTATAAAGTTCGATCAAAAAAACATATTGTTTCTTTTTTTGTATTTTCTAAATTATTATACATGATTGTTTTAAATCTGAATTTTCGTATTCGCATTCGCAATACTGAAGTTGACATTTCGCGAACGTGAACGCGTTCGCGAATGTCAAAAATCAAACATTCGTAACATCACAGATCTATTACCTACTTCCAGTACCGTCAGCACGAGTTTTCAGTATTTGAGACGTAAAGTAAACTGGAACTTTGACGACTTCAAATTGACAATTTTCAAGGGAAAAATTGGTTCCTTCTTCGCACACCAGAGGCGCTGTACCATATTTTCATACAATAAACGCTGTAAATACTGGAAAAACTCTGTAAAGTAAAATAGAGAAAACTCGTGCTAGGGGTACAGAGCGCTTTCAGATGGTCGAGTACGATGCTAGTATTTACTGTTGTTCTTGAAGTTCGTTTGTTCACTGTATTCCGAGTTTAAACAATGTTAGTCTAGTACTACGCGGGCGCGTTTGAACGGGCTAGCTACTGCCCTTGAAACTACCAACTAACAACTTACCCACTAGAAAGATAATGTTTGAGTGGGTTTTCTAATAACATTCAGAGAATTAATTGTTGCTGTTTTAGTACTAATGGGTGAGCTACTGCGCTAGCTCGGAAATGTACTTGAAGTTGTTTGTTTATTTAGATTCCAGATATTTATTATTTCCTTTATTAAAAATCTAATAGGTCAGTTATGGATTTGTGAAGATGAATTAATGTCATTTTTTTTTTATTTAATAACTAGCCATGTTTATGTTACTCTGGCTTTAATCATAGAAAAATAGAAAAGGTGTTCTGGAGTACTTACTGATCCAGATGGATACAGGTTCGAATCCACAACTTTGGTTTGGGACTACTTAATTATTTTATTTAAACAGCAAATGAATTTTCACTCCTGCAGACGATAACTACAAAGTACTAAACAAGAAAATAACTATTGTCATCTTTGGCGCAATGGCTGAATTATTGACTGTTTTTTTTTTTAGCGTGGTAAAATCATCAAATGAGTCCTACAACCCCGGGCAGGGCTGAAGGGACTGTCAGACTTGTACTGACTAAAATCCACGGTGTCCTTCAATAGCCCTTTATGTTCTGGAATCACGGTGATAGAAATAAGTCCCGCGACCCCGGCAGGCTTTGGCCCTCTGAGAGGGGGCCCCGTCATTTTCCTGACAGCTCTTTGAGGCGCGCGTGGAATACGACGCGCCGTCGACCTGGGCATGGTCCATGGTCGGACAGCGAGTTGCCCTTTACTCGCTGTCCGCATGCCCGCAGTTATTGACTGCTACTCTGCGTGTCGCGGGCTTTATTTTCGCACGAAACAAATATTTTTATCGGTGACGAAGTATTTGCACCAGGCCTTTTTGTTTAATGTGAATTCATGTTTGTAAACAGATCAAACATAAGGAAAGAAACTTCTAGTGTAGGGAAATAATTTTACAAAAAAAAAATAACAAAATTTTTTTTTCACATACTCAAAAAAGCACAATTCGCAAAATAGCCAATTTTCTAAATTTCTTACTGCAGGGCAACGTTTTACACTTAAAAAATAACTATTTTCACTTTTATATAAACAACTTAAGCAAGTACACTCTCCCGTTCAAACGAGCACTCCCGTCAATCAGTGTAAATATTATATTGGTCCATGACCACGTATTACGATCTTTTATTCCTGTTGTGAAAGAGCACTATTCCTGTGCAGTTAGCTGTCAAGTTTAAAGGGTGAATTATAGTAGGTATAGAATACCTTTCGGTTTGCGTTACCTAGCAGTTTTGGCTATTGAAAAAGAGTGTCCATGGAGTTTCTTGCTCGTTTTTCTCCATAGAGATCAACGCTTTGGAATGAGCACAACTTTCACTCGTTTTTATGTCTTGTGACTGGGACTGTAGCACCATAACTATTTTATGTTACCTAATTAATTTTTGTCTTTTGTCTGTTGACAATAAAATTCAAAAGTGCCTCTAGCAGGCCTACTTGACCTCTCGCGCCCGGCATTGGTTTCGGCCATGCTGCGGAGCGAGACGGAGTGGGAAGCGGTCGCCGCCTTCTGCGAGGCAGTAATGCTCGTGAAGGAGGCGGCGGGCCGCGAGAGAGAGAGGACAGCGTCCTCCCTCCGCCCCAACCGCAGTGGTGAACGCCCACGGCGCCGTACGTCGCAAGACGATCTCCGGCCACCGTAGGCGCGGGCATGCGGACAGCGAGTAAAGGGCAACTCGCTGTCCGACCATGGACCATGCCCGGGTCGACGGCGCGTCGTGTTCCACGCGCGCCTCAAAGAGCTGTCAGCAAAAATGACGGGGCCCCCTCTCAGAGGGCCAAAGCCTGCCGGGGTCGCGGGATTTATTTCTATTACCGTGACCCCGGAACATAAAGGGCTACTGAAGGACACCGTGGATTTTAGTCAGTACAAGTCTGACAGTACCTCCCGCCCTGCCCGGGGTTGGAGGTCTCATTTGATGATTTTACCACGATAAAAAAAAAAAAAAAAAAAAAAAGCAGGCCTACTTGAAATAAATTATTTGATTTTGATTTTTGATTTTGATTTAGCGTTTTAGCTAGAAAGAAGAAATAATGGAACTAGCTTTACTGTATTTCATGTTATTTTGTATTTATTGGGTATTGAACTGAAAATACAAAGAAAATCTAGTTAGTAAACACTTTTTTTACGTGTTTAATCATCAAATGATTTCTAGAACCCAGGGCATGGCGGGAAGGATTATCAGACTCACACTGACTAAAATCCACGGTATCCTTCAATAGCCCTTTACGTTCCAGGGTCACGGTTATTCGATAAGTCCTGCAACCCAATTAATAAAGACTTAGATAGGTCTTTCGACTGTAGTTATATCGGTAGTAGTTAAAATGAATGTAGTTATTTTGATACGGGACCGTTATATACTAATAAATGGAAAACTGCACCATTACTGAATCCACCATTTATTCAATAAAATATAATTATCATCTTGGAACTTGAATTTGCCGGTCATGTCAAATCACACCGCGCTGACATACGTCGCCCTGACTTGTCTCTGCTTGCTCCACTAAGGATGTACCACGATGCGTAGGGTTGGGATTCCAGTTGCCGTTTCTCGTTTAACAATACGTAGGTATCTTTGTAAATATGCATTGATTTAACAAACGAACAAGTGCGTGTCGCGCTACGCACAGTGTAGGGTTCCGTAGTTGCCCATCAAAATATTTATGCGACCCAACTAAACTGATTCGCTGAATTTAATTTTAACTTATTAAAGTTGACAAACTTGTCTCACAAACGAATCTTTTTATCAAAAAAATGTTGATGGAAACTATCAATATTTTTTAAAGACCTATTTAATGATACCCTACACTAAGGGGTACGCGAGAAGAAAAAAACATCCCCACTTTACGTGTACAGGAGGTACACTAAAAAAAATATTTTACGAGATTTTATTTTACCACTTTTCGGCACAAGAAATCCGTATATTTACACCAAATTACAGCTTTCTAGTATTGGGCGTCTCTGAGCTAAGCTGTGGATAGACGGACGGACATGGCGAAACTATAAGGGTTCCTTGTTGACTACGGAACCCTAAAAAGTTCGTACCTATTATTTTAAAAACTCTAACTGACGGACTAATACATGTAATTATTATTTGTTTTATTACTACTAATACTTTGCAGGAAGAGGATGATGAAGTACACACGGCTACACATCAAGATAGATAAAACCAGTTTGTCTTGGTGTCGCTTCGAACACACGGCTACACATCAATTATACATAACCAGATTATCGTGGTCTCGCTTTGTTTGATCTTTTCGCACATTCAACCGTCAGCTTATACTGGTTTTTCATAGCTCGATGTGTAGCCGTGTGTACTTACTTACATCAGTACTTACGTTTAGTTAAAAACACAACAATGTCGCAGAATCGTGACAAACATTTATCTACTGAATTGATTACCACATTATTAGAAAAGTAAGCTACACGTATTCATTTGTCTTTTTCGAATGCCTTGTTATTTCATTTGAAAAACCTGTTATTTTAAGTAGGTGATAATTGTGTTCTCACGAAATCTTTCGATAGTATGTATGTAATATCGTTACTGATAACAAAAACCAGTTTATACTGGCTTCGTGTCTTACCTTCATCATCATCATCATCATCTCAGCCATAGGACGTCCACTGCTGAACATAGGCCTCCCCTTTTGATCGCCACAAGTACCGGTTGGAAGCGACCTGCATCCAGCGTCTTCCGGCGACCTTCATAAGGTCGTCTGTCCACCTTGTTGGTGGACGTCCTACGCTGCGCTTGCTAGTCCGTGGTCTCCACTCTAGCACTTTTCGACCCCGTCTGCCATCCGCTCTGCGAGCAATATGGCCTGTCCATTGCCACTTCAGCTTGCTAATCAGGTGGGCTATATCGGTGACTTTAGTTCGTCTACGGATCTCCTCATTTCGGATTCGATCTCGCAGAGAAACACCGAGCATAGCCCTCTCCATAGCTCGCTGAGCGACTTTGAGCTTTGAGATGAGGCCGATAGTGAAAGACCACGTTTCGGTGCCGTAACTGGTAACACACATTGGTTGAAGACTTTCGTCTTGAGGCACTGAGTCTTACCTTATAACTACAGAAAAGAACGAGGTATTCCACATTTTTGGGCACCCGCTAAAATGGTACCTGAGCTTCCACATTCGGCACCTATCAAATTTTTCACCGGTGTATGTTGAAAAACACAGGTGCTATTAGCTCAGGTATTCTACGTTGGGCAATAATGGTTAAACAATATCAAATTTTTGTAAATGTAACTATGTAAGTACGACAAGGGGCGAATCCTATTGTGGGATAAAACATGTCTATTTTTTTTTGGTTTATGAAATTAATTTCAGAAGATTTTCCGTGTAAACGCCTTAGTAGTAAGATGCCCCGGGTCGACGGCGCGTCGTGTTCCATGCGCGCCTCAAAGAGCTGTCAGCAAAATGACGGGGCCCCCTCTCAGAGGGCCAAAGCCTGCCGGGGTCGCGGGACTTATTTCTATTACCGTGACCCCGGAACATAAAGGGCTACTGAAGGACACCGTGGATTTTAGTCAGTACAAGTCTGACAGTACCTCCCGCCCTGCCCGGGGTGGGAGGTCTCATTTGATGATTTTACCACGTAAAAAAAAAGTAGTAAGATGCAGTTACCGACCGATTGGATTACTGCAGCGGTGCGTTTCGCAGGTTCGATTCCCGCACGGAGAAAATATTTGTATTGTCCGGGCGTTATGTATGTGAGTTTAAATGTTTGTAAGGGTTTTTTGTAAAAAAAAATACTGTCATCTGTCATTTATTTGTAGTGTCATAGAGATTTCTGAGGATGGTCTGAGTGGAAATTATTAGGAATGAAAAAACAAGTAATAAGATTAGGTAAATATGGTAGCCTTTTTTTTTTGCCTGTTAAAATCATCAAATAAGACCTCCAACCCCGGGCAGGGCGGGAGGTACTGTCAGACTTGTAGGTACTGACTAAAATCCACGGTGTCCTTCAGTAGCCCTTTATGTTCCGGGGTCACGGTAATAGAAATAAGTCCCGCGACCAAATATGGTAGCCTAAGGACGCTTGCAATACTAGAGATTTCGCCTATGCGTTATCGACCCTGCAGAAACTTTTTGAAGCGGTTTTGTTTTCTCTTTTTTACGCTGTTATAAGAGGAGAACATTCTGATTTTTAAGGACTTTTTTTTTTAAGTTCTTATTTTTAAGGCGACAAATATTTGATCCCTTTTAGTAGTCAAGGATACTCCAACAAACAATTCGATTCTTTAAACTTAATTCCTAACCCCATGGGGATTCTCGAAAAAACTACAAAATAAATGAAAATATTAAATTCCCATTATTTTCACTTGAGTTCCCAAAAGTTTAACTAAACAAATATCAATGTTTAACCAAGTGAGAGTTTATCCTAACTTTCTCGAACGCTTATAACATGGTAATCTACTTATTAAAATAAAGATTTCAACTTAGGCATGATACGTTCTAACTAAAGCGATCGTCTGAATACGCGGCGTTTTTATTCGGCGAACGTGCACTCACTAACGGGAGAGAGCATTCTCTCTCTTTTGGTTTAGAAATATTTTCTCCAGATTTAAAACATTTCAGCTGGCGGTTTCGGTGCGTAGACAGCTTTAGCACGCACTGCATCCGATCCAAATCTAAAAAAAAATCTGTCCAGTATCCGACCCGAGTGGCCATTTTTGACATATTATAAGTTCATAACTTTGTATTGGATTCCGGCAATATTTTGTCCCAGAAAGGAGAGTCACTGATGATGGACAGAAATCTGACGATGGATATCGGATCAAGTGCATTCATAAAGTTAATACAACTAGTTCTACAGTGATAGCGAGTGTGGCTGAACGCGCTTACCTTAAGAACTACTGGTTCAAATTGGAAAAATCATTTTTGTATTGAATAGTCTATTTATCGATTAAGGATTTTTTTTAGCATGGCCGCAACCAATGCCGGGTGCGAGAGGTCTCCGCCTATCGCCGCCGTGAGGACACGTCGGTGCTCCGCCCAAGCGGGGCAATCCTGCACTGTACGCTCGACGGTGTCCTCCAGGCGATGTTCGCAGTGGTGACACCCAGGCGATTCCTGCTTTCTCTTCAGACACAGGTACCTCCCAAAACATCCGTGTCCAGTGAGGCAGCGGAGATACGCCCCCTGCGCCTCCACGCGCCATATCGATTAAGGTACATAGGCTTCATTAAATCTCGCTGCTACCAAAAAGAGCCGACCAGCAACTTTTTAATCGTGATAAAACTTCAAATGAGTCCTCCCACCCATGGCAGAGTTCAGAGGAAGGACTGTCAGACTTGTACTGACTGAAATCCACATTGTCCTTCAACAGCCCTTTACCTTCCGGGGTCACGGTAATTCGTGAGTCCCGCGACCCCGGCAGGCTATGGCCCGCTTAAGGTAGGCCCCGTCATAACACCTAGTCGCTTAGTAAAAAAATGTTTTAGAAAAGAGTAAACAATATGTTACAGGTAGTCAGTACCGTCAGCACGAGTTTTCAGTATTTGAGACGTAAAGTAAACTGGAACTTTGACTACTTCAAATTGACAATTTTCAAAGAAAAAATTGGTTCCTTCTTCGCACACCAGAGGCGCTGTTCCATATTTTCATACAAGAAACGCTGTAAATACTGGAAAGTTGCTGTAAAGTAAAAGATTGAAAACTCGTGCTAAGGGTACTGTATTCACGTTTGCTTTATTTAGGACACGACTGTCGGTCGTTTAACTTTATGCAGACTTGAAACAATTGAAACTAATATTGTGGCTTTAATATAACAGTTTCTGCGAGATGAAATGGATTCTGAAAGGATGCTCTTATAATTGTTGATTTCAGATTATGTTAAAAGTTATCATAATATCAACAACAACGTCAAATTAACTTAAATGGGAATATTTACAAAGATTTTAGGATTCCCAAACGGGACCCTATTACTCCGTTATCCGCCTGTCTGTCTGTGCGTCTATCTTCAGACTGTATCTCACAAACTGTATTTTGCAGATGGTTTATTTGTGAAAAACAGAATGAAATAAATATTTAAGTGGGCTCCCATACCGCAGACACATTTTTTGCGGTTTGTAAAGATAGTACGGATCCCTTTTTTCTTAAAAAAAAAACAAAGCGGTATTTACTACCATCTGCGGTAGGGAAAACCGAGTGAGTATACAATGACTTTTTACGCCAAAGTGGATTATACTTTCGATATAGAAAAAGAAGAAAGAAAGAAAAGAGATATATTGGGTCACACAGGACAGAATAAACAAAATTACATTAATAAAAACTACAGAAAAAAAAACATTAATAAGAGAAAAACAAAGGTAAAACAAAACAAAAAACAATTATTAGTCCTGTGCGAGGCCAAAAGGCTCCTACCTCAGCATGTGCTGCGACATTTAACTGCCACAGCGCTGGTTTTCTGGTAGGGCCCAAAGTGAAGTCACGCCTACCTTGGGTAGATTGGAAGGGAAAGTCAGACTCTTACTACCAATCACCCTGTTTCTTCACATGCCCTTTTGCGTTCCAGTGTCACAGTACCATTATAAAATAGTGCTAAGACCCCAGAATCGATGGACAAGATGCAAATTAAAGAAAATACGTCTTAATTCAATCGACATAAGTCCGTGATTTCCATAACAGACACACATTCGATTCTCAGCGCAAAGTTCCGGTTGTCCTAAATATTGTAACTGGGGGATGTCACAACTTAGCTTTGAGAACTGCAATATGCATACGACGTTGATGTGAAAATATACGGAATACAATCACGACCAACGACGATATATTACTAGACTCCGCATGCACAATCTTAGGAACATAAACTATTCTGGCAACTCGTTGAGGTACTACGTAAGCGAGGGGGACGGGGTACTGTTGTGATTAGCTAACTCAAGGTCTGTTCTGTCTCAAGGTTTGTTTACGGCTCACAGGAGTGGTCGAAATAAGACGGATATAAAACTTTTTTGCCTAATGTGTTGACAGATATATATAGGCTCAGTTGAAAACCAGCGTCAGGCTCCCTGTGGTCTGGCTTTATGCTGAACTGAGCCTATTTGGCACAGCCGTGAGGCACACGGTACCTACATTTATTGTATATTCGTAATTTTTAATTGTAATTGTCTGCTTAAGGTTTGCCAAATAAAAGTATTTTCTTTCTTTTCTTTCTTTCTTTAGATATCGGTCGCCTATTATTAGGAGCCTAGTAATATATCGTCGTTGATCACGACTAAAGTCCGGTCGGAAAGCAGGACGAATTTCGTACGTTGACCTCTAATTACCTGTCTCTGTCACTCCCACGTTCATATAATGAGTCTCGCTTGCACAGAGTGCGGCCATTGCATCAGTGCAAGCTTCACGGTAAAAATCTTTGGAAGGGGGGTCTCTTCCAAAGATTTTTACCGATTTAAGCTTCAATGGGTGCATTTATCTTGACAGCACTAAAAGAAAAATGGCGATTGCTGAGTTTCATAGGAGGCTGAGAAATGCTTCATTCTTCATTTTTTTTATTTGGTTTTAAGTTTGTTTAGTTTTAAGTTCTTCTTGTTTGTTTCTTTTCCTATTACTGTGTGTACTTGTGGCATGTGCCAATAAACGTTTTTTCTTTCTTTCTTTCTTTCTTTCATTCTCGTCTGAACTCAACATGGTTTCAGCCGATAATTTAGTCAGCATAGCTGAATGCTGTTCAGCATTTTCGGTTTCTGTCCAGATTTTGTATCGGCTAAACGCACCCAGTGTTTAAAATGCAGAAAATGTATGTTTCTATTCTTTAATGGTGTACGGATTGCGTAAAATAACAGTAGAATTGTTTAGACATGATAATGTTGTAATTTGTCTATTCTTGGTAGAATAGAGACAGAATATTTGTCATATTACGCGCGCAGGCGCATATACATATTCTTTTTTTAATTATTGGCCAAAGATGAACGTATCCGTCTCAATTTCACTTCCCTATATCTGCTGACTAAAGTTGATAACCACTTCAGAATGCAGCATAGTCGTTGTTACCCATTCATCAAACTGCAGAAGTCAGCAGTTTCTTGTCAAAATTGGACTAACAATAATCGTCGTTCAAGAGTAGGTATAAAGTCGGATTAAATATGGCCTGGAACCGTGCAGAACTTACTGATGTATCTGCACGTTAATAAAATTACATTGCCAAATGTTGTACAGATAGCGCGCGAGTTGAATGCAGTCGGGGTCTGAGGTGAAGAGCCCCCCGCTACCCGCACGCCCCACCTCACGCGCCTGCAGTGTCGTACTTTGCCATTCTTGTCAACAGCACTACCGCATTCCTAAGCTCTGCATTCAACTCGCGCGCGTAGTGTAGGTATGTAGGACTCTACGTACCTAAAACTTTTGGCAATGTAATTGCACCACCATTCATGTTCAGCGGAAAATTCGACTTACTACATTTTTTTACGATTATTTAGATGTCCGCAAGCCAGTAGCTCATCAGCTACTGGTCCATGAAAGAGCTATTCAAGGGCGATTTCCCTATGTACTTAAAACTAATGGACATATTTTTTGTGCATCCTCCCAATCCTGTCATATCGGGCACTGACTTGGTCTCTGACTGGCATTCAGATGGCTATACTCAGGGTTTGTCAACGAGCAATGGACCGCAGTATACTAAATGTTAAAGTAACTGACCAAATTATAAACAACATACTGCACTCCAGAACTCAAATGGCCGACGTATCTCACAACGCTGCGAGACTAAAGTGGGACTGGTCATGTCTGCTGGATGCCGTTAAAACTGTGGGCTCGTATATCACAGGAGTGGAGCCCTGGGACGGGCCCTTGGTAAGGACAGGCTTAGGAGAAGATGGCGGAATGCTTTGGATGGCTTCCTTGTGAATTGGCGAGAAGAGGCACACAATCGATGAAAGTAGGAGGAATGGTGGAGGCCTTTGCTCAGGAGTGGAACAGAGTAGGATAGCTAAAAAAACAAGATGTCCGCGTGAAATGGAGAAGTCTTGAGTGCTGGCGCGGACTCTATACATATCATCATCATCATCAGCCTATAACGTTCCCACTGCTGGGACACAGGCCTCCCCTCCTGTGAGAGGGAGTGGGCCATAATCCACCACGCGGGCCCAGTGCGGATTGGCAGATGTCTCATGTCTTCGAATTTGATGGTTCTAGGACATGCCGGTTTCCTCACGATGTTTTCCTTCACCGTTTTGAGAGCAGTGGTGATGAAATAAATTACACAAAGTAATGCGCCAAGCTGGGTTCGAACCCACGACCTTACAACTCGTAAGTCGGGACCGATACCACTGGGCCACCACTGTTCTCATCACTGCTATACATATAATTAAGTGACAAAATTTTACAGATGTTCAAGTTTATCACAAAAGAAGAAAGTTAATGTTCAAAGCTAGTAAATTTCATTACATTTACACTTGTTGACCTACATATCTACTCGTGTCTACTGGGCCACAACCACTCAAAAGTTTGCCCTCTAAAACAATTTGTAGTCGTTTTGGCAAACTTTTTCAATTACCCACCCTCACCACTTCAGGCTTCGATTCTTCATTAAATGCTTCTTACAGACGTAGGCATTGAGAGCAGTGGTGGCCCAGTGGTATCGGTCCCGACTTACGAGTTGTAGGTCGTGGGTTCGAACCCCGCCAGGCGCATTACTTTGTGTAATTTATTTCATCAACACTGCTCTAAAAACGGTGTGCATGCGGTGAAGGAAAACATCGTGAGGAAACCTCACGATGTTTTCCTTCACCGCATGCACTCACGGCATGTCCTAGAACCAAAAATTTGAAGATATGTGACATCTACCAATCCGCACTGGGCAAGCGTGGTGGATTATGGCCCACTCCCTCCTTCAGAGAGGAGGCCTGTGTCCCAGCAGTGGGAACATTATAGGCTGATGATGATGAGACGTAGGTATTATCGTGTGTTGTTGTATGTTGTAATACAGTTCACAATGGTTTTATAATAAACTCAGTAAAAGTACATGCAAAACTGTGATTCCAAAATCAGGCAGCGACAACACTTTATAACCGACTTCAAAAAAGAAGGTTATCAATTCAACCCGTATGTATGTAATATTTCCAGAACTGTCCAGTTTTCTTTTATGTTAGTCTTAGTATATCAGCGTCTCAATAAATGTGCCAAATTTTTCAAAAGTGTATGTATATCACTATGTACTTGTATGTGTTCGCCATATCTCCGGAATTATAAATCCGATTTAAGTAATTCTTTTCGTTGTATCAGGTATTGTTTAACTTAGAGAATACTGCAAGTTTCATCAAAATCGGTTTAGTGGCTTTTGAGATAGGGATTTTTTTACCTACTAATAGTCGTAATAATTATATTGTCGTTTCAAAGTCGATTGTATTTTTGTTCGCGATTATCTCACGTTTTGGCTTTTTTTTTTTTTTACGTGGTAAAATCATCAAATGAGGCCTCCCACCCCGGGCAGGGCGGGAGGGACTGTCAGACTTGTACTGACTAAAATCCACGGTGTCCTTCAATAGCCCTTTATGTTCCGGGGTCACGGTGATGGTATGAGTCCCGCGACCCCGGCAGGCTTTAGCCCTCTGAGAGGGGGCCTCGTCATTATGCTGACGCTCTTTGAGGCGACCGTCGACCCGGGCATGGTCCATGGTCGGACGGCGAGTTGCTCTTTACTCGCCGCCCGCATGCCCGCACCTACGGTCACGTTTTGGCTTAGAAAAAACTTGCCTGCCTACGTCACTGTGCCTAATATTTTATAAGACCATGTCGACGATATTTCAAGATACAATCATTAATATTTTAACATCTGGCAATACCACCCCTCCTTTGAGAATTCATCATCATCATCATCATCAGCCTATAACGTTCCCACTGCTGGGACACAGGCCTCCTCACTTGTGAGAGGGAGTGGGCCATAATCCACCACGCGGGCCCAGTGCGGATTGGCAGATGTCACATGTCTTCGAATTTGATGGTTCTAGGACATGCCGGTTTCCTCACGATGTTTTCCTTCACCGTTTTGAGAGCAGTGGTGATGAAATAAATTACACAAAGTAATGCGCCAAGCTGGGTTCGAACCTACGACCTACAACTCGTAAGTCGGGACCGTTACCACTGGGCCACCACTGCTCTCAGTCTCGCTGTTAATTCTCCTTTGAGAATTAACAGCGCCTAATAAAACATCCTGTATAAACGGAAACTGCTCGCTGAAACAGAAAATCAACATCGTATATTATCGTAACATTCAGGATTAACCCTTAACTGGTATCGGGGGTCAAAAGTTACCCCAGTGCAACAAATTTTGTAACATAACTTTGCAGTTTTATGATCAACACTCCAGCGCATCTAGGTAATCTCATTACGTCGCGGGATGCGGCGGGTGACGGACGTTGGTCGCTCTAACATTATTAGGAACAGAGGTACGTATACTACTGGGGTCAAAAATTACCCCCGACACCAAGTATAGTTATTTACATGCACACTATATTTATGGCATTTTAATATTTTTTCAGTAGATAACCTTAGTCACGGCCGGTGTTATGGTTGAAAATCAAATTGCTCAGTTATTGGAAGACGAGGATCATGAATCTGATGGAGAGACCATTTATGAAACCACATCAGCAGCTGTTTGTGCCAACGAAGACATCAGTGATTGTGAGGAACCAGAGGTAGCTAGCTGTTCTGAAGAGAGTGTCTTAGAAACGACTCGGAGTCCAGCCCATCAAGTTCCAGCAGTGAGGAAGAAGAAGATAGACAACTCCTGGCTTTTATAGAGATAAAAATAGGTTCAAATGGTCAAAAAATCCTCCAAGTCTGTCGCGTGTTTCAAAGTGATTTTGTTTATGTTGTCATTTTTTTTTTTATTACGATGATCTCATCCAATGTTCTTAAATTTGAAATAAGAATTATATAAGAAAATAGTAATAAAAATTATTTTTCCATTATTGTTTGATTTTTATAGAATTTAGGGCTGCTAAACTTGACTCTTAAAAAAGTTTTGTTAAAAAATAAGAGATTTTATAATGTTTAAAAATAAGTATTTTTTTCAGTTCAAATGTTTAAAAAAAGTTGTTTATGTTTAGATTTAAAGTTGATTAACTGAATAAAAGTAAATATTTAAGTAAATACAATAGTTTCATTGCTATTTCATAAGTCTAAACATATGGGGTCACATTTTACCCCCAATACCAAATAAGTTGACCTTTTTTGCGAATCCGGTTAAGGGTTAAAAGTAGGATATAATTAATATTTAAGTAAATTATTTAACCTGCCTGGTATTAATCGGCCTATCCGTATAAGAGCTCTTACACACGAGCGGCATGTTCTCAACGGCAGAGGTAACTGCAGCCAACGACGCGCGTCGGCGGCAACCGTCGACGCGTCGACGGCAGCAGTCGACTTAGCCCCTTCGTACACTAGGCGACGCAAATCTCCTATACCTTACGACTTTGACATCCATTGACGCGTGCCTGTGTACGAACGTCTATGAATTTGTATTGCGATAGTGGCCTGGATATCGAAATCGTATGGTATCGGAGACTTGCGTCGCCTTGTGTACGAAGGGGCTTATAACGACACTTGCAGTTGTAGCGACGGCTGCCATCGACATGCCGCCGACGCCCGTCGACGGCTGCAGTTACTTCTGCATTTGGGAACATGCCGCTCGTGTGTAAGAGCTCTTACTCGTTTTTCTTACCTCCCTAATGGAGTGCTTTTGTTAAAAGGGGTTTGAAGATTTTGGCTCTATCGGTCGCCCACTAATTTGTACTTTTTATATTCAGAATCGTGATGTACAACGGTAATGATGTTATCTACCATGCTGTGTTAACTCGACGACACGGTTGGTGCAGTGGTTTAGCGATCGACTGCTGTGCAACGTATCACGGGTTCGGTCCCCATCATCATCAGCCTATAATGTTCCCACTGCTGGGACACCAGGCCAGCCCTCTGGTCATCAATTTACTGATTTAATTGCATTCCTATGTCATTTTCTAGTGCACTACAGAGTCATGTTTTTTACTTCCATAAAGTAACATTGCCAAATTAATTAAAACTTGTAAATATTTGACAGCTATTAGTGACGTTGCCAACTTTCTGGTTCATCATCAGCCTATAATGTTCCCACTGCTGGGACACAGGCCTCCTCTCTGAGAGAGGGAGTGGGCCATAATCCACCACGCGGGCCCAGTGCGGATTGGTAGATGTCACATATCATCGAATTTTTGGTTCTAGGACATGCCGGTTTCCTCACGATGTTTTCCTTCACCGTTTTGAGAGAGCAGTGGTGATGAAAAAAATTACACAAAGTAATACGCCTGCCGCCGCATATCATATCGGTCACCGCACGGAATAAATATTTATATGATCTGCAAGGCTTCGGGTCTGGTAGTTGGTGTATGTGAGTTTCTATGTTTGTATACGCACCTACGATACAGGAAAGATTCCTAGTGTGGGGCAACGCTTTTGATTTCAAAAAAATAATTTGCTGTGATAATTCAACATGCTTACCTGCAGAGAGAAAGAAGACAAAACCTTGTACAGATAGCGCGCGAGTTGAATGCAGTCGGGGTCTGAGGTGAAGAGCCCCCCGCTACCCGCACGCCCCACCTCACGCGCCTTCAGTGTAGTACTTTGCCATCCTTGTCAACAGCGCTACCGCATTCCTAAGCTCTGCATTCAACTCGCGCGCTTAGTGTAGGTATCTCCAAGTTTTTGTTCTTCGACATACCTTTTTTGCGGAAACCTCTAAAACCTGTCGCTTTAGGACATCATTTCCAATACATGTTTTTAGGATTCCCCCAGTAATAAACCCTATTTTGAGCCTATTGGCATTTTTTTTTTATTTTTTCGTTTATTATTTACACTTTAATTTACAAACTATAAATAAAAACCTACTAGTAATATGTACAGGAAAAAAAAAAGAGAAAACGCGACGCCCTGTGAATGTTTTCCCTTTTTTCTGATTATTTTCATTGCAGGCAATTTCCAAGACAGTTACCTAAATTCATTCTCTGGGACACGTCGAACTTTATTGTCTTGATGCTTTCCTGGTGGTCGCCAGGGTGGAGTCTGGCTTTCAGTACCCTTAGCACGAGTTTTCACTCACTTACTTCACAGCGTCTTTCCAGTATTTACAGCGTTTCTTGTATGTAAAAATGGAACAGCGCCTCTGGAGTGCGAAGAAGGAACTAATTTTTTCCTTGAAAATTGTCAATTTGAAATAGTCAAAGTTCCAGTTTATGTCTCAAATACTGAAAACTCGTGCTAAGGGTTCTGGAGTTGCAGTTGTTTGGGAATAGTGTGGTGGGTTTGTCCCAATAAAAAGTGTGAAAGGAGCCAGCAAGCAAAGTCAGCTTTTAAGTTCCTACACTTTTAAGAACTCGCGAGTTCGGTGACGTACCTGACTTCGCTCGGAAATGGATGACCTTCTTATAATATGGCCTCTGTTTGGTCTTTTCTGGGCTGACCTAGGCAAGCGTAGGCTTGACCCTGATCTTTACATGACCCTAAGAAGTTATTATTTTGCCACCACACATTGTGGTAGAATTGACAACATTTTCCAATTCAGGACATTCAATTTAGGTAATTATTAATTCGAATAATGACACGTCATTTCGAAAATTGGACTATTTCGTGGCCTCATTGAAATTTGTGACATCCCAATTTAACTTAATCAATTAATCAAATAATGTGGTTTGTTTTGATTTGTTCAAATTGTTTGAATACTAAAGTGACAATTGAGTACACTGTGTTTCATTTATCATCATTGTTATGTCAGTCTAATTAATGTTATTAAGAACGGTTGATTCCCGTACAGTAACTCCCCTTACTGTCACACTGTTACTTCTTGGGAAAAATATTCCTCATCAACTATCAGTGTTACTGGTTGGTAAATTAGTAGCAGTAGTTTTTTTTTGGAATGTGGGCCTTTACCTTTTACCTTTTTTATCCTTATTCTTGAAGGCTCATCGTGGATTTTAATCACTAGAAGTCATAGATCAGGGGAAGTAGGCCTAAGACGGGTGGCCCGCCTAAAACGGGTATGCATTTTAAATTATGCGTCGTCCATGTTTTATTTTTATCGTGATAAAATCATCAAATGAGTCCTCCCACCCCGGGCAGGGCGGAAGATACTGTCAGATTCGTACTGACTAAAATCTACGGTATCCTTCGATAGCCCTTTACGTTCCAGGGTCCCGGTAATAAGCCCTGCGACATGTCGTTCATACACACATATTCTCATTAGCGTCGTTCTTTGTGGCCCGCGCCTAAAAAGACGTAAGACGAGTATGAGAGTCGCGCCCGCGCCCCGTCTCTTCTGTGTCTTAAACGTCGCGACTCTTCTGTGGATTTTGTATGAAAGAGACACCGAATAGACATATGACTCCACCCCGTCTGCGTCTTACGTCTTTTCTATGTGGCCCGCGCCTAAAAAGAATGTGTACTTGCAGGAAGTGTCGTCTCTCCCTATGAGGAACCGTGGCTCATTTGATGATTTTACAATGATAAAACAAATTTCTTTAACAGTCGATACTATTAGTCAGAAGCTCTAAAATCTGACAACCAGTCTTACCATGGGTTATCATATTACCCAGTTACTGGGTTGTGGAGGACCGATGGGCAGTCGCTCCATGTAAAATACTGACATTCAGCTGCATCCGGTTTGACTGGTAGCCGACCCCTTTATAGTTGGGAAAAGGCTAGGCAGATGATGACAATGATAAAACAAAGAAGTATAACTCAGTCATATTATTTCCTACTTTACGTCGCAATCTTCTGCTAGTACATACCTATTATCTACGTTGAGCAATTCAACGTACAAGTAAACTAGATAATCGTTTCCCTTCATAGTTACAATTGGAGACTAACAGATCATTTAGTTACATTACGACGTACGGTCAGTGTGTTTCTGAACGGAAATTTACATTTACAGGGAGATTGGGTGCATTCTTTGAAATGGGTGATTTTTGACACGATGACTTGTGGTTCAAATTATGGTTACCTTCTCAGGAGTTGCAAAATGTCCCATTATGATTAAGACATAAAATTTATGGATGAATTAATAATTCTCACTATATATTTATTCATATAGTTCCATGTTTATCTGTTTGTGGTAGGGTTTCTTATTTAAAAAATTAACCTCAAGTAGGCACAAATTGTTTAAATTCTCTTCTCAAACATGTACATTGATTTAATTCGCATTTCAACTCTAATTTATGGGAAGTGTATTTGTGTTTCTACTTAAAAGACAGTTTCCTATAACATGTGTTTTTTATGTATACAAAATTGATTCATAAGAATAGAATAGAATAGAATAGAAAATCATTTATTCGATATAGGACACACACACAGAAATAATAAAAAAAAATAATAATAATAATACAATAACAATTTTGCTGAGCATGCTGAGGTGTGTGCACCAAAAGGGTTACCAACTCAGCATATGCTGGGCGAAAGACACCCAGCGCTGGACATGGCATAACATCCTTGAGTTAATAAAAACTATATATCAGCTGGTTGTTTCGTGTTATATTTATTACTATACTAGCGGCCCGTCCCGGCTTCACACGGGTGGAGGACCCGGTCTAAAATTTGAGATTTAAACTATCCTATCTCTGAAGTTGGATCGAACTGCAAATGGTGTGCGAATTTTATTAAAATCGGTTAAGTGGTTTAGGAGTCCATTGAGGACAAACATTGTGACACGAGATTTATATTTATTAAGATAGGTTTGACCGATTCTTTCAACAGTCCTTTATGTTCCAGGGTCACGGTTATCTGTTAAGACAGTCCCGCGACCTCGGACAATTTTTTTTATACGTTACCCAACTTTAGGATTTTGTTCCTGTATCGTGGGTGCGTTAAAAAAAAACATAAACTCACATACACAAACTATTTGGCTATTTGCTTCGTGCGGGAATTGAACCCACGACACGCAGCACTGAAGTCCAATCGCTTAGTCACTGCGCTAACCGTGCCGTCAATATACCAGCTGGTTGTTTCGTGTTAAGGTATTGTTTATATTAAATAGATAGGTTTGACCTATTCTTTCAATAGCCCTTAATGTTCCAGGGTCATGGTTACCAGTTTAGACAATCCCGCGACCCCGGAAAAATAGCTCCTTCAGTAGCAATAGGAAAGATGAGATAAAAAAACACGTTTCAAAATCATGACAATTTAAAATGACTGTCTTATTTACTTTAGCGTCATTGCCACCTGAATAGTATACGTGAGTACATAATAGGAGCAGCAGAGCAATATAAGTATTAGATATAATCTCGACAAGATTCAGTTGGTAATTTACTGTTATGTAGGTACTTAATGCGAGCGACTAAGGACTTTATAATTATTTACAAAGAGTTCTATTTTGACCCACTTACCACCAGATCCACTTTAACTATTTTTGTACTAGTTTTATTTTATGTCTTTTGACAATTCAAAAGTTCCTTTAATTGTCCTAGTTGAAATTAACGATTTGATTTGATCTATTTCACCTCGACTTCAAGGTTAAACTTCGCTTGCCGAGGTGAGTCTATGGATGGGTGATCACTCTGTCACGATGACGTTTCGTGCCTTCCGTGCCCCAGAAAGCTCGTCAAACCGTTGGTCCCAGATGACATTTATAGTTCTTTGATAGTCGCTGATGTTAATCAACCAGTCTTACCATGAGGTATTGTGTTAACCAGTTACTGGGGTGTGGAGGTCCGATAGGCAGTCGCTTCGTGCATACTATTTATATTCATCCGATTAGCACATCACACTTTATCCGATTAGACTGGAAACCGTTATCACACTTATCACACTTTATCCGATTAGACTGGAAACCGTTTCCTTAACCATGGTTGGGAATCGACAAGACAGGTGACTTGTGATTGCTTGTAAGTGGCACCGCAAGACCGCGCGGACGAGCGCAACAGTGCAATCCGCCTCTCCGCGCGGCACACTACAGAGGCCTTATCATGAATTTTCAGTTATTGTGACGGAAAGTAAACTGGAACTTTGTCATCATTTTCATCGAAAAAATTAGTTCCTTCTTCGAACACCAGAGGCGCTGTTCCATTTTTCCATACAAGAGACGCTGTAAATACTCGAAAGACGCTGTAAAGTAAAATACTGAAAACTCGTGATAAAGGCTAGTTTCTGTGCCATTTACTTCGCTTGTCTTCATTTATACACAAAAATGTACCACTTGTGTGTACATGAAGTATAAATAAATAAAACAAAATCGCCTTACTTCTAGCATTGTTCAAACCGAGAAACATGAATCACTTGATCCACATACACCATTACAAATTACTATCAATCAAAAATACGTCTCAATTCAATATATTTTTTGACTGGCAGCCAACTCATATAGGTTTTATAACCGCAGGCATGTAGGGGCCCTGGGCCAAACCACACCGAGTTCATGCCAACAAAATGTTACGTTCATTAATATTGTTAGTCCGGATATTGTATTGTTAGTTAAGTTATGTTATATTGAGGGATATTAAATTAATTTTAGTAATGATGTTAATGCTAAATAAATCTTTTACTATGTATATTCCGTTTTCACGTCAAAGTTTGTTTTGGTGTATTTTAGTGCAGGAGTAGATGGGACCACTCTTTTTTTTATCGTGGTAAAATCATCAAATGAGTCCTCCCGACAGTCCCTCCCGTCCAGGATGGGACGTATATATTTTTAATTTGTGCTATACACAAAGAAAAATAGTGAAACGTATGGAGCGTCATCATAAAATATCAGATGTATATAGGACGTCCATTTCCTGGACTTCGCCCCCATAACTTTTCCGTTTTTGTGACAAAAAAATAAACTTAGGAAAACTTCGTAAGTCGTTCTTAAGTACCATCGATAAACTATTTTTTTTTAGGAATCTGGTCGCAGCGAATATCGAGTACTTTTTAGGCTAGTAGGCATTCGCAGCAATTATCCGCTGTATGTGGTCGAACCTAAAGATAATTTTAAAAAGTCTAGCAAATGAAAAATGAACATTTAAGAGTACATCCATTACATCCAGAAAATAAAAATATAACAAATGTCTGCACTTTAGACATACTATTTTAGACAAACCGAATACGGAACATTGAATTTTATTTCCATTTGTGTGAACGCGCAACGTGGAAGAAACACGCTTGCTGTATAAGGGCGCGGTAATACAGAGAGCGAGAAATTGATAAATGACTTTTCGTGCGACGATTAATTTGTGGATCAACTCGTTACGAGTAAGGTCTTGTGAATCTAATTGAAGTTGAAATTCATCAAATATGCGCATTTACGCAACAATCGAGTTATTTATTTATGTTATGTTATTTACGCAACAAAGAAGTGTTGGTCGTCCGGCGAGATGGGCAGATGACATTGTTGCCATTGGGGGTGTGTCCTGACTGAGGCTGGTGCAAGACCGTGGAGCTTGGCACAAACAAGGAGATGCCTATACCTAGTGGTGGAATGGATGCGTGGAAGATGATAATGTTGATGATTCTTAAGCTGTCAATATCTATATAATATGCTTCTGATTGTATTCTTCAACCGACTTTATTATTATTCTAGTTGAATCTACCGTAGTGGATCCCGGGTCGACGGCGCGTCGTGTTCCATGCGCGCCTCAAAGAGCTGTCAGCAAAAATGACGGGGCCCCCTCTCAGAGGGCCAAAGCCTGCCGGGGTCGCGGGACTTATTTCTATTACCGTGACCCCGGAACATAAAGGGCTACTGAAGGACACCGTGGATTTTAGTCAGTACAAGTCTGACAGTACCTCCCGCCCTGCCCTGGGTTGGAGGTCTCATTTGATGATTTTAACACGCTAAAAAAAAAAAAACCGTACTGGATGGCTTGTCAGACATAAAAAAGAAATTATGCTTTATTGTACACCAAACTTTTTTAAACACTAACTGCTTTCCAATATTGTTAATATCGGGGATTACTAACGGTTCAATGCAGATTTTTAGACACGATTCATTTTCATTTCATTCAATCAATTTAAAATACACAGAACTGTGGAATATCTAGCTTAAAAAAAGGGTCTAAATTTTAATCCAGTAAGTGGTTTTAAATTTCTGTAAGCCGACCAAATACATAGTTTTTTAGAACAGAGAAATTCCTCCTGTGTGAGTACGTATACAAACATAAATAAACTCAACCACTGCGCTAATCGTGCTAATTGTTGACAAAGGCTATTTTTTACTACCGTGCATTGCGGTATTAAGACAAAAATGTGCACATTTTGGAACTTTGAAAAAATGCATGTGATCTATAAAATAATATTTCAAACTCTCGGCTAGAGTCAAACTCTTTTTTTTACGTGGTAAAATCATCAAATGAGTCTGAGGGGGACTGTCAGACTCGTACTGACTAAAAATTCACGGTGTCCTTCAATAGCTCTTTATGTTCCGGGAAAAAGGATAAATTCTGCGACCGCGGCAGACTGACTAGAGTCAGACTCGGGAAAAATAATGAAACAAATCCACGTTAAACACAAAGATGCGGTATTAAGTCGTGATAAAGAAACTTTCCCGCTATCAATCGGACCAATACCCTACGCAATTCACAACAAATCAAATGGAGCGAAATATTCTCGTATTCAATTACACACGAGGTTTCTCTTCGTACTCGTAACTCGTCCTATAACCGACACTAACTGATGTTTTAGTGCAATTTGTGGATGCTCTCTTGCTTAGTTATTTGGGGTATGATCCAATAGTTTGAGAGCATTATTGAATTACCGTAGATGTATGGTCGAGTCTGAGGTAGCGTTCAACAAACGCTAGTGGTTCCAAGCATTAAGTTTAAGTCTAGAAAAACGGGACTTAAAAACCAGGGGACATTTTGGGAAAGGGACTTTTTGAAACCAGGGGTCAAAATCCTATGGTTGGAGTACCTATAGCCAGGTGGGATCTAACTTCCAGCCTTCCACCCGGGGCCACAGGCTACATAAATATAACCCACGATGAAGGCTGAGCGATCCCAATGATGGTAGTAAGTCTCCCCAGGGCTGTCTGGCTCATTGCCATCAAACAAGATTCAGGCGCCAAACATTTTTTACTGTGTTCCGTCGCGTCGGTGTCGTCGATGCGCAGGAGTTTGTATTTCTTCTGAGCAAGATCGCTCCGAAATTGAGTTTTGGTGCTGGGCTAGATGGAGATCAAGAGCAAATCCATATTAAATTAATGAAAAAAATAGCTGTGTTGTACAAACTGAGAAATTATTGAGAATAATGACCATTTTTGCTGGTCTCCTAGATTTAGATCAATTCTAAAAACTTGATGAAAATCTTCTCAGCGTAGTAATGGCAATAACAATAGGCTATTTTACTAAAAAAAAAATTGAAAAGAAAAAATATTTTTTCCTTTGTTCAATCAAAATTAACGAAGATGGCTAGAAGACGAGAAGCTATGAAGCTTCTAAAAGTCACAAAACGTCACTCGGTTAGTATAATTTTACAGGCCTTATGACGTCGCAAGCTCCCACCAACTTTTGAACTTCGAAGCGTTTTAGCCTTGTCAACAATTACAATACATTGATTTTAAAAAAATATACGTTTCCATTATTTAAGGCGAATACAAGAGCTAATGTACCTCTGGCTCGCAGGTTTCGACATTTTGAAAGATATAAAATCACTGATTCCATTTTTGAAAAATTGCAATCAACCATTTTGTGTGCAATCAAATTGCACAGTTTAGTAAAAAAATACGTTTTAATCGATAAAAGTTTACCTACTCAAAAGTTTGCTTTACTAGTTTTAGTACTTAAGCAAGCTTTTAAGTAAGTAAACTTGTATCGATTAAAAATGTTTTTTTTTACTAAACTGTGCAATGTGATTGCACACAAAATGGTTGATTGCAATTTTTCAAAAATGGGATCAGTGATTTTATATCTTTGAAAATGTCGAAACGTGCGAGCGAGAGGTACATTAGCTCTTGTATTCGCCTTAAACTGCCCTATTGAGAACCCGCTACCTAGTCAGCATTCATTTGTTTTTCTTTTGTTTTACGAACTCAACACAGAAATAGAAATAAAATGTACTTGATCCTTGTGTTACAATACTCAGTTACATCAAAGGTTGTACTCGTAAACTATGGCGGAGCAAAATATCGCGTGAGAGCAACGTTTTACTTTTGTTTCGGTCAGGCGTTATTTGAGATACAACGGTTTTATGTTCCTTTGTTTCTGTTACATAAGGTGGTTTGATGGATTATGGTTTGAATTGTTTCTGTTAGTAAAAATAAAAGAGATAGTTCGAAAAATAATATAGCATAAGGTTTTTTGTTGGATTTTTTTGTCAACGTTTCTGTGAAAAGGCTGGGCAGATAATAAATCAGTTAAGTTGTGAGCATTTTCGTGCAATTTAGGGCCTATGCACACCGCGTTTATTAAACGCGCCGTTGACGCGCGTTTGTAGCGATACAGACGCGATGCAAATGCGCGTTTGACACATTGTACCGCGACAACAAACTGTTCTGTTCTTCATAAACGCGCCGTCGACGCGCGTTTCCAAAAGGCGCGTCGATGGCGCGTTTAATAAACGTGCGGTACGCCGCCTCAGAAGTAAGTAATACTGGAAAAGCAAAATTAAAGACTTACTAGTAAGTAGGGTTTACTAGTTTAAAAATGTATAATTAAAGAGTCGTTATTGATAGTCCGTGGTTAGCACCCTAACCAGAAACCAAAGGAGTTCGACCACCGTAAAAATATTGAGAATTACATGACATAATTTGCACAGCACCAAAATCAGCTTTTAACATTTCTTTATGGGTCCTAAAATGGTCATCATCATCATCATCATCAGCCTATAACGTTCCCACTGCTGGGACACAGGCCTCCTCTCTTTGTGAGAGGGAGTGGGCCATAATCCAAAACGCGGGCCCAGTGCGGATTGGCAGATGTCACATGTCTTCGAATTTGATGGTTCAAGGACATGCCGGTTTCCTCACGATGTTTTCCTTCACCGTTTTGAGAGCAGTGGTGATGAAATAAATTATACAAAGTAATGCGCCAAGCTGGGTTCGAACCCACGACCTACAACTCGTAAGTCGGGACCGATACCACTGGGCCACCACTGCTCCAAAAATGGTCCTAAAATGGTCGCGGGACTTATTTCTATTACCGTGACCCCGGAACATAAAGGGCTACTGAAGGACACCGTGGATTTTAGTCTGTACAAGTCTCACAGTACCTCCCGCCCTGCCCGGGGCTGGAGGTCTCATTTGATGATTTTACCATGATAAAAAAAAGGGTCCTAAAATGTAAAAAATGCATATATATATATCAAAGAAAAGACTCATCCGCTCCGCTTTCAACATTACCTTAAACGGAAGGAAGCGAAAAGGAAATGCACTCCTAAACACTAAAGGAAAAAGGTATAAAATAATTTGTTCGTCTTTCCCGGGATGGAAGACTTAACACAAATTACTTTAGTTGCTCTTCCTCTAGCGTGTGAAAATAAAATATGGTGGCAATGTAAAGTGAAAAATAAGTATATCTACATTTTTACGTATTTAGACGGTATTCTCGTGTTATTCGGATTAAAAAATTCTATCTCAGAGCAACAGCAAGTAAATAGTACATTAAGAGCGCGTATTCTGAAAGTTGCCAACAGGCTGTCAAATATGTACGAGTTTTAATTAATATGTTTTTTTTAGAAATATCGCTCTTTAATGCACCGAAAAAATAATAGGGAATGCTATAATTAATATCGTAGCACCGAATATATATTTTCAGACTTAAAAAAAAAGCATTTGGAAACTTTCCAAATGTCTTTTATACACCTGAAACAGTTACAACATCCAATTCAGTGTTTTAATTGCATTGCTATGTAAATTTTCTAGAGCACTACAGAATCATGTTTTTTACTTCCATAAAGTAACATAGAGCAGTGGTGGCCCAGTGGTATCGGTCCCGACTTACGAGTTGTAGGTCGTGGGTTCGAACCCCGCCAGGCGCATTACTTTGTGTAATTTATTTCATCACCACTGCTCCCAAAACGGTGAAGGAAAACATCGTAAGGAAACCGGCATGTCCTAGAACCAAAAATTCGAAGATATGTGACATCTACCAATACGCACTGGGCCCGCGTGCTGGTTATGGCCCACTCCCTCTCTCAGAGAGGAGGCCTGTGTCCCAGCAGTGGGAACATTATAGGCTGATGATGAAAGTAACATTGCCAAATTAATTACAACTTGTAAATATTTGACAGCTATTAGTGACGTTGCCAACTTTCTGGTTCATCATCAGCCTATAATGTTCCCTCCCACTGCTGGGACACAGGCCTCCTCTTTGAGAGAGGGAGTGGGCCATAACCAGCACGCGGGCCCAGTGCGTATTGGTAGATGTCACATATCATCGAATTTTTGGTTCTAGGACATGCCGGTTTCCTCACGATGTTTTCCTTCACCGTTTTAAGAGCAGTGGTGATGAAATAAATTACACGAAGTAATGCGCCTGGCGGGGTTCGAACCCACGACCTACAACTCGTAAGTCGGGACCGATACCACTGGGCCACCACTGCTCTGCACTGGGCCACCACTGCTCTACTAACTTTCTGGTTACGCGCCCTTAAAGTCTGGCACTCACTGACGGCATGCCACGACAGTGCATGCTGTTGCACAAGATTTTGTGACATGCGGCATGCCACATGTAGATGAAAGCAAGCGCTCACGCTAGCAGCTGAGATTGCCGCCCCGACAGGCCATTTATTCAAACTTATTTTAATTAAATACTCCTAGGTATTTAGCTCTCACATTCATTTAACAAAATGAAGTAATCCTTGCGACACATCTCATGTCATGCATCATCATCCCAAGACACGTTTCGATTTATTTAAAATAAAGGACTTTCAGCGTTAAAATTATTAGAACAAGGTTGACAATCATTCATCCGTGAAAACATGCCATAAAACCCCACGATATACGATGCCGTGTGTGGGTTTCTATCTCTAGAGGAGACGATTTGTCTCTTTGTAAGTAAATAATTTGAAAATCTGTTGGTAAGAAATTGTGTCTCTTATTCAGCGGTCATGGAAAAAAAAGGGTTTTTAAAAATTCAGGTTATTTTATTGGCTCACGAAGAAAAGTAATTATTTTTTCGAATATCGAGTAAAATAAAAATAATAAATTAAAGTGGGGACAGTTTACTACACTTTGTCAAAAAAATCATACAAATAAACAAAACATCGTCTCAACGAATGTAGAACACAAAAATAAATAAAATATTATACTACCCACTATAAAACATCAAGTGAAGAAGTTTATGGTAAACCAGAGCCGAACAAATTTGGCGCCCAACGTGGGACGCCGCTGTCCAGTATAATTTAATTTTGCAAAATTTTATTTAAGCTGTGGTCTAGATAAATGAGGACATAAATGTGAAGTTTTTATGTGTCGTACCGGTAATTTCGGTGTGCAACGGTAAATTTTAAATATGATAGAAGAATACATAGTGTAATATTTTTAATACCTATTGATCTAATTAGGTACTGTTTTTCCGCAATACAATTTCAAATCCACAGACGTTTGGGAATAAATAAAAAATAATTGGCTTAAATCAACAAATAACTGAAAATATTAAAAAAAAATGCAAAAGTAATCAACTATCAAAACAACAAAAAAAAATGACTTGGTAAGTATACTTACATTATATGTATAAAAATCGAGGTGCCTATTGTATTGCCACGCAAATCTTAAAAGATAAATATGAGATACTCATATTATGATCTATGAAATATAAAGCGTATAAAAATACTAAGTATAATAAAAATTACAATAATTCAATACATCGTTTGTCATTTTTCTAGTAAATATTCTTGGTGACATTTTCTTGTAACGAAGTACCCAATACCATATTTATTGGAAATATTGAATATTGTTCGCAGTAATCGCATTTATTACAGAGACATGTAGCGTAAACTGTTTAGTTACTTTTTCATTTGTTTCTCAAATAAATTAATACTTGTTTCAAACCCTTGGAGATATGAATAATTAATTTTATTATTGAAAATAAAATTATTGACAACTTGATTGGAACAGATAATGACATGTTATATTTTCTGCTAGATGTCTTCTTCAATATTGATAAATAGTTAAATTAAAATAGAAAAAATAGCTTTTGCTTATCAGTAGTTAACCTAAAATTATATGTAAACTAGCTGCTGCCAGCGGTTTCACCCGCTACAACTCGAAAATTATCCCACGGGAACATAAAATCGGGATAAAAACTATCCTATGTGTTAATCCAGATTATAAACTATCTGTGTACCAAATTTCAACCAAATCCGTTCAGTAGTTTTTGCGTGAAAGAGTAACAAACATCCATACATACAAACTTTCACGTTTTTATTATTAGTAGGATTGCTACAGTTTTATATCGGGCATCCGAATAAAAAGTCTAGGTACTAATTTTAGAAAACTGTAAACGGCTATCACTTTACAAAAAATTATTTGGAGCTCAATAAATTTTGGAAGGGTTTATCCTTAGATCTAGTAATTGCTGTACTCTAAATAAATTAGTTGAAACCATTAAATGTACGTATTTCTTATCTGTTACAGTTTAACTTATAAATAAACTTAAGGCGATAAATAACAAGAAGCCCAAGCACTGCCAGCTGAAACTTATTGGCGCCCACACTGGGACCATAATATATTTATCGTAATACCCTCCAAATAATAAATTAAATTAATGTGAGCAAACGATTATTCAAACATAAATAAAATAAAAATATTTTCTTCAATGAAACTCGAAAAGTTTAGAAATAAATTGATTGACATTTTGACAGGTTCATATTCACTACTTACATGAATGAATAATTTCAAAATATATGCTTGTAAGCAGTTATTTGCATTTATAACAAAATTTTCGTTGCTCTCTTTTTACAACAAGCTTAAGCTTGCGGCGATGCCCACGTGACATGATACTATAATGAACCGTGTCTCTAAAATTTTAGGATCTTCAAAGCAAAATAAACATTATCTAGCGTGTTAAATCAAGTCAGTTTTTTAACTAAAACCTGGACCAAAATACTACTGGGTATTTGTAATTAAAACAAAAAAATTGCATAATTACGTTACCCAGTTATATCTACCACTAGCACCTATGAGTATCGAATTTTATCCTAAACGGTTCAGTAGGTTTTGTGTGAAAGAGTAATTTTTAAACAACCATCCAACCTCACAAACGTTCGATTTAATCATTAATCTATTCCAAATATACTCTATACTAAATTTTATTTTACGACAGCTGTTTTTTTGCGAACAAAAAAGCCAGCAACAAAATAAAATATTGGGACTTCTACGCATTATCTTCGATAAAATCTGGGGCGAGCCTATCAAATAAATGAGTATTCCTCGAAACACTTTTGTAAAGTAATTGAAAAGGGTGCTGCAGACAATATTAAGTGTTTCTGTTTGTAATGAAACGATTACTAGATAGTTTTGGTTAAATATTTTGAAACGTTTTTTGCAAACTTTTTTTTTCACATTTGTTTAGCAATCATCATCAAGTAAGTAATTCTTCATGCCTTATTTCTAATCTATAATAAAAAAACTCGTGAACGGTTGGACCGAATGGTTGATTTTAAATTGTTTTGAATTATTTTGGGAAGGCCAGGGAAAGTTTAAAAGGCTTTTTTTAATTGTTTCTGAAGCGGTAGTAAGTTTACCCAGTCAGCTAGTACCTACTTAATACAATATTTAAAAAATGTTGACCCGTTTCAGACGACTAGATCCTCAAACACGGTACCGCGACATAACGACCCCTACATTTTTGGTAAGCAAAAAGACTACGTAAGTAATGATGATAAATAAAATAAAGGTGTAACTAACTAAACCTTTGTACGACTCTAATACGGACAAAACATTTTATATATAAATCTAAACGCAATACAGAATGAAACAATAGGTATTTATTTCTCAATAAAATAGTAATTTCGGTGACAATTGGAGAAGTACTAAAACAAAAAGCGTTCGTATATCGCCAGTAGATCCGCCATTTTGTCGAAATAAAGTCAAGATGGCCGCAATAGGAAGGGATTAACCACTCTGCACGACAAAACTTTGACACATGACACATCAGCTGAGTCGACCGGGTGATTCGAAATTTGAGAAAATACTCAAGATTTTTGTCAACTTTCAGCATTCAATATTTAATCAAAAATATGTTACTACAGCTATTTCATGCGATAAGTTTGTGAGCAATATCTCTGGGAAGATGTTGAGGTCACTAAAACTGCCTCATTCTACTGTAGAATGTGTGTAACATATAAAATGCGACATAGTTCCAAAAACTAGGTAATTTAGATATGGTGAAAATATGTACATAAACAAGCTTCTCAAGTGATAAAAACGGTTAAACAGTGAAATAAATAAAGTAACTTACTATCTACATTATTAGATTTGCCAGTGTTCATACATAATTTCATAAATAATAACGATCAAATTCTTCATAAAAATTAACAAAAACTATGTTGCAACATGACACTTCTTAGTGCTGACCGCAATCCCAATGTTCACATAACGATTAAAAAGGTTCATTCAGCCTAATCGATAATCGCAATATAATCGAAAATGAAAAAAAAAACAAGACATAGAGCATGAACTGATTTATCTGCTTATTTGACTATAGTTAGCTTAGTCCATGCAATAAATCTATGAAACTGAATCGGAAGACTCTTTTTTTTAATATTTTGAGTATTATTTAGTTTGATGATTTTTTTATAACGCAATATTTTTTTTTAATGATTTGGAAGGAAATAAATATCGGTGTTTCAATGGAGGTATCTAAATTTAAATTCAACCATATAGTCTTCGGTAATTAATTTCAATTTATCTGAAATTTTACTTTATAAAACGAATCTAAAAAACGTGGAAAGACAAATACCGGGTTCGGATCAAATGCTGGAGTAAGAGATGGGAGTACTTCCAAATAATACCTTGCATTAATAAGCAATTTGAATTTCCTGCTGGGCGTGAATAACTAAATTCGAATCTATGAGGTGTAGCGGAAAATACTGAAAGAGGTCTGGTGGTCGATTTTGATAGAAAATAAAGTTAATTAAAATTAAATTTTCGGCGTATCTATTTCTAGCAATCAATGTTCTTTGAAGTAATTACAAGCGACAAACGTATTGGTAAAAGATTTTTTATAATAAATCGATTCAAACTTTAGTTAGTGACCGTAGCTCACTACAATAATATGTTCACAAAATCGTGTTCTCATTTCAAATTTTTATAATCACTTCGCGGTACAAATATGTACGAGAACAAAACGTAATTTTTGAAATTCGAACTTTAAGTGAATTAGCGCGATTTTTGAATTTGACCTGCGTACGATGACTAAATTATTGATTATCTATACTTCACCGAATTTAATCCTTAACAACGACCCTATTGAATTGTGTAAAAAAATAGCATGTTTTTTTTTTAATTTACAAGTTTGATTTCTTACAAGCAAATTGATTTAACAAAAATCTAAAGACGCTGACTTAATTTTAGCAAAATTATTGTAGTTGCGGGCTTGCGAACGAAGAGTGTTGGGTAGCTCACCGTCCGATCAAGGACTAGGGTCCGAGACGAATGCGCGTCCCTGTCCCAAGCGGGCTCTAAGGAACTATCAGCGAACTTCATCACATTAAATAAATATCTATTCGCACTCAATAACGTATTTTTAAATTTTACCAATCGATCATTAACCTTCCACTGTTGTGTTAAGCTTGAAAATCTATTGAAGAAAATTGACAGATTTAGATAGGTTGATGTACTTAACATGACCAAACCAATGTTACAAATCAATTTTTTTAAATAAAATATTTTTTTTTCTTTATATTTATTTTATTTAGTGAGAAACAAACTCATTTGTAATAAGCCTTTATATCAAGATCCAAGGCATTAATTACAACATTGCACAAGATTCTATAATTATTATTTCAACCTAAATTATTATACATAGTACAAAATAAAATGTACATTCAAAAATTGCTAATAAATTAAACTTTGAACAGCGAGCGCATTCCTAATTCAAATTTTTGAAATTAATAAAATTGGCGCGTATTCAAACATAATTTATTACTGACACTTTTCCTTTGTTCATTATAGTTTTTTAGAAATTAAAATGTGCTTTAAAAAATATTATAATAAATAATAATTGTATTCTAAGCTTAAAACAAATTTATTTTAATTTCTACTCATCGATTTCCTAGTTTCCTTATTTTTTCACTCGAGTTGACAAAAAATTCAAGTATTGAATCGATTAGAATAATCGCTTTCACACATCATTACGATTAAAAAAAATAAACATGGTTGTCGATTACGAATAGAAATTGAGTAGTGGTAATGAAAAATACGTGTTAATGGCTCTGTATTAGAGAATTACGCCAAGATCTGGATTGTTTTACGTTATTTATAACATTTGTCATGATATTTATCTGAATTGTTATTGAGTATAAGCGCGTGTGTGTGATATAAGTGAAAAATAAAAATGTAAACAAACAAAAGTGGCGCGAAACATCGAGTTCAAATATCATATTCTTCATTACCACTGCTAATTTACGTTGAATAATGTATGAATTCGTTACAATACTAAATGACGAGTTATTCATCCCTCGTATAATGATCCGTTGGATCTCCGAAAACCACATTTTTTATGATTTTTAGCCCAACCCAGCACTGCCATTAAAATGGCGATAGTCGTATTTACGCTTTTGGATTTTGTTATGGTAAATTAAGAAAATGCGCGCTAAATGAATAAGTTTTAATGGCGTAAACAAATCAGATTTTTATTAAACATTCTCAATCAATGCGCACTCATAGGATTTAACGCAGATAATATTATATTTTTTTAATTTATAATGAGGATGTCGTATGACTACAACGTCTGCCCCTTTAGGGGCACTTACTGAGCCAGCGTAGGTTGACTTGTCGCGCCCCTTTAGGGGCCGGTACCGAACTATACGGTTAAGGTCGAAACACATTATTAAAACGCGACGCCACCCGATAAAACGTGATGCGTGTTGACTCGAATCAAATGTGCAGGCATGGCGTCGCGTCGGATGTTCATAGTGTGATTCTGGTCTATAGAAAACAAAACATTTGACTTGACTCAACACGTGTCGTGTCGTGTCGTGTCGCGTTTTAATATTGTGTTTCGACCTTCAATGTCTTGAAAAGTGTTGCTTTTGCTCGGGACTTTACCCGAACTTTGTCTAGGAGTGGGTCAAGAAATTGGAATCTAGTTTTCAATTGCAACATACCTTTGCCTTTATACTGACCCTTTTCAAGCTGGTGTACAATAATCTCAGTTTCCGTTTACATCTAAAATACCCAAAAACCACCCATTAGGTAAGACCATATTACCATTGACCCGTATTTCCATCATTAGACTGACCCTTTCCCGTCTCGTCCATCATAATTCGGTCACCATCAACAGGACCCATTCACTAATTATCGGCCATTGTGTGAAGACCTAAACCAACATGGTCCATTGGGTGAAGGCATGATAATAAAGGACAAGAGACTGTTTGTTTAGTCTCGGTGTTATTAAGTTCCTAAGTCATTTTGTATGAGCATGAGTTTCATAGTAACTGTTCTCTTGTGAGACAGATTTTGTAAGATTAATTAATGTGTGTAACCAATACAAGAGATCATAAAGTTTTATAGATTAAGTTTCATAAAGATTGATTTATTGAAACAGAAATATAGGTAGTTGGCAGTTTTAGTATATTCTGTGCCAGTGTGTGTGTTTGGAGCTCGTGGCTAAATAATTAAAGCCGCACAGGCCGATCTTCCGGGTTAAGCCGCGCTTGCCTAGGTTGGTCTGTGGTTGGGTGACCATCTGTCATAGCGAGTTTCCTCCGTGCCTCGGAAAGCACGTAAAGCCTGGTCTGGTTGGTCCCGGCTGTCATTTGTGAATCTTTGACATTCGTTACTGTTAGTCAGAAGCTCTGAAGTCTGACAACCAGTCTTACCATGGGGTACGGTATTGCCCAGTTACTGGGTTGTGGAGGTCCGACAGGCATTCGCTCCATGTAAAATACTGATATCCAGCTGAATCTGGTTTGACTGGAAAGTCGACCCCAAATATAGTTGGGAAAAGGCTAGGCAGATGATGCTGAGGATATTCTGTGACAAGGTTTCCCTAAGGTTGTTCTAAACAACCAGTTTATTTTCAGGCCTCTTCGAATCCCACTTAATAGTTATAAACCAAAGCTGATGGCTGGGTGATGCGACCCAGTATTTTATTTTGATGGCCCCGTACCCGGTAACGCTGATGGCGGTTGAAAGCCATCCGGTTTCATCCGAAACTATGAGGAATATCAAAAACGTTGAACGGAGTCTCGAGGCAGATTTTGACGAAAACTAAAACCAAAACTAAAAAAAAATCAATAATCATGCCAGGTTTTGTTTTCTGGCCTTGATTATCGTAGTTTCGGATAAAGAGATCCACGCCCAATTAAAAAATTCACCCCGTATAAAGCTTTCAGACACTTTACACGCATGTAATCTCATTTCAAGTATTATAAACACATTGCCTGAAACAAAACTCCGTAGCGCAAAATCTTGAGGAAAGAGCCAAAGTTTTAGCAAATATTGGACGAACTTCTTATTGGAGCAAATTGCTGCGAGGTAGAGTTGAGAGCCAAGTCAACAACGAGAGCAAACAATAGAAACGGTACAAGCCATTTTAAAATGGAGAGAGCGTTATAAAGTGACTTTTATTTCGTTGGGGAAGAATTATCAGATGAATTCTTCCGTTCAAGTTTGTACTGTCTAAAATCCACCTTGATCCTTAAATTTTTCCTTGTGTTCCAGGGCCACGGTAAACTCTTCAGACATTCCTGCATCCTGACAGGCACTTGACCATATTTTTTTTTTTTTTTGGGACAAACCCACCACACTGTTCCCAAACCACTGCAACTCCTGAGAGCCAGAATCAACAGTGGCAACCACCAGAAAAGCGCCGAGACAATGAAGCTCGACGTGTCCCGGAGAACGAATTTACCTGTCTTGGGTCCTGCAACGAAATTAATCAGAAAAGAATAGTGGAGGAGTAGGAAAAAATATGTTTCCACTTCCCTCCATGCAAGCAGGAGACAGAACAAAACAAGGCCAATAGGCACAAAGGGATATTACAACTGGGAGAAGCCCAGTTGCCTAGCACCACGGGTAAAATGACTAATAATATTAATGGGACCTAAATTGTGAGCTGCTATATTTGATTCCAATAATAGGTATGGCAGAAACGCTTGAACGCACGGTAGTTTGTTCGAGTTTCCACAAGGTCCGAATAATAAATGACTCCGGATGTAGTCTGAACAGTATCCAACATAATATTGCGTTCGTTCTGCCAAAGAATACACTCCCAAAGAATATGATGTGCTGATTGTTCATATTCACAGTCAGGGGTCGAACATTGACAAAAAGGCGAAGGAACTAGCTTAAAGGAAAACAATTTACTTTTAAAGTTACCATGTCCCGTGAGAAATTGGGCAACACAGTGATCCACCTCCAGCCACGTCCTAGCCAGCCGCTCACGAACGGATGGAAAGAACTGGTGGAGGTGCCGCCCCTTGATAGAATTATCCCACCTACTTTGCCATTCGGATAAAAGGTCCTCCCAGACGTCGCTCTGGGGTTTGAATAATCTAGATATCTTATCACGGTCACGTTGCGGTAGAAAATCAGCGTCAGTGGTCTCCCGTGCGGAAAAGTACATTGCAGCACGTCGCTGCACTTCAAGATCGACTGGAAGTACACCAGCAAGTACCGGCAAAGCTTCAGTACTGACGGTCCTATACGCTTTACTTAAGAATAACAAAGCCAAGCGCTGACTTTGGAGCAATTTACGTCGTGCCGCCCCTATGGTGGCCCTATCGGCCCAAACAGGTGCTCCGTAGCACATACAGCCCAAGTAAGTAGCCCCATAAATAGTTTTTAAGGTTAGAAATGACAGACCCCAAGTAGATTTTGATATTCTAGTTAGGGCATAAAAGTTATTTTTAGCTTTTTCACCAACTGTTTTAATATGTTCTATGAATGTGAAATTTCTCTCTAAGACTAAACCAAGATAGCACACCGATTGTTTTCTCTTAACGGGAACATTATTGAATTTAATACTAGGCAACGATTTAAGCTCACCTTTTAAAAGTAGTTGATAGGTTTTTTGTGGTGCAAAGGTCAGACGGTTTCGATCACCCCACTGAGATATTAATCGTAGGCAAGTGTCAGCCAAATTCTCGAGTCCAGCACGAGTATTCGACTGAATGAGCAGAAGGCCATCGTCCGCATAACCAGTTAAAGAACAACCACTTGGAAGTGGAATAGCGAGGAAATCATCGAAGCCTAGATTCCATAAATAAGGACCGATAACCGAACCTTGAGGACAGCCCATGGTAAGAGGTTTCGATACGGAATGATGTCCGAGTTTAAGTTTCGCGGATCCATTAGAAAAGTACGAGCAAAGAAGATTAAAGATATTATTATAGCAACCACGAGCTTTTATTTTAAGTAGTAGCATTGGCCACCATGCGTTATCAAAAGCCCCGGAAATATCTAGAAAGATTCCAAGTACATACTTGTGCTTGGAGCTATTAACCATTTTCCTAACAGAAAGTGCCGCGTCAACGGTTGATTTCCCGATAGTAAAACCGAATTGATTTTTATGGAATTTCGGACCGTCCGGTAACAATCGTGGGACGATAAGTCGCTCCAGGAGCTTTCCCAAAGATGGTAATAATGTTATGGGCCGGTAAGACTTAGGGTCATCTGGTGGCTTGTCGCCGCTTTTAGGTATTATTCGTATAAAGCCATGTCTCCATATACGAGGAAAAACGCCTTCAGCAATACACCGGTTGTAAACAGTTAATAACGCGTCGCCCGCTGTATTACACGCTTCCTTTATCATACGATTAGATATTTTATCTTCACCTGATGATTTGTTAAGGGGCAGTCTCTTAACAACATTAATGAATTCGTCAGTGGATGGTAGGTCTGACGCTGGTGATTCAGGCGCGACTGTAGCCCATGCTCTAATCTGCTGGTGGTAGTCATTATCATTAACGGGTGAATCATCAGGGATAAGAGTATTTAATAAAACTTCCGTCGTTTCTTCAATACCGGAGGTGTGTTTATTTATTTACTTTAATATTCTGAACGTACGCGAGGTCGACCGATCGATTGGCTTTAAACTCATGATATAAAGGAGACCACGGACCTTCCTTTTCTAATTTATCAACTACTTTACGCAACAAATTACCCTTAGATTTTTCAACCGATGCTCTGTAACGGGACCTGGCAACTCTAAATGTATTTAAAGCTGAGGTTAGTGAGTCTCCGGTGACTTGACGTTTTTTAAGCTTGTTAAGATGTTTACGGGCTCGACGATAGGTTTTACGCTGTTCGGTTAGGTAGTCACACCACCAATCACATCTACGTATGTTGGTCATAGGTCCGCGACCAATGGCAATGTCAGCACAGTAAATGAAGGTGTCTGACATCATTTCAGCACTTTCTTCAGCTGACAGCCCATCACGAGTGAAATCTTTGGCATGACACGCAAAAAGCGATCTAAAAAATTCCCAATTAGCACCCTTACATTTATACCTAAAGTTACCAATTACATGTGAAGAACCATGAGTAGAAACCGGAACAAATTCGTACACGATCAAGCGATGATCACTACTAGACGCGTCCGGCAGGACACGCCACCTATCCAAGCGTACGTCTGCACTAGAAAGTGTGACGTCAATACAAGATTCGCCCATTTGGCTGCAAAAAGTAGGTGGTGCGTCGGGGGTGTTATGAATAGTTAGGTTCATTTCAGCAATGAAGTCTTCAACAGCGCAACGCCGTACGTAATCCGTGGACCGGACTCCTTGTGGTATGGCAAACCACAAGGACGAAGACGCATTAACGTCTGCGCCTACGATAACTTTGCAGCCCGCGAGTGACCGCAAGACGTGACGGAGGTTATGTATGTGACCATCAACAGGATCAGAATATTGAAAATAGCAGCTGACAACGAAAACTCTAAAAGTATCAGATGAGACTTCCGCAACTGCACAGTGAGGCGTCATGAGATTACGTAAGGACGTTACTGTATAGTTATAAGAACGCGACACGTAAATTCCGGCTCGTGCCTTGCTATCCAACTGAACTACCTTGTATTGTTCTTGAACGAGTACAATGTCTAAATTATAATCGATAATTAATTTGTCCAATTCTGAAGTCGCCACCCTATCGTTATGTAGATTTAGTTGACCTATTTTTAAACTATCCATTATATTAATAATTAGTGTTGCGTATTAACTGTTCGAGCTTTATTTTGTAACTGGTACACTGCTGAGAGCCGCACCGATGGTCAAACGGTTTTTTATAACGTTTACACGCCACACATACCGGTGTAAAATTTAAATTATCCTTATGCGGGCATTCTTTGGTTTCATGTGCTTCTGAGCAGTTAGCACAGGTAGGCAATTTATTAACGCAGTATTTTTTCACGTGACCGAACTGCTGGCAATGTAAACAACGAACTACATCGATATCATCAAAAAACCGACAAGTCGCGAAGTCAATAAAAAGCTTCTCTTTGGTACTAATTAAATGCTTTCGTATGGCGTTATCGATTTCGATGCCTACCCACTTCCGACCATTGTCTAATACACGTCTACGTATAATTTTTGTCGACTTAATAAATTCTTCTTCACTAATTGCCAATTCGTCTTTGATATTTTGACGGTATAAAGCATGCAAAAAAGCTTTGTCTTCCATTGAGGATGGGACATCTTTAATTAATAAGCGTGGCCTGCGGCCTTTCGGTTTTTCAAGTCTTAACCCGGCGGTCTTAATAGCTTCAACCGATTCCAGTTTATTTAATTGACTGTCGTTAGCGACACGTAATACAACGCCCGATTTCGCGATTTTTTTTATGCCAACAATTTGAAATCCGTCGTCACTTGGCTTAATCGCTTTTTTAAGCGCTTCTTTAGTGGCTGAGGAGGACGCGAATTCAGCTGATCTTTCGTTGGAGGGGTAAGCTATTACACACGGCAGCGGTGGTCTAGACTCCATAACTGGAGCCACCTTCGGCAGACGAAGTTTAAGAGAATCGGAATAAGAAAGTTTATTGGGATTTGTTTTTACAACGCTGACATTACTATTCAGTTTAATTTTGTCCATTTCGCGCTCAATATTGGCTAACTTCGTTTCGTTAGAAGATGACCGTATGGCTAGCAAAGAAACAATGGACGTAATCCGCTGTGTCATGTCCATAATCGCGGATTTATTGGCTACATTAATACGGGACCCCTGATCATTCACAAGGTCGTTTATTTTTGACAAGTATGCAGACGCCTGAGTAACTAAATCGCAATAGTCTTCGTTTGAATTACTGACATTAATAATTGATAACGGCGATTTCTCAGCAGAATCGGTCAAATGTTGTCTCTTCGCACTATCATCGGGTGTTAAATAAGACGGAGACATTTCCGTAAACAATCGTTTAGTGGAGGCGGAGGTCGGTGACCTGGGAGGTTTATTTACGCGTCGCGATGTGTTTTTTCCTCCACCATCCGGTGGGTCATCATTACTGGACAACATTTTTAAAGCAAAACTACAAAAAGATTTAAATCAGATCGCAAAAACGAGAACAAACAAGAAAATATTTTTTTCTTTACCGGTACCCCCACACCCAAAAAAATAAAAAGTACTCACCGAGCGTTGATGAACTAATTTAAAACTATAGTTACCAATAAAATACGCGTAATAACACTTAAAAAACTTACAATACCACCACTAAGCACAAAAGCACACAGCTAGGATCAATTCACGAGCCGGTAATTGACAACGAAACACGAAAAACGTAATTAATTACGGCAGCGATACAAATCACATCTACACAGCGCAGTTGCACAGAGGGAAGTGCTTGACCATATATGGTTCCCATCGTTTGCTAAAAGCTCCTTGAGGCGAGCGCGAAACACGACGCGTCGATGATTTGGGCATGGTCCTTGATCGGACGGCGAGGCTTACTAATTTTAGTGTGATCTACACTTCCAGTTACTTTTGATAGGTGAAAAATTCAGAAAACGTGAAACACGTTTGGATTATAGGTTTGGTTACAATGGCATGTTCTTTTTTTCTCACTTTTCCTGCATGTGTGCATATGCAAGACCACATCTTATGCGTATGCATAACGGAGGAAGGGTGGGACTGCATCTTGCATACAGGCCTGGATTTTTGAGGCACTTAAAAGCTAAATATTATTATTTTTCATGACACTCAAATGATTATCCAAAACCATTGTTATATTTACTTTTTTTTTTTTTAGAGATAAATTAAACCAATCATGTAGCACAAAAAATCTAGCAATATTAAAAAAATAATGATTTAAAGAAACTAAATCTTCTTTAACATAAAAATGGATCGCTAAATGTGTTGCTAAGCTCATAACTCGAAAACAGCTGGACCGATTCGCATAATTCTTTTTTTGTTATGTTTGTAACCAGGTTATAGAGTATGAATATATTTTTCGTACCACTTGCTCGAAAAAGTGACATTCTATGCCACAAAAAGCGAACATAACAATAGTCATTTTTAATCTGTTAAAAACAGGGAAAGAAAATTGTACTGATTTAAATTTGAAATACTTACCGTTTATAATGTCACACATCTGTGTTAACACCATTGAGTTTGTATCTTAATTTATTAAGAAGGAATACGCATTATTATGCAGTTATGATCTATCTATCTATACATATAATAAAACTGTAGAAAAATTATTTTTGTACATTAAATAAAAACTCAAAAAATATAGCCAGGGTATTAAAGGACAACCAATAGAACCCATTTCTAGCATTTTTAGAATTTTTGTCTGTTTGTCTGTTTATCTGTTTGTCTGTGTATTTGTCCAGGTATCACGTAAAATATACGAAATTAATGTAGATAACTTTTATACACAACGATTAAGCGTAACTTGGAGAGGAACTTAGTTTTTGTTTCATTGGAATCGGTTCAGTCTATCAAAAGATATTTGAATTTAAAGTGTTTCAGAAGTTTCTTTGGTCTCACACATTGATTTCGTACGTCAGTCGCACGATCTAACTTCGAATAGAAAAACTAGATTATTCAAATAACTGGAATGGACTGGCCTGAATTAAGCGCTTAGAACTAAAAAATACATTGTTCTATTCCGACATCCACGCGAACGAAGTTGCGGGCACAGCTAGTTATTAAATAAAATTACGAAAACCGACGAGGCCGTATAAGCTTGATGCCTTTGCTTTTTTAATTTGCCGCGTTTTTGTTTTTTTCAATTAAATAAACGTTAAGTTTATTTTTACTTATTTTTATAAATATTAATATTTAAAATGCGTATCTCATATTATTACTGTGTTAATTTTTTCGCAAATGGTACGAAAAGTAGAGTATTTTCCTCGGTGATAAAGCTGTCTTAGTCTTGGGTGAAGTTAAATCCCTCGCTACACTCAGGACTCGTCTTAAATCCCTCGCTTCGCTCGTGACTTAAGTTTTTAACACCCTCGCTACGCTCGGGAGTAAACCTCGAGTCCTTCGTTAGGCTGGCAATTTAAATCGTCACCCGCGACAGAAGACCCTGCTTTATCCCCTTGTTTAATAATTTACTATTTTGTGTTCACATGTCCACCCGTGCGAAGCCGGGACGAGCCGCTAGTAAAAGCTAAAATAAAAATGAAATCGTATCGTTTAGGTTTCTAAGTTAAAATTTCAACTGAAAGATTAAACAATACCACAACGCTAGTCTACTGCAGTAACATTCAGTACGACTGCACGGCCATTTTTCCAACAAATCCTAGACCATTTGTATTTGTGATTGGACCTAACAGCCGCATAGCCAGGTTTACGTTGAAAAATGATCCTTTGGAATTAACTTTTCAGAAAGAATTTCATGTAGAAAGCTTTTTAGATGTCGGAAATTGAGAATTCCTCTGCTTTGAGTTTAGAGGGTTATAAACGTCGAGCGCATTATCGAATGTTCCAAAGAACAGTGCGTCAAAACGCACTAACGTATCATCGGTTGAGTGTGAATAGTCAATTGTTTTTCTATACATTTGTCTGCTCTGGCGTTCCACGACCGATAATACGCGACGCATGTTCGTCACATATGTACCTTCTCTTAGAGACTTCTTTAAATAATTTTTCACACTACTTGCTCGTAAATGTCAAACTATATGTCAAGCAAACACTTACGTACACGTAAGCAAGTCATTGTTCCCTCTCGCTCGAGCCGGGCAATAATATTGTACTGAATTTCATTATTCCCGTGGGAATAATGTGATTTGAATTTGGAACCTCAAATAAAACCGTATGAAAACTTTCACTAAGGAGTTGTATCAGTAATGGCGGCCGCTGGACGCAACAGCTGATCGTTCAAACTTCACGTTCAAAGGTTGTCGTACCACATCAAGTTTCAAAAATCGAATTTATTTCCTCGCAGTAGGTGTAAAAAGCAGAGTACGCTCCTCGGGAGTAAAGCTGCCATGTCTTGGGCTACCTTGAATCCCTCGTACACTAAAGGATTCTTATCTTAATTCCCTCGTTTCACTCGGGAATTAACACATGAACATCCTCGCTGCGCTACGGAGGTTCACCCCAGAATCCTTAGTGTCGCTTCGGGATTCAATAAGCCCGTGACGTAAGGCAATGCTTTACTCCCTTGTTGCGTAATCTACTATACTAGCTGTTTCCCACTTTTTCAGCCACTGTACAGCTAATTGGTCGTAGGGTGATGAGTAAATGGCCTATTCAACACAAGAAGAATGAATTAGAACCAGTAGTTTCAGAGATTAGGGCTGCCAACAAACAAATTCTTATCTTTATAATAATCAACATAAGTATAAATATAAATATCAATGCCACTTTTCGTTGTAACCTTACAACTCGAGAACGGGCTTACTTGTCCAAATCAAAGGCTTTGTTCGGACTATTTAATAGTTCATGTGAAGTCTGCACAGAATCGGTCGAGCGGTTTTTTTTTTTTTTTTTGTACGTGGTATAATCATCAAATGGGACCTCCCACCCCGGGCAGGTCGAGAGGTACTGTCAGACTTGTACTGACTAAAATCCACGGTGTCCCTCAATAGCCCTTTATGTTCCGGGGTCACGGTGATGGTATAAGACCCGCGACCAGATGACGCGCGATGATGGTGGCCGTGGCCTTACTAATGGCCAGGTCCTTTGTGGCGTTTTTACCAGGCCTGTCACGCCGGCCCAGGGCGCGAATGGCGCCCTCCACCACCTTCTGCAGGGACTGCTCAATTTCCCGTCCCCTGCCACACGTCCCGCCTCGGCCTTTACCCCGCACACTGGTGGTGATCTTCCGGCTCGGGGCGGGACCCTCCTCAGATGACGAGAGGTCATCACGGGAGCGCTTGAGGAACTCGTTCCTCCTGCTGGCGCTTTCCTTTTCCCTCCTCGCCGTGTTTCCAGAGCCATCGCTCTGGGAGCTCGTGGCGTCTAATGCCGGGTCGGAGTCCGACCCGCGCACCAGCGCCTCATCTGCCTTCGGAGCGGCACGCTGTGCCCGCTCGGTGTTCGGTGCCGGTGAGGAGGACGTGCTGGACAAGTCCAGCGACTCCTCCCCACGGGCACGTGAGCCACCCTGGCTCTCTGCGGCGACTGCCGGTGTCTTGGGGGTTTTTAGTATACTTTTCATATAGTTCCCACGAGTAAAAACATTTTCCAACCAACCAACCATGAAAATGTGGTCCGCACTCGCGGCTGATTCTACCCACAGCTACCCGTCAACCAAGCTGTCAACCTCCTTCGCGGTGCGCCGCCGCTTGGAGGTTCGGGGTAATTTTTTAAAGAGGTTTTCTTCCTCGCGGCCCGGGCGGTTAAGCCAAGGCCCTCGACCCCCGTCGAAAGTCATAGAAATGATCATGACAATCTTCGGGGCTACGAGAATAGCGGTGGCAGGAGGAGGCGGGAGTGCAATGCCCCCTCCTGCCTGCCCGACGGCAGGGTTAGTGCACGCCAGTCCCGCTCTTACTCCCACCACTGTGGGACTGTGCACGTGGTGGGGCGACGTGACAGGACATTGGCATACGGGCAAGGAGACCCCTTGCGGAGAGTTCTTACCCGTACCCCGGGGCGCACCGTCCCGAGAGACTGGGCTTCCCCCCGGACGTATCCGGAAAGGAACTTCCAGCCTCCGGGCACTCGAGGAGGTTTCCTGTCCTTAGTACCTCATTTATCAATTTTTTTTGTAATACATAGCGAAACATGTACGGGGCCACTAGTAAAGTATAGATAAGTACTATAGAGTCATTTAGTAGAGTTATTAAAGTTCAAATCTTAAGTTAAGAGGGTAAAATAAATTGACAGCTAATTGTTTTTAAGTCTCCGCCTTATTTCAAGAATCTTTGACTTAGTTAAGAATTTAATTAAAAACCAATACCTTTTGTTTGAAAGATATTAACCTGAAATCGAGAGAATGATGTCGTCAGGGCTATCAAGCACGATTCTAAGATTGGGTTCAATTAACTTCTTTCTTTTAACCTTAAATCTGTTAAACGTCTATAGTCCTCGCCATTTAAGTGTGGAATAAAGGATTGATCCTAATAACGCATCGTTAAATCGTTTAAAAAAAAAAGAATTCCATTATACCATCGTTCGAATTTCAAAATAAAATGTAAGGTCACGGTCGCCCCTTACCACGAAGCGTTTATTTTGATCGTGTTACGACACTTTCTTTACATTTTTTCGAATGGTTTTGAAATGTTGGAATACATTGGTACACGGGGGTCAACGAATTTTATTCCACACTTATCTGGCTCAAACTATACCAAATATTTTAAGAGGTTGATCAAGTTTTGTTTGATGAATACAGTAACCATTTTGAAAAACCCGAATTTTTTTTAACAAATATTTATCAAATGTATAGGATTTAACAAATAGTTCAACTTACTGACTCACCACTATACACAATAATTTAATTTGTTTAAGAACGACGTCCTTATATGCTGTAACGTTTTGAGAGAAAATGTGTCACATATGTGTCATAAGAGATCAATGATTTTAAGTAGACTGGCAGTGGTTGGACTTGAAATGCTCAGAACCGTGTAAGGTATACATATAATATTTTTTTCACACCACTTGCTCGTAAATGTCAAATTATATGTCAGGCAAACCTACTGTAAAGCATAACATTATTCCCTCTCGCTCAAGCCGGGCAATAATATTGTACTGAATTTCATTATTCCCGTGGGAATAATGTGATTTGAATTTGGAACCTCAAAGAAAACCGTATGAAAACTTTCACCAAGGAGACGTATCAGTAATAGCGGCCGCTGGCCGCAACAGCTGATCACTTGGAGTGGTGCCAACTTCACGTTCGAAGGTTGACGTACCACGTCAAATTTCAAGAATCGAATTTATTTCCTCGCAGTAGGTGTGAAAAGCAGAGTACGCTCCTCGGGAGTAAAGCTGCCTTGTCTTGGGCTGACTTGAATCCCTCGCTACACTAAGGATTCTTAACTTAATTCCCACGTTTCACTCGGGAATTAACACTTGAACCTCCTCGCTGCGCTACGGAGGTTCACCCCAGAATCCTTAGTGTCGCTTCGGGGTTCAATACGCCCGTGACATAAGGCAATGCTTTACTCCCTTGGTGCGTAATCTACTATTATTATAATTTATACCACACACAAAGTGCACAGAAGCTGTTGGTAAATCTTAGTTAATAAATAAATAAGGTATCAAAGTCCTGGTTATCCTAATTTAAATACAGTTTTAAAATAACCCCAAGTTCTTAGACAACCCTAAAAGCGATTTAATTACGTAGATAATAGCTGAATCACACCCCCGAGGTATTTGGTAACCCAATTGTGACGTCGATTAGTTATGGAAAGGTCAAATATTTATTTTATTTCATTTTATTAAAAACTTTATGCACAAAGTAAATAGGCGTACTTAATGCCTTAGGCGTTAATATACTGAGAAGGGTCAAGAATTTTATTTTAAAAACTGAATTAGTGTATGCTCGCGATGTTGTTCATGCCGCGGGAATTTCTTAGCCGGATAATACTGCCCCCGATAGTTGAAAAGACGGATCTAACAAAAAGTAAAAACGGAGAAAAAAATGTTTTAATGAATGAAATGGAAAATCATTTGCTGTCTTCGAGTAAACTAAAATATTTACATTTTAAAAGTTGGAAATAATGCCCACTATAATAGGCTTCGATTTGGTTTAGTAATAATATTAATTTATTAAATTATTATATTAAAAATAATGAAAAAACTGTTTCATCTTAGCATAAAAAATGAAGAAAAATATGACAAACTTAATTGAATAGACGTAAATGGCTAGATGCGTCCTTTAAACTTCAAACACTCTCTATCTATTATATGTTTTTAACAGAAATGGGCACATCTAGGTATATCCGCCTTTTACCTTAAGAATTAGAAAGTATGTAGATAACCCTTAGCTTAGATGAAAAGTTTATAAAATTATTTAATAATCCTGTATTCTTTATGTAAGGTAATAATATCTGATATAGTACAGTGAAGTAGGTTCCTCGTTATCATATAAGCCTTACCTAATTTATTATTTGAAAATAAAACACAATCGATTTAATCAAATTTTTATTTTAAAATCTTTTGACCCACATAAACAAAAATGCTATCCATAGCACAGTAAATTATAGCGAGAATCATCGTCATCATCATCATTCGGATCATCGGAAGACGTCCACTGCTGAACATAGGCCTCCCATTTAGACCGCCACGCCGAACGACAATTCGCCACTTGCATCCATCGGTTACCCGGGACTCTCACGATATCGTCGGTCCACCTGGCGGGAGGCCTACCTACGCTGCGTCTTCCGGTCCGTAGTCGCCACTCGAGAACCTTTCTGCCCCATCGGTTGTCAGTTCTACGAGTGATGTGGCCTGCCCATTGCCATTTTAACTTACAAATTTTAGCAGCTATGTCGGTGACTCTGGTTATTCGCCGAATATCCGTTTTCTGGATTTTATCCCGCGAAGAAACTCCGAGTATAGCTCTTTTCATTGCTCGTTGAGTGATTCTTAGTCTCTCTAAAAGGCCAGCAGTCAAATACCACGTTTCAGAGCCATATGTAATCACTGGCAACACACACTGGTTAAACACAGTGTGTGTTGACATAGTGTAGTGTCGAGTCAGTTTTGTGTGATGATTCGTGTTGATGTGTATAACTGTCCGTAAAACCTCTCAAGCTCTCTCTTGGGATCACCAGTTTTGTCGAAATGACGCTGCCGTCGTTAGTCTTCAGTTTTGTCATTTGGCTTTGCCCAATAGACGAATTCTTTGCGAAGTTTTTGAGCCATGGTTCCGCTCGATTGCCTCTTTGATCTGTGCCGAAGCACCGTATGGAAGCTATTATTGCGCGCTATTGTAGTGCGTCTGCCAACATGGCAGACGCACTACAATAGCGTGGAAGCCCCACCAGCACCCTGAACGCGTTATTATATTGTGTTCGGAGGGCGTGGTGTAGACATTTTGGCAGAATTAAACAAAGTGATCTTTACCTCTAAACTATACCTCGCAAATCTGCGTGCCAGCACATGCTGGCACGCAGATTCCGTCCGTTCCGCTGTAATATTACAGCGGACCGCCATCGTCCTCCTTTCCGTTTCAATGTCCCTATCATCTTTTAAATCATCGGTGACCACATGACCAAGGTATTTAAACTCAGACACCCTTTTAAGCAGCATAGGTGCCACATCTCCCAGTTTACGACCATTGGCTTTAAATACCAGTAGTTCGCTTTTGTGAGGATTATACAAGAGACCGTGTACCCTAGCATACTCCTCACGCACGCCTATCAGCTTCCTGAGCGCAGCTATTGATAGCCCGAGCAACACCATATCATCTGCATGGCTAATACTGTTGATACAGTGACCATCAATCGAGCATCCTACTCCGATGTTGCTTAGCTCAATAGTTTATTGATTAACTCACCCGGCACACCTGTATTGTTCAATTTACGCCAGAGAATATCAAACTTAACCAGGTCAAATGCCCTGGAGAGATCAAGAAAGTCTGCATAAACAGGCGTACTTCTATCTGTGTTATACCTAACAGTTTACTTGAGAGACATAATTGCACATTCTGTAAACAGTCCTGGTCTAAAACCGAACTGTGAGTCATTTAAATTTAGGTGTTTTTTAAGCTGTCTCTCAAGCAGACCGTCAAGTACTTTAGCTGTGGTTGTAGCTAAAGATATTGGGTGGTAGTTGCTCTCGTCGGAATTATCTCCCGTCTTGCTAATAAAAAATACTTACTTTTGTACGACGAATCAAGCTCCAAAATATTGCGCGACTGCGACACATCGTGCTCCTACAACCTACTCGGGCGCAACTGACATAGAATCTAGTCAAGCGCCGTATTAAACATACCCCGCACAATCCTCGCTTGATTCACAATTCTACGAAAAAAGGACGTTTCTGCACACTTGCGCCTTTTAATTAAGTATCATTTTGATTTTTTTTTATTCAACGTAAATTATTAAGACGCTTATGGCATATGCGCCTATGCTAAAACAATTTTACGAAGTAAAAAGGGTACAAGTGGTCAGATGCGGTCTTTTTTCTTAGTGTAAAAGCATTTTTTTATTAGCGTGTTAAACGCAAATACTCATTTGCGCCTTTTGAACTTCCTCTGAGAAATAGGAAGAAATATGTGCCTTTTAAATTACTGAAGTTTAAAAAAAACTATAAAGTAAAAGGACATTATCTACATAAATGCGTCTTTTTAATTAAGTTTCACATAAATTCGTCTTTTCATCTTCAATCGGGTGTAAAAAAATGAACAGAAGCGCCTTATTTTGTTATGCTAAAACCACACTGGAGGGAGTTAGAAAAATATTAAAAATACAGGCAGATGCGTCTTTTTTTCCTGATTCCGGCAATGTATATAACTCAAATTTGGAAAAAGTGTTAGATGCGTCTTTTCAACTATCGGGGGCAGAATAAATAATAAATATTCCACAACTATCACACGACGCAGCAGAGCTTGTGTTATGGGTACTAGACAACTGATAAACATACTTATATATTTCTAAATACATACATTATTATAGATAAATGACACCCAGACACAGAACAAAAGATCGTGCTCATCACACAAACATTTGTCCTGGGTGGGAATCGAACCCACGACGCCGGCATAGCAGTCAGGGTCACTAACCACTAGACCAACAGGCCAGTCAATCCTTTGTGTTAGGTAATGCAAGTTACAAACTGTAGGTGTTTTCATTGAAATCCGTTCTGCAGTTTTCTTGTGAAAGAGTAACAAATAAATTAGGATTAAGATGTTTAAATTCATTTTTTGTTTTGCGGAATTTGTTTTTTTTTTTGGTAATAAAACTGTGAATTACCATATTTTCGGAGGTATTCCACGAAGGTCACCTGTCACGTGCGAAAAATTTTGTCAGGAGCCTTATATTGATGAGATAAGGTGCCAGTAGCTCAGGTGCCATTGTCAGGGGGTGCCCTTCGTGGAATACCTCTATTTTCGGAGTTTTTTGTTAATTTAAAGTATATAAACGGCCGTAACTTTTGACTGCATTGATTAAGAAGTTAAATTATGTGCGCCGGTATAAGAATACAAACCTAATTATTTGATAATATATGTATATAGTTTTATAGCCCCGCTTTCTCGAGAAAACCGGCCATGATCGACAAACATAGAAACAACAAAGAGAAACTATGAGGCTTTCATTTTTCTTCTTAGGAACGTAACCCTAAAAAGTGAGCAATAAAGAAGAGATTTTTGGGCATACATTTCCTAGGACTTAAATACTGGAAAATATTACCTATCGAACGAACGCGCCACAAAGAAATCATAAAAAAAAGTTTATAAATATTTCAGCCGCTACGTTAAATAAACCGCAATGCTTTGTGCTCAAACACACTGCGAGCCTAGCGCGGTGGCGGCGGCGGGCGCGATAATAATAAATGTATGATATCGCCGCTTTTGGCCACATTGAAGTGACTAGGCGGGGAGCCTAGCGCGGTGGTTACGAGCGACTTTGCGAGCCTAGGCGTTGCTAGGCAACAACCGATACAACGGGCTGGCGGCAGGTGTATCAAACCTTTTCGGTATTTTAGTAGCGCCATATAGTTACCAGAACATGCACTAAAATACTACCGTTGGGTTTTTTTATACATATTTAAATAATTTTTAACGTAAGTACTTGAGTAGAAAAATGTAGAATGATTTATAATTTAGTTGTATTCAATCCTAAATAACCTGTAAAAAATAATAATATTAGTTTCTTTAAACCAGTTTTATAGAGTTTACTAGGTACCACCGGTTTGCAACACCTGAAGTCGCCGCAACAAAAACAAACGCTTGATCGGCAGTGTGGACACGTATCGCGCCCGCCGCAGCGCCCGCCACCGCGCCTGCCACCGCCGACGCGCTAGTGCTCAAACACACTGCGAGCCTAGCGCGGTGGCGGCGGCGGGCGCGATAAAATGAATGTATGAAATCGCCGCTTTTGGCCACATTGAAGTGACTAGGCGGGGAGCCTAGCGCGATGGTTACGAGCGACTTTGCGAGCCTAGGCGTTGCTAGGCAACAACCGATACAACGGGCTGGCGGCAGGTGTATCAAACCTTTTCGGTCTTTTAGTAGCGCCATATAGTTACCAGAACATGTACTAAAATACTACCGTTGGATGTTTTTATACATATTTAAATTATTTATACCGTACTTGAGTAGAAAAATGTAGAATGATTTATAATTGAGTTGTATTCAATCCTAAATAACCTGTAAAAAATAATAATATTAATTTCTTTAAACCAGTTTTAAAAAGTTTACTAGGTACCACCGGTTTGCAACACCTGAAGTCGCCGCAACAAAAACAAACGCTTGATCGGCAGTGTGGACACGTATCGCGCCCGCCGCAGCGCCCGCCACCGCGCCTGCCACCGCCGACGCGCTAGGCTTCCAGTGTGGACGCACCCCTAGGCTTCCAGTGTGGACACAGCCTTTGGCACCCATTTGAACCCATCAGAGCATTCTAAACGTTTCCATTTTCAAAGAAAATAAGATAAAGACGTCTGTATGAATAAAATATTGTAAAGGAACTAGTCAACCATAGCTGTTGTCAATTTTATTGAAGCAATTTATATTGGAATGGTTATAAAATCAATGCTAATACAAAGTCTTGCTAGAACACAAAAACGATTTTTTTTTTTTTACGTGTTAAAATCATCAAATGAGACCTCCCACCCCGGGCAGGGCGAGAGGTACTGTCAGACTTGTACTGACTAAAATCCACGGTGTCCTTCAATAGCCCTTTATGTTCCGGGGTCACGGTGAAGGTATAAGACCCGCGACCAACACAAAAACGATTGGAGTGAGTTTAATAAAAATATTTTTTTTTTGCTGCAAGGGACTGTCATACTAATGTACTGACTAAAATACAGCGGTGTCCTTCAATATCCCTTTACCTTCCGGGGCAGCAGGTACCTGATAAGGCAGTCCCGCGAACCCGGCAGGTTTTGGCCCTCTAAGGGGGATCGTGGCCTATGAGGCGCGTGCATGGTTCATGATCGGACGGCAAGTCGACCGTTCCTATGCACGCATATTTGTGTAAACTTTAAGTTCAATCCCACTGACTGTTAAATTAATAGCCACGTTCTTAATACCTATAACTTCACTAACTCAATTTTATTTCAAGGCATCGTCGAAGCGTCAAATATTTCACAATGAAATTACACCGTCGCGAAGAGGCAAATGCCTTTGAGAGGAAGTTTCTTGAAAATTGATAGTATCTTTGAAGGGATACTAAAATATTGGTGCTAACTTGATACCTATAGTTATTTTGTTTAAGGCTGTTGTTGAAGTCCAATAAATTTAGTTGATTTGAATACTGAGGTAAACAAAGTCTATCAGTACCCTTAGCACGAGTTTTCACTCTTTTACTTTACAGAGTCTTTCCAGTATTTACAGCGATTCTTGTATGAAAAAATGAACAGCGCCTCTGGTGTGCGAAGAAGGAACTATTTTTTCCTTGAAAATTGTCAATTTGAAATTGTCAAAGTACCAGTTTACTTTACGTCTCAAATACTGAAAACTCGTGCTAAGGGTACTGTTTACCTTACGTCTCATTTACTGAAAACTCGTGCTAAGGGTCATCATCATCGGTGGTGGACGCCCACGGCGTCGGACGTCGCAAGACGATCTCCGGCCACCGTAGGCGCGGGCATGCGGGCGGCGAGTAAAGGGCAACTCGCCGCCCGACCATGGACCATGCCCGGGTCGACGGCGCGTCGTGTTCCACGCGCGCCTCAAAGAGCTGTCAGCAAAATGACGGGGCCCCCTCTCAGAGGGCCAAAGCCTGCCGGGGTTGCGGGACTCATACCATCACCGTGACCCCGGAACATAAAGGGCTACTGAAGAACACCGTGGATTTTAGTCAGTACAAGTCTGACAGTACCTCTCGCCCTGCCCGGGGTGAGAGGTCTCATTTGATGATTTTACCACGCAAAAAAAAAAAAAAAAAAAAAAAAAAGGGTCATCATCATCTGCCTAGCCTTCTCCCAACTATATTGGGGTCGGTTTCCAGTCGAACCAGATTCAGCTGAATATCAGTATTTTACATGCCTGTCGGACCTCCACAACCCAGTAACTGGGTAATACCATACCCCATGGTAAGACTGGTTGTCAGACTTTAGAGCTTCTGACTAAGAGTAACGACTGTCAAAGATCTACAAATGACAGCCGGGACCAACGGCTTTACGTGCTTTCCGAGGCACAGAGGAAACTCGCTATGAAATATTGTCACCCATCCACAGACCAACCTACGCAAGCACGGCTAAACCCGGAAGATCTGCCTGTGCGGCTGTACTAATTTAGCCACGAGCTCCTCGACTAAACTCGTGCTAAGGGTACTGGTCTAAATAAATGCCCTGTCACCTGTAACTCTTTGAATCTTATGATTCCATCAGTAAGCGAAGTTAAATTGATCGAATTTTTGGGCAGAACATAATAACATTTAAAAAAATTGGATAAAAACAAAACCCCTCGCTTACACCAAGGTATAATACATGTATTTGACAAGTTTTGACATGTCGTAGACTTCAGTGTAAACGCAAATGTGTTTCATACTAAACTTGTATAATACTTTTTGGCTATTAGTGTGAACGAAAGAATGAGTTAAAACAAACAAATTATGTTTTGACAAGTATTCTACAAGTTTTGTATGAAACTAGTATTTAACTTGTTTCTTGGTGTAAACGAGGGGTAAGAAAAACAAGAAACATACCAACCTGAAATTTCGACAGGTAATTAAAAATTATTATCTCAGGGTAATAAAAATAATAACTTTTCTTAATTTTGATCAATCGTTTTCAATTAGAACCAATTTTAATACTCGTACTTTACAAAGATTTCGGTGAAACCGGTAATTAGAAAATGTCTGTAAAAGACAGATCAACGCACGTGTAACTCTAGAGTTCCGTTTTATACAAAAAGGGGTATTAATAATTGAGCTATTACTACTACGTATAGAGACGACACCATGCATCACCACCGTTTCCCATCCAGGATGAGTGCGCCCGCCTAGAGCACGCCACAGAGCTGTCAAACAATTGAATGAACTTGTGCGCGCGCACTCATCCTGGATGGGACACAGTGGTGATACGTGGTGTCGTCTCTATACGTAGTAATAAGAGCTCAATAGTATTAATACAGTACGTATATTTTTGTTTTGTCATCGTCTTTACACCGTTGGAGCTTAGCCACGATATACGCATATCTTACGACAGCAACTGCCGAGAATAAAATATATATGGAGATAATAAAAGGAGAAACAGGTTAGACTCCTGCGGGGCTTGACTGAAATCGTAAGTCTTTCTTTGTGATTGGTCGCGCGTCTAATGAGCTGCCGTGATCCCGAACGTAAAGGGCTATTGAAGGACACCGTGGATTTTAGTCAGTACAAGTCTGACAGTCCCTGGGAGGACACATTTGAAGATTGTACCCCCATTAAAAAAGGCCCTTTTTTGCATCTGAGCTAGATTGAAGCCAAGAGCAAAAAAGTTTTCAGTGGAATTTGTGCGACAGCAAAAAACAGTATTTGAATGTCCATTTTACTGGCATAAGAGTTGAAGCACTTGAAAAGAAACCCCAAGTTCAACCAAGCACGATATATTTTGTTTTGCCTCATTTCAAGCTCATTTTTGTGGTATTGCATTAAAAAAAAGTTACTTGTTACATCTTGACAGGAGGGACAAGACAAATTGTTCTCTGACACGCAGCGAAAAGGGTACAATTTTGGAATGTGGAAAAATGCTACAGAGGTTATGTCACCGGAATATGACCAAAGTGCTCACATTTTTTTTTTAACAAACATGGCCAAAACTAACATCGCCTATAAATTGTCAATATTTCTTAGACTACCTAATATGTTTTTAAAGTGAAATGACCCAAGGGCTGTCTTATACCTTTCCTTCAAGGGATTTATTAGGCCACACAACAAGTCAACGCAGACAGTCTCTTGGGCACAAAACCAGCTGACAGAGCGTTTTATTTTACGACTTTTTATAATAGTTTGGATTCATTGGAAAGATTTTTTTAAATAACTGTTGTAGGAGTTAACATCATCATCATCATCAACAGCCTATAACGTTCCCACTGCTGGGACACAGGCCTCCTCTCTGAGAGAGGCAATGGGCCATAATCCACCACGCGGGCCCATTGCGGATTGGTAGATGTCACATATCTTCGAATTTTTGGTTCTAGGACATGCCGGTTTCCTCACAATGTTTTCCTTCACCGTTTTGAGAGCAGTGATGACGAAATAAATTACAGAAAGTAATGCGCCTGACGGGGTTCGAACCTACGACCTACAACTCGTAAGTCGAGACCGATACCACTGGGCCACCACTGCTCTCTTAGGAGTTAACATGATCTGATCAAATAGTCTATAAAAACAAAGTTTAGTTTTGATGCGACATGGTACAGGACTCAATACATCAGAGCATTGTCTTTTGTAAAATAAATTGAATACCATATCCTAGATTTCAATCTTCCAGGGTTAAACAAGCGTGACAAATTCTCGTTGTCCACTTATTACCGCGGTTGGGTTACATTTTTCATACGCTACCGCATTTTTATGACGTATTTCTTACTTTCTGACATGTCTGTTCATATTAAGAAACTTTTGGAGACAAACTACAGATAGCGCGCGAGTTGAATGCAGTCGGGGCCTGAGGTGAAGAGCCCCCCGCTACCCGCACGCCCCACCTCACGCGCCTGCAGTGTAGTACTTTGCCATACTTGTCAACAGCACTACCGCATTCCTAAGCTCTGCATTCAACTCGCGCGCTTAGTGTATATATGTAATATTTTATTAGTAGCAACTGCTTTTAATAATACATACTTACACACACCAGCAAAAATAGGGAAATAAAAAAAAAACATTAAAATTACATTCATTTTTTTCAAAGCTTTCGTTGCTTCGATCAGTGTTTTCAGTTTTAAGTTCTTACCTTACTTCCTTACGTTTACCTTATTAATATACATTCAGGGCATTAAGACCTATTGACAGGTTTTAGCAGTTCAACAGAGATTATACCCACTGGTCCGCTTTGGCCCTGGATCGTGGAAACTGGAGATCATGGGGAGAGGCCTTTGCACAGCAGTGGGATAATATAGGCTTACAGTCACAGTTACAGTTAATCATTTGGAAAATGTGCTCACAACATGATTGTGTTTTAAGACCGTCCATATAAAGTAGTCGGAGTCGCTCTACTATCTTAACATGTATAAACCGTAACCCTGAAACGTAAAGGGCTTTTGAAGGGATACGTGTTTTAGGCATTTTTAGCTTTTAATTTGATTTTCTTCTGAAAGTTCGTTCTTGTAGTTAATTTTTGCCCTAGCTTATGGTGTCTGTATGGTGAGTTCACATATTGCATACAAAATGAGTGATTTGCCTGTTACAGAAGTCGCTAAAGCTGTGACAATGATTAAGGAAGGTCATTACTACCGGTCAGTTAGTCGAACATTGGGTGAATTAATATCCATGATCCAAAGTCATGTGCAATGGTACAGACAGATTGGATCTTATGTAGAGAGACTCAGACAAGAATCGCGCAACGAGGCCCATGGACTAACTTTTTATAAGAACTTTGCAAAACCAGATGAAAGGTCCTGAGTGACATATTCAAAAAAAAAGGGGGGAGGGGGCTAAGCGAGCGAAGCTGCTGGCAAAAGCTAGTACACACGGCTACACATAAAGCTATACAAAACCAGTATATCGTGGTCCCGCTTTACATGATCTTTCCACACACTCAGGTGTCGGCTTACTGATGGTTTTGCAAAGCTTGATATCTAGCCGTGTGTACATACATAAACTTACGCTTTATACTCCTTTCGCCTCATCCACATTCATACATCTGTGGTCATACAAGCACGCCGATTGCCAGTACCACGCATCCGGCCTTTCTGAAGCAATTCACCAATAACGTCAGTGTGTAGCGTACTTAAGAGATCCACAAAAAAGTACGCTAGCGCCATCTATGAAATGACAGAGAAACTAAGATGCAAAAATGCCTACATCGCGCAATCAAAGTTATCCTCGACAATAGAACATATAGAATATTCCGACAATAAATGTCGGGCAGAAAGCCCACCAGACACAACACCCGTCTGGTTGGAAGGTACCTTCCTTTTCACCGGGTAGCGAGGAACTTTCCACTCTGTTCCTCCTACCCCCAAAGGTCTTCCTAGGTCGCCCTAAAGCAAACTTTACGAAAGTCGATATTTATCTTGGTGGGTAACCATTGATAACATCAAAGTCAACAACTTAGAGACCTGACAAAAATCGAATCAAAATCTCATTAAGTCCTTTGAAAAACTTTTTTTGTAAGATTGCATCCCTACTTTTTCTCAAGCAAAACATGCGGAAGGCGGATCGCTATGAGCTTAATGTATTCACTAAATAAAGAGTTTTTTTTTCTATATATTTTTCTACAGTTAAGTAGTAATTAGTCGTGTCGGTATAGCGGATTATAAATATTAAATAGTAAAAGCTTAAAAATTTTAAAAACCCCCGACACAAAAACCAAGTTCCCTTTAAAAAGTAAAAAATAATAAAAATACGTCGCGTTGGGGGACTGCTCCAAATTATTCATCATCTCTTGTTTTTTTGCAGTCCCCCAACGCGACGTATTTTTATTATTTTTTACTTTTTAAAGGGAACTTGGTTTTTGTGTCGGGGGTTTTTTAAATTTTTAATTTATTTTATACTTTTAATAGGTACATACTTAATGTCATTTTATGTTGCTAAGAGTACTCTCGATTAAGTCATCAATATTCCCTTTCAGTACGCTTTCATTTGATACCCAACTCGAGCATATTTGCAGACCCTCGGTTACCTTTCCCCACTTTCACCCCCATAACTTCTAAACGGCTCAACCGATTTTCATCAAACATGTCTAAGAACACTCGCAGGTAAGTCACCTTTCATACAAAAAAAACTAAATTGAAATCGCTTCATCCGTTCGGGCTCTATGATGCCACAGACAGACAGACAGACAGACACGTCAAACTTATAACACCCCTCTTTTTCCGTCGGGGGTTAAAAATAATTAACTGACTTCAAAATTTTTATGTTTTACCGTTGACAGCCCTCCGCAAACTTTCAGGGCTTGCTCAATAGACGAAACTAAACTATCTTCCAAATTAAATGTTTACCAGGAAATGAAAAAAAAAACGGCTTTTCCATACAAACAGGTTCAAATATTCAACCCAAAAACCCGTTTGAAAAAAATAAATAAAAAAGTAGCACAAACATATTTATAAGTATAACCTCATTTCAGAGGAATTACATAATTGGTTCCTAGTTCCTGATAAATAATCAAATGAAGAGAAATAATACTGAAGTGGGTTTTTGGGCCAATCTAGAGCCCCATTGAGCTATTTTAGGCTAAGAAACATTGAGCTATTATTACGACCTATAGAGACGACACCACGTATCGCCACTATGTCCCATCCAGGATGAGTGCGCGTGCACAAGTTCATTCAGTTGTTTGACAGCTCTGTGGCGTGCTCTAGGCGCGCGCACTCATCCTGGATGGGACACAGTGGTGATACGTGGTGACGTCTCTATAACGTAGTAATAATAACTCAATGCTAAGAAAGGTTTAAGTGGGATCCGGGGTAAAGTTAGTATTGATTTACTTTCTTCTTAACTCTTAACAATCAAATGCTACTCAAACTTTTTTTTCGTGGTAAAATCATCAAATGAGTCCTCCCACCCGGGGCAGGGCAGGAGGGATTTTTTTTTTCAAAGTCAAGTGTTTTTATTTCACATAGGCTCATGAGGGCACTTATAAAACGTCGACAAAAACGTGCTCCGTGCGGTGTCCTCCAATAGTCCTTTATGTTCCGGGGTCACGGTGATGGAATAAGGCCCGCGACCGAGAATTAACTCTAACGAGAAGTCAAACATAATTATTTATTGAACCTCGTTTCAGAGGATAATTACATAATTGGTTCCTAGTTCCTTGTAAAAATTATAACTGAAGTGGGTTTTTGGGCCAATCTAGAGTCCCATTGAGATATTTTAGGAAAGGGTTAAATGGGATCCGGGGTAATGTTTATATTGATTTACCTTCTTAACTCTTAACAATCAAATGCTACTCAATGGCCTCATTAGTCATCAAAATAGAAAAAATCGAAAGTACCCCGGAACTTAAAGGGCTACAGAAGGATCACCGTGGATTTCAGTCAGTATAAATGTGCCAGTCCCTCCCAACGACGATATATTATTATTAGACTCCGCATGCACGATCTAAGGAACAAAAACTATTTTGTCAACTCGCTGAGGTACTACGTAAGCGAGGGGGACGGGGTACTGCGTTGTGATTGGCTAACTCAAGGTCTGTTCTATCTCAAGGTATGTTTACGGCTCACAGGAGTGGTCGAAATAAGTCGGATATAAGACTTTTTTGCCTAATGTGTTGACAGACATCGGTCGCCCTGTTATTAGAATTCTAGTAATATATCGCCCTACCCTTGGTAGAGGACTCATTTGATGATTTTACCACGATAAAGAAACCCGTAAACAACAAACGCATTGCATATTAAATCCATCCATTCTGTCTACTGACACAGCCATTTTGTTTTTCCTGTTGCATCGATGTTTTGCAATAAAAACACTGCTGTTAAAATCGCGTCCGTCGCAATAGTTTCGGTCGTTTGTTTCAAACCGTTTTTGTTTTATTTTTTTTACTGTTTTTTTTTCGTATGTGTTTTTAATGCCTTCTAGTATTTTAGTTGTTTTGGTAGCATTTTATTGTGCAATACGGTTTTAAATTCAACTGATATAATAATAATCAATCTCTTGAAATAATTGCTTATGTTGTGCAAATATTGTTTAGGACAGTGGTGCCCATAGAGCAGTGGTACCTAGCTTAGTGGTAATGGCCCGCGACGAGCATTGCTTTCATTAATTTATTTTCATCACTACTACTCTTGAAACGGTGGACAGAGGCCTATGGGCTTATAATTTCAAGGAAAAAATAAGTTTCCATCCACCATCAGTCGGTTTTTTTTTTTGCACCGACTTCCGAAAGAAAGTTATTTTACACTTTTTTCTGATCAAATTTTTTTTTTCAGCATTTATAAATATATTTTTTTATTGTTGGATTAAATGCTGTTCTTCGACTCGCAATGTGCCACCATAAAAAAAAAAAACATCCGAATAGGGAACGTCCCCTATTTTTGAAGACGGTTAAAAATAGAATGTATCAAAATCTTAATACAGTAACTTCAGAGCTGATGTTTTCCGCTGCAGCAAACAGAGTTAGTTATCCAATACCGAGGTAATCCTGTTACGTTCAGAATCTCGTTATGACCTGCTCGCGGCCTCGTAATACCGACCTCACAATCTGGCCGGTTTATTCTGATTCAATTTTAGCAAAACGCTTCGAGGAATGAACAGATTTTCAATATTTTTCACTTTTAAATATTTCAGTAAGGCGTTTTATTTTTGGGTTTTGGTATGGAATGATATAACATTATGTTTGTAAATTGATATTGAATAACAAAACAGATTTTCTTTAGTTATTTTTCTTCTGTTTTTTATTTATTTATGTACACAAAAACACGTAAATACAAGAAATGATATACAGAAAAAAGAGCACATAGGCACTGCTTATTTCAACAAGAAATTTCTTAAAATTGACAGTAATAAAAGTTCGTATAAAATTAATGAAACATGGCAAGATAGGCGTAGTAACTAATCGACTGAGTACCTACTGCGCATCATAGTTTGGATTGTCCCGATACAAAAATATTTTTGTAAATATTCTTGTGGTACGGGGACTAATGTTCGCATTTTTTTAAGCAATAAAGGATATTATCAAGTTACCCTTGAAGCCTCGGCCAAAACCCAACAAAGATGAACTACAGTTGAATCCGTTTATTATGACATCGAAGGGAAACATTAATCACGTCATACTAAGCGGACGTCATACAAAGCATTTTGTACAAAATAAACAACCTCCTGTTTTTGTCAGTATGTAAGTATTTATTTTAATAGAGAGAGAAAAAATAGAACTAATTCAATATTATCTGATAATTCAACTATCTATTACCACTGAAACTAAAAAAAACCATGCATGCACCTAACATCGTCGGGTACAACGGTCCCGTAAAATGTCGAAGTTGTTATGAATTACATCAGTAAGTGCATCAACTGGACACAATTGATTAAAAATAGGTCATAATAAGCGGCATGTCTCTAATTGCGAAGTCATTATATCCGACTTTGTTTAAAGAATTTTGTATGAAAACCAAACTTCTCTGTGTAATACGTCATAATAAGCGGTTGGTCATTATAAGCGGGGTCATAATAAACGGATTCTACTGTATATACATAATTATCACTAAAAAGGAAAAAAATATATAGAATTTAATAATGCAATAATGTTTTCCAGAATATACATAATAGATGTAGACCGAAATAAAAAGACTGTATAGAGTTGACCACTCAATATTTCTTACTTTAACTTTTAAGAATATTTTAAATGAATAATTAAATTAATGAATTTTTTGCATTTTATTCTGTATGATTGTTTTATGTTATAAATAGGGTATTTTACTGCATTAATAAATTAATAATCTATTTAGTCCGTCAGTAATAATATTGAAAAATAATGGACACGTATTTTTAATTTTTCCAATTAATGAATATTGACAAAGATAAAACGCTTCCAAATTCGGGAGTGGGGGCTTGTGACGTCATTGCGCTTGTAAAATTGTACCGACCGAGTGACGTTTTGTGATTTTTAGAAGCGTTGTATCTTCGTTAATTTTGGTTTACGTGACAAAAGAAAAAATACGGGTCTAATATTTTTTAGTAATCTCTATTTCGGACTAATAATTTTTTTTGAGTAAAATACCGTATTATCTTTTATATAGGAATTATGTTGGACACAACATGAATCGGGCCGATTCTTGTCAATCCCCTTTGAGATGACTTTGCTCTTGACTTAAAGCGCCGTATTCACCATCTGTCACGGCTGTACGTCATGCACGATGCACGACGCAAAAACAACGTGAATAGGCTTGACGTACGTCATAATCACGGTGTTTTTGCTTCGTGCATCGTGTATGACCTTGGCGGGACGTACAGCAAGATGGAACGTGAATACGGCCCTTTAGTCTAGTTCTCTGACAGAGACAAAATCTACGATGGAGCGAGCTTACACAAAAGAAGCCTCAAAACTGACCGTACTTAAGGTCATGGCATACTATACCGGCACGGCAACGGCGCGGCTGCAGAACGGCTTCATCACCTCGAATTTAGGCTACGGCAACGACGATATATTACTAGACTCCGTATGCACGATCTAAGGAACAAAAACTATTCTGTTAACTCGCTTAGGTACTACGTAAGCGAGGGGGACGGGGTACTGCGTTGTGATTGGCTAACTCAAGGTCTGTTCTGTCTCAAGGTACGTTTACGACTCAAATGAGTGGTCGAAATAAGACGAATATAAGAATTTTTTGTCTAATGTGTTGACAGACATCGGTCGCCTGTTATTAGGAGTCTAGTGCTAACTGCACGTCACGGTCATGCTGACCGCGAGGCACAAGCTGCCAGTCACTGTGAACATAATTGTTATAAGGCATTTGTTTTGCTAGCAACTTGGAGACGGCGCGCCGTAAGCACACGGTCAGCGCGTCGCAAGCACGCCGCCGCCGCCGCCGTCGCGTCGTCGCGTTCGGCACGCTTGCAGACGCAGGCTGCAAAACGAGATGTGAACACATGATTTAAGACTCTAATTTGAATGACGAGTTAATTGCTGGGTTGGAGCCGTGCCGTTGCCGTGCCGGTATAGTGTGCCATGACCTTTAGAAGAATCCTGGTCACTTTATTTCAACGAAAAAAGAGACTTCGGAAACTAAATCCTTTTTCCCAGGTGCAACTTTATCTAGACGATTTATTTACTAACGTTCAGAAACTTCGAACGCAAGTAATAGTAGAAAGTATATCAAGTAGAAGTACTACCCTCGTTCAGAAACGTAACAAGTTGGATAAACACCTACATCAAGTAAATGCCAAGCATTTATCAAATTGACGGACACTCGATTAAAGACTGGGTGGAAGAGTAATTGAAAATAGGATTACTTTTTATATAGAGTTACTAATCGTTTGAACTAATTTATGGCGGTGGTTGCCTTTCTTTTTTTTTATCGTGGTAAAATCATCTAATGAGTCCTCCCACCCCGGGCAGGGCGGGAGGGAATGTCAGACTTGCACTGACTAAAATCCACGGTATTCTTCAATAGCCCTTTATGTTCCGGGGTCACGGTGATGGAAATAAGTCCCGCGACCCAGGCTTTGGCCCTCTGAGAGGGGGCCCCGTTATTTTGCTGACAGCTCTTTGAGGCGCGCGTGGAACACGACGCGCCGTCGACTCGGGCATGGTCCATGGTCGGACAGCGAGTTGCCCTTTACTCGCTGTCCGCATGCTCGCGCCTACGGTGGCCGGAGGCCGTGGTTGCCTTGGTAAGTGTGCAAAAAAGGTTATATTTAAATTAATAATAACTTTATTTTGAATTGTCTTTTTATTTTACTATGGACACTATTGTCATCTGATGATGAATGATGTAACAAAAGTTCTGTAAAAATTATGGCGATTGAAAAGGGTGTCCATGAAGTTTCTTACTCATTCTTCAACATAGAATTTTACGCTTTGGAATTGAAAATGGAATGAGCACCTACGGTACTTTCACAGTTTTTATGTCATGTGACTGGGACGAGTTATTCCGTTCTGTACCCCTAGCACGAGTTTTCACTCTTTTACTTTACAGCATCTTTCCAGCATATATAGCGTCTCTTGTATGAAAAAAAGGAACAGCGCCTCTGGCGTGCGAAGAAGGAACTAATTTTTTCCTTGAAAATTGTCACTTTGAAATTGTCAAAGTTCCAGTTTACTTTACGTCTCAAATACTGAAAACTCGTGCTGAGGGTACTGTACCCCTAGCACGAGTTTTCTCTATTTTTCTTTACAGAGTTTTTTCAGTATTTACAGCGTTTATTGTATGAAAATATGGTACAGCGCCTCTGGTGTGCGAAGAAGGAACCAATTTTTCCCTTGAAAATTGTCAATTTGAAGTCGTCAAAGTTCCAGTTTACGTCTCAAATACTGAAAACTCGTGCTGAGGGTACTGATCCCCAAAAACTGATCCCCTAGAAAGTAAAAATATATGACAGGGGATCGGTTTGGGGATCAGAGTGGAATAACTCACTGGGGCTGTAGCACCATAACTATTTTTGTACTTTTTTGACAATTCAAAAGTGCCCGCAATTGGGCACATATAAACTCACATACACAAACGCCCACATCCGAAACAACTACTTGTAGATCTGACAAATATTTGCTCCGTGCGGGAATCGAACCCGCGACACGCAGCGCAGCAGTCCAATCGCTCAGCCGCTGCGCTAACCGTGTCATGCTAAATTAATCCGTCAGTTATTTAATCAAAAATTATTTGATCAGTATCTTTTCTTGTTGTAAGCCAAAATTGACGAAGACACATGGCATTTATATATATTTATTATTATTATTTAATTATTTTAACACACACACACACACACACTCTATAAAGCTGATTTACATCTGTGACGTCTCACAAGGCTCAGTTGAAAACCAGTGTCAGGCTCACTGTGGCCTGGCTTTATGCTGAACTGAGCCTATTTGGCACAGCCGTGAGGCACACGGTACCTACATTAATTGTATATTAGTAATTTTTAATTTTAATTGTGTGCTTAAGGTTTGCCAAATAAACGTATTTTCTTTCTTTCTTCTTTCTTTCATTTCAAATTCAAAATATGGCCACATCTATCTTCTATAATAGAAATGTATTGCTAAGCTCAGACCTCGAAAACGGCTTGACCGAATCGGCTAATTTTCAAGGTCAGGTTTTAGAGGAAATCATCATCTCCTTGCGAAGCCGGGACGGGTCGCTAATTTTAATATAATTTTTGCATCGTCTCTGGCCCTTCACTCGTAGCTTAATGAAAACGGCCCCGACTTTAGTGCTATAGTTTGCGGGTTTCAGCCCTGTCAGGCGCATTACTTTGTGCGATTTATTTCAGAATCACTGCTCACAAAACGGTGAACGAAAAATTATTAATCGGCATCTCCTAGAATAAAAAAAATTGAAGATAAGTGCCATCTACCAACCATCACATACTTGTCTGTCGCAGTACCACACTGTCGCCCTATCGAGGTGTCGTCGCTCTACAGTCGCAAAATCAACGACTAAGGAACAAAAAGTATTCTGTCAACTCGCTGAGGTACTACGTAAGTGAGGGGGACGGGGTACTGCGTTGTGATTGGCTAACTCAAGGTCTGTTCTGTTTCAAAGTATGTTTACGGCTCGCAGGAGTGGTCGAAATAAGACGGATATAAGACTTTTTTGTCTAATGTGTTGGCAGACATCGGTCGCCTGTTATTAGGAGTCTAGTCTAGTCTATATCGTCGTTGCGCACGATCGTTTGTCACACAAGCGTTATGTTGACCTTCAGTGTATCGCACAAGCGTGTAATAGAAATATGGTGTGTCGCAATACAGTTTTGTCGCACAAGCGTTCACCGCACTTCCATCTGTCGCACTAGCGTAGTACACTCACCATTATAGGGTTTAGGAGGAGCTCGTGGCTAAATAATTACAGCCGCACAGGCCGATCTTCCGGGTCAAGCCACGCTTGCCTAGGTTGGTCTGTGGATGGGTGACCATCTGTCATAGCGAGTTTCCTCCGTGCCTCGGAAAGCACGTAAAGCCGTTGTTCCCGGCTGTCATTTGTAGACCTTTGACAGTCGTTACTGTTAGTCAGAAGCTCTAAAAGTCTGACAACCAGTCTTACTATGGGGTATGGTATTACCCAGTTACTGGGTTGTGGAGGTCCGACAGGCAGTCGCTCCATGTAAAATACTGATATCCAGCTGAATCTGGATCGACTGGAAGCCGACCCCAATATTGTTGGGAAAAGGCTAGGCAGATGATGACAGCCCATTAAAGCAATCTCTCTCATAGATAGAAGTCCTGTGTCCCAGCTGTGGGACACAATAGGATGCTGCTCTCACCATCCCAGAAAACACTCAAAGATTTTTTCCTTCTATATGTATCCCGGTCAAACTCGGAAAGGTATTAAGATAATTCTAATAAATTCCAGTTTCGTACATTTCGCGTTATCTTAACGACTTAAATGCTAAATGGGCTAAGTTGGTGCTACGGCTTGATGAAAAGTTGCAGAGATACGTAAGTTTAATGAAAAACACTTTTTGGTAAAACAAGAAAGGAGATCATTCACGCTCCATACATTTTTGGGCTTTTTCTGAAAGTCCGGCAAAGTCCGGAAAGTCCGGCCAGCGAAAAAAATTGGTACTAATGGTTAGTACTAGTCATTTGGAGCAATAGTTACTATGGCAGCAAAGTTGTAGGATTGCTCTTGGCCAAGTTATACAAGTTCGAGGATTCGTATTTTTCATACATTTTAATTTCTGAAAGTGCCGAGAAACACCTAATAATGACAAATACTGCTAAAACTAGTGACCTCAAGCAATTCAACATAAAATAACATCACGTCTGTTATCCCTGAAGGGTTGGGCAGAGGTGAATAATAATCACTTTATTTTTTGTGAAAAGAAGAAAAAACATGTTAAAATATATAAATCTGCTGGTGGGGCCATCACCGGGAACAGAATTGAAGTTGCCTGTGGTAGGGGTCTTGAGAGAGAAACCTCCCAACAGTACGAATCGTGACCAAAAGTACTGCACTTTCAGAAAAAGCCCAAAAAAATGATCTTCTTTAAAAAAAAATACCCGTTAAAAAATATTTGGGGATTTCATTTATTTACTCCAAAAATTTACCGTGTAAATTTCTGGAGAGGGACAGCATTTTTTTATATTATCTTCTTTTATATGTATCTTCTTTACAGAGTCATATTCTCATTGGCGAAAAATCTCTTTATTTATAGATTTTGGGTCGACGGCGCGTCGTGTGGGTCATCGGCGCGTCGTGTTCCACGCGCGCCTCAAAGAGCGTCAGCAAAATGACGGGGCCCCTCACAAAGGGCCAAAGCCTGCCGGGGTCGAGACTTCTTTCCATCACCGTGACCCTGGAACATAAAGAGCTATTGAAGGACACCATGGATTTTAGTCAGTACAAGTCTGACAGTCCCTCCCGCCCTGCCCGGAGTGGGAGGACTCATTTGATGATTTTACCAGGCAAAACAAATTAAAGATTAAAAAAAAAAAGTATCTGCTTTTATTTCAAGGATGAAAAGTTCTTAGTTGAAAATCTCAACCCACACCGGATTTTCAGAACACAAACTACTATTCTCCACAACCGTTTTTTTACCTAATCTTAGAGATCCCTATAGTATAATCTTCTTAATATATATATAAATCTCGTGTCACAATGTTTGTCCTCAATGGACTCCTAAACCACTCAACCGATTATAATAAAATTCGCACACCATGTGCTGTTCGATACAACTTGAGAGATAGGATAGTTTAAATCTCAAATTTTAGACCGGGTCCTCCACCCGTGCGAAGTCGGGACGGGCCGCTAGCAATAAATAATAATATTCCACAACTATCAAACAATGCTATCTAGTCCCAAGCTAAGCAGAGCTTGTTATGGGTACTAAGACAACCTATAAACATACTTATACTAATTACATACATATTATAGATAAATTACACCTAGACACAGAACAAATGATCATGCTCATCACACAAACATTTGTCCTGGGTGGGAATCGAACCACGACCCCCAGCATAGCAATCAGGGTCACTAACCACTAGACCAACAGGCCAGTCTAAAGTAAAGTAAACAGTATTTTCAGTTTATTCGATAAATCCCCACTAAAAAAACACTAGCAGTAAAGGTTGGGCATGCGGACAGCGAGTAAAGGGCAACTCGCTGTCCGCGTCTGCGACGGCGCGTTGTGTTCCACGCGCACCTCAAAGAGCGTCGGCATGACGGGACCCCCTCACAGACGGCCAAAGCCTGCCGGGGTCGAGACTTCTTTCCATCACCGTGACCCTGGAACATAAAGGGCTATTGAAGGATACCATGGATTTTAGTCAGTACAAATCTGACAGTCCCTCCCGCCCTGCCCGGGGTAGGAGGCCTCATTTGATGATTTTACCACGCAAAAAAAAAGCAGTGAAGGTTTTTAGAAAAAAAAAAGTAAAAATCCTCACTGGTGGGGATTCGCAGTGGAGATTTCTAGAATAAACCGTATATTCTAACCAGTTTTCCACGAAGAAAGGGTACAAATACCACTGTTACGCTGCCGACCGCTTGATCCAGCAAATGCGGGCTATTCCCAGCTACAATATAATATAAATGTATACGCTCACTTTACCTCTCACCTGGATCGTTGTAAATGTACTGGAGAAATGAAATGGAAGAATGAAAAGGAATAGAGGACAAGCTTACATTTTCACCTGTATTTTCTGATGACAGATATTTTTTTTTCAAATAAAAACCGGTTCTGACGTTAACTTTTTATAATGATAACTTATTTATAGTTATCGTTTATTTTCGAAATATTGCCGGAAAAAAAGTAGTTCGTAGATATTATTTCAGTATATAGGCATAGTAAAATTATCATATAATTATCTTCTTATTCTTCTTCTTATTTATAAAAAGTAATTGCTGTTCGTTAGTCTCGCTAAAACACCAGTACCCTTAGCACGAGTTTTCTGTAAAATTGACAATTTTCAAGGAAAAAATGGAACAGCGCCTCTGGTGTGCGAAGAAGGAACTATTTTTTTCCTTGAAAATTGTCAATTTGAAATTGTCAAAGTTGCAGTTTACTTTACGTCTCAAATACTGAAAACTCGTGCTGACGGTACAGAACGGCAGGACAGATTTGACTAATTTTGGTTCTGATTAATTTGTGGAAGTCCAGGGACAGTTTAAAAAGTAAAAAAAAACGTTTCTGAGGTGATACGAAGTTTGCCGGGTCTAGTTTTAAAATAAAAGCCGATTTTTATGTTTATTTTAGTTAAAGAAAAAAATCTTTATTGTCAATTTTATTACTGTATAAAGCCGAAAAAAATTTTACTAAATAAGGCCCTTAATTCGGGGTGTTGGGTGATGGTTATTAAACGGCCCTGGGGTGGCAGTCAAGCTGGTAGACTGTCGCTGGTAAGCACCAGGTAACGCCGATCAGCGTACGCCAAGGGAATGTGGTCCTTGGCTATGGGCGCCCATCATCAAGTTTCTGTCTAACGTCCTCGTCGTACACCCTGGTAATACTGTGACTCATCAACGGGTTCCACATACTTACATCCTCCCCGGAGTCACTGTAGCCGATAGATGGAAGCGAAGGCGAACCACCGGCGCCTATAAACCGGTCCCCCAGCCACCCCACACTGCAGCTCAGCTGTGGCTATACAGCTGCGGGCCTGTCATCACAAAATAGCTGATGGCAGGTTGGGGAACTTAGCCACCCACGTGTTTGTGCCGTGCGTGGAGACCCGTATGGGGGGATGAAGGGGTCCTGGATGGTTGAGCTGTTCAGTGGACCGGAGTCAGTGTCCGCTGACAGCAACACGCCTCTTTGGCCTGGATTTCACCCAAAACGGGTGGCCATATGCTAGCCACATATGGTCAATCGGCTGCGACATGCCCGTAAGAGGGATGTCTGGCGAGGTTCCTGAATCTGTTCGAGGCGAGGCGGCTCACCCGCGGGGCCCGGTGCGACCTCGTGTGGTTACATCCTTCCACACGGGGGCAAATCGTACCCGGGTCCTTCGGACTGATGTCCGTCCTCGTCTTGTTGAGGAGGGAACCTATATTCTCGGGGTAGTTCTGGCGCTTGTGCAAACAGCGTCCCCTTTTGCGGGCTCCAAGGAGGGTGGAACGCCGCTGAGAATGAAGTAACAATCACCTTGTACCTATGGGTAAAAAAAAGGTAACTAGGGACCATCAGGCTGCATCCAAGGAAGCGCCGAAATCAACTGCGCCGCAAGGCGCGGAGGCAAAGTCGCCTGCTGCATCACATGCGCTGCTTTTGCCTCCCCCGGCTGCATTTGCGCCTTTATCTTCAACATCAGCACCGACACAAGTGGAACCCACCGGATCCACAGGTGTCCGTGCCGCCACCACGATCGACCTCACGGCCCTCAGGGACGCGATGCCCGGGATCGTCTCACAGACGCAAACCCTGTGGAGCGCGCCCCTGATAACCAAGCCGAGGAAGATCGCTACCCATCAATCCGACGCGAGAGCACCGGCCAAGACGCGTCGCGCAAAGGCGCGCGCTGAAAAACGGCGAGCTCGCCGGCAGGCGGGCGCGGAGGCCAACCTGAGGATAACCGCTGGCAGCAGTGATCTAGATAAGCACAACCCGCAAGGGTCTGTTGCTGGGTCGATCGATGCTGATCCAGCCAAGCCGGTTAAGCGCGGGCCTACAGAGCACGCTGCAGGACCGGCTGGCAAGACGCAGGTAGCCCAGGACCTCCGCGCCGGCCAGCAGGCGAAAGACGCCTATCGGCCTCGCGGTAAGCGGGCGGGGAAAAAGTGGCGCCACACGGGGGCCTCTGGTGCGGCTGTTGGCCAAACCAAGCCCGCTAAGCGGACTCGTCCCGACGACACTATGTCGCCGCGGGACGGGGGCAAACGTGTGAAGCTTGCCGCCACACCTCAACACATCCCGCCAACCGGACGTTACCTTCACCGTGGAGGGCTTAGTTACGCGGACGCGATAGGGTCCAACGACCTAGCCGTGGCCGTAACAACGGAGCCCTTCCACGAGCTCAACGAGGAGCACTCGACTTCCATCCAAGCTGCCATCGATCTGGCGCTGGATGAGGCGATCTTCGCCCCGTCATCATCGACGGACGTCGACCGCGCTCCCTCTTTCCGTGGCAAGCTCTTCCTGAGTGACGGAGTCCTCAAGCTCTGGTGCGAGGACGACTACACCCTGGAATGGGCTCGCCGCACTATCACAGGACTTCCCTCGCCTATCGATGGGACTAAGCTGCTGGTTCGTCGCCAGTCAGAGATCCCTCGAAGAATTAGGGCGGGGATGTTCCTGCCGACTTTCACGGACGGGACCATGGATAGGCTGCGCATCAGGCTTCGACGGCAGAACCCCTGGTACAACGTCGACTCCTGGAGCCTATACCACGCCGAGAAGCAGGACAACAAGGACGGTGTCTACATCGTCCTCGGAATCCCGCAATCGGAGACCGACCAGATCATCAAGAGAGACCGCCGCGTCTGTTACAAGACGGGGTCGGTTTATCTTATGCTCCAGCAGGAGGTGAAGGCTAGCGGACCCAAGGACGAGCAGGCCAAACCTTCTGCCCCCCAGACCACCGGACCTGTTGTTGCTAGTGTTGCCAGCAGCAACAGTACGGAGCAAGTTGCTGGAGGCTCAGGTCCGGCTTTATCAACCCCTGAATCCACGGTGAGCCAAAACAACCCAGTGTCTCCACAAGGGTCTGGAGATAACTCACCACCCAGTCCCATGGCCGTCGTCGTTGCCTCGGCAAAGACCACCAGGTTGGACTGGTTCAGTGGAGAAGGAGTGGACGATGAGGAGAAACTGCTCGGGAACAGCAGCGATGGCCCCGGCAGCTCCCCTCCTCGAGACCATTAAGATCGTCCTGACCAACCTCCAGCATAGCCTTACTGCTACGACCAACTTGCGTAAGGCGCTGGAGGCACCTACCAAGACCATAGCCCTAGGTCTCTCCAACATCGGAGGTAAACTCCTCCTGAACACTACCGTAAGTAAACCAAGGACCTGTATATTTTTACCAAACGATATACCTGCAGTTCTAATTACCGAGTTCTGTTCCAGGGACCTGACTACCATCAGGCTCCTGAGCAACCCCTCCCTCAGCCTACCCGAGGTGGCACTTGCGTCTGCCTATCTGCCAGGCGACGAGGTGGTGCCCACACCGGAGCTTACAGCACTGGTGGCTTACTGCGAGAGGGAAGGCCTGGAGCTCATCATATCGGCCGACTCCAACGCGCACCATACCATCTGGGGCAGCGAGAAGTCGAACGCACGAGGTGAGGAACTTCTGAACTATCTCTTCACCACTAACTTAAGAATTATGAATCGGGGCTCTGAACCGACCTTTGTCACTAGACGAGCCCAAACTATCATTGATCTCACTTTTGCAACAGAGAACATCTCGCGGCATATCTTGAACTGGCATGTTTCCAAAGAACTATCCTGCTCTGACCACAGGTGGATCATATATACTATTAGAATCATGGTAAATCCCGCGGAGCCGCGACGGAATCCCCGGAAGATGGACCGCGTAAGGTATCTTGCCGAAACGGCGGAAAATCTGAAGGGACTTCCAATTCCTAGCTGTGAAAACGCCGCGGCGATTGACACTCACAACAATTTGCTCACCAAGACTCTAGTGGACTGCTTTGAAAAAACATGCCCACTTGTGACGCCACGAAGGGCCCCTGCAGGTAAGACCAGCTGGTGGAGCCCAGAACTTGAAAAACTGCGTCGCAAGGTAAGAAAGCTATTCAATAGAGCTAAAACCACCCGACAGGAAAACGATTGGGACAAATTTAAAGAAGCCCAACATCAATACAAGAAGCAAATCCGTCTGGCATGTTTACCAAGTCGGATGCTGAGACATGCGAACTGCTGCTCCAGACTCACTTTCCAGGATGTGTTATTACCTCCTCAGGGAGCTGGGAAGCTGAGACCAGCAATTCAGCATCCAACACCGACTGGCACCAAGCCCAAAGAATCGTCACACATGATAAGGTGAAATGGGCTATCAACAGCTTCCTCCCATACAAATCAGCGGGCCTGGATGGTCTCTTTCCAGGACTACTGAAATGGAGCGATGACCGTCTGGTGGTGCATCTCGTGAACCTGTTCAGGGCATGCATTGCTTACGGGTACACTCCCCTCAAGTGGAGAGAAGTCAAAGTCGTATTCATTCCGAAGCCCGGCAAAAGTGACTACACGCAGCCGAAGTCCTTCAGGCCAATCAGCCTCACATCCTTCCTACTTAAAACCCTCGAAAGGCTCTGTGAAAGGGACATTCGAACGCATGCTCTTTTGTGTAAGCCACTCAACGCTAATCAACATGCCTACAGTATGGGCAAATCAACAGAGTCCGCCCTACATAGCGTCGTATCACGAATTGAGAACGGACTATCATCTAAACAATCAACCTTAGGCGTCTTTATAGACGTTGAAGGCGCCTTTGACAAAACTACCTTTAACAGCATAAGCCGAGCCCTATCCAGGCATGGGGTCGAACCCACGACTGCCGGGTGGATAGACAACATGCTAAGACAAAGGGCTATTCAATTCACCGTAAATACCACGACCAGAGGGGTGGTAGCTAAAGGCTGCCCGCAAGGAGGTGTTCTCTCCCCCCTCCTATGGAACATCGTGGTCAATGAGCTGATCTGCAGACTCACCGACCATGGGTATTACACGGTGGGCTATGCAGACGATCTAGCCATTCTCATAACGGGACCTTTTGAGAATGTACTGTGCAACCTGGCAAAGCAGGCTCTGAAGATCGTCGAACAATGGTGCTTGAAGCACGAACTATCAGTGAACCCGTCAAAAACGGAACTTATCATGTTCACCCATAAACGCAATCTTGGCAGTTTACAACTTCCTAAACTGTTTGGCACCGAGCTGTCCCTAACAAATGAGATCAAATATCTGGGTATCATCATTGACAGCAAACTGTTATGGAACAAACACTTGGACCACAAGATTAACAAAGCAAGCATAACATTTTGGCAATGCAGAAGACTTCTGGGGAAATCCTGGGGCCTTTCGCCGAAAATAACACTATGGCTATATAAGAGCGTAATTAGACCAATAATCACCTACGGAGCGGTAGTTTGGTGGCCCAGAACTGAACTCATAACCACCCGTAAAAAACTACAGACATTCCAGAGGTTGGCCTGCTCAGCCACCACAGGATGTATGAGAACAACACCCACCAATGCCCTGGAGATAATGCTTGGCCAACCGCCACTGGATCTCTTTATTAAACAGGAAGCCAGTATGGCGGCAATCAGGCTGAAACACTCCGGCATGTGGAAAAACCAAAGGGGCAATCACACCATAATATGGGAAAGGGCATTAAACGATGTACCATACATTGAAGCGCCCTGTGACAGAATCCCCAAAACTCACGTGTTCGATAAACTCTATCGGATTCAACTAACGGAGACCGAGCGAGATCAATCCGGAGCTAACGAAGTCCGTATTTACACGGACGGCTCTAAAACCAAAACCGGCACAGGAGCCGGTGTATTCTCAATGGATCTCAACATCAAAATATCCTTACCGCTAGGGGAACATAGCTCCATATTCCAATGTGAATGTGTAGCAATCACCCAAGCTGCCATCGCAGTCAAGGAGAGGAACATCTCCAACTACGGAATCAGAATTCTCTCAGATAGTATGGCTGTACTTACGGCGCTGAACGGCAACATCATGTCGTCCAGCCTAATTTACGAATGTCACTTAGCATTGCAAAAAATATCGGACCGCAACAAGGTCATTTTGCAATGGATCAAAGGACATAGTGGATCATTGGGTAACGATGCGGCAGACGAACTTGCAAGGAGAGGCTCGGATGTGGATGTCGCCGGCCCCACACCCTTCTTGCCAATCCCATCCGGTCAACTTAGGACCTGGGTGCGCCTGCAAACCCAAACACAACATAATGCCAGATGGGCATCCACAACCGACTGCAGACAGTCTAAAGAGGCGGTACCTGCACTAACACCGCGACTGACCAGTAGACTTCTCAGACTCCAACGAACAGATCTGCGAGTTGTGGTGGGTATGCTTACCGGCCACTGCCCACTCAACAAACATCTGTTCAACATCAACGCGACAGACAGCCCGTTGTGCAGGGGCTGCCTGAACGCGGATGAAACAGCATCCCACGTAATCCTGGAATGCGAGGGTGTTGCTAACCAACGGGCACAAAACCTTGGTACTCCAAGGTCGCTCCAAGAAGCCTGCGAACGTCCCAGGAGACTTCTGAGCTTCTGGAAGGAGCTGGGTTGGCTCACATAGCCAATCGTCCCACCTCACGCATAACGGACCACCTACGAGTCCAAATGCGGAAAAGGGAGCCCCTAACAATAACAATAACAATAGGCCCTTAATTCATTTTATAATTTAACATTGCTTTGATGAAGTTTCCACTTCTGTCATGTATCGCTATGTTATTTTCAAAACCTTTACACAAATACTTACCTTCTCCATTTGAATCATGCTCGATGTTCGTGGGCACCTCGAAGGTATGTTTGGCATCATAAATATGAGCAGAGGTGTTGCACGCTGTGCATCGCTACCATGGAGTATAAAGATAAGGAGGGCTATCCCTGTATGAAAAATGTTCGATGGTTTTATTATGGCATTTTTTTTCGTGGAAAAATCATCAAATGAGTTCTCCCCGGTGTTGAACGGGAGGGACTCTCAGACTGGTGAGACAGTCCCGGGACCCGTTTATCATGGCATTAATGATTTAAGGCTAAAATCGCAACAGGGTTAATTTATAAAATGCGTATTTTTTATTACTTTGGTGTAGTTAATATAAATCGTTTTTTTTTAAACTGACTACTCCACAAATTTATTTTTTACCCTTTACCAGTAAAAAATTGAAAATCGAAAACTGTCTACAATTGTTGTGATTTTCATAATATTATCATAGCCAACAGCTATGCAATAAACGACGCATTTTTGTTACTGTTTTTTACAGCTGGACACTTTTTCAACTCATTCCTCATCAATAATAGTCTTTAAACAGACATGGTGACTAAAAGGATTTATTGAATTTCAAAACTGAATACTTACTATCCATCACTTGTCCTTTCATTTCATTAAGATTGGTACTGTTGCAGGTAAAAATAAGATAAATATCCCATATGAATTTCAAATAATCACTCCTCATTTAGTAGTACTCCATTCCTTCATCCTCCATGGCCTTTGTCTGCTTCTATTATTTCATTACACCGCCGTTTCTCACAATTATTCAGAATTTAGCCTTTAAATTCATATAAAATAGAATTTAATTTACGTTAGTGGCTAGTGTAAGTAAATTGAATTTAGCTTTTATAGCTAATCGTGAAGATACTTAGGACCAACTGCAAAAACAGGGTTATGTTTTAGACAATACTTATGCGACCACGATAATGTTGAACAGGTCAATGAACTTCATCATAATCATCATCAGCCTATAATGTTCCCACTGCTGGGAGTGGGACCCAGGTCTCCTCTCTGTGAGAGGAAATGGTCAGTTATATACCACGCGGGCCCCGTGCGAGTTAATTTTTTTTAATTACACTTTAAGTCCTGCTTTCTTTAAAAGGTTTTTTCTATACTAATTTCAGTGACGTCCAAGATAAACTGAGACATGAAAAATACACATTGGTTTCCGAGATTTCAACTGACAACCACTTTGCAAGAGAAGTGGGGTTGTTAACCTAAGGGAAAACACGACATTACGCAGTGCAGTGTTTTCTTTTTTTAACACGGTAAAATCATCAAATGAGTCCTGCCACCCAGGGCACGGCGGGAGGGACTGTCAGACACGTCCTGACTAATATCCACGGTGTCCTTCAATAGCCCGTTACATTCCAGGGTCACGGTCATAAGATAAGTCGCGTGACCACGCAGTCCAGTGACAGGAAAACAACTTACACTTTACCACCCACCCCACTACTTGCACCTCAAAAATATAACCACTTGACAGTGATAAAGTATCAGTAGGGATAAAATCCCGACTTATAACACCCGATCGAGTCTAGCGTCACTTTTACCACAGCCCAGCGGCCTGTAAAATCAAATATGGATACTCATCATTCATTCTCATTTCGATAGAGTTGCCAATATATTTTTTTGAATGGCAGGTTATGAGTTTATAGTACCTTTGGTTGAGCACTTTTTACAGTACATTTTATTGTAAATCATAACGTTTTTAACCGTCGTTCTTTTTCGGTGATTAATAATAATAATATTCCTCAGGCAGCTGGATCAAGGGCCAGATTCAGAGAGCAGTTCTGCTGGGCACGGCGCGTATTGTTAGGAGGTTCCTTTCTCTGGAGCCCTGACTGCCGGTAGCGTGGACCCTGTTCCCGATACCGGTGGGCCACTATTATTTTTTGATTTTGTGAAAATATTTAAATATTGTAGTTAATAAGGTTGAAAAATGAATAAAGGATAATAATATTCCTCAACTATCACACAATGCCATCTAGTCCCAAGCTAAGCAGAGTACGTTAGAGAGTCTGTTATGGGTACCTACTACTATTCCACGAAGGACACCCGTTGACACCTTATCTATTCGAAATAAGGCTCCTGTCACCATTTTTCGCAGGTGCCAGGTGCCGTTTGTGGAATATCTCTTAAGGATGAGGTATTCCACAAAGGGAACCCGCTGACAATGGAACCTGGGGCCTTAGTCAAACAGCATTCGACAGTAAACGACAATCGTTATCGTTCATCAGTCACCAATACATTTTCAACTTTATACCCCAGCGCGTAAAGTTTAAAATCTATTAAAAACTGCTAATCGATAACGAACGAAACAAACGAAAACGATCTGTGAACTTCAATAGATTTTCAACTTTACGCGCTGGGGAATAAAGTTGAAAATGTATTGGTGACTGATGAACGATAACGATTGTCGTTTACTGTCGAATGCTGTTTGACTAAGGCCCCTGAGCTACTTACACCTTATCTATTCGACATAGGGCTCCTGTCAAAACTTTTCGGAGGTACCAGGTGCCATTCGTGGTATTCCTCTTAAGGATTGTTGTCCCTGAGTTAGTACATACTCAAGAATGTGATTGAGAATAAAATTATTTACATATTTTACAAGCTTTTATTTAATTTCACCTGTACCGTTGTCTGTAATCAAATCTTGCAAATAAGGGTTGATCCACTTCCAGGTTTCCGATTGAGCTGAAATTTTGCACTTATTTATCGCGTTACAATACAATATTATGATGACATGGAGATGATCTGATGATGGAACTGGAAGGTGACCATAGGAACTCTATAACAACGAAGGTATATTACTAGACTCCGCTTGCACGATCTCAGGAACACAAACTATTCTGTCAACTCGCTGAGGTTCTATGTAAGCGAGGGAGACGGGGTACTGCGTTGTGATTGACTAACTCAAGGTCTGTTCTGTCTCAAGGCATGTTTACGGCTCACAGGAGTGGTCGAAACTAATACGAACTTGGTGAGTCACGACGGATATAAGACTTTTTTGCCTGATGTGTTGACAGACATCGGTCGCGTGTTATTAGGAGTCTAGTAATATATCGTCGTTGTATAATAATGATACAAATGAAACTCCCACTCTAAGGTGAATATAAGTTTAACGGTGAAAGTTTTCATACCTCCATCCGGACGGCAGAGTATATTTTACTCACTTAAAATACGCATGAAACTGCAATAAAATAGTAGGAAAATGGCGACTAGTTTCAGTTAATATTTGTTTATGTGTGGGTACCCGTAGCAATTCCAATAAAAGTATATTGGTCGTCGTACGACATTGAAGCTATAAAATGCTCCGTCGAAAGATTGCAATGGAAAAGTTTCTAGTGGCTATACCTATTGGCTCAACGATATGTTTGGGGTCAGTTGGCTCCGAGACGTAGCGTTACACGACGATACTAGAAATATGACTCTTTTGGTGTAGTACATTATGCTACAAGTGTGTAATGTTGGTGATTACCGCTGAGGCGCCATTGAGACCCGAGCCGTCAGGTGAGGGTCTTAAGAGAGCCGAGGACGATAATCATCACTATACACGTGTATCATACGACGTTTTTCAACACACTTGTGAAGAAAATAATACTAAAATGCCATTTTAGCTAATGAGTAAAAAGTTCATTTAGAAACAATTAGTAAATGTACAGTTGGTAAAAAATTTACTATTTTTTTTAGAACAGAGTGAGTGGGAAAGAGATGGAGCTAGATGACTTGTATAGCTCTGTCTCTTTCCCACAGCCTAAGCTGGATCGCTTTAAGAGCTAAGAAATAAGAGGGTAAGGCCTCAGGTGTCATAATGTACCTAATTGCGGTGAAATTAGAGCCATTTTATGAGCAAGTGTGTTGAAAATAAAGTTACATTATTTGAGTTGTAATTTTGCCCTTTTTTATTGACTATACATAAGAACCTAACAGATCTAATTTAAAAAATGCTTTGTGTCTTATCTGAACACTTGTATGAAAAACCTGTCAACGTCAAAACGACATCAATGTAAGGGTACACATTGATATAGGGGTCGTTTTGCAGTTATAAGTATTTTGTTGGCAAGACGGTTTGAGTTTGGTGAATATTAGTGCAGTGAGTTACGATAAAATATAAACCATAATAAAAAGGGGTGTTTTATTTTATGTCACCCTAACAAAGAAAATAAATAAATGTCATATTTTGTTTTTAACCGACTTTAAAAAGGAGGTGGTTCTCATGTAGGTACTGAAAAAAATGAATATGAATGCGAATGCTCCAGTGAAGAAGCGCCTTAATGGTTGCAAAGCATGAAGTTGGGTCAAGGGTTTTTCTGTTTGTCCCAGTGAAAAAGCTCTAACTTATGCTCCCGGGTTCACCTGTGTCAAAGTTCCTCTTTGTCCCACTACCCTAACACGACTTTTCACATTTACGACGTAAAGAAAACAGACGACGTAAAAAGCAACTTTGACGTTTACGTCAAAGTTGCTTTTTACTTTACGTTTTAGTTTGCGTGTGCGTTTTTTAGAATGGAAAAATTAGTTCCTCAACCGTGCACTAGAGGCGCTGTTTCATTTATCATAAAATAAACACAATAAATATTTCAATAACCCTGTTAATAAAATGAAGAAATCTTGTGATAAGAGCCCTTAATACTAGTTTTAAGTATTTTAATTTACAGCGTCTTTCCAGTATTTACAGCGTTTCTTCTATGGAGAAATGAAACAGCGCCTCTGGTGTAAGAAGAAGGAACTATTTTTTTCCTTGAAATTAATGTCAATGTTCCAGTTTACTTTACGTCACAATAACAGTACCCTTAGCACGAGTTTTCAGTAAATGAGACGTAAACTGGAACTTTGACACTTTCAAATTGAAAATTTTCAAGGAAAAAATTAGTTCCTTCTTCGCACACCAGAGGCGCTGTTCCATTTTTTCATACAAGAAACGCTGTAAATACTGTAAAGTAAAAGAGTGAAAACTCGTGCTAAGAGTACTGAAAATTAATGATAATGCCTAAGGGTGCGTCCACACTGGAAGCCTAGCGCGTCGGCGGTGGCAGGCGCGGTGGCGCGCGCTGCGGCGGGCGCGATACGTGTCCACACTGCCGACCAAGCGTTTGTTTTTGTTGCGGTGACTTCAGGTGTTGGAAACCGGTGGTACCTAGTAAACTCTATAAAACTGGTTTAAAGAAATTAATATTATTATTTTTTACAGGTTATTTAGGATTGAATACAACTAAATTATAAATCATTCTACATTTTTCTACTCAAGTACGGTAAAAATAATTTAAATATGTATAAAAACATCCAACGGTAGTATTTTAGTGCATGTTCTGGTAACTATATGGCGCTACTAAAAGACCGAAAAGGTTTGATACACCTGCCGCCAGCTCGTTGTATCGGTTGTTGCCTAGCAACGCCTAGGCTCGCAAAGTCGCTCGTAACCACCGCGCTAGGCTCCCCGCCTAGTCACTTCAATGTGGCCACAAGCGGCGATTTCATACATTCATTATTATCGCGCCAGCCGCCGCCACCGCGCTAGGCTCGCAGTGTGTTTGAGCACTAAGAATTCTGCTCCTTTATGGAAACAACCAAAGCCGTGTATCCCAGACATTGCTTGAAACAAAAGAAGTACCACCAGGCAATTACACGGGAATAGTAGTGTGATAATATCTTATTAACGCGCTTGAGAGGAAAGTAACAACTACTATTATTTCTGAGCCAGAATTGTGGTACAAGACATAAGGAATTTGCGATAGTAATACTTTACTTCTTAGATTCAGCAAACATTAAGTCAATGTTGTCTCAATCCCTGTACTAGGACAGCCTGTATCACAGAGATCGAGGTTTATCCGGTTGCATAGATCTGGATGTTGCTACATAGACGGTATTTACTGGTACAGTAGTTGACAAAAAATTTAATTAAATAAAAATTTGATTATAGAAACATTTTAATCAGTTGCTAGTACTCCGCCCGCGAATTACGAACTTTACCTCTGTGTAATTCTACTCCAGATCACCCTCTTTATGAGATACCTTTGGAAAATCTTAATAAATATCCAACAGGTGCGTCCACATAGAGCGAGCAGCCTTGCGAGATAGTTTTCTCGTGCGGCAAATGCCTCGATAGGCTGCTCGCTTTGTGTGGAAGCGGCTTGCATCCAGCGTGATTCTCTGATGTTCATAAGATCGTCTGCCCATCTTGTTGGTGGACGTCCAACGCGGCGCTTGCCGGTGCGTGGTCGCCATTCGAGAACCTTACAGCCCCATCGGCCATCAGTTCTGCGTGCTATATGGCCTGCCCACTGCCATTTCAACTTGCTAATTCTTTGGGCTATGCCAAACAAACTTATATTTATAATATTGGTAGGAAGTAGGATAATACAGATAGATATTAATATCATTTATGGCCTTTTATAGCATTCAGGAATAACTTACTTCCTACCAGAAATCATCAGGATTTTCGATCCGGGAGATTACCGCCTTCGGAGAAACAAATACCTTTTTTATAAACACTGTTTTAGACTATCACGGTTTATATCACAATTTAAAATGTCACTTACGGGATATCTTCCGTGATTATTTATTGTTTTGAGTTCCCGATATTTCGACGCTGTTGCAAGCGCCATGATCGCGGGATGACAATGTGATGATGGGATGTCATCCCGCGATCATGGCGCTTGCAACAGCGTCGAAATATCGGGAACTCAAAACAATAAATAATCACGGAAGATATCCCGTAAGTGACATTTTAAATTACCTTTTTTATGTTCCACAACTGTTACACAACGCCATCTAGTCCCAAGCTAAGCAGAGCTTGTGTTATGGGTACTAGACAACTGATAAACATACTAATATATTTCTAAATACATACATAATATAGATAAATTACACCCAGACGCAAAACAAATGATCATGCTCATCACACAATCATTTGTCCTGGTTGAGAATCGAACCCACGACCCCCGGCATAGCAGTCAGGGTCACTAACCACTTGACCAATAGGCCAGCCTCTGCATCATCAATAAAGATTTAGAACTATAGATGAGCTGAATGTAATTTTGACAGACTGGTTAAACTCAAAAAGCCTTTGTGTTGGACCAGTATCGCAATTACAAGATGTCCAGCGCGCACTATCACTTATCCGAGGGGTCGCAAACGACGCATTTCACACTTGTAACTATTTATTTATAACGTAGCGTTGAATTCAGCAAAAGGATACTTCGTCTTAATTTAAAAACTACTCAGGTTGAAGGAAGTAACTTATTTATAAACCATTTTGTTTTTGAAAACGAATTGAAGGAAAACGTCGTAAAAAAGTAGACATTTGGTCCTTAGTGGCTTTGTCAACACAATCATGTTAACTTTGGAAGAATTTTTTGCCCAGTTCGGGGCAGGAGGAACTGTCAGACTTGTATTCACTATGACTAAAATCCACGGTGTCCTTCAATAGCCCTTTACATTCCGGGGCCATGGTATTCGTTAGTCCCGCGATCGCGGCAGGTTTTGGGCCTCTAAGGAGTGCCCCGTCATCATGCTGACACTTTTTGAGGCGCGCGTGGAACACAACGCGCCGTCGACACGGGCATGGCCCATAGTTGGACAGCGAATTTCCAATTACGCGTGTAATTGGCAACTAGCTGTCCAACCATGGTCCAGGTGATCGCTTGTGGCACTTAAAGTACCACTAAAAAAGAATGATAGCTCAGTAAAAACAGGTTAGATTGGAGTCTACCTTATAAATACCCAATAAAAGAGTCACTAATCTCATCGCAATCATTACTTCGATTTTTAATACCCCAATTCAAAAGTAATTTCAGAGCCATTGCCTTTTATTACCTCTTATTTTACTGTTATTGGCATTTGAACTTAGCTTTACATTTGATTTTATATTTTTAGATAACTAGAGGTCGATGGCTGATAAACCAGGGGTCTTAGTCAAACAGCATTCGACAGTAAACGACAATCGTTATCGTTCATCAGTCACCAATACATTTTCAACTTTATACCCCAGCGCGAAAAGTTGAAAATCTATTGACGTTCTCAGATCGTTTTCGTTTGTTTTGTTCGTTATCGATAAGCAGTTTTTAATAGATTTTCAACTTTACGCGCTGGGGTATAAAGTTGAAAATGTATTGGTGACTGATGAACGATAACGATTGTCGTTTACTGTCGAATGCTGTTTGACTAAGGCCCCTGATTATATTGCGTTTGATTGGAAAGGAGGACGCATGGGGTGTACGAGATATGGAAGGAGTAGAGTTGATTAAGTCTTTGCTAAGGAGTGAAGAAAAACAGGTTCCTATGGCGGGGTTGACCAAGTACAAAATAAACACTTTGTTTTTTTATTATCGTGTTAAAATCATCAAATGAGGTCTCCCGCCCTGCCTTAGATGGAACTACCTGACTTGTACTGACTAATATACACGGTGTCCTTCAATAGCCGTTAACACTTTGCCGTGAAATTTAAAATATTTTTGACATTTTTTATTTTACCTTGCTTTAGGACCTTGCATCATGCTAATTTTGATTATAAACGAGTATCAAAAAATGTCGCGTAATTGGCTATCAGTTTCAACTTGATACCTCAACGTATTATTGAGAAAACCTGTATTGACAGACAAACAGACAGATCGACAATGCCATGCTAATTTTTTACTTTTGTACCTCAGAAGCCTAAAAATTATGCAAGTAATGTGAGCTTTTTATTAGCTTGGTGAAATTATCAAATGACTCCTGCCCCACTCATGGCTGGCCGTAGTGGCTGTCAGACTTGTGAGTGAATTTCAACAGGTCCTATAAAATCTTCATTTCCGTGGTTTTTTTAATCTTAAGCTTTTTTAAAAAAAAGAAACGCTCTTATTAAAGTTTTTGATAATTTATATATTCTTGCTTAATGTCTAGCAGATAACTTAAAAAACTAACGAGATATAAGGATTTAAAAATTTCGTGCCACGGCAATGAAACATGTGTGCACGGCAATGAAACAAGCGCCCACGGCAATGAAAGAACTGTGGCATGGCAATGAAAGAATCAATCGACGATGAGTACAATATATGTTAAAATTAGAACTACAATTATATTCAAACAGATTGGCAGACTTTGACAAAATAATATTATGCATCATACCGACATTTGAAATTTAAAAAAAAATCATCTTGTACATGTTTATTTTCAAGCCCATAGCCCACCCATTGTGAAACTCAGTCTAGGCCATCAAGCATCATGCTGAGTTCCTCCATCGACTTGCCATGACTATGATGTCGTCGGCAAATCGAAGGTGAGTGATGTATTCGCCGTTGATGTTGATGCTAATCCTTGTCATTCCAGGAGCATGAAGGCGTCTTCCATTGTGGCAGTAAACAGTTTCAGGGAGATAACATCCTTCTTACGCCTCTTCTCAATGGAATCGCCTTCGTGCTCGGCTCCTGTACTCGAACCGACATGGTGGCGTTATCATACAAACACTTCAACACTTTGATGTACCGATAGTCAATACGGCATCGCTGGAGTGACTCAAGTACCACCCATGTTTCCACCGATACGATGGCTTTCTCATAGTCCACAAACGCTAAGCATAATGGCAAGTTATACTCTTCGGTCTTCTGTATAACTTGCCGCAGCGTATGGATGTGGTGTATGGTACTATAGCCTATTCGGAAACCGGCTTGTTCGGGAGGCAAGAAGTCATCAAGTCTGACAGTCATGACTCAGAAGCATGATGGGTCTGTAGTTCTTCAATAGGCTGTTATCAACTTTTTTTAAGAAAAGCACCACTTCACCTTTGCTCCATGCTTCAGGCGTTTTGCCCTAGAACAGGACGGTATTAGTGAGCTTCTGGAGGACTTTAAGTACCGGTATTCCACCCGCTTTCAGAAGCTCTGAAGTGACTTAGATATACGTCTATTTAGCTGCTTATATGACTTCGCGTCATTGGAAGACTGCAACTGTAGCAAACCTCGTTCAGACATGAGGTTTAAGGTTTGCTCGGTCAATAAGTTCTCAGGGAAAGCAAAGCGATTAGAAAGCTCTTGAAAGGTTCTGAATGTGGGAGCGTAGACTTCATCAGGCTGGACCTTTCAAATCAAATCTAAAGAGAGACCAGAGAGAAACATTGACGAGTTTTGTACTGTCAGTAATCGGTATTACCTGAATCGCAGGTGACAAAAGGTGTTTTCTTTGCCTAATCATACCATGGCGATGAAAACACAAGTCACGGAAATGAAATACCTGGCCACGGCAATGAAACTGAATTGTTTTACAAGGCATGGCAATGAAATTTTTTTAATTGCCATGTCTTTTTTTTCATTTCCATAGCAAATTTCGGCCACGGAAACCACGGCAATGAAAACACGTCGATGAAAATCAAGGCAAAAAATATAAATAACAAAAAATCTATTAATTATTCGAAGAAATAAGCTCCTCACAAATGAACATATGAGGAATGGTGTTCTATCGAATGCTTACTCATGAAGACAAACTTATTCAAATATCAGTTATATCTATCCACGGCGATGAAAGAAAATTTTTCCAGTAACATAAAAATTGATTATTTAAATTTATGGTGCGAAAATGCAGGCACGTGTGTACTTCCTTCCACGTTGAGCACTTAGGCAGCACTAATATGCAACGTTTAGCATACCGGTAGGGGGGAAGAAAGTAGTAGGTAAAACAATATCCTTGAACATGATTAGGACACGGCGATGAAGGGTAGTTCTGGGACAAGTGATTTTTTATTAACCATTCGTTGTTTTGTTTAAATATTTGAATAAATGTATTCTGTAGCAATACTTCAACTATTCATGTATCAAATAAAACGAGGTTTTAGTATAAATAACCAATAGATTTTTATCAATGTGGAATAATACACAACAAGGTGAAGTGTGGACAAACACGGCAATGAAAGATTTCGAGGTTTAATAATTTTTTTTGGAATATCCATTAATCCAATTAAATAAACATTTAATGCTACACATAGATTACTATTTCACCTACCCGGAAAAAAAATTGAGAACGTTATAACTATGTTTTTTAGTACCGATTTCATTGATGCCACGCAATTTTCGGTCCCGGGAAATTCACTCTTGTACTGATTAAAATCCACATTGTCCTTCAATAGCCCTTTACGTTCCGAGGTCACGATAATACGTTATCCCCGCGGCCATAATATGAGCTTAGTCTTGGTTTATAGGTACAGACAAATAATACTATTCTTACACAGGAATAAGAATCACAGTTATATCAGGATACATCCCTCACCGAATAATCTTAATTTAAACAAGGGTCTGTTGTAGTCAAGTTTCGGCACACTTATCTGACAGATAATTTCCTTAAACTTCTGTTTCATATCCGGTACAATCTGTGTGCGCATTAAATTCAAAATAACACGACGCCTCTAATCACCCTAGGGTTAGATAGCGCTGTCACAATAGTTTATATTAATTTTGCAATTTATATTGTTTAAGCCCCTTCGTACACTTGGTGTATTTAGCTAATCTTAATATATATAAATCTCGTGTCACAATGTTTGTCCTCAATGGACTCCTAAACCACTTAACCGATTATAATAAAATTCGCACACCATGTGCAGTTCGATCCAACTTGAGATATAGGATAGTTTAAATCTCAAATTTTAGACCGGGTCCTCCACCCGTGCGAAGCCGGGACGGGCCGCTAGTGATATTATAAGTAAAAAGGTGTAGATACGTTATATGCGCTCAAATAGAATGGGGAAAATAGATCAATTTTTTTAGCTTTAGTGAAGGTCTTCATAAATCTATAATTATACTAATATTATAAAGCTGAAGAGTTTGTTTGTTTGAACGCGCTAATCTGAGAAACTGCTGGTTCGAATTAAAAAAAAAACAGTTTTTGTGTTATATAGTCAAAGAAAAGAGAAAAGTTATAGGGCCTTACAACCTCTGTAGCGTGTTATCCTATAACCTAGGGGTTCCCAAACTGCATCGCGACGCCCTGGTGCGTTGTAGAGAGTACAGCGGGGCGCGGCGCCGTGACGCGAGGGTCGACCATTCTACGGATTGATGTGCTTGAAACCAAGATTCTATATTATGTACCTATAGTCTCATTGATCTATTTTGCAGCAACAAACCCAGATTTTTTTTTCTCATCGAGAATCCCGCAGTGTCTCAAAACAAGGGTGTTTAACCAGTGTGTGTTGCCAGTGATTACATATGGCTCTGAAACGTGGTCTTTGACTGCTGGCCTTTTAGAGAAACTAAGAGTCACTCAACGAGCAATGGAAAGAGCTATGCTTGGAGTTTCTTTGCGGGATAAAATCCGGAACACGGATATTCGGCGAAGAACCAGAGTCACCGACATAGCTCGTAAAATTTGCAAGTTGAAGTGGCAATGGGCAGGCCACATCGCTCGTAGAACTGACAACCGATGGGGAAGGAAGGTTCTCGAGTGGCGACCACGGACCGGAAAACGCAGCGTAGGTAGGCCTCCCACTAGGTGGACCGACGACATCGTGAGAGTCGCGGGCAACCGATGGATGCGTGTGGCGAATTGTCGTTCGGCGTGGCGGTCTAAGGGGGAGGCCTATGTTCAGCAGTGGACGTCTTCCGGCTGATGATGATGATGATGATGATGAAACCCAGATTTACGTACTCTGATTTCATAGAGGTCGGCCAGCTATTATTGTTTTATTATTCACCTGGTGTCAACTAGCGGCGTCGCCAAAAAAATTCTAGACCTGCAGCCTTACTTTCCACACTCGGTCTCAATTGAAATTGGGATCGAGATCTTTTTACTTGGCACTCTTGAATGTTACACTAGCTCACGATAGGAATAGTATTGGGCGGATTTTTCTGGAAATAAATGATGTTTTTGTATGGTCACCCCATGACAATCAGTGTAGTCGAACATGCAGTACATTCAAATCGCAATCTCGACTTGGTTCAAGAGTGCCAAATGAGACCTCCAACCCCGGGCAGGGCGGGAGGTACTGTCAGACTTGTACTGACTAAAATCCACGGTGTCCTTCAGTAGCCCTTTATGTTCCGGGGTCACGGTAATCGAAATAAGTCCCGCGACTCCGGCAGGCTTTGGCCCTCTGAGAGGGGGCCCCGTCATTTTGCTGACAGCTCTTTGAGGCGCGCGTGGAACACGAAGCGCCGTCGACCCGGGCATGGTCCATGGTCGGACAGCGAGCCTACGGTGGCCGGAGATCGTCTTGCGACGTACGGTGCCGTGGGCGTAGACCAAGTGCGAAGGGCCTAAGAGTTAAGTTAAGTTTGGGAAGCCCTGATATAACCTTTAGGCTATCGCAATCGAATATCACGTTACAACTTGCAGGAGCCGACGAGGATGAACCCACGGGTAACATATAGTCCTTAATAAAGGTCATAAAAAATATTTGTACTAAAAATACACATTTTAAAGGTAAATATTGGATTCAATCAACTGTATTGAACTTCCGCTGACCGTAACGCCATCATTTATGTTTACGACATCAATCAAATGGTTGATGCTGTTTCAATTATGTTTTAAATCATTTTGATTGCTTATTTACATTTCTGACAAAGATTTAAACGATTAGATGTGTCCTGACCGCACGTATCGGTCATAAGGACGGGAATCTTTCTTTGATAAAATAGGCTAGTTTCGGCTTCTAGCGTTGTCTCTGTGCCACACACTGTCTAAAGCGCCGTAATCACATTCCATCATGCTGTACGTCCCGCCAAGGTAATACACGATGCACGACGCAAAAACACCGTGAATAGGCTTGACGTACGTCATAATAATAATAATTACTGACGTACGTCAAGCCTATTCACGGTGTTTTTGCGTCGTGCATCGTGTATGACATTGGCGGGACGTACAGCAAGATGGAATGTGAATACAGCGCTTAAGTTTCTGACACTTGTCACTCGCTGATTCATATATTATTTCATCACCATTGGTGAAACATCGGTGAAAAAAAACATCGTGAAACAGGCATGTCCTAGAAGAAAAAATTGGAAGAATTGTGACATCTACCAACCCGCACTGGGCCCGCGTAGACACACATCAAAAAGTTTGCAATCACTTTGAAAAATCGAAATCTTTTTTGTCATGGAAGTTTATTATGATTTTCTTATCTACTTCTAATTAGATGCTTTATTTAAAAATATAGATTTAGAATGTAAAACAATAAAGTAGTTCAATTGTTTTTTCCTCAAAAAAAACTCTGGCTATGCTAGTGATTACAAACTTTTTGGATGTGTGTAGGTACTGGACGTACATTCCACTCACTTTCACAGACTGTCTGGGCTCTTATTAATATAATGTTATAAATGGGACTGAGTGGGCGAAGCCGCTGCCAAAGTTAGTTTATATTTCTGTTTTGCTATGGTAATTTCAGTTAATGAACAACAAGTGAGCAACATTATTATTATAAAAAATAAGTAGGTATTTTGTTTTTAAAATTCCTTAACAAAATGGTAAACATTATGAATGGACTTATTAGGTTTCCTAGGTTTTATCGTACTCCAGTTACAGTCGGTCAACGGTCATGTCATTCATTCTTTGTTGTTTTTCATTCGCTCAACCGCTCGTTCACAGATCTCTTTCATTCGTTCAGTGTAGGTTTTCAATCATGGAATCCAATTTACGTTTGTAGGAAAATTCTGTTACCTTTTCAAAAGTGACAATTCTTTTGAAATGTATTGAAAAATACGTGACCGAATTGAGGTGAAACATTACTGTTCCATTTTTGCCATTTGTTTATTCCTTTTTGTAATAAAAAGGGTGAGTTTTGACGCCACAGTTCGCGCAATGGCTGAGCAAAAAAATGGCTGAAAAATATTTTGGCAAAGTCGTCCACTTTGCCAAAATATTTTTTATGTATTGTGTGCTTTTTATTGAATGAATGAATTATCATTATATCAAATTCGAAGACATGTGACACCTGCCAACACGCACTGGGCCCGCGTGGTGCATTATGGCACACCCCCTCTCACAAGAAAGGAGGCCTGTGTCCCAGCAGTGGGAACGTAATAGGCTGATGATGTTTCTAAATCCCAGAATCATGTACCAACTGAATCTATGGTAAAAATAGAATGACCTAGGGAACTAAAAACGCCACTTTAAAATTATTGTTCTTTATTTCTTATGCTTGAATAAATAATTTTACTCTATTGCTTTAACTTTAACTTTTATTGCACTATTGTTTTACGTCTATTGCTTTAATTCTATAACTTAACCACTCTATTGCTTTAGCAATAATAATAAAATTATTATAAATATCACAATTTCTATTAAAATGTGATTCTGGTAAAGTGGCCCAAGCTAAACAAAAAAATAAACTACATTCTTAGTTCAATCTTTGAGATCACTTATATCTTTCGTATCCACAACTTGTCCCAAATCATTTAAAGAGGTCAGCCATCTATGGCCATGTTGTGTGGCATGTATCCAAGTACTGATGTTAGGAGATGCCACCAAGGACACGAAGGTTGGGCCTGGAGAGTTTTCATCGCAGTTGAGTGGTGCCCATGATGATACGATGCCCCACAGTAAGCCGTTAAGGACTACTGGAGCTCCAACATCTCGCTGGAAATAAAAGACGGCATTAAAAAGCGCGGCTCCTAAAATATGGGTGTGTAATCAGTCCGTTCTTCCAGTCCTAACCTTCGGAGCAGAAACGTGGAATTTGAAAGTCGATCTTACCCACCGACTGCATGTCACGCAGCGTGCTATGGAAAGGTCTATGCTTGGGGTATCGCTAAGTGAAAAAATCCGGAATGTTGATGACATAAAACCAAAATTATAGGTATTTTCCAAAACTAGCAAGTTCAAGTGGTAGTGGGTTGGTCATGGTCTGTGTATTTTGAAAAGGACTTCTTGAGGAATTTAGAGAATAAAACTTTCTCAGCAGTGCGTAGTGATCAAGTATAATTTAATAAGTGAAGATGACATTCAACATTGGCGAATCATCGTGAAACGCCTGATAAAATTCTAGTAGCTACAACAGGCTACAACTAATATTAATGAACTTTGCGCATAAATATCCTGAAGAAGATGTGAGGGACAGTCATGCGTAAACAGTCTGCCCCCAAACCAACGAAAGATGAAGTAGGAAGGTTCTCAAATGGAGAATGCGCTTATGTAAATGTAGTATGCCGCGTCCCCGGGTAAGATGGACAAATGACCTGGAAAAAGGAGCTGGCAGTGGCTGGATGAATAAAGCAGGAGATCGTGCATTTTATTGTTCTTTGAGGGAGGCATATGTTCAGCAGTGGACTGCAATAACGCGAAATGATGTTGATTAACCGTATAGTTCGGTACCGGCCCCTTTAGGGGCGCGACAAGTCAACCTACGCTGGCTCAGTAAGTGCCCCTAAAGGGGCAGACGTTGTAGTCATACGACATCCTCATTATAAATAAAAAAATATAATATTCTCTGCGTTAAATCCTATGAGTGCGCATTAATTATGAATGTTTAATAAAAATCTGATATGTTTACGCCATTAAAACTTCTTCATTTAGCGCGTATTTTCTTAATTTACCATAACAAAATCCAAAAGCGTAAATACGACTATCGCCATTTTAATGGCAGTACTGGGTTGGGCTAAAAATCATAAAAACTGTGGTTTTCGGTCATCCAACGGATCATTATACGAGGGATGAATAACTCGTCATTTAGTATTGTAACGAATGATTACATTATTCAACGTAAATTAGCAGTGGTAATGAAGAATATGATATTTGAACTCGAAGTTTCGCGCCACTTTTGTTTGTTTACATTTTTATTTTTCACTTATATCACACACATGCGCTTATACTCAATAACAACTCAGATAAATATCATGACAAATGTTATAAATAACGTAAAAAAATCCAGATCTTGGCGTAATTCTCTAATACAGAGCCATTAACACGTATTTTTCATTACCACTACTCAATTTCTATTCGTAATCGACAACCATGTTTATTTTTTTAATCGTAATGATGTGTGAAAGCGATTATTCTAATCGATTCCATACTTGAATTTTTTGTCAACTCGAATGAAAAAATAAGGAAACTTGGAAATCGATGAGTAGAAATTAAAATAAATTGGTTTTAAGCTTAGAATACAATTATTATTTATTATAATATTTTTTAAAGCTTTTACAATAATTTTATCTACATTTTAATTTCTAAAAAACAATAATAACCAAAGGAAAAGTGTCAGTAATAAATTATGTTTGAATACGCGCCAATTTTATTAATTTCAAAAATTTGAATTAGGAATGCGCTCGCTGTTCAAAGTTTAATTTATTAGCAATTTTTGAATGTACATTTTATTTTGTACTATAATATAATTTAGGTTGAAATAATAATTATAGAATGCCTTGGATCTTGATATAAAGGCTTATGAGTTTGTTTCTCACGAAATAAAATAAATATAAAGAAGTAAATTATTCTATTCTAAAAAAATGATTTGTAACATTGGTTAACCAATTTGGTCCAAATTTGGTCATGTTAAGTACATCAACCTATCTAAATCTGTCAATTTTCTTCAATACATTTTCAACCTTAACACAATAGTGGAAGGTTAATGATCAATTGGTGAAATTTAAAAATTCGTTATTGAGTGCGAATAGATATTTATTTAATGTTGATGAAGTTCGCTGATAGTTCCTTAGAGCCCGCTTGGGACATGGAAGCGCATTCGTCTCGGACCCTAGTCCTTGATCGGACGGTGAGTTACCCTACACTCTTCGTTCGCAAGCCCGCAACTACAATAATTTTGCTAAAATTAAGTCAGCGTCTTTAGATTTTTGTTAAATCAATTTGTTTGTAAGAAATCGAACTTGTAAAATGAAAAAAAAACATGCTATTTTTTTACACAATTCGATAGGGTCGTTGTTAGGGATCAAATTCGGTGAAGTATAGATAATCAATAATTTAGTCATCGTACGCAGGTCAAATTCAAAAATCGCGCTAAATCACTTAAAGTTCGAATTTCAAAAATTACGTTTTGTTCTCGTATTTGTACCGCGAGGTGATTATAAAAATTTGAAATGAGAACACGATGTTATGAACATATTGTAGTGAGCTATGGTCAGTAACTAAAGTTTGAATCGATTTATTATAAAAAACCTTAATTTACCAATACGTTTGTCGCATGTAATTACTTCACAGAACATTGATTGCTGGAAATTGATACGCCAAAAATTTAATTTTAATGCTGTAACTTTATTTTTATCAAAATCGACCACCAGACCTGTTTCAGTATTTTCCGCTACACGTCATAGATTCGAATTTAGCCATTCACGCCCAGTAGGAAATTCAAATTGCTTATTACTGCTTATTATTTGGAAGTACTCCCATCTCTTACTCCAGCTTTTGATCCGAACCCGGTATTTGTCTTTCCACGTTTTTTAGATTCGTTTTATAAAGTGAAGTTTCAAATAATTTGAATTTAAATGAAAGACTATAATATATGGTTGAATTTAAATTTAGATACCTCCATTGAAACACCGATATTTATTTCCATCCAAATCATTAAAAAAAAATTGCTTAATAAAAAAATCATCAAACTAAATAATACTCAAAATATTATAAAAAAGAGTCTTCCGATTCAGTTTCATAGATTTATTGCATGGACTAAGCTAACTATAGTAAAATAAGCAGATAAATCGGTTCATGCTCTATGTCTTGTTTTTTTTTTTTTCATTCTCGATTATATTGCGATTATCGATTAGGCTGAATGAACCTTTTTAATCGTTATGTGAACATTGGGATTGCGGTCAGCACTAAGAAGTGTCATGTTGCAACATAGTTTTTGTAAATTTTTAAGAAGACTTTGATCGTTATTATTTATGAAATTATGTATGAACACTGGCAAATCTGATAATATAGATAGTAAGTTACTTTATTTATTTCACTGTCTAAACGTTTTTATCACTTGAGAAACTTGTATATATGTACATATTTTCACCATATCTAAATTACCTAGTTTTTGGAACGATGTAGCATTTTATATGTTACACACATTTTACAGTAGAATGAGGCAGTTTTAGTGATCTCAACATGTTCTCAGAGATATTGCTCACAAACTTATAGCATGAAATAGCTGTAGTAACATATTTTTGATTAAATATTGGATGCTGAAAGTTGACAAAAAATCTTGAGTAGTATCTCAAATTTCGAATCACCCGGTCGACTCAGCTGATGTGTCATGTGTCAAAGTTTTGTCGTGCAGAGTGGTTAAATAGCTCTTGCACCACTTTGCCACCGTTTAAAGATTACGTTTTAATTGGGAGTAATCATTGGATCGTTGCCCTTCTTAAATTCTGAGTTGAGCTATACCTTCCCTGATACGTGCTTTCACTCACTGAATAGGTGATTCAATTCTGTATGGCTCTTCAAAATACTCAGACGAAAACTTACATAGTCGTCGGAATTGAATCGACTAAAACAAAAATCTGGACTGTTAGATCTATGAGTTTGTTTCGGGTACTTCTTCTATGAGTAGTCACAACACACCGACTTCATACCCAATCAATTAATCAACTCGGCCAAATGCAGTCCAATGCTGGATATATGCCTCCCAGAGGCTACAACATGTTACCGTGTCCTCCTGCCTACCGCACCCAGACCTTCCGACGTGTGTCTCTGTGCTCGAAAAAAATAATTTAATCATTAATAACTTACGGAACAAGGATCAATCATGGCTGCCGTATCTAAACACATAATGATCTCAGTTTCATTGGTTCCAATCGCTGACAGCTCAGCGTTACATTCTTCGTTATCAGTAGGATGCAGATGAGACACTGATAACAGTCTCCGCCGCTTTATCACTTCTATTGACTTCAGTTGATCTGATGCTGCAGCAAACATCTGTAATGCAACGGAAGCTTAAGCTAAATGGAATACATTTTCCCGATTTTGAAACATTTTTCATTGCTGCTCCACTCTTATTGATGATGGCGTCATGTTATATAGCCTATAGCCTGCCTCGATAAATGCACTATCCAACACAAAACAATTTTTCCGCCCAAACCGCAGTGGTAGACGCCCACGGTTTCGGACGTCGGCAGACGACCCCCGTCCACCGTAGCCGCGGGCATGCGGAAAGCGAGTAAAGGGCAACTCGCTGTCCGACCATGGACCATGCCCAGGTCGACGGCGCGTCGTGTTCCACGCGCGCCTAAAAGAGCCTCAGCAAAAAGACGAGGCCCCCTCTCAGAGGGCCAAACGCCTGCCGGGGTCGCGGGACTTATTTCCATTTCCGTGACCATGGAACATAAAAGGCTATTAGGTATCAGGTTGCCAAGTGTGCTTTTCGCATTGCCAAGCATTGTCTCCAGTCACTGAGAGCTTAGTTGGATGAGCATCTGGAGTGAAGGACAGAACTCAAGCCTGCCTGGCTTGAGTTCTGCTTGCAGTCGAATTTGTCTTATCGTATCATCATCATCATTACCCTAATGTTTTCACTGCTGAGACACTCTCGTTGAGAGAGAGTAATCCACCACGCGGGGGATTATTCCGATCTGTCACTCCGCTTTGTCCCCTTAGGGTGACAGATAGGAAAAAAAAGTTTCATCTGTCCCCGTTAGCAATGAGGGGACAGTTAGAACTTTATTCACTCCTCAACGGTTTCATCTGTCCCCCTATCAGTAATAGGGGGACAAATTAAACTTTTTTTCCTATATGTCACCCTAAGGGAACAAAGCGGGGTGACAGATCGAAATAATCCCACTCGGGCCAACTGCGGATCGGTAGAATTCATGTCTTCGAATATTTGGTTCTAGGACATGCCGGATTTCTCAAGATCTTTTCTTCCACCACTTTCAGAAAACTGGTGATCAAATAAATTACACAAAATAATGCGCTTGGCTAGGTTCGATCCCACGTCTTACAATTCGTACGACCATTACACTAGTACGCTTATACTTACTGATGGTGTAGGCCAAGATGGCACAATGAAATGCGTAGCATCGACTTCTTTCATCGTTCTTTGTAGTTGAATAGGTTTAAGACTAGGCGTATCCCTTACAGGCTTTGGCAACCTGATCATGGCCAGATCATAACTAGGTCTCTGATCATCAAAATTAGGATGCATTACTATGTATTTGACAGGTAGCAACATTCCCCCTTTGCGGTAGTTTATACTGCCGAGTCTCACTCGGATTGTTCTTGTTGCTTCTCGTAATCTAAAGAAATAAAAAGAATTTGTTTAGTACTGAAATTAATGTAGATGGCAAAGCGTCATCAGATTTAGCTAGCTCTTGCGCTGTTGTCCCTATGACCGTCTACATAAACCTATCTATCTCTGTTTATATGGTTCTACGGTCCGATTTAGACGTAAACCGTAAGAAACTCACTTTTGCATTTAAATTATTATGCAGAATAAGCATTAGGCATGCGACATAATAGCCAGTGTTTATGGTGCAATGTGGTCAAGAACTGTAAGCCAAACACCCAAAAACACGTTTTGGAGGAGCCCTGAAACAGCCAAGATGTGTGCGGCAAAACTAATAGAAAATGTTAGGATGACCTGCCAATATTCAAAATATTCATTTTAGTGGAAATTCATTTGAAATGAAATTCCTCCCATCGCATTTTTTTTTTATTTAAGATGGGTCTGCTCTTGACTCTATTCTTGCTTAGGAATAATAGAGACAAAGTCAACAATGGAGCGAGCTAACCCAGAAGAAGCCTGTTCACTCTAACTTTGAGGACGAAGGCCCTTCGTACACTAGGCGACTCAAGTCTCCGATACCTTACGACTTCGGTATCCAAGCGACTATCGGAATACAAATCCATATAGGTTCGAACACAGGCACGCGTTAATGGATATCAAAATCGTAAAGTATCGGATACTTGCGTCGCCTAGTGTACGAAGGGGCTAACAGATTCAAGTTGTATGCGTTTGGAAACATAGACGCAGATAGAGAGTACACACGGCTACACATCAATTATGCAAATCAAGTATTAGCTGACCGTTCATTGTGTGTAAAAATTGTAAGAAGCCAGACCAAGACAAAACTGGTTTTGTATAGCTTGATGTGTAGCAGTGTGTACACATTCTAAAGACGGCCAAACGCTTCTGCAAATGGCGTCGCTATAGCGTTGGTAACTTTAATTATTTTCATATTTTCTTTGTAGCTGTGCCTTAAATCTAGAACTTACAGAAAGAAAGAGTCAGCGGCAGTCAGGACCCAACTGTTATCAATTAAAGCACCAGCACTTAGGAAATTGGACTTCAACAAAATGGCGACCACAAACGGAAATACATCGCTGTCCGTAACCAAAGTATGTTCATCCAGCTCATTGTATTTGATTTCATTAGATGTTACGTTTTTCATGTCTGTCATTTCTATCGCATATATAAAACTGTTGTATGCAAATATGAAGATGAACACTTTCAGTCGCATCGTTGACGATACGGTTGTTAATTATTTTGAAGTTTGTTGTACGTCTACCAGTATTTTGTTCTTTAGCAACTTTGAGTTGGACAATCAAAATTAGATCTTCAATACACACATGGATTTTACAAGTCGTTGTCTGATTGTAATAAACTACTTAAGTTTTTGAAAAACGTAGATTTTTTAAGACAAATTAATAAAAGCAACGATCTTAACTGACAAATTAGATAATGATTTAATTTAAAAAAATATTACTTTTGAAAAGTTTCATTATTATGAGGCTGTGTAAGGAAATAATGTTGAATAACTCGTGAAAGAGGTAATGGATTTATCGATTACATAAATATTGATGTGAAATAGTAGGTGGTTTTGAAAGCAAAAGTGATTATTTACAAATATTCAGTACTGTTACAGTTAGAATCCTTAGTTACTAATTTTAATGTTTGTACTGCCAACCTCGTGATATCGTGCATACTCAAAAACAAAACCTACCATTTTAATTAGCTGAAGCTAAGGAGCTGAGGAGCTCGTGGCTAAATAATTACAGCCGCACAGGCCGATCTACCGGGATAAGCCGCGCTTGCCAAGGTTGATCTGTGGATGGGTGACCATCTGTCATAGCAAGTTTCCTCCGTGTCTCGGAAAGCACGTAAAGCCGTTGGTTCCGGCTGTCATTTGTAGATCATTGACAGTCGTTACTGTTAGTCAGAAGCTCTAAAGTCTGACAACCAACCTGACCATGCAGTATGGTATTTCCCAGTTACTGGGCTGTGGAGGTCCAACAGGCAATCGCTCCATGTGGTTTGAAGCTGACCCAAATATAATTGGGAAAAGGCTAGGCAGATGATGATTATAAGCTGAAGCTACCCACTGCATCCATGCACCAGAGTTGTGGGCAAGTACCTACCAAAGTCGACTTGAATGTTTCAAGTATTTGAATGGTTGTGGAATGTTAGCCTGTTTTTGGTCCAGGAAAATCATAAAAATGCCTTTCACCGGTTTGGATAGATCGGCAAGAGCTGTCAGACTCGTACTGACTACAGGGCACTTTGTTCCTTTAATTGCCTTTAAGTACCAGGACCTATGAAAACTCCTAAGTTGCAAAAAAGGGTCCCATCCAAATCCGTTCAGTAGTTTTTTGCGTGAAAGAACAAACCATCCATACACAAATCCTGTCAAATTTTGGCATTCATAAAATTATCAAGGCGGCAGGTACTACAGTATCCAATTACCAATAAAAAAGTCCCATTTTAAACTCCCACACCACAGACAAAAATACTAGAAAAATGTTACGTACAAAAACCAATCACAAAATGTAATTTAGGATCGAATTCCAGATATAATTTGATTTGATATAAAATAGTTCAATATGTTTGCTTATAAAGTGTTCCTGAGAAATAACCATTGACAGGTATAAGGGGATTCGTACACTAAACTGTACCCTTTTTTTTTAGCGTGGTACAATCATCAAATGAATTCTCCCACCCCAAGCAGGGCGGGAGGGACTGTCAGACTCGTACTGACTAAAATCCAAGGTGTCCTTCAATAGCCCTTTATGTTCCGGGGTCACGGTAATTAAATGAGTCCCGCGACCCCAGCAGGCTTTGGCGCTCTCGAGAGAAAAACGAAATGGGCCGAATTTACAACAATATAAAATAGCAAAATACCTTTGGCTAATTTATACATAAGCCTGTACTATTTTTCGTAGCAAATTATTTTAGTGACGAACTAACAACAACTCGACACAACGATGTCGTTGCGACGTTGGTGCGACTTGGTTGCAATGTGGTACTGCAAGAATCACCAAAATCGGTTCACACACGTTGCGTTGAATGTAGACACAAAATGGGTATCACCGCCCGACCGCGCGGATAAGCGGTCATGTGTGAGCATCGCCTTACAGAAAATGTATCCAAGTGAAAACTTGTTACCGACGTATGTCGATTTCCTTCATATTTGACAGCTTACACGAGCATAGATTTCGTTTAAGGATCACTTCATACCGAGCCGCGCTGTGACGCGACGATCAAGGAAATGTGTTTCTTTTCGTGTAGTACATTACAATAACATCAAAATTTTACGTGTATGTAGGTACTAGCGGGTTGCGTCTCGCTGCTTAGTGAGCGTCATGGGTAAAATGTGTATATTTTCGTGTAGTAATATAATTCCCAGTGGAAGAGCAGTGGTGACCGAGTGGTATCGGTCCCGACTTACGAGTTGTAGGTCGTGGGTTCGAACCCAGCTTGGCGCATTACTTTGTGTAATTTATTTCATCATCACTGCTCTCAAAACGGTGAAGGAAAACATCGTGAGGAAACCGGCATGTCCTAGAACCATCAAAATCGAAGACATGTGACATCTGCCAATCCGCACTGGGCCCGCGTGGTGGATTATGGCCCAATCCCGCTCAAAAGAGAGGAGGCCTGTGTCCCAGCAGTGGGAACGTTATAGGCTGATGATGATGATGATGATGAATAGAATTACTATATTTAAAAAAATCTAAAAACCCACGTTTTTAAATGTCCTAAAAATAAGAAAATATATTTAATACTATATTTTATTATTTTTATCTTTGTTCACCAGGTTTGGACTTCCGCCATATTGGATTTAAGTCACATCACTATGTTCGTATTGCTGACAGCAAACCCTTTCGTTTAATACCCATACCTATCATGAGGATGCATTTCAAATAGCCTATCCGCCATCTTAAACGTCCGCCATATTGGATTAAAGTCACATGACTATTTTTTTCGTTATTCTGATAGCAAACCCTTTCATTTGATAACCATATCATGGGAGTGGATTTCAAACAGCCAGTCCGCCATCTTGGGGACGCCGCCATATTGGATTTTTTATGACGTTTCTTTCCCAGTCATGTATTGTCATAGGAACTCAGAGCGTGTGCAAAATTTCAGCCTGCTAGCTCATCGGGAAGTGCCTCAAAATTGAGTTACAAAAGTCCAACCGGAACGACAAACAAATAAAGAAACAAGAAAAGTGAGTTTATTAAAATGGGAAAAAGTGAAGTAAGATTTAGAGTCGCTTTAGTAAAATGTGCGCGCGTCGTCGCGTCTCAGTGTGTATTGACCCTAAATAAAAATTGAGTAGGCGTCACATAAATCAAGGCTAGATTTGTTAGGTATCATTTCTTTTTATATTACTTATTATTGTCTTGTCTACAACAGTTGTGATTCATGTTTATTTCTTTCTATTTTCAATTTTGCCTGATATTTTAGCGTTTTCTGATCACCAGGCTGTATCTCATGAACTGTAATAAGTTAGACTATTGATTTTTTACAGATGTATTTCTATTGCTGCTATCACAACATATACTACAAAATAGAAAAAAATAGGTGCTCAAATGCAACAGACATAATTTTTGCCGTTTTTATAGATATGCATCGATTCGCACTTGGCTGTTTATCTACTATTCATTTGTACAGCCAGCGACACGATAATGTTTGTAATAACATGCTACCCTAACTATGCGTATAACAAAATACGGTACAACTTCCTTAAGCGTTTTTTCTTAAGAGCTTAGTCTGTTATTTTAAGAGCTATAAGGTTCGCATGGAACCTTATTTTTTATCGTGGTACAATCATCAATGCGTCCTCCCACCCAGGGCGGGATAGAAGGTACTGTTAGACTTGTAATGACTAACGTCCATGGTGATCCTCCAATAGCCCTTTACGTTCTAGAGTCACGGTTACCTGACGAGACAGTCCCGCGATCCCGGCAGGCCCGCTAGGGTAGGCCCCGTCAAACTAATCATGTGGTGAAGCATCAAAGAACTTACAACAAAGTGACGGGGGACTGTAGGGCCAACGCTTGCCAGGCACTTGGGGTCGTCTAAGCAGGATACGACGGCCCAGGGCAAAGGACAGCTGAAGGGGAACGTTTTAGTTTTAGGTAATGAGAACCTCCCGCCCAGAATAGGGAAGACTCACATAACGAGCTTTACAACAAAAAATAAAACAAAATGGCCTCGTCTCCACTAAAAATACAAGCGTATTTTTAAATTTGACTTCTAAATTACTACCTACGCTTGAAAAACCGAAGTGTATTCACCTATCAAATACACTTAAATCTTCAAAAGGTCAATGACTTCAATTTAATATCTTTATCTCGAATGAATGTAAAACTAGCGACCGGCCCAGGCTTTCTTAGCAGTTCGGAAAGATAAAATAGCACACGTTAATATTATCATAGCTGAGAGATTGATTTTATTCTAGTCATGACATGTTGCCAGAGTTATTCAGACCCTACGAAAAAACTTAATAGCGCCATCTTTGGGCATTTTTGTGAACTAACACAGCATTTCTCGGTGTACAGCCAGCCAGCCAGCCTTTCCCTGGCTGTAGTGCGAAAAACGTCATAAGTATTTGTCATTGTGATATGATAACGAATTCATAGATGGCGCTCTATGACTTCTTTTAACGCCTCTCCTATATCATCATCTTATTGGAGTCTGGCACGAAACATTTTTTACCATGTTTTAGGATGTCCATGTCTTTCTGAGTGAGCACGATCTATTTTAATCCTCATCTTTGTTTCTTGGCTAGATAATTTTTGATATAATGCGACAGAATGATTAGCCAATACTTGGACAATACGATATGGATTTTCATTTTGTAGCAAGCTCATTCTTTCGTGTGTTGGTCGCGTACGGTCAGTCACGAATATCAGATAGAAAAACATAAAATGTACGCGCCGCTGACGATATAGCCGTCACAGTATGGTGCTATATGAATAGGATATTGTTTATTTGGACGCAGGCTCGACGTACGCGAGCGACATCGACATCAGCGTAAGGGTCAGCTCGGACCGAGAGGTGAGGCTGCGTGCACATTTCAAGAGAGCTTATTTCTTACCTAATAGATACAACAATCGCAACGCAGCGCGGCGCCGCGCTTTATTTTAATAGCAAGTCAAAAAATAATTTTATTTACTACACGAAAAGATACACATTTGCAGTATCGTTGTGTCAACTCGCGCTGGCCGCGTCGCGTCTCGGTTTGAACTGACCATAAGTCAGCGGAAAAAAAAAAAAACGTACGCGCCGCTGACGATAGCTGTCAGAGTATGGTGCTATATGAACACATTGTTTATTCGTACGCGGGACTGACGTACGCGAGCGACAATAGAGAGAGAGAGAGAATTTAGGCCTTAGTGATGACTACGATTGTGTCATCAGCTGTTTACGAAAATGAAATTATCAATGGACCCTGATGTACTTTCTGTTTTGAAACAATAACTAACTGGACAACGGTTTCCAAAAAGACGCAATTTTTCCTTTTTAGCAAATATAAAACAGTTTGGTTCATTAAAATTATGTAGTAAAACCAATTAATAATAATGTAGGTTAAGGGCGTCGGTATACGTACGAATATACACACAAACTTTTAATCATTCTTTTCTACTTAATTCAGTAAAGTGCTTTATAAATTGTTCATGATATTGATATGACAAAAGTTAGTACCTAGGTATACTTATGTACGTACGTTTTGTCAGCAAAGTCGTCAGAAACGTACCTAACGAAATGAAAACTCTTCGAAAAATGAGACAAGCGCGAGTGGCAACAGTAATTCTAAACAATGCAGTGGATAAAGATGTGCAAACGATATTTTTTCCTTTAAATCTTATGCAATACATAATGTTCTGTCCAAAATATTCCATTAAAAATAATTGTATAACTCCTAACGGTTTAATCTCCAATATTATTTCAATAATTGTAACATTAGTAGTAATTGTATTGTTTGTCAGCATTTGCTTACAAACGGCGTATTTTTACATAAATGCTACCGCTGTTACTTCCATTTTTTTCTACATTTCCGCTTATTTCGTAGCTTTCTATCATGCATTAGGATTTACTATGAATTGCGTGCTCGGAATAATTAAATCTAAAAAGTCTTCTAAGCTAGTCCTGACTTTACAAAAGGCGTACAGGTTTTTAAAAAATGATACCAGTTTTAAGCACTTCACCTTATGGAATTGGCTTATTGTTGTCGTGCCTCCGTGCGCATACATCTGCATTTACACTATTCTCTGTATATTGGTTCGTTTACCCTTAATATCGTATTATCTATGTTACGTTTTGATCTTTTTTGATTTTAATATTATTTACGCCATTCGATTAAACAAATTGTTGGAAAATCTGGTTCTGCTTTGGAGTGTAAAGAATAGAGAAATTAATTCTAGGGGGGACAGTGATTGCAAAGAAGCTTTTCAAGCCTATGTTAATATACTAGACTGTTATGACATCTACAAAGATTGCTTTCAGCCATTTGTGAGTACATTATTCTAGTTTTTATCTTCATCATCATCATCTGCCTAGCCTTTTCCCAACTATATTGGGGTCGGATTCCAGTCGAACCAGATTCAGATGGATATCAGTATTTTACATGGAGCGACTGCCTGTCGGACCCCCACAACCCAGTAACTGGGTAATACCATATCCCATGGTACGACTGATTGTCAGACTTTAGAGCTTCTGACTTAGATAACGCTACTCCTTCTAGTTTTTATCTTCATCAGTCAAAATAACTAACTTCTAGAGTTGGCCGTTATCCAACACTCGGACCCAGAAGGTACATGTCTTCGATTTTTTCTTGAACGTGCAGTTTTTTTTCTCAATGTTTTCCATCACCATTTTGAGACACACATAAGACTACAAAAAAGATCAAAATTTCAAACAACTTTATTTTACTTTTCAGATACTTTTCTACATTATTTTACTTTACAGTCACGCTTTGATTTACGTTCAAATATCAATAGAAGGTTGTAAAATTGGTATGGTCATTAATGAAGTAGTAAGTATCTTACTTATTGTTTTTCTACTCTAAAAATAGTCTGACGTCACGAGTACGATTAATATTCCGCCGTATCCCAGTAGTTCCATTGACATTGAGTAATTTACTTTGCAATTCAATAAACTCCCTCTCAAACTACTTGTATCCATAAACCATCCATATCATAAATCCATATGATGGTCTTATACCATCACCGTGACCCCGGAACATAAAGGGCTATTGAAGGACACCGTGGATTTTAGTCAGTACAAGTCTGACATTACCTCTCGCCCTGCCCGGGGTTGGAGGTCTCATTTGATGATTTTAACACGTAAAAAAAAAAAAAAACCATAAATGCTTTAAGAGCGCGTATTTTGAATGTTGACAACGTCGCAAATGTCTGTCAAATATTTACAAGTTTTAATTAATTTTGCAAATTTACTGTATGAAAATGAGAAATATGGCACCGTAGTGCACTAAAAATTCATTAGGGAATGCAATAATTAATATCGTAACATAGAATATACAGTTTTAGACGTAAAAAAAGCACTTGGAAACATTCCAAATGCCTTTTATACACCTGTAACGGTTACAACATCAAATTCAGTGTTTTTATTGCATTCCTTTATATTAATTTTCTAGTGCACTACAGAGCCATATTTCTCATTTTCATACAGTAACATTGCCAAATTAATTACAACTTGTAAATATTTGACAGCTATTAGTGACGTTGCCAACTTTCTGGTTATGCGCCTGTGAGAATGTAGATGTATGTCTGTATATGTAGGTATTTATATCTATTTAATAACCAAGCTTTGGTTATGAGGATAGTCACGGTGAAATATTTCTGGTGTATTATGTATGGGAATGGGTTTTGTGAAGAAAAGCACAGAAAGAGAATACTAAGCATTTATTATCAAGCTACCTCCTTTCGCAAACCCTAGGTCCTCGTGGAGAAGAAAGGAGAAAGAAACTCCACGGCAACATACATTATCAGTATACACATTATGAAACACAATATATCAGTAACATTCTTAGTATAATACATATCAATTAACTTACATTATCATTGTAGAACACAGGTACACACTTTGTAATTATCACACCATCTTAACGCTTAGAACTATTACAAGATAATAACCCCGAATGTGGCGGTACATCCATTTTAATAAACTTAGAATCGTCCCCATCCGTCAAAGATTGCCGCCATATTTGGCCAATGGCAGATCGACATACATTATAGCTAAATAACTAATAAAATAAGTAATAATTAGTAAATCCTGTGTAGGGAAACATTTTAAAACTTGATTAGATAATTTAGCAATTTAGCAAGTATTTATTTGTAACCTTAATTTATATTTTCGTAAATATTAGAACATCAATTGATTTCGTTCGGAAATCAATTGTTGTAAATATACTTTTTCTACTATTATTGTATATATATTATCATATATCACACGCCCTTAAGAGGCAGGTTCAAGGACAGGCAAGTAATGGATAGTTTTCTTATTGTTACAATAATGATTGGTTACAGGATGTTTCACCTATAGGGACAATATCTGTAGTCCTATGGATTTTAAAGGATTTGACGTATCAAACACTGCTGAGTCAACAATGTGAGAAATTCTACCTATCTACAAAGCGTGTTCAAGATTCGTGCGCACTTATATTAATGTCCAATTGTTCAGGTAATTTATGCGGCAGTTTATTTCAAGTAGGCCTGTCATAAACACTTGAATTGTCAAAAGACAAAAAATAAAATAGGTAACATAAAATAGTTATAAAAATTTTATCAAAGAGGGCAAACTAAAAAATAATGGGTCAACGTCAGAAAGAAGATGGTAATCCCGATAAACCAACTCAAAGATTGTAGTTTTAAGGTTGATTTTTCAATAGTCGCATAACTAACGGTTTGACAGCTTACCTATAGAAAATATGTCAAACCGCAATTTTGTTCCTCAAATAAAAGTTATCTGACTATTAAACAATTTGCCCTTAATAGTAAGTATTTTTAGTTTCCGTGTTTTCTCCTATTTAACAATTCATGTTGGAAAAATCACAATTATTCCACAGATGACCATAAAAAACTCTGCAAGAACGTCCTTCGCTTACATCGAGCATCATTCAACAAGATACGTGTGTGTGGACTGTTCTACATCGACGCTGCGATACAATTGTGTCTGATGAGTCTCCTAACTAGCTACATTGTTGTGTTGCTTCAGTTCGCGTTTTTGTAATCATGAGCTGATCAAATATGAACTGTAAGGTTAATGATTTTAATTCCCAATATTTAATATTTTATCAAAACAAATGTATGACTTTTATTTGTAATTTTCTCGGCTTGTCATAAATTGTCTATGATTTTGTCTTATAAACATAACGAAGGCCATGTTCGAATTTTAAAAATGGGATGACGAGATTCTTTTGTTGGCGCAGAATGGGCTGGTCACGAAAAGATGACGATTGTAAATTATTATTGCAGGAATATTATGTTATAGTATTGCGACTGAAGTTATAATGTCAAATAAATAATTGTAAAGTATTGAAACTGGTGTTTTGTTACAGAACATATGTTTTTTTTTTTACAAGATTGTGTGTTAAATTATATCTCCTAACCTATTGTAACTATAGGTACTGTAGGGCCTCATTAATCCGGACTCTCGCTTGTTCGGTGATCCCTGTAATCCAGCCGGGCAATAAGGTGACAGCTAACCTATCAATTTAAAATGTCAGTTACGGGATATCTTCCGTGATTATTTATTGTTTTGAGTTCCCAATATTTCGACGCTGTTGCAAACGCCATGATCGCGGGATGACTCATCATGAGTAAGCGATAGCCTAAAACAGCTACCCTATCATTGTTCAGAAGGTCATGATAATACGTCGGATGATACGTCGTTAATTTTTAAAATAGATAGACGTGCAAAAAATCTAGACACTGTTAATGAGTGTATTGCTAAGGTTCAAAATTGGTTTACTTTGAATAATTTAGTTCTTAATGAAAAGAAAACGAAATGTATTAGATTTACTTTGCCAAATGTTAAAAGTAGCGATTGCGACATTTTACTAAACGGAGAAAAATTGGAATTTACTGATCAGACGGTTTTCCTAGGAATCACGTTGGATGATAAATTACAATGGGGGCCCCATATAGCATCTCTAGCGGGGCGACTAAGCTCAGCCGCTTATGCTGTTAGAAAGATAAGGCAGTTAACCGACGTCGAAACTGCGCGTTTGGTTTACTTCAGCTACTTTCACAGCATTATGTCTTATGGCATTCTACTGTGGGGCCGGGCAGCTGACATTGAATCCATTTTCATTTTGCAAAAAAGAGCTGTCAGAGCAATTTACAGTCTTCGTCGTCGCGAATCTCTTAGGGAACTATTTAAAACATATTAATATAATGACAGTGCCTTGTCAATTTATTTATGAAAATATAATGCATGTTAGGAAAAATCCTCATCTTTTTAATAAAATAAGCGACAGACATAATTTTAATACGAGAAATAAAGATAAAATTGATCATCGATATTTTAGATTGTCTAAAGTACAAAAATCTTTTATGGGGTACTGTGTTAAGTGTTACAATAAAATACCGAGTGAAATCTTAAATCTGAATGAAAGAAAATTTAAAAGTTATATAAAAAATACACTTAGTAAACAAGCATATTATAAATTAGAAGATTATATTCAAGATAAAAATGTTTGGAAACATGCTGGTCTTGCTCCATAGTACAATGTAGGGCTTAAACAGAATCAAGCTGGTTGATATTTGAATGCTCACACACTCCATTAATTGTATTTGTAAAATAGCTGTAATTGCAATATTTTGTTAAAATGTAACACCATGTACCTGTTTGCTATTTTCTTTATTCCCTATTATTTTATTTTTTAATCATGTTTTGTTTAGATTTTCAAGGTACATTGCTTTTACATTATTTATTTCAATGATGTAAAAAAATATTGTAAAGATTTTTAAAAAGAGTAAGTATGGAGTTTCTTGCCCATACTTCTTCATACAACCTACCTTTGCGAATGGGTGTAGAATCAATCCCATCCCATCCCATTTCCTTAATTTTAATTCGACGTTTAAAAGTGCCTCTTTGATGGCCTAATTGAAATAAATGATTTGACTTTGACTTTGACTTTCAAAGTCACCAGTTAGCGACATAAAGAAAACAGAGACAAAATCTTAAAGTTTGTTGGTCATACAGAACGGGGTCCCGGTTTGTTGGAGATTTTAATTTTTATCTTGCAACACCAACATCAAATTAGTGTAAATCCTTATACATGTAGTGGCAACACTGTTTCTTCCCTTCCATCTGCGACATTGGTACAATACACACGTGCATTTACTACCTCCGATATTTTATTCCATCTTCCCTGGCATCAATTACCAGGTATCATCACTACACGGTTTACCTAAAACGTTTTGATTAAAGAAAAACTTTAAAAAAATATTTAAGAAACTAACAATCATGTGTTTTATTACCATTAAATAATTAGGACATCTGGTACTATAATCCGGATGCCTCGATAATCCGCAAGGGGTCGAATTCGTGTTTTTGTCTCTCTGGATTAACGAGGTCCTACTGTGCTGCTACTACGAGATAATGTATATGTTACGGTAAATGTGATTAATTGAAAATTATTAATATTTTTACAAAATTATTAATAATAACCACATGTTTTGGTAAATGTGAATAAACGGTCGAAATTTATTACTTTTAGTAGTAATTATTAATAATTCACGACACATATTGGTAAAAGTGATAAAATTGATAAACTAAACGGCTATACCTAGTGCTAACTGAAGATAAGTATGATACACGTAGGTTTAACCGCATGTGGTCGGTTACACCTAGGTTTAGCCGGTTAGAACTAGGCCTAACCTCGGGACTTGCTGGCACCCCGACTCGGACAATTTCGCGGGGCAATAACCACGCAGAAGTAGGAGCCCCGCGGAGCGGGGCTCCGTCGACTTGCTCCTGTGAAGGAAGTTTACTTATTACATTTATCACTGCTAGGGTCAAATTATTTATAAAAACCGACAAATGTGATTAATTAATCACTTTAACCTCGACTTTCGGTAATTATTAATAATAATAGATAATTATTAATAATCTTCAATTATTCACTCTTACCGTAACATATACATTGAACTTGTTTTGTAGTTAGCATGACTAACTACTGTTAAAGATGATTTTTGAGGAAATAAAAATTTCAGATTGCAAGTGAGATTCGAACCCGCGTCTTCTGGATAGGTACTCCAGACGCCTTAACCAATTAGGCCATTGCAACCCACACTTGCAAGTCCAAATTCTCTATTCCTCGTTTGAACGCTTTACGGTAGCATGGCGCCATCTCTTGGATAAGTGTTTAACTAACTTCCACCCAACACGTTGACATTACAGCCAAATCAATGTTGTATAATGAGATTGCGTCTACAATGGGAACACCCAAATACTCCGAAATATTTTATTCCGAATTTCGATATTCCGATTTTCAAGACTCCGAATATCATCTACTAGCTTCTGCCCGCGGTTTCACCCGCGTCATGTTAGGCGTTTGGTCCTAATATGGTCCCATCTTCATCAGTTCCCTTGAAGAGCGCGATTTCCGACGTCGTGGGCATCTTCAGTGGTGGTTGGGGCGAGAGGTAGAGGATGTCTTTTCCCTCACGCATTCCGACTGCTAACCATTCCCCTTACTTGCCACTGAATCTTGAGGTACCTCCCGAAACGAAAAAACGAAAACTGGTAGGACTGCGTCAGACTGAAGGTGAGGACGCAGCCCGTAGCCCGTAGACTTGTACTGACTAAAATCCATGGTGTCCTTCAATAGCCCTTTATGTCCCGGGGTCGCGGTAATGAAATGAGTCCCGCGACCAATTAGAGCCCCCCTTAATATTTATTGTATTCTGGTTTTTAGTATGTTTTGTTATAGCAGCAACAGATGTACATCACCTGTGAAACTTTCAAATCTCTAGCTATCACGGTTCATGAGAAACACACGCAAAAATTGACAGCACAGGGTTTTCAGGTTTGCAAATTATAACAAAACGGTAGTTACAGCGCATGTAACTACCGTTTTGTTATAATTTGCAAACCTTGTTTGTTTGTTTGTTTGAACGCGCTTATCTCAGGATCTACTGGTTGGAATTGAAAAATTCTTTTTGTGGTGGATAGTCCATTTATCGAGGAAGGTTATAGGCTATATAACATCGCGCTATCACCTATAGGAGCGGAGCAGTAATGAGAAATGTTTCAAAATCGGGAAAATGTATTCCTTTTTTAGAGCCGTTGCGTGCGCTGGGTAAACGGTTAGAGTTTCGCAAAAATTATGTACTACGAAATTATTCCTCATAAAATTTTCTAAAATAAAGTCCGCGAGAGCATATATCTATCTTTAAAGGTTAAGTCACTATAACCTTTTTTATGGGAACCAAATTTGTTTTAAAGTAATGCATTATTTGCGAAGGTGTTTTCATTAACATGATATTAATCCTTATCCAAATAAATACGTTAATCATCACAAGCATTTAATTTTGAACGAAATTGCCCTTTACATCATTTGATTTCAATGAATATCTTAGGAGATATCACAGTTTCAAAATAATACCGCGACAAAATAATGACGGGCTGGGGTATATGTCACAATTGCGTCGATAAAATCCCTCTTTAGGCCGGTCAATATCGACATCAAACATTGCAAACGCGCATGTAACTACCATTTTGTTATAATTTGCAATCCTGAAAACCCTATGCTGTCAATTAAGTAGTTTTTGCGTGTGTATCTTATGAACCGTGATAGCTAGAGATTTGAAATTTTCACAGGTGATGTACATCTGTTGCTGCTATAACAAAACATACTAAAAACCAGAATACAATAAATATTAAGGGGGGCTTATTTCATTAAATTCATTGGTCGCGGGACTTATTTCATTTCCGTGACCCCGGAACATAAAGGGCTATTGAAGGACACCATTAATTTTAGTCAGTACAAGTCTGACAGTCCCTCCCAGCCCGGGGTGGGAGGACTCATTTGATGATTTTACCAAGTAAAAAAAAGGGGGGCTCCCATACAAAAAACGTGATTTTGTTGCTGGCGTTTGTAGATGTTATAAAGTAATGTAATGTTTCGGAGGCTGTTTCTCACGAACCGTGATTTTCACAGATGATGTGTGTCTATTGCCGCTATAACAACAAATACTAAAAACTGGTTAAGTGCGATTTTGATTCGACATTGACATTGACAGAACAGGGTTATCAGGGTTGCAAACTTGGGTGTTAAATACTCTAAAGGGACCTAACAACATATAAAAGAATCGTAGTTACATGCGCGTTTGCAATGTTTGGTTTTTTAAGTCGATAATGACCTGCCTACTTTAAGGATCGTTTGGAAAGGCTACGGGCTGCGTCCTCACCTTCAGTCTGACGCAGTCCGGTTTTCGAGTTTTCGTTTCGGGAGGTACCTCAAGACTCAGTGGCAAGTAAGGGAAATGGTTAGCAGTCGGAATGCGTGAGGCAAAAGACATCCTCTACTTCTCGCCCCAGCCACCACTGAAGATACCCGCGACGTCGGAAATCGCGCTCTTCAAGGGAACTGATGGAGACGGGACCATAGGACCAAACGCCTAACATGACGTGGGTGAAACCGCGGGCAGAAGCTAGTAATACCTAAAAATTACAATATCTATTATTAAGAATCTCGAAATTTATTTGAGAAAGTCGTATGTCCGATTTCTTCGTTTTCCGATTTTGACATATTCGAAAAATGTAATGCTCGATGAGTTCTCATTCCGAAAAACGAAACGCCGATTTTCAATATTCCGAATAAACTGATTTTTTTGGAATATTGAAAATTGGAGTTTCGGTTCCTCTTTCTACAAAGTCTGCTACGAATTGCTGCAAAACTGGCTACACATAGTTGTGTCTACCGTAATCCTAGAGTGTTATTTATGCCTGTGTAGGCGCGGAGTGGCGAGGCGTATCCTATAAACTTTCACTGTTTGCCTTCAGGATTGTTATTGTTATTAAGAGAACTTAGGATCCAAGAGCGAGCGAAGCGAGCTCGGGACTTGGGGCACCCCGACTCGGACAGGTATTTCTTATAAAAAATCAACGGTATTTTCTTTTTATTTAACGTTTCACAGAAAATGGTGCTGTAAAATTAAAATGTTATAATTCGTGATATTACTCATTATACACATTGGTAGCGTAGCGTCTACGGTGAACAGCCCACATGCAGTCATCTTACTGAATCTTTGCTTAGTCCGAATTAGGTTGTTGCAAAGGTTTTCTTGACTTTCTGGGAACAAAAATACTGTGATTGAAAGCAGTCACTGTGGAGTAACTAGACCTGGTGGCCTACCACGAGCTCTTAACGCGATCCACTTTACGCTCATAGAACGAGATGGCGCTAGACGACTTGCATAGCTCTGTCTCCTTCCCACAGCCTACACTGGATCGCGTTAAGAGCTCGTGGTAAGGCCTCTGATGAGAGGGCTCTGTATCAAAAGATTCAATGAGCCTCTTTAATTCGATTTTGGAGTAGCTTCCGCCGAAAATAAGTCAATAGTTTTGCAGATCAAACAAAATAGTATCTTAACTCATTTAGCATAAGATGTTATTGATAACTCTAAGAAAACGTAGAAGCAAGCTAGGAAATTGAGAATCATAATCGTAGCTCATATTGGATTCTTTTCTTTCTTCGAAGAGCGACGAGCTATACAGGGTGAATTTTTCAACTGGGCGTGGATGGCTACTTTCGAAACTATGAGGAATATCGAAAAACGTTGAAAGGAGTCTCGAGGCCGATTTTGATGAAAACTAAAACTGCATCATTGGATTTTAGAAAAATCAAAAATCCTGGCCAGGAATCGAACCCGCTGATGTTGGAAAAAAAATCACACCCTGTATTATTACACCGTTCGATAGTGTTGCTAATAAGGATCAAATTCTGGGAAGTAATCATATACGGCAAACTTAAGGAACGGCAGATTTTTATGAAATTGCTATTTTTCCATGTTACTTTACATCTACTGAGCCATAATTTATTCGAAATATAAAATTTCATTGTTTTCAATGTCTCACTGGATTTGACGTTTCAACAATCCCACTGTACTTAGCAATACCACATTATTGAGTTGAACTAAAAATAGCACTATTTTAAAGAAGAAACGGTAACTTATTATGTTTCAAATACAGTCTTTGCCTTGAAGATTAATCAGTTTTTTTGTAATTATACGTTTTCCTTAAGTTTGCCGTATATGATTACTTCCCAGAATTTGATCCTTATTAGCAACACTATCGAACGGTATAATAATACAGGGTGTGATTTGTTTTCCAAAATCAGCGGGTTTGATTCCTGACCAGCATTTTTGATTTTTCTAAAATCCAATGATGCAGTTTTAGTTTTCGTCAAAATCGGCCTCGAGACTCCTTTCAACGTTTTTCGATATTCCTCATAGTTTCGAAAGTAGCCATCCACGCCCAGTTGAAAAATTCACCCTGTATATAAAATTCTACCATCTTGCAAGCTCGAAATTGGAGCTTTCTGTTTTCACTTTTACTTAACATCATAATTCAGCTTGCTTATTACCCGTTTCATTGTCAAGACAGATGCGGCGGTAGCAACGTCTCTAATTTAAAGATAATAACACTATTATAAGTATTTCAGGATAGGTTTTTGTTAAATGTACTGCGAATTTTTAGATTTATGAATTTAATAAGCGAGCTCGCTCATGACGCGATTCGTGCGATTTGGAATTTCTACTTTGCTACAAAGATGTAATAAGATGCAATTCAACTGACTTACGTAGTCGTGGCGAGCATGTTTTGTTTTACATCTATAGTCCTCGCCATATAAGTCTGGAATAAAGGTCATTGATCCTAATAACGCATCGTTAGAATTCCATTATACCATCGCTCGTTCGAATTTCAAAATAAAATGTAAGGTCACGGTCGCCTCTTACCACGATTCCTTTATTTTGATCGTGTTACGACACTTTCTTTACATTTTTTCGAATGGTTTTGAAATATTGGAATACATTGGTACACGGGGATCAACGAATTTTATTTCACACTTATCTGGCTCAAACTATACATGATTACGCTTACGAATAATAAAGTACTCACTTGGGCAGTTTCTGTTTTTCTTCAGCATTATACACGCAATTTGGGCTTCTTCAACGGTTATGTAAAACTCTTCACAGTATCTGCTAAGCATAATGATAAGGATAACATTCTTTCCGAACCACAGGAATACCGCGAAAATATTCAGCAGAGTCTGTAAGTTGAATAGATTACTATTTTTGAATCAGCGAGCCACAAAGAAAGAAAGAAAGAAAAGGGATTTATCGACACACACAGGACATAACAAACAAAACCATATAGAAGAAAAAGAAATACAAAGGTAAGACAAAATAACAGTATTGAACGAAAGCTAATTGCAAACTCTTCAACCACGCAAAAATATTATTTCGTAAAGGCAAGTTATTTGATCTACTTGTTGAGTAACCATTTTTTAATTCTAACCATTCAGCTAAAAAGTAAATGAGATTACTTTAACTATAATTGATCAAATAACTGGACATTTTGTAACCTGAATACATACAACCACTGGACATTTGGCGTATTGGACATTCTGCACCTAAACGGTCACTATTTAAATGAAACTAGTCAGACTTGAACTGACAAAAATCTACGGTGATTCTTCCAAAGCCTTTTACGTGTCAGGGTTACCTGATGAGACAGTCTTGCGACCCCGGTCTTTAATGACGCATTAAAACCATAAATTTACATAAAAAAAACACTTACTGCAGTTCCCCATAATGTGGATAGTTTCAGCGTAGATAACAGGATCTCGACACAGTATGCAGAACGGTAGGATTCACAAATTAAAAACTGCAATATCTGTGAGATATAAAAGCACTATTATCTATTGTATTTCTTAGATGTTTCTGCCATGAATCATTGAGGCGCTTTATTATTTTTTGGCCTGGGTGGAGCGGGACGGACCGTCACACTTTTACAAACTTAAAACAACGCAACCAGGGACATTTTACGACCCATCTTTGACAATCATCAAACAAAACATAAAATATACGAACTTACCAATGCTTGAAAAATTGTCTTATACAGACTGTAAGTACTTAGAATCTGCTGATATATTTCAAGCAGTTTGAGGCAATGATCATCATCTTCCCGTTCATCGTTCAACGTCAGAATATCTCCAATCCATTCATCCAGATATTTTTTTAACAATATTATGATTCGTGTTGCTATAACGACATTGATGTCCGAAGCCATGATAGAAACATCGGTAATTATATCAAGTACCAAGTCTCTAGTGTTATGGAAATAGATTTGAAATGACATAAAGTATAAAACATTTATGAATATATTAATGCTAACAGTTGTTACAATTGCAACCCAATTCCAAATAATGAAACTTCTGCAGCCATTATTCAAACCAATGCTCCTGTGTATTGCTTGGATCTTCAGAATCAATAAGACGTTGTTATTTTTGTGGACGATATTCAGAAGGAACATCGATAAGTACCCAATCATAAAGGTGATGTCATAGAAAATGTCGCACAGTCCCAAAAAAACTTTCTCTAATCTTGTTTCGTGTTTACTCTCATGCTTTATGTTGTGAAAGAATAATATCTGATAGAGGCACAAAATATTCATGAAAAGCATGTAGCAGAACGCAAAAAAATTATATAGTCGTCCGTTTGGATAAATTCTATTATTTCGTACTTTATATTTTAACGCGACAAAGGGATGAAGAGCACAGCTGAGGGAAAAGTCAATTCTTTGAATTTCCTTGTCTAAATAATTATGGAGTAACGCTTGCTGAGAAAAAGAAAGATTTCCTTGATTGTTACACATTTCTTTTTTGTTTGTATGTCCTTCTTCGTACGTTGCGTGTTGTTTAAAAACTTCGTTAAAAATAAATGTAATTCCAATATAAGGACCGATTATGAACTTTCAGACAGTTAATGGTATTCTAATTTCATAAGTAATTGCCAGAAAGTTGACAGAGAAACTGTTGATTTGAGAAGCAAGCGGCAGGAAACAGAAACTATAGCGGATGATCGTATAGTACTCTCTGGTGCAAAGGCAAAGGGGTTCTGCCACGGCGTTATTCGCCAGGCTAAGTATCGCGTTTGTACGGCAAGCGCGCTTGTCACCTTGACACGTTACCTATCTACGCTTTTACGCTACGTCATATTTGCCTATAGTGATGGGAGCAAATTCTATCGATAAAAAATATCGACTACCTCAACGTCAAAATGAAGAAATTTATAACAAGAACTTTCTCAAATCCATCTCTCAATGGATAGTGATGAATTCGATCCAAATACATGGAACATGCCTAAACGACCAGCGCGCCCTACAAGACTCCAACCTGAAGCACCTGTCAACACCACCAACAGATTCAGTCACCCTTCGCTATCCAGGTTGTCGACAGATCCAGGTGAACGATGAACCTGTATGGATCAAACGGGGAATATTCCAGGGCGACAGTTTGAGTCCACTTTGGTTCTGCTTAGCCCTGAATCCTCTAAGCACATTGCTGGAGGATTCAGGTCTGGGCTATCGGTTGAGGAGAGGTGGTCAGGTCATATCTCACCTCTTATACATGAATGATCTAAAACTCTTCACCCCCAACAAATTGCGACTGATCGAGCTACTGAAGATAACTGAAACTTTTAGCAGCGCCATCAGGATGGAATTTGGTGTTGACAAATGTGCAGTCATGCATGTAAAGCGAGGGGAGATTATGGAATCTGAAAGGATTCAGCTTTCAGATTCCATATACCTCAGATCACTCTCCTCATCCGAAACCTACAAGTATTTGGGTATGTCGGAAGCGTTAGGCATTGATGTACTGGACATGAAACAATCGTTGAAGGAGCGCTTCTTTGGACGCCTAAAAAAGGTTTTAAATAGCCTTCTTTCAGGCGGAAGCAAACTTCAACGGTTGGGGTCATGCCAGTTTTAATGTATTCTTTCGGCATACTCAAATGGACTCAAACTGAACTCGACGCCTTGGATAGACGAGTCCGTACTCTACTGACCGCAAATCGGATGCATCACCCACGTTCATCGGTGATGAAGCTGTACATCCCGCGGAAGTGCGGGGGTCGAGGCTTTTTAAACGCTAAGACCGTTCACAACCGTGAGGTGTGCAGTCTCAGAGAATGTTTTTTGAAGATGGAAGTGGGTATGCACCGAGATGTGGTCTCGGTAGACAACGGACTCACCCCGCTATCCATGGCTAAAGAGAACTGGTGCAAACCTGTGGTACTCAGCACCGAAGACCGCAATGAGGTATGGCAAGGCAAGGAGCTTCACGGCCGCTTCTACCAGGCTCTTCATGGGCCCGATGTAGATTTTCTAGCGTCCGTGTCCTGGCTACGTTTCGGTGACCTCTTCGGGGAAACTGAAGGTTTTGTCTGTGCGATTATGGACGAGGTTATCTTGACGAACAGCTATCGGAGACATGTTATAAAAGACGGGACGATTGACGTGTGTCGGGCATGACATCGTCCTGGTAAATCCATTAGACATATTATTGACTGCGAGTACTGCACAGGCACAACCTAGTAGCCAGAATTATCCACCAGCAACTTGCTTTGAAATATACATCAATTAATATACATCGTTGATTCATAAATTTATGTCATTACGGATTAAAATTCTCAATACACATATTTTTGTTGAGTCACTTAGATGCATGTACAGTTATTTATTTACACTTGTTTGTAAGAATTTTCTTAGAACATTTTTTTTGTTCTAGATTTTATATCACACTTTAACGTCACTGAAATATAATCTATACATATAATAAAATAGTAGGAAAGTCAAAACTGTACATTGAATATTTTTTTAAAAGAATACTTGGGGTGTGATCTACAATCGATACCGAAGCCAAAAATATAGTTTTTACAATTTTTGTCTGTTTATCTGTTTGTCTGTATGTATGTCCGGGATAAACTCAAAAAGTACTGGACGGATTTGAATGATTCTTTTTTTGTTGAATAGGTATTCAGTCTGGTCAAAACATAGGCTATAATATATTTTGAAAACTTGAAGAACTGGCGCAGAACCGCAACAGACCAGCTAAACTATAAGAGATACAAAAAATGGTGCGATAGCAAAAATTGTTCCACGTGATGAGCATTTTCTGCTGACAGAATTAGTTTGAAGATCTGGAACACCTGATGTGGAACTCCAAGAGCCCAGCTACACTATAACATATACAGGAATAACGTCTTAGCAAAGTTGTTCGGCCTGATGAGCACTCTCTGTGGACATATAAAAATTGAAGATCTGGAACACCTGATATGGAACTTCAAGAGCCCAGCTACACTATAATATATACAGGAATGACGTCTTAGCAAGAGTTGTTCAGCGTGATGAGCACTCTCTGTTGACGTATAAAAATTGAAGATCTAGAACACCTAATGTGGAACTCTTAGAGCCCAGCTACCCCGCGGTGGTGGACGTCCACGGCGTCGGACGTCACAAGACGATCTCCGGCCACCGTAGGCGCGGGCATGCGGGCGGCGAGTAAAGGGCAACTCGCCGTCCGACCATGGACGGCGTGTCGTGTTCCACGCGCGCCTTAAAGAGCGTCAGCATAATGACGGGGCCCCTCTCAGAGGGCTAAAGCCTGCCGGGGTCGCGGGACTTATACCATCACCGTTACCCCGGAACATAAAGGGCTATTGAAGGACACCGTGGATTTTAGTCAGTACAAATCTGACAGTCCCTCCCGCCCTGCCCACGAAAAAAAAGGAGCCCAGCTACACTATAACATGATTTTTTTCAACTGGGTGTGGATGGCTATCTTCGAAACTATGAGGGATATCGATAAAAATTAAATTAAAAATTTAAAAAACCCCGACACAAAAACCAAGTTCCCTTTAAAAAGTAAAAATAATAAAAATACGTCGCGTTGGGGGACTGCTCCAAATTATTCATCATCTCCTGTTTTTTTGCAGTCCCCCAACGCGACGTATTTTTATTATTTTTACTTTTTAAAGGGAACTTGGTTTTTGTGTCGGGGGTTTTTTAAATTTTTAATTTAATTTTTATTTTATACTTTTTATAGGTACATACCTATATATAATTTTTTTGTTGCTTGAGTACTCCCGATTAAGTCATCAATATTCCCTTTCAGTACGCTTTCATTTGATACCCAACTCGAGTACATTTGCAGACCCTCGGTTACCTTTCCCCACTTTCACGCCCATAACTTCTAAACGAATTTTCACTCAACGATTTTCATCAAACATGTCTAAGAACACTCGCAGGTAAGTCACCTTTCATACAAAAAAAACTAAATTGAAATCGCTTCATCCGTTCGGGCTCTATGATACCACAGACAGACAGACAGACAGACACGTCAAACTTATAACACCCCTCTTTTTCCGTCGGGGGTTAAAAAATATTGAAGACTCCTTTCAAGAATTCTGGGAAGTAATCATATACGGCAAAATTAAGAAAAACGTATAATTAAAAAAAAACTGATCAATCTTCAAGGCGATGACTGTATTCGAAACTTAAGTTAACCTTTTCTTCTTTGAAATCATGCTTATTTTTGTTCAACTCAACGCCCAGTTGAAAAATTCAACCTGTATAGTGACGTCTTAGAAAGAGCTGTTCAGCCTAATGAGCAATATCTATTGATGTATTAAAATATAAGATTTGGAACACCTGATGTGGAAATCAAAGCTATCACTAATTTCACGGACTGATTTTCGATGACGATTAATATATTAATACAATTTTATTCTACTGGCCCAACTCCCATGATTTTTTTACCCGGGCTCTTGGAGTTGGGTGTCAGACTTTTCAGATCTTCGATTTTGCCGACCCCATTGTCGCTGGCATAAGCAACAAGATCCGCGTACGAAGTCGCGGGCAGAAGCTAGTACAGAAATAAAATGCTTGTTTTGCACTCATAGGGTGAATTTCATAAAACTTGTTAAACCGGGGTTGTGGAACTATCTCAACAGGTAACCATGACCCTGGAACATAAAGGGCTATTGAAGGATCACCGTGGATTTTAGTCAGTACTAGTCTGACAGTCCCGCTACAAGTCTAACCGTCCCGCCCTGGATGAGAGGACTCATTTGGTGATGGTAAAAAAAAGGGAGATTTCACCAGACAAAAAAATGGTAATCGAACCCACCCCAACTTTACCGTCATGGCAGGGTTACTGAAGGTGCTGTGCTGATGAATACTAAATATCAAAATATAACATCAAAAGTAAAGGTTTTTAAAATTTTATAACATCACTGTTTGTGATACAAGGGTTTTTTTATTTAACTTGCGTTAATTTAATAAAAGCTTCTTCGTTCTTTGTTTGAAAAACATTTTTAACAAAAGACTGTTTTAGAAGATGACTTATTTTTTATTTTCGACTTTCTAGTTCTCTTAGGCCCTTCGTACACAAGGCGACTCGGGTATCCGATACTCTAGTCGAATACCTAATTCACGCGACTCTAGTAGCGCATGATCCGTACACAGCGGCGACTCGAGTCGTAAGACTCAAATCGTCTATTCGGCCACCATTCTATATTCAACCTTAATAATACATTGTATAAAACACAAAATGTACATCTCCTTGCATAAATAAAAATGCTGTTAATTTTAAAAATGGCGGGCGCATTCCAATTTCAATGTTTTGGAATTAAAAATTGGCGCGGAGAAAAATGTATTTTCATGCAAAAATATTGAGAAAGAATATGGTTCATAATTTCGCCGCGCGATTCTGCTACAAGGTAGCTCGATTTGTTTATGCTTTGACTTTCATGGTGGTGACCATGGGTTCAATCCCCAGGTAAACATAGAATTTTTTTTTTTCGTGTTTCACTTGTTTTTTAATTTTTTTCCATTTTTTTTTCCAGCTTTTTTTTCAAAGTTTATCTTTTAAAAAAAGCTTAGGTACTCCATAGTAATGACTCTAGGGAGCCAAAGCCTGCCGGGGTCGCGGGACTTATCTCATTACATTACTGTGACCCCGGAACATAAGGGGCTATTGATTTTGGTCACTACGAGTCTGACAGTCCCTCCCGCCCTGACCGGGGTGGGAGGACTCATTTGATGATTTACCACGTAAAAAAAAAGCTTAAGTATTCCATAATATATGTATTTAGAATATTCTTCTGAATTTGACAAGCCTGTTAGTCTAGTGGTTAGTGGCCCTGACTGCTATGCCTGAGGTCGTGGGTTTGATTCCCACCCAGGACATTTAATGTTTGTGTGATGACCACGTTTTCGTTCTGTGTCTGAGAGTAATTTATCTATAATATTTATGTATTTAGAAAATAAAGTATGTTTTTCAGTTGTCTAGTACCCATAACACAAGCTCTGCTTATTTTTTTTATTTTTTTTCGTGGTAAAATCATCAAATGAGACCTCCCACCCCGGGCAGGGCGAGAGGTACTGTCAGACTTGTACTGACTAAAATCCACGGTGTCCTTCAATAGCCCTTTATGTTCCGGGGTCACGGTGATGGTATAAGACCCGCGACCAACACAAGCTCTGCTTAGCTTGGGACTAGATGACGTTGTGTGATAGTTGTGGAATATAATAAAATGATACAAACAAGGATATTTTTCTACTTCAGATACAAAGAAGTTTAATAATAAAATTTGAAATAATACTTAGATACGAATTTTTCGTCGGTTATAAATCGCGCAGACTTGGGTATCCACGATCTTGATAAATGGAGTCGCGCGTGGTTAGAGTCGGCGACGCATCACCAAAATAAGCCTCTAAGGATTTGTATTGCGATAGTCTCATGGAAACCAAATCGTAAGGTATCGGAAACTTGCATAGCGTTGTGTACGAACCTTCGTACACAACGCGACGCAAGTTGCCGATACTATAGTTTCGTTACTACTCATGACCTGCGGAAAATTAGAGGTACTAATTTTTTTTATGCAATTTGATATAACGACATAGACACTAGCGCCGCGTCAAAGGGTCATGATGGGTGGTCACGATTATGAATTTATAAAATGACTGACACATGACTGTGACGTCAAAATATATTTTTTAGGGACCCGTAGGTTCGAAAAAAAAAACGGAATCTTTGTAAGATCAGTCGTGTGACCGTCCGCCCTTCACAGTTAATTTTCTGTGAACTTTTTTGACTGATTAAGTTGTAAACATTTATCTATTGAATACATTTAGAACAGTTAAGTAGGTAGGTATGCCATTTCCAAACATATCAGTTCCTATTGCTCAAGTGTGTTTTCTGTATTATTTCTTATCTCCGAAAATACTGAACAGGTATATTTGTAATTATGAAAAATATATAAATAATAGAAGTCCTTTGTATATAGATTACAAGAAAATTCACAGTAGACCTATGATCTTAAAACAACATAGACATCGGAGAGACAACAATGAAAAAAAAACTGTAAACTGCATCATGTGATATCAAATGAAAATGCTTATTGTGAGGATTGTAAATATAATACTTTATTCGTTATAAATTTTATTCAATGAAATAGAAAAAACCCCTCTCTCCCAATTGCATACCAAATTAAGATTTATTACGAGGATTGAATATTGAGTGAATATTTTTTTTAACATTTTAAAATAATTACTTTCCAAAAATGTTTCAAGAATATGCTACGGAACCCTTTATTGTGTGAATATAATTAATAATGGGAAATAAATTGCTCCGCCATCTTGAAAATCGCAGAAACTCAAGTAGCGGCGATGTCAACAGATAGGTAGCGCGCGATTGGCGTCGCGCGTCGCAAGCATGTGTACGAACGTATATGGATTTCTATTGCGAGAGTCGCCTGGATACTGAAGTCGTAAGGTATCGGAAACTGGAGTCGCCTAGTGAACGAAGGGCCTTAGTTTGTTATGTCTGTGTACATAATAAAATACATCAAAATACGATCACCACTTATCATAAATATTATAACGGCAGTTACGTTATCTACTAACTATTGTATTTCATCTAAATTAAAAGGCAATCAATGATTAAAAGAAGACCTTAATCATGTCAGAATTACCTTGTGTAGTAGACATGTCTGTAACTAACAGAAATAAACGAAAATTTAAGGAAAATGTAGCCATATTTGACTCTCATGAAACTAATCCATCAATAAGTAACAACTCCCTTCATAAAGACTTGCAATCAGCAATAATGCCAATGCATGTAATGCTAATTTTATTTTTATGCGCAAAGTACAAAATTTGGCAAAGCAAAATAACTCCAAATAGTGTACTCTACAGTACATTGTCAGTTTTCGCCACGCTGACGATATTGGGTAGCTGCTTCTATTTTATGATTGGATTTTCATTCACAGAGCACTTAAGAGGATTTAAATATTTTCAATATTTGAACAAGCTCTATGTCTTTCTTCTACTTTTTATCGGGACCTTCATAAATTCCTGCATTAATATCATCCAGAAGAGAAATAACGTTTTACTTGTCTTAAAAATTCAGAATGTGTTCAGAAATCTCAAGATCAGTGGAGTTTTCAAGAGTTTTATCTGTGGTAACTGGACTTGCGTCATCGTCTTGAATTGTTTCCATATTATCTGGGTGTTTTATTCCTATTTCAACTACGAACTCAATGTTATCTCTATTGGTATTAGTATAATGTCATATTTCTTTGTTTCCTTTGATATGACTTTATTGTATGCTGCGAAAATTATGAGGCTGTTAGTTGAGCCTCTTAACAAATGGGTGAAAAATGTCAAGATGTCAACGAGCGTTGAAAATTTTGAAAACGATAGTTATTGGAATAAAATGTTCGAAGTGTATATGGAAATATTGGAAGTTTATGAATATATTGAAGAGACAATTCATCAAATGGTAACTGTTCCGTCGAGTTTTCTTCATTAACATCATCTTCATCTACCTGGTATTTTATTTGTGACTTGGATTCAACGTAATGCAACACGTTTTTTATTGTCTTCCTTACTTCATTGTTTGTCATGCTACCATTAACTTATTTATCTTTCATCATCTTCATTCCTCACAAGACAACGACTTGACGACTCTGCTTTGGAGCATAAATGTGGTGCTTAACCACAAACTATGAGGCACTTAATATCGTGCCCATACCCTGTCGATTGTTCTTTACGGAAGCTGTTTAACGCTTCTGAGGGCGCTAAACTAGCAAACAAATTGTCATTTTAACACAATAAATGCGACTAAAAATACATAAACACCGTTTAGCAACGAAAATTCCTCACACCCTCCATCCATATTTTCTTTGGCCGTTCCCTCCCTTTCCAATCTATCAGTATATGAATATATTTTTTGTCACATTATGCTTCATCGTGTCTTATGCATTTTACGTACTGCATAATTATTAAACTTCGATAAAACGTTTGTTTCAGATATTATTTTATTCTATACATACAACCACCAAATCTTTGTTCGCTATAGTGATACGTATCGAGATGCAAAAAGTTACTACTGGAAATGAAGCCATTGTAAGATATCCAGTTGTTTTTAGTCATTTATTTTGTTGTTGACTGATGGTGGATTTTGTAGGCAGGCCTACAACTAGGTGGACCAACGACATCGTGAGCTTCGCGGGCAACCGATGGATGCAAGTGGCGAATTGTCGTTCGGCGTAGCGGTCTAAAGGGGAGGCCTATGTTCAGCAGTGGACGTCTTCCGGCTGATGATGATGATGGTGAATTTCAACGATTTTTGATATAAAATGCGTTTTCACGGACCAAATTCTGCATAAACTAGCTTTTTAGATGCCAAACTGATTTTACCAGCGAAACGTAATTTTCCTGAAAATAGCTCAAATTAAGTTTCTAATCTTTCTATCGGTGGACATTAATAAGAGGGTGCCTTTCTTTTTCTTAAAAAAAAATATGTTTCTTAAAAGTCAATCTACTGTTTAGTTTTAATTTCAGTTTGCTTTACTATCATTTATATCTCTAACATGGATTATAAAGAATTTGCTGATACTGACATGCGTGACTGTGGAGATCGAGAGGTTCTACTCGGCTATGAGAGATGTACAGAGTACTTGCATAAGACTAGCGAACTCGACAAGATGCTCCGGTAAGTTCGAATGCTATCTCTTATCAGACTTCGAGCTATCACTTTCCCCTGTTTATTTATATGATTTCTCACTAGTATTATATTTGGTATTTTTCGTGCACTTTTGCTAAATTACTGTTATTTTTTGAGTGATACTTGTAACAAAGGAATCAATGATAAGGTTTATTTTTATTTGCCTCCGGTTTCATTTTTTTAATTCGCCATTTAGTGCAGCGCGGAAGCTGCAGCACAGTTGTAGCATTGCGGCCGCGTTATCTAAGCACGAGGGTTATGGCTGGAAATTAAATTAACTAGAAATATACCAACATGACATTTTAAATGTGAAATTATAGTCTTTGACACTCTTGTACTTATAAGCTTTGCACAACATAGTAAAACAATCTTCAGAATCGAATCAGCAGTTTCGAGGATAATCCCGACATCTAAATTAATAACTGAGTAACTTTCCACTTCACAATATTAGTTTAGATTAAATATTTTACAGATATCCAAAAACGAGTCTGCAAGAATATCCTCCGAGTTGAAACAACCACCTTCGAGAAGATGAGCGCGTGTCGGCTGTTCACTATCGACGCAGAACTGCCCTTGAGCTTGTGTGCTCTCATCACCACGTATACTATTGTTATACTTCAGTTAGAGTTTTTATCCTAGATACTTGCATACACTTCTTTATCCGTGAAGAAAGAGAAAAGAAATGAAAACCTCCTGCTTCGGTACTTTATGTAGAACGTTATTGGTATTGAATAAGACAGCATCAACACCTTCTTCATGATTCTGTTCTCCTAGTACCTTTTGTTCAGATACCACATTGAGTTTCAGTACCAACAACTTACCGTACCACCTTAACTTCTTTGGCAAAAATATCCCGCGGCAGCTTCCCCTTGCTATTTTAGAATAGAATAGAATAGATTAAACTTTAATGTACACCAATAATTTTAAAACGACTACTTTACAATATTGCTATAACTATGGTTACAAAGGCGGTCTTATCGCTTAAAGCGATATCTTCCAGACAACCTTTGGATTGACTTTTAGGGCTCAATTTTTGCGCTGTTATGCGAAGTACACTATTTTATTTTTTTATCACTGTGCCTTTACGAGTATGTTAGTTCTACCTAAATTAATGTTAGTTTAATTTATTTTCTTAATGTTCATTTAATTGATTTGCAACATAAATAAACCTGTTTACTATCAATGCCTAAGTATTTTTTTTCATAGGTCGTATGATTTTCTAGAATTTCGGGAAAAAAATACGTAATAGTAAGATTGCCAGAAACCTTATCAACATAATTTTAATATTGTAATTTACTTAGATGAACGTTATTGACATTTGTGCTAACAATAATACCCGATCAAATATTAGAAAGCTTACATACAATTAAATTAAAATTTATTATCTTCTTAGTAAAAAAGCCATTGATCGTCGAACAAGAATACCAACACTACCTTCAACTACATTAGCAGACATGCCTTCGTCTTCTTATATCGTGGATTCAAGTAATAGAAATGACTGTAATTTTGAAACAGAACCGTCTACGAGTCCAGAAAAATATAGACCACCGTCTAGTAATTTGCTTGGAAAAGAACTACAGTCAGCATTAAAGCCAATCAACATGATGCAAGCAGTTTTCTTCTATGCGAAGTACAAGATTCGGGGCAACATAATCACAGTCAACAGTGTTTCGTATAACATCATTTCTGTTACAGCTATGCTTACGGTTTCTTGCTTCTGCTATTATTCTACATTTGGTTTCACTTTCTCGCATGATGCAACTGGTTTCGAATACATCCAATATTGCGCAAAGATCTATGTCTATGTTGTAGTTGTCACGGGCAATTTCTTAAATTGTTGGAACAATATAAGGCAAAGATACAACAATGTACTGTTCATCAAGAAACTCCAGGCAGTCTTCAACAATCTCAGTATGAATGAATGTTTCAAACGTTACATTTATCCTAACTGGATTAATGTTTTTATGTTGATCTTTTATCATTTCGCTTGGATCACTTTTTCTTACTGTATCATTGATTATTTGGGTTTTGGTTTGAGTTTTACCAATGAGGTTTGGTTACTTCTCGACGTGAATATTTTGAACGCGACGAGAATACTTAAACTTTTGATTAAACCTCTCAAAATTTGGGTGGAAAAGATAAAAATATCTGAACATGTTGAAAATTTAGAAGACAATGATTATTGGAAAACAATGTTTGAAGTTTATTTGGAAATCTTAGAAGCTTATAAAATATTTGAGAAGACTTTTAGTGAATTGGTACGTCTTGAATATTTCTTTTGATTACAATGCAACGATTTCTATACGGTTGATGTCTTATTGTCCTTGTTTCAGATTCTGTTCTATATTGCAGTTACAATCTCAAAATCTTTAATTTCCATAGCTGTGCGGATAGAAATGAAAAAAGTAACTGCTGGGAGCCACACTAGTGTAAGTGCAAAATTTTACTTTGATTCTTCATTTTGTTCGTAAGACCTTGGGTCTTCTAATCACTCTACAAATTAATACTTAGATTGTTAAAAAACATTGACTAAAGTAACATATTTATTTTATTATTCTGTTCTAGTATGCTGTGCTATCGTTTATATCCCTGACTTGGATTATCAAAAATATGCTCCTGATTATATTTTTATGCGTTGAAAACGAAGAATTCTTTTCGGCCATGACTGAGGTCCACAGTGTTTGTGTGCAACTAGCCAACTCAAGTGGTTGCTCAGGTAATTAGGGCTTAACACTGGTATTCGTAAGCTAGCCATACACCATACTGCCTATCGTTCAATCGGCATGACGAATCAGGCTTGACCAAATTGGCAGGTCGTTCATATACACCGTACTGCCTATCGTTCAGTCGGCATGACGAAAGTTTCAGCATGACGTTCAGTTGTAGCCTAATGAAATCAAACAAACCGACCCCCATACACGTTCCAATCGGCAGGATCAAATCGGCTTGATCAAAACAACCAAATTTAAATGTCATGCCAATTGCGTGGATTCCACGGCCACACACGATCAATTCTAACTGATCCAATCGGCAGCGTCATGCCGATTGGACAATAGGCAGTATAGTGTATGGCTAGCATTACAAGTGACTTAATTCTATTGCTCAACTGTAACAGGCTCAGTCGCTAACAACAGTATACGCCCAGCAAAAAAGGGCCCCCTTAAAAGGTGGATCTTCAAATATGGTAAAGAACTGACAAACGTTGAAAAACAAACAAAACATTCGATAGATTGACAATACAAATGCATCTATAATACTGATTACAGTGACGGAATAATATCTTTAGCTATATTAAAGCAAAATGCGGCAATTGGTTTGAAACTGATGGCTTATGTAGAAGGCAACAAACATCTATCAAGGGGGAACACCCAAATACTCCGAAATATTTTATTCCGAATTTCGATATTCCGATTTTCAAAACTCCGAAGATCATAATACCTAAAAATTACAATGTCTATTATTTAGAATCTCGAAATTTATTTGACCGAAAATCGTATGTCCGATTTCTTCGTTTTCCGATTTTCACATATTCGAAAAATGTAATGCTCACTGAGTTCTCATTCCGAAAAACGAAACTCCGATTTTCAATACTCCGAATAAACTGATTTTTTCGGAATATTGAAAATTGGAGTTTCGTTTCTTATTCTACAAAGTCTGCTACGAATTGCTGCAAAACTGGCTGCATGTAGTTGTGTCTACCGTAATCCTAGAGTGTTATTTAAGCCTGTGTAGGCGCGGAGTGGCGAGACGTATCTTATAAACTTTCACTGTTCTGCTTTTCAATGCTCTGAAGGTAGAGCATTACATTTTTCGAATATGTGAAAATCGGAAAACGAAGAAATCGGACATACGACTTTCAGTCAAATAAATTTCGAGATTCTTAATAATAGATATTGTTATTTTTAGGTATTATGATATTCGGAGTCTTGAAAATCGGAATATCGAAATTCGGAATAAAATATTTCGGAGTATTTGGGTGTTCCCATCAAGGAGGTCCCTTGTCTATTTGAGTTGAGCAAAGGAATCAAGTTTTTTGCTTGAAAGGTGTTTGTCATGTCTTTTTTCTTTACTGCTAAATTAGAGAAACAATATGCAGAATTATCTTGCTCATAATCAAGTGTTGTTATTTTATTATTACAGAATCTCAGAAAAGAGTCTGCAAGAACGTGCAACGGTTTCAGAAGACCTCGTCTAAGAAAATGCGCGCTTGTGGCCTTTTCATCATAGACGCCGCGCTGTCGATTCGCGTGTGCGCTCTCATCACTACGTATACTATCGTTATACTACAGTTCGAATTTCTGTAATAATATTAAAATTACACCGTCGCCTCATCTTAGTGTTTTATTTTCTCTAGTTTCTTATACTGGTTACCTAGATTACCTAAGTTTACTTTATATCATCATACCAGCCCGAGATCACTCGCTGCTGGGTGATCCTCCCCCTTTTTTGCCATATCTCTCGGTTCTGTCTTTCACGTCATTCATCTGCTCTCCACGATCTTGACGATATTGTCCAACCAACGGGTTTTGGGGGTGGCTCTGGAACCTATCAGTGTGGGATTGAGGTGGCGTTAGACGACTTGTAGGTCTTTCTCTTTCCCACATTGTAATTACTTTCGCTTTAAGACATCATGGTAAGACGCTGACCTTGATTCTGTTATTTTTTTAAATAATGGTAACTCAAATTACATAAAACACACTAGTGGTTGTTGAAATCTGATTTTTATTATTCTTACAATAAATTATAGAATACGAAGAGAAATTACATTTTTAGAAAGGCTTTATTTTTTAATTTAAGTCACTGCCTTAGATGCCTGGATTAGAATTCAAGAAAAACCAACAGCACCTACCAGGCTTACAGAAATGCAAACTGCAGTAACACAACAGAATAGTTTCTAAACAGTTCCGCTAGTTGCAGTAGTAGACACACGTCTACGTAGAACAATCGACAGGCGCGCATCTTACTGAACGACGCTCGGTGCACGCGCCGCACGTTCTTACATAACCTTTTATCTTCCTCTGAAAATATTAAAGTATTTACTCCTTTTTTTTCCGTTATAATTCATTTATAGTTATTTATTTAATTCGTTATCTAAAGTTAGGTCGAAATGCAGGAGGAATTTCGTACATTGACCTATTAGAAATAGGTATTAGGAATAGGTCAATGTACGCAATTCTTCCTGCTTTCCGACCGGGCTTTAGCTGATTTTAACAAACGAACCTCGGCATTCCAATTTCAAAATAAGAGCACATGTGTCCTGTGAATCCTCCACAGCGATATAAAAATTTTCACAGTATAAACTCAGTACAATTTGTAAAATAAAGGACTTCAGTATCCAAGCGAGGATTATAATACTTGCTGACAACGCTATGAACTGTAAAAAACACATCCGATCCCTTTAGCACGAGTTTTCAGTATTTGAGACGTAAAGTAAACTGGAACTTTGACAATTTCAAATTGACAATTTTCAAGGAAAAAATTAGTTGCTTCTTCGCACACCAAAGGCGCTGTTCCCTTTTTTTCATACAAGAAACGCTGTAAATACTGGAAAGACGCTGTAAAGTATAAGAGTGAAAACTCGTGCTAGGGGTACAGGTAGAAGTAACGGTAATTCGCGTATAAGAGCATTCATTTAAGCGATTTTGACAATAATAATTTACTAAGTTACAAAAGCGCATAACAAAAGTTTTATTAAAGTGTGTACAGAGTATGTAACATATTATAATTATAACTTGTGCTTTAGATTTTTTTTTATTTTTTTTTTATCTTGGTAAAATCATCAAATGAGACCTCCAACCCCGGGCAGGGCGGGAGGTACTGTCAGACTTGTACTGACTAAAATCCACGGTGTCCTTCAGTAGCCCTTTATGTTCCGGGGTCACGGTAATAGAAATAAGTCCCGCGACCCCGGCAGGCTTTGGCCCTCTGAGAGGGGGCCCCGTCATTTTGCTGACAGCTCTTTGAGGCGCGCGTGGAACACGACGCGCCGTCGACCCGGGCATGGTCCATGGTCGGACAGCGAGTTGCCCTTTACTCGCTGTCCGCATGCCCGCGCCTACGGTGGCCGGAGATCGTCTTGCGACGTACGGCGCCGTGGGCGTACACCACTGCGGTTGGGGCGGAGGGAGGACGCTGTCCTCTCTCTCTCGCGGCCCGCCGCCTCCTTCACGAGCATTACTGCCTCGCAGAAGGCGGCGACCGCTTCCCACTCCGTCTCGCTCCGCAGCATGGCCGAAACCAATGCCGGGCGCGAGAGGTCTCCGCCTATCTTGTGCTTTAGATAGAATAATATTGCAATATAACCATGTTCAATAACCGTTGTCGCTTGTCGTTCTTCAGTGTTAAAGGTGATTAAGTTATGTAACATTGTGGTACATATCAATAACATGTTTTATAGAAATGTTATATAACATAATATGTACGTACCCATTCCTTTTCTCCTTTCAGTACCTTAGAAAATTGGATTATAATTTCTACATAAACCAACGAATGAAATAAATTGTTAATCGTGTAGAAAACAATCTGTAATAATAATAATTACATATAAAATTTTGTAAGAATCAACAATTATTCCAGATAATACATTCAGGGACCAACCACAAATTGAAAAATCTGTTTGTAAATGTTGTAACTTTTTAATATTTGAAAGTAGGCTTCAAACAATTTTTTGCGACACATTTCATTTTGTCGATCAACGAAGGAATTCAAAATCTGACGATTCCACAGAACAACTTTACTTTTAAGAAAATTGATATATCTGATTGCAAGAATTAAATCAACATCAAAAATTATTGAACTTAATATGCTGAAAACGATATAGAGCGGATAACTGGGATATAAAACTTGATTATAAATGAGGGCTGTAAGGAAGACGCTACTGAGAGCGATCATACTAATCCAATTGTTTCTGGTAAAGCACTTGAAACTGACGTCACAGTTAATTTGTCTATGGACTTTTTGAATTGTCAAAACGAATAACACATTTTTATTGGATAGAACAGTATTTATAATAAAGTTAAATAGGTATCCGGTACAGTCAAAGATAGCGTCCCAATAAACGGCGATTTTTTGCATATTAACTATTCTCCATGATTCAACTAGTTCATTCGACAAGTCTATCAATCGATAGCAATACACAGAAATGGGTAAAACTGTTCCACAAAGCAACAAGAATTTATATAAGGCATCATTTGGGGTTAGGATACTGTTTTTTATTCGAAATTTTGGACTTAAAACGACTGTTTGGGTCAGAGTTATGGGCAAAAGCATCGCTTGTATGTCTTTATCAACGACGTTGTCCATGAAAACTTCACGTTTTCGAAAATGTTTCACAATATTTATTAAGAAGGACAACATACTAAATGGACTCTCTAAACAGTAATAAACTATTTAGACAAACGAAATATGGAATGTTTATTTAGGAAGCACTTAGTTGATTGTTATCTTTTAAGATGATATAAAGTAAGTAGGTAACTATTATTTTTAATTCCCGACGGAAAAAGAGGGGTGTTATAAGTTTGACGTGTCTGTCTGTCGGTCTGTGGTATCATAGAGCCCAAACGGATAAAGCGATTTCAATTTAGTTTTTATTTGTATGAAAGGTGACTTATCTGCGAGTGTTCTTAGACATGTTTGATGAAAATCGGTTGAGCCGTTTAGAAGTTGTGGGGTGAAAGTGGGGAAAGGTCGAGGGTCTGCAAATATACTCGAGTTGGGTATCAAATGAAAGCGTACTGAAAGGGAATATTGATGACTTAATCGGGTGTACTCTTAGCAACATAAAATGATGATGAAGTATGTACCTATAAAAAGTAATAAATAAAAAATAAATTAGGAATTTAAAAAACCCCCGACACAATCAAGAGATGATAAACAATTCGGAGCAGTCCCCAACGCGACGTATTTGTATTATTTTTTACTTTTTAAAGGGAACTTGGTTTTTGTGTTGGGGGTTTTTAAAATTTAAAATTTATTTTTTATAACCATATGAAAGTAACTCCGTGTTATTACAATATTATGGACATGTCAATAATCAATACTCAAATCTTTCATGCATTCCACAATGTAGGCTTAAGAGGCCATACTACCTCAAATGGATTAGCAGATCCTCTGATACGCCGAAAATACTGCAGCATTAATTTTGAAATAAATGTATGGTAAAGTTTAGGAATAATGTTAGGTCTTATGTTTGGCGAACTTCTTAGGTCTTATGTATTCCATAAAATATTCTCGATAGAAAAAAACCCCAAAGTTACCTCTAAATTGAACAATAAACCGCTGGCAATCACAAAATACTTAAAATTAGATTATGAAACTTTTTATACTAACTGAACCAACTATATGGCAGGGCTTATGTTATTTAGTTTTTCGAATTTCTTTTTTTTCGCCTTAAAATGAATAGATTTTCCCGTAGACAACTAAAAAAAAGAGCAAGCGTGTAAAGTGCGTGGTACGTGCAAGTGCGAGCAAGTAAGATTATACTGAAGTAGTATGCCGCCTTAAGAGGTAAACATTTTTCAAAAGAAACAAGAAACATTCGTAGACCCTGTCGGGCACAGCAAAAGAAACATAATATTAATAATTAATTAATTAATTTATAATAATTTTTCCACAACTATCACACAGCGCCATCTAGTCCCAAGCTAAGCAGAGCTTGTGTTATGGGTACTAGACAACTGATAAACATACTTATATAATTCTAAATACATACATAATATAGATAAATTACACCCAGACCAGAACAAATGATCGTGCTCATCGCACAAACATTTGTCCTGGGTGGGAATCGAACCCACGACCCCCGGCATAGCAGTCAGGGTCACTAACCACTAGACCAACAGGCCAGTCAAAATATTGAGGTCCAATATTATGAGGAGATGAGGACGTCCGACGTCTGCCGGGGTCGCGGTACTGTTTAAGGTTATCGTGGCACTGGAATGTAAACGGAAATTGAGGGAACAGGGAGCATATTAAGTCAGTAAGAGTATGACAGTAATTTCCATTCCACCAAAACGGGCGAACACTTTGGATGACTTTACCAGCTCAAAAAAATTAGGAGAGAGAGTAGGGTGGGTTTTATTTGTATCGATGATTCCATAAATCATTATTATTAGGTACTTACTTTTTTTTTTGTTTATGTGGTAAAATCATCAAATGAGTCCTCCCGCCCTGGGTGGGGCGGAAGGGACTGTCAGACTTTTACTGACTAAAATCCACCCGTGTTCCTTCCGATGCCCTTTACGTTCCGGGGCCGCGGTATCCTGGGTTAAGAAAAAACCCGCGACCCCAGCAGGCACTTGTCGCGAAACACGACGCGCCACCGACCCGGGCTTGGTCCTCGGTTGGACGGCGAGCTACCCATTACTCACCGTCCGCAAGCCCGCTCCGCCGCTGTGCCCTCTGCTGATCAGAGGGACACGCGTTGGAGCGTCCACACGACAGGCTATTCGCATACGGGCAAAGGGCCCCCTTAGGCACACAGTGCCTAAGGAAGAGTTTTTGCCCGCATCCCAGGGTGCACCGGCCCGAAAAACTGGTCTTCCCCCCGGACGTATCCGAGAGGGAACTCCAGTCCACGGGCGCACGTGGAGGTTTCCTGTCTTAGCACCCCATTATTAGGTACTTAGTAGGTAACAGCGTGCGTGATGGCCTCGGACAGGTTCCTTTAGGTGCTCTCTCACCGGGAGCATTCGCGTGTAATGTAACATCAAAGTGCGCGAGAAGAGCGCAATTTGTGATGCTCAATTGTCTTCCGTCACTGATGAAATTGTTTGAAGGAGCGCTTTTAAAGTGCACAAGAAATTGATCAAAGTATAAGTGAGGGGATGGGCCTTCGTTTGTGATGAGGCTCCGCAGTACCCTTCTTCATCATTACTTGCTGCGACCATTCTGTACCGTCAGCACGAGTTTTCAGTATTTGAGACGTAAACTGCAACTTTGACAATTTCAAATTGACAATTTTCAAGGAAAAAAAAAATTCCTTCTTCGCACACCAGAGGCGCTGTTCCATTTTTTCCTTGAAAATTGTCAATTTGAAAGTGTCAATGTTCCAGTTTACTTTACGTCTCATTTACTGAAAACTCGTGCTGAGGGTACTGGCATCGTGAACGCTTCCCATCGGACTAGGCAGTTCGTGACGTAACATCATATAAATTAATTGATCATCAAAATGTCTTTCACTTTTTCATTTTCATACAATTTACATCGTAATTCTTCAAGTACGCTTTACGTTAAAATGCGTAGAAATCATAAGCTAGGGCTTCAATTCTGCCTGCTGGGGTCGCGGGACTGTCTCGCCATATATCCGTGGCTCTGGTACGTAAAGGGCTATTATAATAATAATAATAATAATTTCGTTTATTTACCAACAAAAGTTACAAATAAACTTATAAATACAAATGTTGCAAAAACTATACAATAATTGATATAACCCTGCCTCTTAAACTAGGATAAACACCTGTATTTTAAGAGACAGTGCTCCACCGAGCAGTTCCATATACATAGTTTGACACAAAAATAGGTGGGAGATTACATATATTTACGAAGTATGGGTGAGAAAAAGTACAAGTGTGCATGGGATAAGAAGTGAGTAAGTCGTGTATGTATGAGTGTGTGTGGGTGTGTATGAGAGTGTGTGTGTGAGTATGTGTGTGTGTGTATTTGTATGGTGTGAGTCTTTTGTGAGTATGTGTCTATAGTAGAGAAAATAGGCGTGTTTGTCCTTTGGTTGTGGGTTTATGTTGAGCTATAGGTACTAATATTATTAGGAGACGTATGTGAGTAAAGACTCTGTGTAGGCATAGTCCTTTTGTAATAGCCACTCTGTTACCGTGTTTTTAAGTTTGTGTACGTTTAAGTTTATAATATTAAGTTGCGAATTTATTTTTTGGTATATGTGTGTACTTAGTGTGTAGAATTGATGTGTTGCGAAGGTGGTTTTGTGCTGGGTTCTTGGAAGAAGATTTACTCGCTTATTTGGATTTGGCGGAGGCAAACCGCCATGTATTCTAAGAAGCGATCTGAGCACAAAGAGTTGCCGTACCGTTAGAACATTACAGTCAGAATACAATTCTGTAGTTGGATATCTATAAGGTTTTTTGGTCATGACTTTAAGAATGGCTCTCTGTGCTCTTTCCACTCTCAAAAAACTCGTTTTGGTTGCACCGCCCCACGCAGTTACGCAGTATCCGAGAACTGACTGACACAGAGCATAATAAACCATCCTCAGTGTGTCAAGATTAGCCGAATCTCTTAGGGACTTAAAAATGTGGATAATGCGCAATGTTCTTATGGTAATGGCTTCAATTTGTTTGTCCCATCTTAGGCCGCCATCAATCTGCACTCCAAGGTACCTTGCACTGTCAGCTCTAGTGAGTGCTGGACAGACACAGTGGTCGTTTAAATTGAGGCATGAGTGAGCAATTACAGAGAAAGTATGAGAAGGTGCAGTGTGGCGTCGGATTGCGAAGGGGATGTAAGTTGTTTTGCTAACGTTGAGTGTCAGGAGGTTATAACTAAGCCATTCCATTATTTTGCGCAAAGCATCTTCTGCAGTAGCCTTGACCATGTCCCATGTGGGTCCGTAGACAAGTATCGCTGTATCGTCAGCATACACATATATATTACAGTTGGTAAGGCTCATCATGCACAGGTCGTTGACGTAAATTTGGAAAAGTGTAGGTCCGAGTATGCTTCCCTGGGGGACGCCATAGGTTACCGGTTCCTCGTCACTAAAGTGCTCGTCAATTTTTACCACTTGTGTGCGATTTTTGAGGTAACTTTTGAACATCTCAAGTGAGATTCCACGCACACCGACAAGTTCCAGTTTGTCTATAAGTTTGGGAACAGAAACGGTGTCAAATGCTTTGGCAAGATCAAGCAAGATAACCAGACATTTTGATTTACTATCCAACTTTCTAGCAACCTGCTGCGTGAGGTCCAATACGGCATCTTCTGTCGACACTCCTTGCCGAAATCCGTATTGGTTCTCTGCAATTATTTTATGTTTGTCCAGGAAGCACTTTAGAGATTTGTTTAAGATTTTTTCCAGAATTTTGGATAGAGCTGGCAAAACTGATATTGGCCTGTAATTATTGACACTGTCTCTGTTCCCCCCCTTATGAATAGGGTGTATTATTGCCTTTTTGAGAGCATCCGGAAATACACCTGTTTGGAGGCAACGGTTACAGAGGTACGTTATTAGTGGGACCAGCACATGACGGCTCTTCTTAAGCAGATTAGATGATATTCCGTCGCATCCCACAGCACAATTATCACGCAACTGGAGTATGATAGACTCTACTTCTGCTTCATCAACCTCCAGTATAACCAGAGAGTCCACTGGGGAGATGTTAGAATTTTCATATACTAAAGTGGGAGGACAAAGATTGATGTTGGATGTGGTGGTTGTACATGCCTGTGACTTGATTTTTGCAGCCAAATTTTTGCCTACATTACTAAAAAATATATTCACGTCATTTATCGATGATTTAGGGTTGTCTCGGTCTTTAATCAGCTCTGAGGCACTGACATTTGTCTTATGTGTGTTTGTGATGGTTTTTATTGTTTTCCACATGTTTTTGGGATTATTTTTGGCTTTTTCTAACTCACTTTTTTCATAGGCAACTTTTAATTTTCTGAGCAAGTCATTGCAAAAATTTCTATAACGTTTGTATGTGGTCTTTAGAATTTGATTATTTGGATCCTTTTTTAATTTCATGTGCATTTTGTCCCTATTTCTAATACATTTTAAAAGCCCAGAAGTCATCCATGGTTTTATTTTTCTTTTTCGTCTAGGAATATTTACTACTTTTGTATGTTTTGAGATAACTGATTTAATAATATTAATAAATTGGGTCATACATTCGTTTGCATCTTCAGTTTGGTAAATAGCTGTAAAGTCCGTGTTTTCAAGCTCAAGTATAATGGATTCATAATCAAGACTGGTGGTAGATTGACAGACTTTCGTGGGGGGAACAGTGTTCGCTATAGATAACACGATAGGTTTGTGGTCTGTAATATGCGATTCCAAAACTAGTGTGGTTGCACGTAGGTTTGACTTGAGAAAAAAGTGATCAATGCAGTGCTCCTGTCGGGTATGAAATAGATGTGTTGGCATAAGTCCATAAGAGGCATTTATCATCAGATATTCTAAGCTCCGTTCATTCCTATTACTTGGGCTTATATCGATGTTGAGATCGCCTACGAGAACAACACTAGTACAAGAGGATATTTTTTCATATGTCTTAACTAGGCTTTGCGTGAATTTATCAAAACATTCTTTTGAATTTAGTGATGGAGAGCGATAGACGACTAGGATAGCTAACCTTTTATCAATCTGACAAACAAGACAATTCCCACCCTCAAAAGTCGGCTCCCACACAGAAACCTGCAAACCTCGTTTCGTGTAAATTATTACACCATCATTTTGGTTATTATTTCTAGAGGTCGAATGAGACTCGAATTCGTCCAAAACAGGTAGATTATTGACTTTACTTAGCCAGCATTCTGTCAGAACAACAATATCGAAATTGATATTCGTCATTTTTAACAGTACTTGTAGTTGATTAAAATTTTTATTAATACTTCGTATATTAATATGTAATAAGTTAGTACTGCAATCGGATTTGTTGATGTACTTGAGGCAATCTTCAGGTTCACAGCTATATGAATTACCAAGTTGAATATTATCAAGCTCATTGTTAATTAGATTTATGGAGGCCATTATGAATTAATAAATATAAGGTTGGGTTGTAACATTGATAAATTTATACCGGATCGACCAATTATCGTAAGGAGTAATATAATATAGGATGAGTTTGTTCTGCTGTGGTGTGTGAGAGAGGCGTGAATGTGGTATGTATCAAATCTGATATGTTGTATGAGATAAGCATGTATGTAGTATGTAATAATAATGATGTGTTTTGTGAGAGTAGCATGTGTGTAATCTAGTGTATTATAGTGATGTGTGTTATAGACAAGTTTGTGAGAAAACGTGAAAAACTTAACCGCATGGGCACACCCGAGTAGTAACATTATACAGAGTATTATAATTATAAAATAAGCTATATTATACTTAACATTAATTGCCAGTTTTGTAGATTTCCCGCAGTTGCTTAAAGGTATTTTCGCTTTTGACAACAGTATATTTGTCACCTTCCTTTTTGCGCAGGAGAATTCGGCCATTCGCAATCCAGCAGTATTGGTAGTTTTCCGATCTGGCGAAGTCACGAGCAAGAAAAAGGAGTCTTTTCGCTTTTGAAGTTAAATGGTCTGACACGAACAGGGACAATTCAGGCCCGTCAAGACCAAGGTGCTTGGTGTTAATTTGTTTACCAGGCTGGGAGAAATTATATTGCTTTGCTTCTTTTAGGAACTTCTCTTTGGCAAAGACATTGGTAAATTCAGTGACGACGGCTGACGTTGTCGCATCTGCCTTTGATGGCAATCTGTATATGTCCTTAATTTCCTGAGTAGAGCAATCACTCCTAACATTTTTCATCAGGCTGGTTACCATGTTAAGCAGGTCTTCCTTTTTCTCCTTTTTCTTCTTCGGTACGCCTCTTATTTCAATACAGGTCTTTCTAATGGTTCTTTCCATCCCTTCACTTTTTTCTTCCAACTCCTCAATTTTTGAGCGTAAGTTAGTTCTGTCACGGTCTAGGATATCGATCTTTTTATCTAAGTCCTTTATTTGTGCTGACAGTTCTTCTAAAGATTTTTCAATTTCATCGTTTGATGATTTCAATCCGGTCTTTATTTCGGCCAACCCCTTTTCAAGAGTTCCCAATTTCGAAAGACCCTTATCGAGTTTGTCCAGTTTTTCATCTTGCTGTTTCATCCAGTTTGCGAGCATATCCTGGATCTCATCCTTAAACATATCAAGTGCATTGTAATCGTCTTCATCTAGACGAATACGTTTGGAATTTACTCTCTTTGTGACATTGGTCACAGGTGTCGCTGAACTGCTAATAACAGATCTATTTATGTTAGAATCTGAAGCAGACAGTCCTTGCGGTGGAGTACGACTTGGATTCATAATTATTGAGATGTTTTAAGACTCACTGTTATTTACTCAATACGTTAATTGCGCGATCTATTGAGGTGATGCCGCCGGCGCGAAGCGATAGTAGCGGTCGCAGTTGTTCGTTGTTGTATTCTTCGTAGAGTGCTGTCAGTGACGTCACTCGTGTAGCTCCGCGCTTACGCAGGCGTCGTCGTCGCACAGCGGTTGATACCGAGCGCGGGGAGACAGAGATGACAATTATGGGTATGACGATTGCACTCCTCGCACAGACACTCTGCGTAGCGCCACATATATAACGCGGGCCGCCTTTCACTTTTTTTTGCACGGACGCACGGGTTGCAAGTTACGATTATATTGGTATGATTATAAGATACAGTTTACGATAACTTGGGACTAGCTATTCGAAATTATTTGGTTAAAAAAATGATTAAAATTGGTAACACGTCTGCTCAGGGCGACTGCTCGGACGAAGGGGTATTAAAAATATTAAAGGGTCACCGTGGATTTTATCCAGTAAAAGTCTGACAGTCCCTCCCGGACTACCCTGGGTGGGAGAACTCATTTAATGATGTTACCACGATAAAAAAGGGCTTAAATCTGTGTAGACGCTGTTTAAGAAGTCTGCCTAATTTTACACTCTCTCACTACAATATTGTATGACTACAGTTTGCATCTTGTTAACCCGTGTTCTATTATAAAATTCTGTTTGTATAATTAACAAAAAATCCTTTTTTATAATTCAAGAATCAAGTAACATAATACGTGCAGTAAATTTACTGTGGGGCCAAGCACCTTGTGGCACTCCACAAAAATCGTTAGAGAACATGATTATTTTGATCTGTTTTAAATTCTTAGAAGAAGTTGCTGCGGAAATCTTAGAATCGGGAGTTATGAAATTAGAAATACACAAGAAAAGTGGCTCTTTGAGTAATTTTGTCTATGTGGGCAGAATTTAAAAAAATACCTACTACTCCATATTTGTGTCTATTTCGTTTCGGTTTTGGTCATCTACGCACCCCTCAATGAAATGAAAGTAAACATAACATTGTAGTGGACATAAACTACTACAAAAAGGACAGCAGCGCCATCTATGCGAAGACCGAGAAACTAAGAAAGTCTACATCGCGCAATCAAAGTTATCCTCGGCATTAGAACACATAAGATATTCCGACAATTAATGTCGGGTATAACAGATGTTATGTCACAGATGGAATCTTAACACAGTAAGCATAGTAAATTAAAGTAAGTAAGAATACCAAGAGGAGGTCGCAGTTTAAAAATATTGATCGCTTCCTCGAGCGGCATTTAGTAGCAACTAATGGTTCATTTACTTACTAAGAAGGTACTGTGAACCAGGAACTCGAAAAAATGAAAATATTAAGGAATATTAGACAGAAATACCTCGTGAAAAATGTTTTAAGCCAAACAGTGGACACAGATGTGCAATTCCTTTGAATTTATTGCAATATTTTACGTTCTGTCCTAAATATCGTATCAAATATAACGTTCTAACACCTAATGGTTCCATCTCCAATTTCACATTAATGATTGCGACATTAGTATTTATTATTTCGTTCATCTGCCGCGTTTATACTGAATCACTTTACAATAAACTGATCAGAAATCGTAATTTAAAGGTTTTCATCGCTTATTATGACATGGTATACTATAGTTTAGGGTTCGCTATTAACTTCTTGATAGGGATCAGTCGCACCAAAGAAGCTGTAAAGTTTGTCCTGATCTTTTGAAAAGTACACAGGTTTCTCAACAACGAATCTAGTAGTAAAAACTTCATTATTTGGACTTGGATCATCGTATTTGTGACGTGACGCGTTTTTATATCTTTATTCAGTTGTATTTGCATACTTATTGATTTACCTTATAGTTCTATTTATAATATTCTGTATGCCATTCAAATAACACAGTTATTAGAAAATAAAGTTAATCTTTGGAGTGTTGACGTTATGAATTTTCAAGAAATGGAAAATACACTCCTGCCACAGAGTGTGCCAAGCCTACGTTGATATATTAGACTGTTATAAAATTCATAAAATTTGCTATCAGCACTTAGTGAGTATTTTCTATTCATCATCATCATCATCAGCCTATAACCGTTCACAGTGGTAATCACATCTAGCCATACATACTCGTACCTATGTTTGACTAGATTAGATTACTTGTGTCGTGCCTTCTAGACTAACTAGTTAAATACTTTTTGAAGGCACGTGTTATCAATTTGATCTATAAAAAATAGAACAATAACACCACAATTATTCATTTTCCTTAGCATTGATAACATCAGAACATGAACCAAATAATTTATTACATTTCGTTAAATAGTCTCACTAAGACATTATGTTACAAAGCAACCTAAAACTTAGTCATTAAAACACAGAAAAAAATATGAAAATTATAACTACGATACGAAAACGAGAAATTTTACAAAAGCAATCATGTAAAGTGCTACCGAACAATCGAATCGAAAATGAAGTGAAGGAAATAGTTAGGTCTTTTAACTTTCCCCTAAGCATTTTACTTAGCCCAAAATACGAAATCCATAACAATCATATTTATCCCAACGAAAACAAATGCCTATTTCTGTTTTCGATTTGCCGTATGCTCTTTTTTAATATAATGAGTATCTATCGAATGTACTCAACATTATCCAGGAGTGTATTTGCAAGAGGTTCCGACGTTTCTGATGACGTCGCATTTGTCTTTGTCCTGACATTATTTACTGTAATCCATGCTTTCTCTTTTACAATGTTATTTATTCTGGATATCGTCCACAAGCAGAATAATGTTAGTCTTATTCTGAAGATTCAAACTATCCATAGCAGTGTTAAGTTTAGCAAACATTTTCTGTCTTACATTATATGGAACTGGATTTCAATAGTCATAACTATCTTTTCTGATATTTTTGTTACCGTAGGTTTTTACTCTTCACTTCACAGCTTGAACACTGTAACATATTTACTTAATATGTGTAATGATATATCATTTTTCACACTTGATATTAATTTAATGATTGCCGGTCGAGTCTTAGTATTGCTGAGGAAATATCTTGAAAAGTGGATTGATGATGTTCTTAGGATGAACGATGAGGATGACAATGATGAACAATGTCATAAACTGCTTGAAACATATCAAAATATTTTAGATGCTTACAATCTGTACAAGACAGTTTTTGAAGTATTGGTAAGTTGAGGGATAGTAGTAATCCATTCCATGTTTTTAAGCTATTGCATAGCTTTTATTGCGGGTTTGAGCGCGGCGCGGCTTGGCTACCGAATCAAGAAATTCTCAAAACAAACAAACAAACATCTATCTATATAAATAAAAATGAATTGTTGTTCGTTAGTCTGATTAAAACTCGAGAACGGCTGGGCCGATTTGGCTCATTTTAGTTTTGAACGATTTCTGGAAGTCCAGGGAAGGATTAAAAGGTGAGAAAAAGAGGCGGTACGAAGTTTGCCGGGGCAGCTAGTTTTAAATAAATAATATTCTCGCCAAATATAACGCGGTACTCGATTTTTTTCTTTTGAATGAAACAAAAACTGTTATGCAATAGGCACTCCCGAAACTGCCTTCACCGCGGCAGTTTCGTTTCACATGATTTTTTTTGTCTATATTTTTCAACACTCACGCTATACTTCGTCTGACTTTGTACGGATATGATTGCAATGAGAAGCGAAAATCATTTATCTAATTCTGGTTGTAAATGTTGATGAATTAATTTTTATTACGAGTGAAATAATTAAAGATGTAGGAGTAAATTATAGTGTCCTTAAGCGTGTGTTGTAGACAGTAGGTTGAAATAAAAATGTATTACGCTGGCTTTTTTTTTTTTAGCGTGGTAAAATCATCAAATGAGACTGTCAGACTTGTACTGACTAAAATCCACGGTGTCCTTCAATAGCCCTTTATGTTCCGGGGTCACGGTGATAGAAATAAGTCCCGCGACCCCGACAGGCTGTGGCGCTCTGAGAGGGGGCCCCTTCATTTTGCTGACAGCTCTTTGAGGCGCGCGTGGAACACGACACGCCGTCGACCCGGGCATGGTCCATGGTCGGACAGCGAGTTGCCCTTTACTCGCTGCCCGCGCCTACGGTGGCCGGAGATCGTCTCGATCTTGCGACGTCCGACGCCGTGGGCGTACACCACTGCGGTTGGGGCGGAGGGAGGACGCTGTCCTCTCTCGCTCGCGGCCCGCCACCTCCTATTACGCTGGCTTAATGTCCACGGTAAGAAAGATGACGGTGATAGTAATCTTAGTTTAGGACTACAATTCACCACCCGTAATCTAATCTAAAATATAAAAATCTAAAATAGACTCTACTGCTAGGACAAATACAGTTCCAATTAGCCTACCTTAAACTAATGTAAAGTCTATTTTCACAGGCTTTATGTCACGTGATGGACGCATTTTCCCGAAGTCTATACTTTATGGATACAACGTTTAAAGTCCTCAAGGAATATGGTCGGTTAGGAAACTCTGTAAGTTGCCAAACATTTAAGATTGCTAAGCTTAATTGAAAGATAATAGTTGGCGTGTCATTCTTTTGGGGTTTTTGTGTTTATGCTAATATTTTTTCTTGTTACGAGCATTCGCTTTCAGGTCCAAGATTCACCAACATTCACCATGTTTATTATACAACGTGTAACGTTAAAAGCGCAAAACCTCTCGTGAGGTAACCAGCCAATGCTACTGAACAATGTAAAAATATAAAACTTTAGGAAATTCGCGAAAAAAAAATAGTTTTTCATACTGATGGGCTCGATCAATTTCTTATTTTGTTTGAAAAATCATTTTTTTTTTTTGCGAATTTCCAAAATGTTTATAACAAACATTGTTCGGTAACATATGCTGAGTTACCCCACGAGAGGTTTTGCGCTTTTAACGTTACACGTTGTATTTAATTACGTATTTAGTAAAATGTAATGCAACGCACTACGCTGTATTTCTTTGTGATTCTTTATGGTTAAAATTTGTAATGCTAAAATTATTATTATGGGCCTATGTTGTCTCACTATTGAAAACTCGTGATTGTGGAATATGTGCCTAAATAATAACAGCCGCACGGGCCGATCTTTCGGGTTAAACCGCGCTTGCCGAGGTTGGTCTGTTGATGGGTGACCTTGTGTCATAACGAGTTTCCTCTGTGCTTCGGAAAACACGCTAAGCCATTAGTCCCGGCTCTCATTTGTAGATCTTTGATAGTCATTAGATCTTTGTTAGTCAGAAGCACTAAAGTCTGACAACCACTCTTACCATGGGGTATCGTAATACCGAGTTACTGGGTTGTGGAGGTCTGATAGTCAGTAGCTCCATGTAAAATACTGATATTCTGCTACATCTGGTTTGACTGACAGCTGACCCCAATATTATATGTAGTTGGGAAAAGGCTAGGCAGATGTCATCATGTTGTCTCACTATTGGACAGGTCTCCTTCCATCCCTCGCTATCTGACCTGATCTTAATCATCCAGTTCCTCCCTCAATCTCCTTCAGGGTCTGCCGCATTGTGATATCCTTCCAGCTGGGTCCCATTGAGTAGTTCAACAAGTTCAAATAAACAAGTTCAAATAAATGGTGTAAATTCACAGGGTTTACCAGTTAAAATGGGAGTTCCACAAGGATCAATATTAGGTCCTTTCCTCTTTCTTGTATATATAAATGATCTACCATATCTACTTAAGAATCAACTACACAATATGGTGTTATTTGCTGATGACACTTCCCTAATTTTTAAAATAAATAGGCGAGCCCAAAATCTAGATGACGTCAATATTGCCCTGCGTCAGATCCATAGTTGGTTCACAGCAAACAATTTAGTATTAAATGGAGACAAGACTAAATGCATTAGATTTGCGTTACCAAATGTTAAAAATAGTAATTATGACATAGTGTTGGATGAAGAGATACTAGAAGTCGTCGATAAAACAGTTTTCCTGGGGATAACACTCGATTCAAGGCTACAATGGGGCCCTCATATAACAACTCTTGCGGGGCGATTAAGTTCAGCAGCATATGCTGTTTGGAAGATTCGTCAATTCACCGACGTCGATACCGCGAGAATTGTCTATTTTAGCTACTTCCACAGTATTATGTCATATGGCATTTTGTTGTGGGGACGGGCGGCTGACATCGAGTCCATCTTTATTCTCCAAAAGAGAGCGATTCGAGCCATATATAATCTCCGTAGGCGCGATTCTCTAAGAGAACTGTTTAAAGAAATTAACATCTTGACGGTACCTTGTCAATATATCTATGAAAATATAATGTACGTTAGGAAAAATCTGCATCTTTTCTCTAAAAGAGGTGACAGACACAATTATCATACTAGAAATAGGGACCAATTAGTTCAGCCGGGGTTCAGACTCGCCAAAGTAGACTCTTCTTTCATGGGGTATTGTTTAAAATGCTATAATAAGCTACCACAAAACGTTCTTGAACTGAATGAAACGAAATTTAAAACATGCATTAAACGCACACTGTGTAAGCAGGCATATTACAAACTGAGCGACTATATCGCCGATAATAATGCTTGGCTCCATGCTGGTCCTGCTCCATGAGACAGTTAGTGTATAAATAAATTGATAGTAAAATTATATTTACTGTCATTGTCGGAGCTGCTGAAGATTGTACAACTGTTTTTGCATTGTATAAATTCAACCTTCCTTGTATTATATAGCTTCATACCCGGCATTGTGTGAGTACTATGAACTTCAGAGCTGTGATTCACTGGGCACCTACGTCTCTTGGTGACTTGAATGACCCTGGCGGTTGAGAGTGTGTCATGCTCACTCAAATGTCTCGCTGATGGTGGCGCGTGTGTCGGATCATTTAGTTCCCTTCAAAATGGTTGAGCTGAATGGTGCTGATAGCATGCGTCATGTTCGTGAACGGGCGCTGTCAGTTGGGACTGGTCATCTCTTAGCTGCCTCGGTTTATTTTAAGCAATAATTTTATTTCTGATTTCTTTTGGACACCTTTTAACTTGCTACATCGTTCTCACATAATGTACCATCTTAAAGGAATGATGTAACAAAGGTCTTGTAATAATTTTGGCGATCTAAAAAGAGTGTCCATGGAGTTTCTTGCCCGTTCTTCTCCATAGAGATCTACTTCTTGGAACGGGCATCTACGGTACTTTCACAGTTTTTATGTCGTGTGACTGGGACTGTAGCAACATAACTATTTTTGAACTATTTTTGTCTTTTGACATTTCAAAAGTGCTATAACTGGCCTACTTGAAATAAATGCTTTGATTTGATTTGATTTGATTAGTTATTTTAGCCCACTGCTCCTTAGATAATGAAATGTTCATCATCAGCCTATAATATTACCACTGCTGGGACACAGGCCTCTTCTCTGTGAGAGGGAGTGGGCCATAATCCACCACGTGGGCCCAGTACGGGTTGGTAGATGTCGCATGTCTTCGATTTTTTGGTTCTAAGACATGCCGGTTTCCTCGCGATGTTTTCCTTCAGCGTTTTGAGAGCAGAATAATGCGCCTGGCTGGTTTCAAACCCACGACCTACAACTCGTAAGTCGGGCAATACGATACCACTGGGCCACCACTGCTCCGTGATGAAATGTTACGGTGTATGATATTTAATTATATTTTCAGACAGTTGGGGTCACTACCATTGTCTGGCTGGTTAAGTCTGTTGTATTGGATTTTATACAAAGTGTAAACTGCGAGAGGTTCTATAAAACTGTTGATGAAGCACAGTCGGCGTGTATACAGCTTCTGAAGAACAGGAACTGCTCCAGTAAGAAGATTTTGTCAGTGATCCAAACTAAATAAATGCGTTTTTGTATGTTACGATCAAACCACAGAACTCATCATATATACTATCAGCCTATTGCCGTCCACTGCTGAACGTAAACCTTCCCCAAAGATCCCCAACCATCCCGGTCCTGGGCAGCCCGCATCCATCCACTGCCAGCCACCTTCCTTAAATCATCGACCCATCTTGCAGCAGGGCGTCCTACACTACGTTTGCCCATTCGCGGTCTCCACTCTAGCACTTGTTTGCTCCATCTGCCGTCTGTCCATCTACAGACGTGACTGGTCCACTTCCACTTCAGCATGCTGATTCTAAGCGGTTATACTTTGGTTCTCTGGCGAATGACTTTATTACGATTACCAATCATATAGCATAAACCTAAGTATACAGAGACGGGCAAAGCAACATTTGTCCGTCTGACTTTCATCCCAAAAATAAATACTGTTCCCAAGAAAAACCAAAATGACGTTAATATTATGATTAGACGGTACACAAACACACAGGCAAAAGTCAGCAGGCGTGCCATAGCCTACCTTTATGATGCTTTTTTTATCGTGGTAAAGTCATCGAATGAGTCCTCTCATCCAGGGCAGAGCGGGAAAGACTGTCAGATTCTTATTGACTAAAATCCACAGTGTCCTTCAAAAGCCCTTTACGTTCCAGGATACACGGTAAATCGGTAAGTCCACATGCTAACTTCTTCTAAGCATAATAAGGTTTGGTCGCGCCAAACCTTATTATGCTTAGAAGAAGTTTGCATGTAGCAATACCAATACACCTTTTCCCCGCTGTTTAACCATCAAGCCTTTGTCAAACAGACAAGCAAGGCGTATGCGATCCGAAACGTTTTTATTTGCAATGTATGGATTTGTTTGAATCCAGTCACATCGAAAAACAAAAGCGGTCCGATAGTCTATGAGGCTGGCTTCAAACAATTCCATACATTAAATAAAAACATCTCGGATCTCATTCGCATGTCTGTTTGACAGAGACTTAAGTGTTCAATTGCGAATAGTTGAGCAGTGGGGCATCCTCAAGAGATTTTTTTTTTTCTTTACAGTTAGTCAAATACGTCTCTGCAAGAGTGTGATACTAGAAAATCGTGGTTTTAGTAAGATGAGCTCGTGTGGCCTGTTCGATGTAGACGCTACTCTACCAATAAGTTTGTTGGCTCGTCTCACTCACTACATTCTTGTACTGTTGCAATTTGTCTATTTGTAAAATTAGTTCATATTTATGTGGAAATAAACACTGTTTTCACTGGCGTAAAGATGGTTGTCGTTTTTATTATGTCTTCATTCTCAAACTTTGTTCTTAATGCTTCTGATACCATGACTTCAGCCTGGAATTGTCTTTAATTTTTAAAAGTATTTTAATTCTAGTTTCAAAAACATTCACTTTATTAACTTTTGTTACGAAAACCACTTTCAGTGTGCTTTTTTATTGTTGGGTCAAATTAACATTATAATTATAATTTAGGTTGAATTATGCATTTAATATTAATAAATGGGTAATAATATTATCAACAGTTTGTTTTCTTCACAATGATTAATAGAAATGAAAATTAAAATGAAAAATTAAATGACTATCTCGAATGAGTTACTATCAGTTTATTTCAAGGTTATTTAAAAAAGAATAAAATGATGAAAGCGCATCACCCGCGGCTAAGATACTAAAATATTTTATCTTACGATATATTTTATATCTTAAGATGTCATCTTGCGACATGTTTTATATCTTAACATACGAAAATATGAAACATAATATAATTATTAACTTCGTCGTGTGTGATGGTCCATTGAATAGTATGGCGATCGATATGATATATCTTAAGATACTATATTATAAAATAAATAAATAAAATTTTGCATTGTCTCAATAACACAAAGCAAGTTGAAACTTTAAACTTTATTTCTCAAATACAACTGGTTTTAAGAAATCAAGAAAAGTCGAACTGTAACAAAGCAAGGGTATATGAAGTGACGACACTAAATATTTGGAATGGCAACGTGGCGTCAATCACAAACAAGCAAAAGACTGTCAACTTCTCGAACGATGTTACTTGCTGGCGCTGCATGTTCTTACATATTCTTCTTTGTGATTCTGTTATTATAAAATATTATATCATCCATATGGCTGATCATAGGAAACGGCCGCAATTCACGATTTCTGGGACATTTTTTTTTTAAGTGTTAAAATCGTCAGATGAGTCCTCCCACCCCCTGCTGTCAGACTTATACTGACTAAAATCCACGGTGTCCTTAAATAGCCCTTTATGTTCCGGGGTAACGGTGATGGTATAAGTCTCGTGACCCCGGCAGGCTTTAGCCCTCTGAGAGGGGGCCTCGTCACGATTTCTGGGACATAAGTGCGAAACAAAGGGTTGTTGTAAGTTCGCCACAAAAATTATTACCCACGAAGAAATGTTTTGATCCTGTTCTCCTAGTACTTTCTGTTCAGATTCCACATTGTGTCCTCGTTTTCGGTAGTTTTGTGTTGGATTTTATTATTTAATTGTTCTGTTATTGTCTTATTGAAAAAAGAAATTACATTAATCAAAAATAAAAAAAAAACAAACCCTTTGGCTAATTTATAGGTACATACTTTTTTCGTGGGAAATTATTTTTGTGGCGAACTTACAACAACCCGAATCAAATAATTATATACAGAGTGTTTCTTTTAAATGGGCCAAAAGGGGGAAATCCTTATCCATAAGAGATACGGGAAAACTTTCCCGGAAAGAAAGAAAGTTTTCCCGTATCTCTTATGGATCAGGATTTCTCCCTTTTGGCCAATTTAAAAGAAACACCCTGTATAGTTGAAAAGTTTAACAACCAGTCTTACCAAGGGGTATCATAATTATTACACAGTCACTAGTTTGTGGAGGTAAGGTAGACAGTGTTGTTGCATTTAAAATACTAATATGCAGCTGCATCCTGTCATCTACAATACGTTTGGCGCAGTGGCTGAGCAATTGGACTGCTGCGCTGTGTGTCGCGGGTTCGATTCCCGCACGGAACAAATATTTGTATGATCTGCAAGTAGTTGTTCCGGGTCTGGGTGTTTGTGAATGTGAGTTTATATGTTTGTAAACGCGCCCACGATATAGGAGAAATTCCTAGTGTGGGGCAACGTTTTTTTTTAAAAAAAAATACTTCTGAAAAGTTCTTCTGTAACGTGAGGTGCAAACCTGGTTTGAACTCAGAACAAGCACTTGTAGTTTTGAACGTAACAACACACGGTGCAACAGTCATTACTCAGCCACTACGCCAATACTGCCGTCTTACCAGACCAGTCTCTTGATTTCCTAAGCAGAGTACACACACTCTGAACTTCTGCCATGGTAGCGTAGAATTTCTCACATTCTATGCTCAGCATGATTTGTAAAGCTGTGCTCTTGACCAACCAAGATTGTGACGTCACTGCAAATATTACGAACTGAAAAAAAGGGGTGAGTAACATTATAATGGTGAGCCCCACAATTGAGGTTTCGGAGTCCGTAGCAATGCGCCGTAGCGGTGCTACGAGAAATGTAGCCGCGTAGCAGGCGTAGTCAGCCGAACAAGTAGACGTATCACATCTGTTATCCCCAGAGAGTTACGCAGAGGTACTTTATAGCACACCCACCATTTGCCAGTAAAGTTTAAGAGCACGTATTCTGAAAGGTGGCAACGTCGGAAATGGCTGTCAAATATTTACAAGTTTTAATTATATTACAAATTTAGTGTATGAAATAAGAAATATGGCTCTGTAGTGCACTTCGTTCCGGTACCCTTTTCGGTACCCGTTCCGGAAAAAAACTAACATGCTATGTTTAAAAAAAAGCGGACAAAATCTTATAAAATGTTAAACAAGAACTCACGTCTTTTTCTTTATTTGCCAATATTTGTCTCATTTGTATTAATATCGCTGCTGTCATTAGTCCGTGGCAAACTGTGTGCATTATATAGAATACTATCTAAAAGTAAAGACTTTGTTATATGCAGGCAAGTAATGAATTGCAAAAGTATACGCAAGTACTTGTAAGTACTAATGGTCCATTAGGTGCGTCCACACATTTGCGCTCTTTCCTCGGCCGAGACACGTCCACACTTAGGTACGATTCAGACCAACCGGCCGTCAGACCGGCATTTTACAATGCGATAAAGAACATTGAAATGTATCGACAGTAATTACAGTTCATATTTGCATGCAACTTACGGGACACGTCGCTACGTGTCGCAGGATGCCGACGGAGATAACTTGATTAACCGAGCGCCGAGCCGAGCTACGCGCGGCAAGGGAGCTCGCTCTGTATGGACACACCTATTGCCGCGTGATTGTGTACGAACAAAACTTACCAATAGACGAAATGTTTCCTCAAAAATCTTAAAAAATTCCAGTATATTAAGGTACAAATCGTACATTACTTCCAAATGAGACTTCTCACTCAGATTGTCAACGTGTCTTGAAACTTGCATCTCCTTAATCCATACATTAAGCGTTCTCCTCAGCAAATTAACAAAACAGATAGCGTAAACAATGTTAATATCAAAAGAAATAGTGGAATAGCCGAAAATAATGTCGAGAATATTACCAAAAGAGAAAATCAAGCCAAAATAGACCGTGCCTCCCAAATAAAGGACATTTAATGCAATAACGTAGGCCCAATTCCAAATAATCAAGCTTTTGTAAACTTTTCTATCAACTTTGAGAATTCTATGCACATGTTGGATTTTCAAGACTAAAAAGGCATTTTTATTACAATTTATGATATTCGAGATGTAGTTGATAATGAAACCAAAAGAGAAGAAGAAAAAATCGTGGACATTGCACCAACCAAGAGTAGAAGATGGAACTTTAAAATTCATAATGGAAATGATAAGTCGGACAAAGATTATAATGCAGAATGTAACAGCAATGGTGAGACCAGTTAAGTTGTATCTTCTACTATTTGACGTGATGAAATTATCCTGGATATAATACTTTGCGCAGATGAAAAGATTTTGCATAATTTCCAACGGTTTAAGCAATGATTGTAAATCTTCGTCTATCAAGTTGTTTAATAACACTTCCTTGTATGGCACTGTTTGTTTAGTTTTGATTAAAACGTTATTGATTTTCGATTTTTTATTGTTTTTCGAAAATAAAAACATGTTTGGTGCACTCGACGGTTTTGCATTAGATGAAATGCTCGAAGATAGTGGAATAGTAATTAATTAATTTGGCCAGAACTCATTGACTAATTGAAAGACAAACTCATGCATTCCAATAGTAATTAAAAAGTAGTAAATAATAATTATGTTAGTAAAAGCAAGATGTATGTTGGAAAGAAAAATAGAAAAGTTTTTAGTTGAACACGCTAATCTCAGAAACTAATGGTTCGAATTGAAAAAAATTGCTTTGTGTTGTAAAGTTTATTTATCAAAGTAGGCTATGAGCTATGTAACATCAAACTTTGACCAAATTGAAACCGAGAACGGGGGTGAAATCACAGGGCACAACTAGTTTACAATAAGGTTATCACTTTCTATAAACGCGCCGTCGCGAATTTGTTTTACGGCGAGCTTTTATCAAACAGAGCAGTTTGTTGTCGTTTGTATCATACAGATACAGATACAGATGCGCTGGCGCCGGACGCGACCATACTCATAAGACATAGGCCCATTGCCAGTAAAACAAAAACGAATCTCTGTCTAATTTTAATGGAACCAAAGTGACAATAATTTACAAAAATTCGAACTGTAACAGAACTATGGTGTAGGTGGTAATGAGGTCTACCACTTGCACCATCATATCTGCGTCCACTGGGAACAGATCACACACGCCCATCTTCCTAAAGTTAGCATTTTTCTCTCGCTGGATGTTCTTGCAGAACCGTTTTTTAGTTTCTGGGAAACATAAGAATAAGAATTATCAGGTTATCGTGTTCCCACTACTGGGGCACAGACCTCTCTAGGAGATGTAGTGGTCTGTAATACACCACGGTCCAGTGCGGGTTGGTAGATGAATAATTGTTTTGGTTCTATCAACGACGATATATTACTAGACTCCTAATAACAGGCGACCGATGTCTGCCAACACATTAGGCAAAAAAGTCTTATATCCGTCTTATTTCGACCACTCCTGTGAGCCGTACACATACCTTGAGACAGAACAGACCTTGAGTTAGCCAATCACAACGGAGTACCCCGTCCCCCTCGCTTACGTAGTACCTCAGCGAGTTGACAGAATATTTTTGTTCCTTAAATCGTGCATGCGGAGTCTAGTAATATATCGTCGTTGGGTTCTATCCAGATCCATATGTGCAAGTTTCTTCTCGATTTTTACTTCACTTACTTCCTTACTTTGTGTTACTTATTTCATCACCACTGCTGTGAAGAAAATAAATTACACAAAGTAGCCTAGGTTTAACTTAAACCACGAACTACAATTCGTAAGCTGAGGCAATATTCTGTCAAGAATGAGTGAAAAACTTTCTTTTTCATGTATGCTTCTTACGTATTGCCGATGATTCTCATAGGCTGTGCCTATTAAGAGTTGCCTTGAGACACACTATCTTCTTTTTAATTTCATATATTTGTACGTGTACTTGTAAAGTGATCCAAATACGATGTTCATTCCATTGTTAGAATTACAATCAAGTATATTTGAGCAGTGGTGGCCTAGTGGTATCGGCCCCGACTTACGAGTTGTAGGTCGTGGGTTCGAATCCAGTCAGGCGCATTACTTTGTGTAACTTATTTCGTCACCACTGCTCTCAAAACGGTGAAGGAAAACATCGTAAGGAAACCGGCATGTCCTAGAACCAACCATACGAAGATATGTGACATCCACCAACCCGCGCTGGGCCCGCGTGGTGGATTATGGCCCACTCCCTCTCTCAGAGAAGAGGCCTGTGTCCCAGCAGTGGGAACATTTATAGGCTGATGATGATGATGATGATATTTTTACCTGAGCATCTTCTCGAAGTTAAAATTTGTATGCAGATACATTGTACTTCCGTCACAGCCGAGTAGAACCTCTCACACTCCATGCTCAAAGATGCAAGAATGCTCAAGTTTTTGAAAACCCATGTCAAACCCATTAATGCAAGACCAGCGTACTAAAATAAAAACAAATATGCCATTAAAAACTCATCCTCAACCCTGTAAACCATAACGGGCCCCCTTAGACGGCCAGAGCCAGCCGGGATCGTGGGACTTACGAGCTACCCTGACCTTGGAACCTAAAGGGCCATTGAAAGACAGCGTGGATTTTAGTCAGTACAAGTCTGATAGCTACCCTACCCTGGGGTGGGAGGACTCATTTGATAAAAAAACCCTGTTAACTGATGATGTACGGAAGAGACTGTATGTAACGAGCCAGCTGTCTTTTGGGTTCATTATCAGTTAATCTCTGGCCAAGGTGAAGATTAGCCTGTGGGACATGGGAAACATGTCTTTTTAATTTTATAAAATGTTGGCATTACAATATTGCTATCGTAATCGTCCAATATAACTAATAAAAGCGCTGAATGTTTGGAATCACGGATATTCATCCATGAATCCAAATATCCAAACTATTGCATTTACCACGTGACACATGGCTTAATGGTAGAACGAATCTTAATGTAATTTGAATAACAGAAGATATCGTTTAGCCCTTTCGTACTCAAGGCGACGCGAGTCTCCAATACCTTACGACTTTGGTATCCATTGACGCGTGCCCGTGTATGAACCCCTATGGATTTGTATTGCGATAGTAGCCTGAATACCAAAGTCGTAAGGTATCGCATACTTGCGTCGCCTTGTGTACGAAGGGCTAATTCTTTTATCACGTTCCCTTGCAATAATTTTAGAGTTATACGCACATGACGTCACTGCTAGTATAAAATAAAAATAATATCAAGTTACCTGAATATCGCTATAATCTGGTGACTTCATTTTTATACGTATCCAGATATCCAACAAAGCATTAGTGGAAGTGTGCACAAGATAAAATAAAATCTGTAACAATCGTAATTAATACATCAATGTAAGCACTGTGGATGACAGGCCTATAATATTGTTATACAGTATGCATATAGAGAGAGGAAGAGATATACATACAATTAACAAAATATACGTATAAGAGGAGAGGTATTCCACGAAGGGCACCTGCGAGAAATTTTGACGGCCCATAGGTTGAATAGATAAGGTATGTAGCTCAGGTAACTTGGTTCACGCAACGCTGAATTATCTTGTACTTAATGAAAAAAAACAAAATGTATGAGATTCACTTTACCAAATGTTAGAAGTAGCGAATGTGACATTAAACTGAACGGAGAAAAACTGGAATTTGTTAATCAGACTGTTTTCCTGGGAATCACGCTAGACGATAAATTGCAATGGGGCCCCCATATACCATCTCTTGCGGGGCGATTAAGCTCAGCCGCTTACGCTGTTAGAAAGATAAGACAGTTAACAAACGTTGAAACTGCGCGTATGGTATACTTTAGCTACTTTCACAGCATAATGTCTTATGGCATTCTACTGTGGGGCCGGGCAGCTGACATTGAATCCATTTTCATTCTGCAAAAAAGAGCTGTCAGAGCAATTTACAATCTACGTCGTCGCGAATCTCTTAGTTCCCTAAGAGATTCGCGACGACGTAGATTTAAAAAGATTAACATAATGACAGTGCCTTGTCAATTTATTTATGAAAATATAATGCATGTTAGGAAAAATCTTCATCTTTTTAAAAAAATAAGCGACAGACATAATTTTAATACTAGAAATAAAGACAAAATTGATCAACCTTGTTTTAGATTGTCTAAAGTCCAAAAATCTTTTATGGGGTACTGTGTTAAATGTTATAATAAAATACCTAGCGAAATTTTAACTCTAAATGAAAGGAAATTTAAAAGTTATGTAAAAAATACACTCAGTAAACAAGCATATTATAAATTAGAAGACTATATCCACGATAAAAATGTTTGGAAACATGCTGGTCTTGCTCCATAGTACAATGTAGGGCTTAAACAGAATCAAGCTGGTTGAAATTTTAATGCTCACACACACCTTTATTGTATTTGTAAAATAGCTTTAATTGCAATGTTTTGTTAAAATGTGAACTCCATGTACCTTTTTGCATTTTTTTTTATTTCTTATTATTTTATTTTTTAATCATATTTAGTCTAGTTTTTCAAGGTACATTGCTTTTACATTATTATTTCAAAGGATGTAAAAAAATATTGTAAAACATTTTTAAAAAGAGTAAGTATGGAGTTTCTTGCCCATTCTTCTTCATACAACCTACCTTTGCGAATGGGTGTAGAATCATTCCCATCCCATCCCATTTCCTTAATTTTAATTTATGCGACGTTTAAAAGTGCCTCTTTGATGGCCTAATTGAATAAATGATTTTACTTTGACTTTGACTTTGCAAAATATGCGCATCTGTCGTGGAGTTGCGGATACCAGCCCGTTTTATAATACAAAACAATACAAGTAGCTCAGGTGCCATTGTCAGCGGATGCCCCTCTTGGAATACCTTAACAGCAAAAAACAGTTTTCCGAACCACATTTTTGGGCGTATTTAATAACATCGAAGAGTGAATTATGTAAACGGAAATGTATGTAAAGTCATTGTATGTAATTTCCTAAAATCGTCCGGAAATGTGCTAAACCTTACCGAACCGAACCTCGTCATCTTCTTTCAAAGGTACCATACTCTTTGGCACCCCGAGGTTCGGCTTGGACACTTCTTTAAAAAGCTAAGAAAAGTAAAATCCAAAAACAAAATGAAAAGTTTTTGATGAAGAAAATACAATACCTCACCTGTTGATGGAAGGACTTTTCAAATATTTTGAAAGTTTGTAAGATGTCTACATAACCTGCAAACATACTTTCCCAATACCGGTCATCTGGCACACCGTTGATAAATCCTGAAAGTCGCAGTTCTGTCATCCAAGACTCGAGAGTTTTGTTGAGAAGCTTCAAAGTCCTTGTTGCGCATATAATTTGCATGTCAAAGCGAATGCAAGTATAACTAGATATAATGTTAGCAAGACCAATCTCATAGAAAACATAAAAGTACATGCACGTCCACATGAAATGAAAGCAGTTGATAGCGATGACGCACATCCAGTTAACCACAATGAAGTAATTGAAGGAATTTCGGTTCAGGTTAAGAATTCTATGAACTTTTTGAATCTTCAAGACCAAATAAACGTTGTTGAACCGCTGTCTGATTTTAGTTAACACGTCTACAAAGCCACCAATGAAATACAAAATGAAGTCATAGACATTCAAAAAGAAGTACTCGTAGACATCGAGTCCCGTTCTGTTTGGTGTCATGAAGAACAGGACATAAATTAAAGCCATCAAGACTATTGTGGCACAGATTGACATGACGCAGTAGAGTTTACTGCTTGGACTAATGATGTTGTCTCGTATTCTGTATTTAGCGCATACAAACAAAGCTTCCATTATGTTCATCGGCTTAAAAATAGATTGTAAGTATTTTTCGACCACATTTTCATTTATCGTGTTTTCATTTAGTTCATTTGCTTCATTTGATCTATTGTTTTCATTTTGTCTACTAGTAGTACTTGCTATATTTTCTGTAACAATATAAATTTTATTATTAAAACACTTTTTATCTTTCGTATCTGATGACATGGTTGTTATAGAAGGCAGTTCAAATGAAATTGGAGTGAATGAAATAAAATTATGTATTACTTATGCTAAGTGGGTGTTTAGTGTATTGGATTCTTTGTTATTATAATATCATGTGTCACTAATTCTGTTACTATAAGGTCATATTATCGGTTGGATGGCCAACCGATAGCCATTAAAGTGATCATTTGTTTGTTTCTAGCTGAAATAACAGTTTTGGGTGGCGCTTTGCTAAGCAAGGGCAATCACTAGTATTTATGTAATGGATGGACGGATGATTGTTACTCTTTCACACTTAACTACAGTTTATAACCTAGATTAACACAAAGTATACTTCCACACCAACCACCACCAACTTGCAGCAACGTATTGCCCAATAACAGTAGACTATTACGTTATAAACTTTTTACACGCCCTTCCTCTTAAACCTTAAACCTTCCTCTTCGCACTTTTCTTTGCTTAATATCTGTTTTGACTTTCATGTTAATTATGAACACTCTTTTGAAACCATTTTTCCCAATATGTGGTTTTATAGGATTGTTTGTCATGTCTTTATTACTAAATTAGATATAGTATACCTGTCGCCGTCATACTTTTTGTCTGATATTAATGAAACGCAAAAAATACCAACATGGCGTTTAGTAAAACACCCAAAGTAACTCTAAAACGATAACCATCACTATCATAAGGCGCAAAACACAAAGAAACTAAAGATGGTGCGATTACAGAAAGTGACAACAAAATAAACTTAAAGAACTATGAATAGATAAAATTTACTAAATTGCTTGACTATAAAGATTGACATCAGCTAACTGCTAAGCCCATGAACATTAAATGGACTTCAACTTTTAACATGGTTTCATGTGAAATCGAAAATATCCCAAATATAACTTCTAACATACAAGTACCAGGCAACCATGTAGTCGAAAGAGACTTACAATCATTACTAAGACCTTTAAATTTGATTCCAAGCCTTTTCTTCTGTATTAAATACAAGATCAGAAAAGACGTCATCGTTCAGAATAGTCGACTTTACAATACTATAGCAGTATTGTATTTTATTGTGTGGCGATGTACGTGTCTGTACTATTTGCTCTTCGTACGTAATAGAAATTATATGGGAGAGGAGGTGAAGTGGTTCATTGATATTCAATATTATTTTGACCATGTCTTCTTCTCACTTGGGTATTACATGAACCTCTACTTAAACATCAGTAACAGTAACTATAATGTCTTACTAGTTCTTAAAATCCAATACGTGATAAGAGTCCTCAAAATTAATGACTTCAAGTATTTCACAATCCGCAACTGGATATGCATCATTTCCATTAATTTGTTTTTCTTCTGTTTTGTCTTCTATTACTTTTACTGTTTTACTGGTTTGAAAGTATACGATCTTGTGTCTGCGTATCCTGGCATTATCTTTGATATAAATGTTATCTATGCATCGTCATTAACAAAGTTGTTGGAAAAAATCCTTCGCGTATGGATTAACAATATTCTAAACTTGAGGAATATTGAGCGTTTTGAAAGAGATGATTATTTTAAAGTGATGTTTGAAGTATACTCTGAAATACAGGAGGCTTACATGCTTATAGAGAAGACATTCCGAACTCAGGTAAGACGTTTCTTAGCTCATAGTTTGAAAGAATATCAAGTGTACTTATTTTAGATATGAATTCTTTAATAGTCTGGAAGATTTAATACATTTAGTACATCGCCATTAAAACTAAATTAATACATCCTGTCACTCTGTCGTCTCACAGAACCGCAAACATTCCAACGTTATCTTCGTCCATTCATCAGCAAAAAAGTCCAATCCTGGGTTGCATTGTCAGATTCTCAGGTGAAAGCGCTCTAGGCGCTTTTACCAGAATCTTGCATCGATTTGCATTCAATCTACAGTTGACGAACGAAATTCCATGCGCCAACGCAACGTGAGATCTGCTACACCACCGTTAATGATTCAGTTCAATACTCAATTATTAATTGGATTCCATAAAATATGTAACAAAGACGGTAAAAAAACAAGTCAAAGAACACAATATGGACTCTCGCGGGCACGCAAAAGTTAGGAGAGAGGAAGAGGGCTGAATACCAATTTAATCAGATCTATATTATTTTTAATTATTGGACATGTATCATTGTGTATAGTCACAGTGTATATTTTTATGTTACTTTTCGTTCCAGATTGCTTCCTATGCAGTTCATGTGGTTATACACAGTCTTGCCAACGTGTGCTCTGTTCTGGTAATCAAAAATAAAATCGAAACGGGTGACACTAAAGTTAGTTCTTATTGTTTCATCCAAGTCACCTTCCACACCTTCCACAGCGTGATGACGGGGCCCCCTTCTAAAAGGCTAAAGCCTGGCGAGGTCGCGGGACTTATCGAATTACCGTGACCCCGAAACGTAAAGGGCTATTGAAGGATACCGTGCATTTTAGTCAGTACAATTCTGACAGTTCCTCCCGCTCTGCCGTAGGTGGGAGGGCTCTTTTGATGATCTTACCACTTGAAACACAAAAAGTCACCTTCCAACCTTATAGATCTAACTGGGATGAATAATACAAATCTTAATTGAGGTAGTAACTTTATTACGCCAATTGTGACTTGGTAGTTCTTACAAGTCTTCAAATTTTTGGTTGTACGGCATTCCGATTTACTCAAAATATTTTCCTTCACCGTTTAAAGATCAGTGATGAAAAAATAATAGACACACTACAACAACAAGTGGATTACCGCCCATTTCCTTTCATGTCAAGGTGGCCTATGTCCCAGCAGTGAAAGTATTATAGGCTTTTATGTCACGCCAGTACCAACGATTTTGAAATCTAATCTGACCGAATATGTTTCAGTATCTAGTGCTTGCATTTATATCTCAGACATGGCTGATGAAAAGCATAATCATGCTTATAATATTGAGCATGGAGTTTGAGAGATTCTATGAAGCAATGAGGGATGTCCAGAGTACTTGTGTCATGTTTTTGAGGGCACGGGATCATTCAGGTGAGCACTGGAGCACACACTATACTAATTACGGTTATTTACAAAATGTCTTATAACTAGGGTGCCACGATTTGAGTTCTTATCGCTACAATATCTTCAAGACAACCTTTAGATGGATTATTCTGATAACTTCCGGGCACGCCCTAACCCTTTTTTTAGCGTGGTAAAATGGTGAGGGAGGGAGGGACTGTCAGACTTGTACTGGCTAAAATCCACGGTGTCCTTCAATAGCCTTTTATGTTCCGGGGTCACGGTGATGGAATAAATCCCGCGACCACGGCAGGCTTTGGCCCTCTGAGAGGGGGCCCCGTCATTTTGCTGACGCTCTTTGAGGCGCGCCGTCAACCCGGGTATGGTAGGTCCATGATTGGACGGGGAGTCACCCATAACTCGCCGACCGCATGCCTGTCTCGCGACGTCCGTTGCCGTGGGCGTCTCCCGCGGCGGCTGGGTCGTGAGGTGGACGTTGTCCTCGCCCTCACGCATTCCGCCTCCTCCTTTGCTAGCATGACTGCTTCGCAGAAGGAGGCCACCGCTTCCCATTCCATCTCGCCCCGCAGCATGGCCTCGAATGCCGGGAACAGAAACAAATTGATGGGAGATTTGAATGTAACAAATTATTGTTGTTTGTTTTTCACAGTCGAACTGAGAAGGATTTGCAAGATCATTCAACGGGTACAACAGGCATCTTTCAGAAAGATGAGCGCATGCAGCCTCTTCATCATAGATGCTGCACTGCCGCTGCAGTTGCTCACTTTAATCACTAGTTATGCTATCGTTTTGCTACAGTTTGCGTTTCTTTAAGCTTAACACAACTCTTAACAAAAGCTTAAAGTCTGACGTCATAATACGGCTCGTGCTCCGTTCGTGCTCGGCTCGGCGCGCCTAGCGTAGACGCAGCTTAATTCTTGTTCCAAGTTCTGCTCAGCAGTGTCTTATAAAGATTTGTTATTGCTTACGAATTTAGCAAATCTTTGTGTAGATTTTGACTGGCCGGGCTTAGATTTTTATTTTTGTCTTGCACTTATTTTCATAGAACTTTTTTCTTTATCTTTGTTACATTATGAGATAATGTATACTTAGCAAATAAATAGATGGTAAACCTTTTGTTTCTTTCAATTTGTAAAGTAACTTTTACATTGGCTAGCATACTTTAATATACTTGAATATTATGAATAGTTTGCGTTCAAGATTATGACACCACTCCTTAATTACTTTCACACAGTACTGCTGTTACACTCTTAATTTCTCTAATGTGTGTACTTACAACACCTGCTAATGAATGCACAAGTCAAACAGCTACATTAAATTACTGCATGTCTGTACAGTGAAAATTTTCCATAGATTAAAAATGGAAAAATAATGAGTCTTTCATTTGCCCTCAAGACTTCAACATGGATAATTGTAACATTGAAATCGAAACAAGTTACCAGGGCGACATGGATGACAGGAGGAATGTCGACAAGGAAGTGCAGTCTGTGCTGTATCCTCTGAACCTGATGCAAATCTTGATCCTTAACCCAAAATATTGTATAAAAAACAATTGTATCAAACCTAACAATTGTTTCCATAAGTTCATTTTGATCTGTGGGCTCGTGATCATTCTATCAAGTTATGTCGACAGACTGTTAGGCATCGTGAACGATGACAACATGCGGCGGTATATTAAAATAAAGTTCCTTTACTTCGCTTCTTTGTTCGACTTCGCCTACTACGGTGCTGGATTCATTATCAATGTGATCCTTCACTACTTGCACTCAAAGAAGAATATCGCTTACGTTTTAATCTATCAAAAAGTGCACAGTTTTCTTAGTAGTAAGTCTAGTTTCAAGTGGTCTGTTACTAGAAACTGGATCAATGTCTTCTCAATCTTTGGCTTCTATTTTCTTTATCTGTTTTTCCTGTTTGTCCTTTACAATCAGCCGCCCTGGTACGTTGCCTTAAATTTGATGTTCTTGATCAGTCTTGACACCAATATAGTTTATACGATCAGTTCTCTCGAGCTATTGGCTGATAAACTCAGATTGTGGAATGTTCGACTTTTACAATTCCTAAGAAAGGACGAAGAAGAAGACACCGCAATGGATTGCGACTTAATGTTTGAGGCTTACGAGCAGATCTTGAAGTGTTACGATATAAGTAAGAACATTTTTCAACAACCAGTAAGTTAAAATGTACTTTGGGGCATTCGCTTATGTATCACATTGTAATATTATTGTAATAGCTTGTTGATAATTAAGAAATATTTCAACTGAATAATTTTACTCTCCTTTTTAGATTTTATATCAAACAATAGAAACATTTTGCCGTTGTTTGATCAATATTCAAGTGATGATTGAATTCCGGAGACTTTTTTTTGTAAGTTATTGCAAATATTGTAATTTAGATATATTTTCTCAGTGGTTTATAGTATCCGGACTATAAGCTTCTTCTGCGCCAAATAACAAAGATACCTAAAGTCGTTCCAAAGTAATTGAGTAACAAACACCCATCCATCCACAAACAACTTTCACAATTATTATAACATCATCAACATCTCCTCAAAAGATTATGAAGCAGTTCACCCACTAAGATCCGAAAATACCACCACATAATAAAATTATGTGAGTTTTTTCATTGGAAGAATGCTCTAGCGGTTACTTCGGAGACACAAACTAGGAAACTCAATAACACTTAGCTGTGAAACTCATTTCATCGTCTGCCGAGCACGATGTGCCTCAGCCTCAACATTTGCGCTTGCTTCAATAGTCTCATGTTATAGGAACAGACATATTGCCTTGGATTTTGCTAATGATGAAGTCACTCTTGACTTCCCCGACGATCATATCATCGCTTATCATCAGGCGAGATAGAATGTGAATAATTTTAGATCAATAACGCTCATGTGTTATTAATTTTTCAGATGAAATCACCTTTTGTATCAGTATTCCTTTTGTTGTGGATGATTAAGACCCTACTGCTACAACTTTGGCTCAGCCTGCAAATCGAGACATTCTATCAGGCCGTAAAACTTGCTCAAGACTCCTGCTCGATAGTTCTAGCATCCAACTGTACAGGTGTGCTTTTGAATTTATTTCATCGTTTTATTTGCAATGTCTGTTGCCAGCGGCTACGTCCGTGTGTATTTGCAAAAATTTCCCGCGCGAACGTAAAATATCCAGCCAGCCATCTATCCATCTAAACTTTCTGACTTTCACATCCTTGAACACTGGACTTAAGTGAAGAGGAGGTCATGCAGTTTACCACACAGCTCCACACACCCATATTTGTTAGTTGTTTCGGCAACAGCATACTACGGCTGCTACTGAGAGGTTCCAAATGGAATTTAGTAAAACTTAGTTCGATACGAGATTCGAAACTGGAACTTGATGCTTAGCAGTCCACTTTTTATCTAAATTGGTTTTTGTTTGTTTACAGATGATCAAAGAAAGTTATGCAAGAATATCCAGCGAGTACACAACTCATCTTACAGCAAGATGACTGCGTGTGGCCTGTTCTGTGTCGACATCTGTTTGCCACTTCGTCTGATGGCTCTTCTCACTAACTACACTGTTGTGTTGTTGCAGTTCGCTTTTCTGTAATCCTGGTACCAATTAATATTTTTTATTGTTAATCGCATGAAAATTGTTTTAGATTGATAAAACGATTGATGGAAATAAAAAACAATCTTATTCCAGTACAAAGTTAAAGCGTTCCCGAATCGTATGGGAATTTTTCTTAACATAATACGAGTAAGACCAAAGGCAAAAGCTGGTCTAGCATAAAATGCAGAATTTCACAGTATTGGCAATAAATAAATAGAAGAATATTTTGGCGCCTGTTCGAAATTAAAACGAACACCGTCCTTTTTTCAAACTGCCCTCTGTTAACGACTTTCGATAACCAAAAGATCCTAGACTGTCCTTGCGAAGCATTATTTTCCTTTGTCAGGGTTGCAGAACTAAACAAAGATGATAAAGAATGATGTTAGGAGAATACAAAGAACGCGTTTCTTTTCAGTAAGTTTTAATCTATCAGTCCTTTCTATTCCACCCGGACTGGGAACTCATTTGATGACTACCATTGAAATACTCCACGAAGGGCACCGTGCACCTGCGAAAAAATTTTACAGGAGCCTTATTTCAAGTGCAAGTAGCTCAGGTGCCATTGTCAGCGGGTGCTGACAATGGCACCTGAGCTACGAAGAGCACCCGCCCTTCGTAGGACACCTTCATCATTATAAAAATATACTTTGTCTTGACTTTAAGATGACCTTTATCTTCTATTTGTATTCAAATATTAATTGTTGTCCCAATAGCTTAATTATAATATATTTTTTAGTTACCAACGCAAAAAGCATTCCATTAATCAAATGGAACTACCCAACTTATTTTAACAGTAAGTTCAATATTGAAGTTGTCTAGTTGATTAAACTACTAGCTAGTTCTCTTTCTCCAATTTTTTACTACATTTAAATTCATACTGCTTACTGCAATGGACTTGCTATCAAGTTTTAGAAATAATCTTAGAGTTAGCAAAAAAAGATCAGATCAGATCAGACCTAGACCAGGTATTTTAAATAATGAAATAGAAGAAACGATTGTTATTGACAAATATCTGCGATCAATACTAAAGCCATTTAACATAATGCAAGCGTTGTTCTTTTGTGAAAAATACAAATTTGAAGAAGACTTGATTGTTCAAAACAGTTTACGCTACGATATCATTTCAGCCTTCGGAATTATCATTTATATCTTTGGCAGCTTCTGTTGCTTGTTAACATCCTCATTCACTAGTTTCGAATTTATAGGTCCTAATTTTGTCTACTTAGGTAACTTCAACGACTTTGTCATTTTTGTCTCTGGTATTCTTCTTGATTACATAACGAATATCACACAGAAGACTAACAACGTGCGTTTAGTTTCTAGCATTCAAAATGTGCATAGAATTCTCAATATTAACGGAAAGATTTTCAAAAGTTTCAGTATCTACAACTGTATCTACGTCTCTGTTTTGAATTTATTCCACATCGGGTGGATCTTATACTACTGTTATCTCGTTCCCAGTCAGAATTTCAGTGATGTCGCTAATAGCTACCTTCATATCTGTTTTGACATTAATGTCGTTTATGCTGCTACGGCTATGAAACTGAATTGTAAGACTGTTACGGTATGGAATAAAAAAATACGAGCCACAAGACGTGATGAAGGGGAGAGGATTTGGAATAATTACATCAAGGCCTATGAGGAAATATTGAAATCTTATCAACTGATTAAAACGGTTTTTCAAAACCAGGTTAATATAAGCAAGTTTTTAATTTTATGATAATTATCATTTGATAAAGAGCAGAATTTGAATCTACAACCATTTGATTGGCATTTTATACAACCAAAGGATGAATAATGAATTCAACGTTGTGAGCATAGCTATGGTATCCATGCACACTGCATTAAATTCTTAATTCCATTCCTAACGTCTTTTAAAGTTTTTATAATGTTACACACATTTAATAAACATTATTAAGAGCATGTTGAAAAAAAATATGAACGAGCTAGTTTATTAAATGCTTTTCTCTTAATTTCAGATATTATTTTTCAATATATATATTTTCTCAAACAGTCTGATGGAATTAGTAATTCATATACAGACGAGTAGAATAACAGTGGACGAGAAGGCTTTGGTACGTAAAATACGATTTCCTGTTATACATTACGAGTTGAATTAATCAGTTTGATGATTATACATCTATATACTTCATCCTACGTGTACAATTATTTTCCCAGAAACATAGTACTAAGGATACTTTTCACTTTTCGTTCAAGTCTTGTTTCATAAGCCAGTAAAAAGAAGGAGTCGTGATAGGAACGGAACTCAGTACAATTATTTTTCTAACTTAATCTTGTGCTTATAATTATCTTCGGTGTTGAAACAATCAACAGTACACAATAATCGGATATGAAATACCTACAGATAGCGCGCGAATTGAATGCAGTCGGGGTCTGAGGTAAAGAGCGGGAGCACCTACCCCCGCTACCCGCACGTCCCACCTCACGCGCCTGCAGTGTAGTACTTTGCCATCCTTGTCAACAGCACTACCGCATTCCTAAGCTCTGCATTCAACTCGCGCGCTATCTATACCTCATCAATTATGTAACAGAACGACATTTATGATAACCAAACATTTAACTTCTAGTTCTGTCTTGAAGTCCTCATCTCTCAAATCTGGCTAGCCAAAAGCATTATGTTGCAAATAGCTCTGGGCCTGGAATGTGAAAGATTTTATTCAGCGATGCAAGAGATTCACCAGACTTGCTCGACGCTGGAGACTTCTAGAAACATATCAGGTAAAGCATACTATACTCAAAAATACTTCGTGCTAAAAACTATTTATTTACCTACTATGTACCAACACTCAATTCAGTCCCGCTTCATCTCAGCCATATCTGCACTTCTGTGCTTACGGCTGATTATTGAAAAGTATTGGACAAGTTCTCATCGTACCTCAAGCACTTTCAAAAAATGCACGTCTTACTTCAATAAGTTAAACATCTGGGAAACACTTGTCTAAAACATGTATCTGCAGAACAACCCGACGATTATTGACGTTGAAATAATTTCAACGTCAAAAATCGTTTTTTAATTGACATTTTATCTAGACAGGTGTTCAACAGATGTTTAGCCTTTTATAGGTGAATATCTAATTCTATCACGTTATTATCTTCTACACAGAAGCCCAGAGGAGAGTCTGCAAAAACATCAAACGGCTACAGAGGGCTTCCTTCCAGAAGATGAAGGTTTTTGGTCTGTTCACCATAGATGCTGCACAGCCTCTAGACTTCTTTTCGCTCGTCACCACTTATTCTGTTGTTTTGTTACAATTTTCTTTCTCTTTGTGAAACTTTCCTTTTTGTGCAAATAGAAAGTCATTTTGAATATTTTCGTCGTTTGCGTATCGTAGCGTGGCCAAGTCTACAAGATTGCTAGTGGCACTGTAACCCGAAATAATCACTGTGTGGTGTTTAACTCTGTTTTTTATGTTGAAAAATTATCAATGTTTGATGCGGAAGGCACTAAGCTACCAAAGAAGAATGCCAAACAATAAACTTTACATTAAACTAATAACCAAATTAAACTATTAAAAAGCATCGAAAAATTCATCCTCAACGCTGTCAGCTGGTAATGTGCCCTAGAGACTGGCGGCGTTGCCTCTTTATATTGACATAATTATGACACCACACCTCTTATTAATTTCGCGAATGTGTGTACTTACAACACCTGCTAATGAATGCACAAGTCAAACAGCTTCATGAAATTACTTCATGCCTGTCCAGTGAAATTTTCCATACATTTTAATTATTGCGTCTTTCATTTGCCTTCAAGACTTCAACATGGAAAACTGTAACATTGAAATCGAAACAAGTTACCAGGGCGATATGGATGACAGGAGCAATGTCGACAAGGAAGTGCAGTTTGTGCTGTATCCTCTGAACCTGATGCAAATCTTGGTCCTTAACCCAAAATATTACATAAAAAACAATTGTATCAAACCTAACAATTGTTTCCATAAGTTCATTTTGATCTGTGGGCTCGTGATCCTTCTTTCGAGTTACTTCGATAGACTATTAGGGATCGTGATCGATGACAATCTGCGGCGTTTTATTAAAATAAAGTTCCTGTACTTCGCGTCTTACTTCGACTTTGCTTACTACGATGCTGGATTCATTATGAATGTCATCCTTCACTGCTTTCATTCAAAGAAGATTATCGCTTACGTCTTGACTTATCAAAAAGTGCACAGGTTTCTTAGTAGTAAGTCTAGTTTCAAGTGGTCTATTACTAGAAACTGGATCAACGTCTTCTCAATATTTGGTTTCTATTTCCTTTTTCTGCTTTTCCTGTTAGTTCTTTACAATCAGCCGCCCTGGTACGTTGTCTTAAATTTGGTGTTCTTGGTCAGTCTCGACACCAATATAGTTTATACGATCAGTTCTATCGAGCTACTGGCTGATAAAGTCGGATTGTGGAATGTTCGACTTTTGCAATTCCTTAGAAAGGAAGAAGAAAACACTGCCATGGATTGCGACTTAATGTTTGAGGCTTACACACAGATCTTGAAGTGTTACGATATAAGTAAGAACATTTTTCAACAACCGGTAAGTTAAAATGAACTTTGGGACATTCGCTGTCATGTAGCTTGTTGAGTTCTTAGAAATATTTCAACTGAATAATGTTGTTTTCCTTTTTTAGATTCTGTATCAAACAATAGAAACATTTTGCCGTTGCTTGATCAATGTTCAAGTGATGATTGAATTCCGGAGACTTTTTTTTGTAAGTTCTATCAAATATTGTAATCTAGCTTATGCCAACTACTTCATCCGCGTAGAATTAATTCACGAATTCTAGGCGGGCCAGCCAGATTATAATCTACCTCTGTGCCGAATATGAAGTCGTTCCGATCTGATCGAATAAGAATCATCCTTGCATCCAGTCTTTCACATTTATAACAATAGTAAGGATAACCAAATATACGTCTGCTTCTCGAAGGGTTATGAAGTTCATCCATCAAGATCCGAAATAACCATCACAATAATTAAGGAATCATTGTAATAATAGACCACGCCGTCATCTGCCAAGCCGCACTGGGCCCGCGTGGTGGATTATGGCCCACTCCCTCTCACAAGAGAGGAGGCCTGTGTCCCAGCAGTGGGAACGTTATAGGCTGATGATGATGATGATGAATAGACCACGGACTAGCAAGCGCAGCGTAGGACGTCCACCAACCAGGTGGACAGACGACCTTATGAAGGTCGCCGGAAGACGCTGGATGCAGGTCGCTTCCAACCGGTATATGTGGAGATGAAAAGGGGAGGCCTATGTTCAGCAGTGGACATCCTATGGCTGAGATGATGATGATGATTGGAATAATAGTCTAGAGGCTACTACGGAGAAACAAACGGGGAAATATTGTAATACTTATTTTTCCCGGCCATTTCATCGAATGCTGAGCACGTTGATCCTGAGACTCAATATTCGTGCGTGCGTCAATAGTCTTAGGAGCGGATTGCCATTGCCATATATTTTGCTTATGAGGCAGTCGATTTTACCTTTACCGAAACTACGGGGTGTTTGTTTTCTGAATACTAAAACTCTTGACTTAAGACCTCTACGTAGCTTATCGATGGTCGAAGAGGGCTTAAGTCAAGAGTGAGTGTATTACTTCTAGGCCCTTCTAGATAAGCGTGTTTCACCGTCGATCACATCATCGCTTATCATTATGCGAGACATAGTCAAATGAGAGCCTATTGGCAAATAAAGAAAAAATGGGGGATATTTAAGACTGCAAAATACGGTCGGATGTTTAACTACTGTTACTTTTTCAGGTGACAACCCCTTTAGTGTCAGTATACCTTTTCTTATGGATGATTAAGACCCTACTGCTTCAACTTTGGCTCAGTCTGCAAGTCGAGATTTTCTATCAGGCCGTGAAACTTGCTCAAGATTCCTGCTCGATCATTCTAGCATCCGATTGTACAGGTGTGCTTTTGAATTTATTTTATCGCTGTGGTCTGCACTAGCTGTTGGCGGCTACTCGAACGTATTCCCAGCCACTCATACATCCATCCAAATATCCAAAATTAACATAAAATCTTGGCCACCTTTACAGCGTCGTCGGTAACTGTACTAATGTCACAGTGAGTGATTTTTTTTGAACCGTATACTGTCTACACACCGAAGCCTGCCCACCGGCACAACACGGCGGGCAAGGCCGCTGGCCGACGGCCTGATTGGACAATGCAAAATCGTGAAAATCAGGCCGCCGGCCGTCATTATCAGGCCTTGCCCGCCGAGTTGTACCGACGGGCGGTGTGTAGACAGCTTAAAAGTACAGAATAGGAGGTAAGAGGGATAAAACAATGGGCCACACCCACATCAGTCTGTCATGTCTTTCGGCGAGGTACCCTAGGTTAATTGAAAATGTCATCTACCTTTTGCCAATTACTTTACTTTTGGGGATCAAAGTTCCATTTCTTTGAAAATCGCAAAGCAATTCAATCGATTCGCAAATACTTATTTAAATAGCTGTAAACGTTTCAGTAACAACTCTTCCAGTCTAATGATGCTGATGCAGCTGAATTTATATGTAGAGTCAGAGAATTTGACCTCCGAAGCTGGCAGTACGATAGCTTATTGCCAACAGGGTGTGACTTTTGAGCTTCTAACAATTATAGGAAAAATAGATGATCGGCTGATAAATTAAATGCATTTTCTGTCACCCATGTAATCCCTGAAGAGTAAGGCAGAGGTGTACCTAATAATTCACCCACATTTCACCATAATGTTTAAGTCATGATAAAATAGAGCGAGTCTGCCATCAAAGGACACAAATTGAAAAACTCCAAATGTAAAATACCAGTAACTCTTTAATCGATACGGGATAAGAACCAGAGACCTCATTCTTAGCAGTCCACTTTTTAGTTACATTCGTTTTTATTTGTTTACAGATGATCAAAGGAAGTTATGCAAGAATATCCAGCGAGTACACATCGCATCTTACAGCAAGATGACTGCGTGTGGCCTGTTCTGTGTCGACATCTGCCTGCCACTTCGTCTGATGGCTCTTCTCACTAACTACACTGTTGTGTTGTTGCAGTTTGCTTTTCTGTAATCCTGGTACCAATTATTAATTTTCATTGTTAATCTTGTATAAAATTAGTTTTTTTTTTAAGACTTAAATTAGAAACGGTTGTTGGAATTTTTTGCGAACCTACCCTTGCAAATGAGTGCAGAATCAATCCCATCTCATCATATTCTAAACTTACCCCACTCAACTAGAAAGAGAGGAATTGATTATAACATTTAAAAAAAGTCCTTCGTCATGACTTTAAGATGACCTTAATCTCCAATTTATATTAATATACTAATTGTTTTCACAATAACTAAATACCTTATTTTTTTTGTTACCAACGCAACTATAAATTTCATTAATCAAATGGAATTCTCCACCTTGTTTTATGAATGAATGTCCAATATTTAAATTGTCTATTCAATGGAATTAAAAGCTATTTCTTTTTTTCATTAGCATTCATACTACTTACTGCAATGGACTTGCTATCCAATTTTAGAAATAATCTTAGAGTTACCAAAAAAAGAATCAGACCTAGACCAAGTATTGTAAATAATGGAATAGAAGAAACGATTGTTATTGACAAATATCTGCAATCAATACTAAAGCCATTTAACATAATGCAAGCGTTGTTCTTTTGTGAAAAATACAAATTTGAAGAAGACTTGATTGTTCAAAACAGTTTTCGCAACGATATCATTTCAGCCTTCGGGATTATCATTTATATCTTTGGCAGCTTCTATTGCCTATCAACATCCTCATTCACTACTTTCGACTCTATAGGTCCTAAGTTTGTCTACTTTGGTAACATCAACGACTTTGTCATTTTTGTCACAGGGATTCTTCTTGATTACTTTACCAATGTCACACAGAAGACTAACAACGTGCGTTTAGTTTCTAGTATTCAAAATGTGCATAGAATTATCAATGTTAACGGAAAGATTTTCAAAAGTTTCAGTATCTACAACTGTATCTACGTCTTTCTTTTGAATTTATTCCACATCGGATGGATCTTTTACTACTGTTATCTCTTTACCAGTCAGAATTTTAGCGATATCGCTAATAGCTACCTTCATATCTGTTTTGACATTAATGTCGTTTATGCTGCTACGGCTATGAAACTGAATTGTAAGACTGTTACGGTATGGAACGAAAAAGTGCAACACGCAATACGCGATGAAGGCGAGCGATTTTGGAATAATTATTTCAAGGCCTATGCGGAAATATTGAATTCTTATCAATTGGTTCAGACGATTTTTCAAAACCAGGTTAGTATTAGCAAGTTTTTAATATTACGATTATTGTCGTTTTGATAACGTATTGTACAGTATTTGAACTTGAAACCATCTTGATGAGCTTTTACCAACCTAGCTACCGTAGCCATGCTCACTGTTGCGTTGAATTCTTTATTCCATTCCTTATAATATTCTATTCGTTGTATTCTTTTCTCTATTATTCGTCTTATGGTGACGTTGGTGGCATAAATTGTGAAGTTATGAAACACTAACACCCGACATAATAATATATTTATCAACATTATGGATGTTTTAGAAATGGTTTATAAATTAGAACCGGTGAAAACGTGAATTGAAGAATGCACAAAGATTTGTGGACCATTGATTGTTTTTTCTTCAGATTTGAAATTGACGGCAGGCGACACCCGGAAATCTTTATGATACAGCTCTCAGTCTCTAGTTAAATTAGTTAGTCAGCTTTCGTCTTATCACTAGTTATCGTATGAGAGGATCACCGTGCAAATTGTGAAGTGGCCCCCGGACGATTAATAGATGACGTCTATCAATATTATTATGAACTAGTTGATAAGAAAATATGAATGAGCGATTGTTTATTGCATACTTTTCTCTCAATTTCAGATATTATTTTATAATTTATATATTTTCTCGAACAGTCTGATGGATTTAGTAATCCACATACAGACGAGTAAAATAACAATGGACGAGAAAGCTTTGGTATGTTAAACTGATTTTCCATTATAAATCACTAATTAAATTATTCACTTCATGTTCATGGCATGCAATCATCTCAGCGTGTCGACGTACATCTAAAATGATTAAGCCTAGAACTGTGTTATAAAGGAGAACATTCACTTTTCATAGAACTCTGGGCCCACAAGCCAGTCTAAAGGAGTCATGATAGTAACGGAACTCAGTCCAAGTATTTTTGGAATAATGTACACAATTCTGATATGAAATTTAATATGTACATCATCACTTGTGTAACAGCGCCACATATCTATGATAACCAAACATTTAATTTCTAGTTCTGTCTTCACATCCTCGTCTCACAAATCTGGCTAGCCAAAAGCATTATTTTACAAATATCTCTGAGCCTGCAATGTGAAAGATTTTATTCGGCGATGCAAGAGGTGCAACAGACTTGTTCGAGACTGGAGACTTCTAGAAATATCTCAGGTAAAGCATGCGATAGTCAATATAGATAAAATAATGCGCGTAGCTCTTAGGCTATACACTTTACTACAAATAAATTAAACATCTGTTGAACACTTGTAATAAAAACTGACAACATCAAAAAGACATTCGACGTTGATTTATGGGTTGTTTTCCAGTTACACTTTTTTTAGACACGCGTTCAACTGATTTTTAACTGTTTGTGGTACGACGGTTACTGTCTTACTACAAATAGTTAAACATCTGTTGAACACTTGTTCAATAAAGTAACTGCAAAACAATCCTTATTTCAACGTCAAAAATGTCGGTTTTCAATTGACAGTTATTCTAGTCAAGTGTTCAACAAATGTTTAAGTTTTTGTAGGTGAACATTTATTCGATCACGTTATTATCTTCTATACACAGAATCCCAGAAGAGAGTCTGCAAAAACATCAAACGACTACAGAAGGCTTCTTTCCGGAAGATGAAGGTGTTTGGTCTGTTCACCATAGATGCTGCACAGCCTCTACACTTCTTCTCGCTCATCACCACTTATGCTGTAGTTTTGTTACAATTTTTTTTCTCTTTGTAAAACTTTCATGGTTAATAATATTTGGTGAAAAAAAAATAAACATTTAAAATAGATTCCCTCATTTTCTTTCCTCCTTTCCCTGTAAAGAGCGACAGGGTTGGCCGCGTCTATGAAATTCCTAGTGTAATTGAAACCCGAAGTAAGTTGGAAATGGTGCTCTGCTTAATCCTGGACGGCCTGTACCTTATGCTTCGGGCAATCCGCAAAACAGTGACACCGCGTTACTTCTTTCTCAATTAGACACATCCGTATCAAGCGGAATCCATGAAGACGCCGTCGTCGAATATCTATACATATAATAAAACTGTAGAAAAGTTATTTTTGTACATTAAAAAAAAACTCAAAAAATTTAGCCAGGGTATTAAAGGACAACCAATAGAACCCATTTCTAGCATTTTTAGAATTTTTGTCTGTTTGTCTGTTTGTCTGTTTGTATGTTTATTTGTCCAGGTATCACGTAAAATGTACGAAATTTATGTAGATAACTTTTATACACAACGATTAAGCGTAACTTGGAGAGGAATTTAGTTTTTGTTTCATTGGAATCGGTTCAGTCTATCAAAAGTTATTCGAATATAAAGTGTTTCAGAAGTAAAATTACGGTCAGTTCACACCAAGACGCGTAGTTCATAGCGCGATCTAGCTTCGATTCTGCTACATATTCAAATAAAAATTCATCTAATGATTATGATAGGATGGGATAGGATAGGATAGGATGGGATAGAATAGGATAGGATGGGATAGGATGGGATAGGATGGGATAGAATGGGATAGGATGGGATAGGACGCGACAGGACGGGACAGGACGGACAGGACGGGATAGGACGGGATAGGACGGGATAGGATGGGACAGGACGGGACAGGACGGGACAGAACGGGACAGGACAGGATAGGACGGGACAGGACGGGACAGAATGGGAGAGGACGGGACAGGGCGGGACAGGACGGGACAGGACGGACAGGACGGGACAGCTCGGGACAGGACGGGACTGGACGGGACAGGACGGGACAGTACGGGACAGGACGAGACAGGACGGAACAGGACGGGATAAGATGGGATAAGATGGGATAAGATGGGATAAGATGGGATAAGATGGGATAAGATGGGATAAGATGGGATAAGATGGGATAAGATGGGATAAGATGGGATAAGATGGGATAAGATGGGATAAGATGGGATAAGATGGGATAAGATGGGATAAGATGGGATAAGATGGGATAAGATGGGATAAGATGGGATAAGATGGGATAAGATGGGATAAGATGGGATAAGATGGGATAAGATGGGATAAGATGGGATAAGATGGGATAAGATGGGATAAGATGGGATACGATGGGATACGGTGGGATTTTGGAGGGAGACCTTTTTACCCGACGCTTCGCACAAAAAAATACATTGGTAATTTCCGACATCCACGCGAACGAAGTCGCGGGCACAGCTAGTAAATTAAATAAATATTGCCTTTGCAATTGCAGTGTGGGCAAGTAACTAGTATGCCCTATATTTTTACTTAAATAAAATTTGGAATAGCAAGACAAATATCATTATTGTTTAAACATTTAATTATAAATCACCAGTATCATTCCAAAAATGGAAAACCATGTCAGGTACAGACAGTTATACAAAGTCGAACTAGAACTAGTTAGTTGCACTCCATATTCTGTCAAAAGATCTTCCCAGAATTGCACTTCTTCCTCATCGGGAGCGAACCCAGCTTTCAATTCATTGCCAATGTCCAGATATTCTTTATTTTCGAGAGTAAACGGTAACCACTTAGCACCCAAAGAGTCATCAGGAGTTGGATCTCTGAAAAAAAATGAGTTGTATTATTTTGGGGAAAAGATCATCTACCGACTGCCCTAGTATGTGCATAATTATGTTGCAGGGATATGATAAAAACCGTCGACGTTTTCTGACATTTACTAGATTTAGTTTTGTTTTAATATGCCATAGAAAAGTAATTTTTGTCATTTCACGGAACCAATTTAGGGATTTCTTAAATGCATTAGATTTCTTTAGTGGAATTTGTCAAATCACTAGATTTAATTAAGGAAATAATAAAAATCGTGTTGTTATTTTAACATCTCTATCTTATCTGCCAAACCAAAAAACCTCACCTCAAAAAGATAAACATCTATTGAACGCTTGTCTAAAAAAAGTGTAATTGCAAAACGACCCTTATATCAACGTGAAAATGTCGTTTTGACGTCGAAATTTTTTAGATATGTGTTCAACTCATTTAACGCTTTGTTGGAATACGGTAAACAGTTTTGTAATAATTGTCAGTCTCTAAATTAAAATCCCTAACTGCACTTACCCGTATTTAGCGAAATTGGTCCAAATTTTCGTAACTTTTTCAATATATTGGAATTCATCAGAGTTCATGTCAATAATGGGCATATCTCTAGCATTAAACAAATACATTAAGTCATCAGCGTGGGCTACTACTGGTTTATCTCCAACTAAATCGCCAATTCCCATTATTTCAGACATCATATTCAATTTAGAAAAGAGAGTGAATTTATACAAATACGCTTTGTTCTTCTGAGAATGAGACAGTAGTTTTATCCATTGTATTGTGGGGAATATGAAAACGTCCATGCTGTAATATTTTTCGAGTTTCTCCCAGTCATCTGGTGTTAAAATTGTTTCATTCTTGAAATAATATTCCTTGATCCGCTTCCCAAGTTCCAATTGTTTTCTCACTGATAAATCTAGTGACATTGGATAGGAAACAAAGAACTGTGGGTAGTGTCTAGCCTGGTCAAGACTTTCTCGCCAGTCGCCAAAAATCCCTATACCCATTAAACCTTCATCAGCAGTGTAGCCTACCATGATATCCACTCCTTCGTGAACACCATTAGATACTGCATCGATCATATTCTCTTCATAGAAAAATCTCTCATGTCCAAAATCTTTTTCTGCAGTAACACTAAAATATATTTCGTTATTTGTCCTCACTTTTTCGGAATAGGTTATAGGAACTCTGGCTTCTATGAGAGAGTCAAGTGGTTGATTTTTTAAGAATTCGTAAACTTCATTAACGTCTTCGGAATAGTATCCTAATTGTCTGGCCAATGCGAAACCTCTTTCACGTGGGTAGTATGACTGTGCCCAGAAACCGGTGGTGACGCCACTCTGTACAATAGCTCGTTTGAATAAACCTTTTGACATTGGTGATATTAAGTGGTAAGAGGTACTGACCCCGCCAGCACTCTCACCGAATATGGTAATATTATCTGGATCACCACCAAAATTAGCAATGTTATCTTTCACCCATCTGAGCGCTGCTACTTGGTCTTTCATGCCAGCATTTCCAGGCACATCTTCTGTTTCTAGAGAAAGGAAGCCAAAAACTTCAAGTCTGTAGTTAAACGTGACAAGTACAACATCTTGTCTTACGAGAAACTTAGGACCGTATGAGGTATCATCTCCAGTGCCAGATACGAAGCCTCCTCCGTGGATCCAGACCATAACAGGTATAGGCTCATCAGGTTGAACTTCTGGTGTGTAAACGTTAAGGTACAAACAGTCTTCAGAACCACTGCGATTTCCGGAGAGTTCATCAAAGAACAGTTCATACTGAGGGCAGCCGGAACCGAATTCTGTTGCGATGCGAACTCCATTCCATGGTGCTGGAGGTTGTGGGGCCTGTGGGCAATAAGGATAGTATTAAAGAATACAGGTGCATGATACGCGCTACTTGTGTTTCTATGCCCAATGTTGGAAAGGAGTATTTAAGGATCGTAGCAGGTTCTAGGACATGCCAGTTTTCTCACGATATTTTTCTACATGGATTTGAAGAAAGTGGCGATCAAATAGAACCTAGATAGGTTCAAAACCATTCGTAAATCAGACTCATTGGGCCACTATCACCATTAAATGACCATACTGACTAAAACACACCGTTCTTTCAATTGCGCTATGTGTTTCAGAATATGGTCCCTTAAGACATTCCCGCGAAAATTTAAATAAATCTCAATAATTGATCCATAGTATCAGAATTCTGACAGTCACGTACGAAGATAAAGATAATTATGATTTATTTGATAAAACTGTTTAAAATGCGATCGTATCTTTTCTTCTTTGGCGGTTCACGCTGAATTGAATTAATTTATTGCGTGAAATTTTCTACAAAGGCAAAATATGAATGGAAAATGACCTAGATTTATCACATGGTCTCATTTTATTGTATGTATATCTTTTTGATAAGTAACTTTGCCAAACACTAGGCATTCATTCTGTATCGTGCATAAGTTGAAAAACATTTAAACTCACAAAAAATTGTTATCGACTATCGAATTTCCCAAATTCTAATTGTTTCCGCAAACTAGCAATACGAGATCTTAACTCTGAAATCCGAAGGAGTACCACCGTCCAGGATGTCGGAGTGCCATTAGCTGGTCAGAAGTAGAGATAGGCAGGACACTTAGGACTGATTTTTCAATAGTTAGATAACTTTTATTTGAGGAATAAAAAAGGCGGTTTGACAGCTGATCTATAGAAAATACGCAAATCAATATTTTTATTCCTCAGGTAAAAGTTATCTGACTGTTGAAAAATTAACAGCCCTTAGCAAGGCGTGGTGATGGGAGATGAAGTAGAGCCCTCAATGAATGGGTAACGAGGGACGATAGAAGAAATGTTGGCAGAACAACGAACGGCCCGGTGAGTTGATGACATTCAGAAGATCGCTGGTAAAATCTGTCGACACGAAAATCTGCAGAGACGTAGTTTTAATCCGCAATCAAAATGTAGCAAGATACGCTTTTACAACTAGTCACTAAACAACGTGTTTAATGCGTACGCTTGTATAGAAAGGTCTATGTTACTTTTTTATCTTCGGTGTTTACTTTTATTAATTAAGTATTTCTAACACGTCTTTAACACAGGACCAGAAACAGTGTTAGGTTGATGGATTTCTTGACTTACAGAAGACTACTATTCTCTATACTTAAATGTATTTGACTAATCGAATTGATGCGAACTAAGACGATGAGTTTTATCATCATAAATTCACTTACCTTAAACCTTAGTTCCCCCACGGGCGGCTGTGCAAATGGTATCCCCTTGAAGCTGTAGTATGATCCTCCGTACTCGTTCTCCACCAGCTCTCCCTCCAGCAGGCCCTGGCTAATCCTCACTTGCATCGTCGTCGTCGATGTCAGTCCCATAACGACACACAACAATATGAACCTTAGTACTACTGCCATTTTTACCATCATCTGCTCTTTTGACTTCAGTAGTTTTAAATATAATTTGTAACTAATCTCAAAGTTCAATTTCCTTTAAAACTGACTCAACAGCACAAACTTCTACATTATGTTCTGTACATACATGTGATCGGTCTACAAAGAAATGTGTGACAGAGCCAATGCATAAATATATATGATCCACTTTTGAGTACAAGAACTGATCAATATCTTTGTAAGATATTATTATCTTATCAAATTTTACGTAATACGTAAGTACCATTATCGCGACAGATAAAGGAATAGGTTTTAGACAGATTCCCACTTTGATAATGATGATACTAGACTTATTAATGAGTTTTAATCCGTAAGAACAAAATTTTTAATTAATTTTCCTTGTCTTGTGCTTTTTAGGGTTCCGTAGCCAAATGGCAAAAACGTAACCCTTATAGATTCGTCAAGTCTGTCTGCTGAGTGACGGAATTAGTATTTCCACAGAAAAGTAAAAAAAAAATACGAATTTTGGGTGTTTTCCATAGAATTGAAAATCAATTTTTTTTTCACCAATTAGGATAGGTCTTTAAGAATAATATTGAGGTAACTGATAATAATATATTTTTTTTCTAAACAGTTTGCGCGAGAGACTTCTAAAGTTGTAAAAAGAGTGCCCTTCTTCCCTCTCCCCCTATAACTTCTTAAATGAAAAGAGAATGACGAAAAAAAAAGATGTACATTACCACGCAAACTTCTAGCGAAAATTGGTTTGAACGAGATCAAGTAAATAGTTTTTTTTAATACGTCATAAATCGTAAACCGCAATTGACTACAAGAACTTTTTATGTTGCGCGTATGTGCGTGTGAGAGACTTCTAAAGTTGTAAAATGAGTGCACCCCCCCCCCCACCTCTCCCCCTATAACTTCTTAAATGAAAAGAGAATGACGAAAAAAAAAGATGTACATTACCATGCAAACTTACAGCGAAAATTAGTTTAAACGAGATCAAGACAGTAATTAGTTTTTTTTTAATACGTCATAAATCGTAAACCGCAATTTATTACAAGAACTTTTTATAATAATATTATGTATGTTACTTGCTGCTACGGAACCCTTTATGGGCGAGTCCGACTAGCACTTGGCCGGTCTTTCAGTTTTAGTCCAACCTCAAGGTTTGCATCGCTCAACTCTTGGAGCATTCTTTCCAGTTTCGCAGCTGATGAAGAGTAGAGCATAATGTCATCAGCAAAACATAAATTTGTTAACCTCGCCTCGCCGAGATAAATTATAATACATGTTATAAATTGAAGACATGAGTAATATAATATAATAATAATATTAATATAATAATATTCCACAACTATCACACAACGCCATCTAGTCCCAAGCTAAGCAGAGCTTGTGTTATGGGTACTAGACAACTGATAAACATACCTATATATTTCTAAATATATACATATTATAGATAATTACACCCAGACACAGAACAAATGATCATGCTCATCACACAAACATTTGTCCCGGGTGGGAATCGAACCCACGACCCCCGGCATAGTAGTCAGGACCACTAACCACTAGACCAACGGGCCAGTCATGAGTGGATGAAGGTGTTATGTAACATTTTGTGATTTTTTTACTTTATAGCATAAATGAAGATGCTATGTCCCTACACGCATTTTGTTATTTCAATAAAATACACAACATTATTGAGTATATAGTCCAGTATTACTAACCAAAAGTAACTCTTAAAAACAAATATCCACAAATTTATAATGAGAACTTTAAACCTTGCTCCTGATAAATTATGAATCAGTGACATATCACCTTCATCAACTCATGTCTTCAATTATATTGGCCAATAAACTGATTTGTGACACTAAGAAACAAGGTCAGTGTTACAGATGTGACTGATGCTAAATATTTATATAACATAGTCCATCAAAAAGTATCATCTAAATAATATTAAGAAGGATTTAATCAAGATGTGCATAAAATTAACATAACACCTTATATAGAGGATGACAAACTTATTATAATCTAAGCTATTAATAAAGATTTACATACATTTGGAGGAATATTAATGTAGACGAGACGAAGGTCATGGTTTTTGTAAGAGAAGAGGATGTGTCAGTATGCGATGTGGAGAATGGTGTAAATGTGGAGCAAGTTGAGCATTTTGCAAAGATTGATGCTGTAACGGAAAAGAGTGTAAATGCGGGAAATAAAGTGAATGGAATCTATACAGTGGTGACCAACAACTTAACATGCTATGCGATTACAAAGGTTTTCTTACACTTATGTATGGTATTGAGTGGGGTATGGTAAAAAAAACCGCATACAGGAAAGATTGGAAGGTTACGGGGAAGACCTTTGCCGTACAGTGGTACAACATAGGTTAACAAAAATAGAAAAAAAATGGTAAAAGGTGGAAAGAAGGCGTTAGTATGTTTTCTATTATATTTTTATTTTTCGACAACAAACAATTACGTAACAAATGTATTTAAAATTTCAATACATTTAAGTAATAACGCAACCAACACGATAATCCACAAAATAATATGCCTAGTATAAACCTTATTAGGTAAGTACATGTGGACTTGAGCAAACATGAAAAAATTGCACTGAAAGAATCGTACAAATATTAATTAAACTTTAATTTTTTTCCTAAATAATTGTTGATTGATTTGACTATCACATTGACTTTGAGGAGGTTAAAATCCAGAGAGCTATTTAGGTGTCATGCTTAGCCAATATCTAAAAACACCCTTGTCCCTAAGTCCCTCAAATACTGCATGGACACCAATTCGATATATTGCTCCCCATACAACATTGTGCCTCGAATCCACGATCGTTACAGCCCACAGCAGCAGATCCGGTATGACGGGGCCCCCTCTCAGAGGGCCAAAGCCTGCCGGGGTCGCGGGACTTATTTCTATTACCGCGACCCCGGAACATAAAGGGCTACTGAAGGACACCGTGGATTTTAGTCAGTACAAGTCTGACAGTACCTCCCGCCCTGCCCGGGGTTGGAGGTCTCATTTGATGATTTTACCACGATAAAAAAAAAAAAAAAAAAAGCAGCAGATCCGGTGAAGCAACAACATGCATGTCACTATTAATTCTGCAGATAATGTAGAAACATGCCTATTAAGATACAGGTAACCCTAGTTTAAGAGGCAGGGCTCATTGATTCTGCATACATTTTTTTACTTTAATTTTACATAATACCTTAGCGACTAAGCCCAAATATGTAAACATTGAATGAAATAAAAAATATTAAATAAATAAATAAACAATACCGGGCGATTGTCTTTTTAGATCATTTTGAACCTTACCAAACACAACTGCAAAAATGAATAAAACTTTGCATCATTTTCAAGGTCTGAAAAGGTTGTTCTACATAGTTAAAATGAAGGCTACTAGGAAATAGTAATAATTGTGTTAACATGAATAATTCTTGAATTTAAGTGATCTTATTTACATACATGTATTTTGGATCCATACGACTAAGCATCAGCTGGTTTGACATGTTAACTTCCTTATATTTGTTGTAAACAAACATAGATCAAGGTTTATATTATTCTGCTTGCCCTCTCGCTGTAGTGTGAACCTTGATACAACCAAGCGAAGGATACATCAGACGAAGTCGTGCGACTGCAAAACATCGCCTGACATATCTGGCGACATCGCGTGACTTATGTTACTTACACTAGAAGTCACGCGAAGTCCAGCAACGTCGTGCTACTTCACGCAACGTCGGCGACGACACGTGACGCACGATATTTTTGTTCCCTAATGCATCCTTGGCTTTATGATGACACCAAATGAGTCGGGCTTTCATATTACTACGGAGGAGAAACAAAACCGCATTATGTATCATCATCATCATCATCATCATCTCAGCCATAGGACGTCCACTGCTGAACATAGGCCTCCCCTTTTGATCGCCACAAGTACCGGTTGGAAGCGACCTGCATCCAGCGTCTTCCGGCGACCTTCATAAGGTCGTCTGTCCACCTTGTTGGTGGACGTCCTACGCTGCGCTTGCTAGTCCGTGGTCTCCACTCTAGCACTTTTCGACCCCATCTGCCATCCGCTCTGCGAGCAATATGGCCTGCCCATTGCCACTTCAGCTTGCTAATCCGGTGGGCTATATCGGTGACTTTAGTTGGTCTACGGATCTCCTCATTTCGCATTATGTATACACGGTCGGAAATAACCGGCATTGCTTCGGGTCAAGGTCCACTGAATAGTTTCTTAGAAGCCTGAAATCCGCTCTGTGATCATGACTCATAACTAGACCAGAGAAGAGCTGGTCAGAGTTCAGCATCAGATTGTGAATATGAACAAACAGCACATCGTATTCTATGGGAGTGTATTCTTTGGCAGGACGAACGCAATATTATGTTAGATACTGTACAGACTACAACTGGAGTCATTTACTATACGGACCTTGTGGAAACTCGAACAAACTTCCGTGCGTTCAAGCGTTTTTGCCATACCTATTATTGGAAACAAATATAGCAGCTCACAATTTAGGACCCATTAATATTAGTATTCATTTTTACCCGTGCTGCTAGACATCTGGACTTCTCCCAGTTGTAATATCCCTTTGTGCCTATTGGCCTTGTTTTATTCTGTCTCCTGCTTGCAAGGAGGGAAGTGGAAACATATTCTTCCTACTCCTCCACTATTCTTTTCTGATTATTTTGTTGCAGGATCCAAGACAGGTAAATTCATTCTCCGGGACACGTCGAGCTACATTGTCTCGGCGCTTTTCTGGTGGTTGGCACTGTTGATTTTGGCTTTCAGGAGTTGCAGTGGTTTGGGAATAGTGGGGTGGGATTGACAAAAAAAAAATAAAGTTGTAACACTTCGTACTCACGCCACGCACAATCGAGAGCTTAACAACATGTTAAGTTTTGACTGAAACCTATCTAACCTGAATTCACTGCCGTTTAAGGAAAGACGTTCGGCCACAGCCCTATAAACACCAATATGCATTGCAACTTCCTGCATCTAGAAACTCTTTCAGAATTCAACATTCTTCTAGCGTATCCTGTCACAGCTCATCGAACCGTTTTTCTGTCCAACACGCTTAAAACTTATAGACCAGTATGTATGTCGTTTAACCACGCGTCTCGTTCGAGGTGCTGCGACTGCACCCCTACCGCGCGACGTCTGTCGAGGACGCGTTGCGTCAGACGTGCGCGCGACGTATATATAGTTGTGGCGGCGACACACGCAGCATGCAACAACCAACCTCCACAACAACAACATGAAAGCCTTCGTGAGTCCATCTTATATTTGTAACAATTATCCTACATAAGTTATAAGAGTAGAATGAGGAAGCTCCCGTTGTGAACATACCTTTACGATGAGTTGACACAATTTGGTAACAAGTGATGTGATTTCAGATTGTCCTGTGCGCGCTGGTGGCGCTGGCTGCGGGCGGAGCTGTGCGTGAGAAGCGCGGCTACCTCGGCGGCTACTCCGGTGGCTACTCCAGCGGTTACTCCGGCGGCTACTCCGGTGGCTACTCCGGCGGTTACTCCGGTATTTCCTCCGGAGGCTACTCTGGCGCGCAGGTGGTCGCCGTCAACAAGCTGGTGAACGTGCAGCGTGTGGTCTCCGTGCCGCAAGTCGTGAACGTGCGCAAGGTGGTCTCCGTGCCACAGGTCGTCACAGTCAAGCAAGTCGTGCCCGTCTCAAGCGGCTTCGGCGGTGGCTACGGAGGTGGATACAGCGGTGGCTACGGAAGTGGATACGGTGGCAGCTACGGCGGTGGATACTCCAGCGGTGGTTGGTGGTGAACAGTCTAGACAACAACGGTGAAAAATGTGATTTATTTAAATTTATTTTAATAAAAATATTTATACAACACACAGTAGTATCATTACCTTTTTGTATGTGGATGTAGCTAGCATACCTAAACATTATCATAAAGACAGAACAGAAATCAACTCAAGCCTCCTCTTTGAAAAAGTTATATCTCTTGTTTTGAAAGATAAGAAAAGACCAACGGTCAAGTACAATTAATGATGTTACAAACTTCTTTAAAAACGAAAACCATCATTTACCTAGCCTTTTCCCAACTATGTTGGGGTCGGCTTCCAGATGAACCAGATGCAGCTGGATATCAGTATTTTATATGGAGCGACTGCCTGTCGGATATCCACACAAAAGCCCTTGTTAAAAATTACAATCTACAACATTAATAAATTTGCTAGGGTTGCTTAAAGTAGAGGCAGTAATTAAAGAATAAATGACTATAGGTCTGCTAGTTGTCTGTCTGTCGGTCTGTCACCCATGAACCGCGGTAGTTTGACAGATTGAATTTTCACAGATTATGTATTTCTGTTGCCGCTATAACATCACATAAAGAATGAAGTAAATCTTTAAAGGGGCTTCCTTACAAGCAACAGATCATTTTGAAATAGAAAGATGATGGACAGAACCATTTGCGACGGGGCACTTTTATTTTAATTTTTTTTATCGTGGTAAAATCTTCAAATGAGTCCTCCCACCCCGGGCAGGGCGGGAGGGACTGTCGGACTTGTACTGACTAAAATCGTGTATTTTAGTCAGTACAAGTCCGACAGTCCCTTCAATAGCCCTTTATGTTCCGGGGTCACGGTAAAGAAATAAGTCCCGCGACCCCGGCAGGGTTTGGCGCTCTGTAGGCGCGCGTGGAACACAACGCGCTGTCGACCCGGGCAATCTGGCATGGTCTATGGTCGGGCAGCGAGTTGCCCTTTACTCACTGCCCGCATGCCCGCGCCTACGGTGGCCGGAGATCGCCTCGCGATGTCCGACGCCGTGGGCGTTTACCACTGCAGCTGGGATGGAGGGAGGACGCTATCCTCTCCCTCTCGCGGCCCGCCTCCTATGCGACGGGGCACTTGGCCGTAGCTTATTTTCTAGCTGTAGTTCCGTGTCTGTTAATGTTTTAATTGAAATAGGCTGTTTTTTTTTTAATTAGACCTATTGATAAGTATATCAAAAAATATTTGAATTGCAATTTTTATTTTTTTACGCAAAGTAATCGACGAAGATACAGCGCTTCTAAAATTCAGAAATTGTACTGACAATTTCTGAATTTTAGAAGCGCTGTATCTTCGTCGATTACTTTGTCTGACTGCAGTCAGTCAGACAAGGTCGACGATAGATCGAGCTTACCCAGAAGAAGCCTGTTCACTGTAACTGGTTAATACGGTATCCTATGGTAAGACTGGGTGTCAGACTTTCGAGCTTCTGTCTATAAATAACGACTGTCAAACATCTTCAAATGAAAGCCGGGAGTAACGGCTTTATGTGTTTTCCAAGGCTCCATGCCTCGAAAACATACGTAACATGAATGTGTGTCGTGCACGGAAAGTAGCTATGACAGATGGCTACCCATCCACAAACCACCCTTGGCAAGCGCGGCTTAACACGGAAGATCGGTCTGTGCCACAATAATCATTTAGCCACGAGCTCCACTAACCGTGTCTAACCTGTTGGCGATTGAAAAAGAGTGCCCATGGAGTTTCTTGCCCGTTCTTCTCCATATTTGAATGCACTTTAAAGCAATATTTCACTAACAGATCCTTAAAATGGATCCTAGAAAAAATGATTTTGAAAAACACACTTCAAAAAATAAACAAACTCAATTAATTATTTTTATACGCATTAACGCATGCGATGCGCATCGTAAAGATGATTTTTGAGGAAAGAAAAATTTTAGATTGCAAGTGGGATTCCAACCCGCGTCTTCTGGATAGGTACTCCAGACGCCTTAACCAACTAGGCCATTGCAATCCACACTTGCAAGCCGAAATTCTCTATTCCTTGTTAACGCTTCATGGTAGCGTGGCGAAAACAAACTTTTTACGTGCACATTGCCGTTATACACCAAGTATGTATTCCAGCAAATTATTTGATTTTATCTGAGAGATCCGCAGCACCGTAGACAGCATGTCGTAAATCGCGTCGCGTTCGAGATGCTGCGACTGCACCCCTACCGCGCGACGTCTGTCGAGGACGCGTTGCGTCAGACGTGCGCGCGACGTATATATGTTGCGACAGCGACACACGCAGCATACGACAACCACCCTCCACAACAACAACATGAAAGCCTTCGTGAGTCCATTTTATATTTGTAACAAATAGCCTGCTAAGTAATAAGAGTAGAGTGAGGAAGCTCCCGTTGTGAACGTACCTTTACGATGAGTTGACACGGTTGTGTAACGAGTGCTGTGATTTCAGATTGTCCTGTGCGCGCTGGTGGCGCTGGCTGCGGGCGGAGCTGTGCGTGAGAAGCGCGGCTACCTCGGCGGCTACTCCGGTGGCTACTCCGGCGGTTACTCCGGCGGCTACTCCGGTGGCTACTCCGGCGGTTACTCCGGTATTTCCTCCGGAGGCTACTCTGGTGCGCAGGTGGTCGCCGTCAACAAGCTGGTGAACGTGCAGCGTGTGGTCTCCGTGCCGCAAGTCGTGAACGTGCGCAAGGTGGTCTCCGTGCCACAGGTCGTCACAGTCAAGCAAGTCGTGCCCGTCTCAAGCGGCTTCGGCGGTGGCTACGGAGGTGGATACAGCGGTGGCTACGGAGGTGGATACGGCGGCGGCTACTCCAGCGGTGGTTGGTGGTGAACCCTCTAGTCAACAACAGTGAAAAATGTGATTTATTTAAATTTATTTTAATAAAAAAATATTTATACAACACACAGTAGTATCATTGCCTTTATATCTTTAAGTAGCTATCGACTCAAGCTTACTCTGTGAAATAGAACAGTTATATCTTCTGTTTTGAAATGTAAGAAAAGATGAACGGTCAAATGCAAAAGTTGTGTTAAAGTGAAAATTCTTTAAAAACAAAAACACTTGTTACAAATTACAAACTACAACATCAATCAATTTGCTAACATTGATTGATTATGACAGGTCAGTACCCAAAAGGTAAAACGGGACCTTATCACTAAGACTTCGGTGATTGTCTCTCTGTCCGTTTGTCACCCATGACTCGTGATAGTAAGACAGTTGAATTTTCACAAATGATGAGTTTCTGTTGCTGCTAGAACATCAAGTACTAAAAAAACAGAATAAAGTGAATATTTAACATAACCCTTTCTGAGGGAGTCCGAGTTACACTTAGCCGTTTTTTTTAACCGTGACCCTGGAACGTTTATTCTAGACAATACGAGTCTGACGGTAATGAGCAGTTTTCTAATGTGTTTCTTGTGAGCTTCCATGCAAATTCTTTTAACCGACTCATGCATGTTATTTTAATAAGATGAGTTCACTCGTTGACCTTAGTCTAGGCCAGAGGTGTCAGAGACAAGGTCGACGATGGAGCGAGCTTACCCAGAACAAGCCTGTTCACTCTAACTTTGAAGAGATTAGAGTTGTATGCATTCGGAAATACAGCAGGAAAACAGTTCCACTACTTTGCTGATCACATTATAAAAGACGTAACAGAATTTTGAAGATATTTAGCAATAATAAACAAGTCAAACAATATTTAAATCCCTATTTCTTTACCCATCATCATCTGTCTAGCCATTTCCCAACTTTACTGGTGTCGGCTTGCAGTCGAATCAGCATGAGCCGAGTATCAGTATTTTACATGGAGCGACTGCCTATCGAATCTCCACAACCCAGTAACAGGTTAATACGATACCTCATGGTAAGGCTGTGACTGATTATCAGACTTTAGAGCTTCTGTCTGTGAAAAACGACTATCAATGACTTTACGTGTTTTCCAAGACACGGAGGAAAGTCGCTATGACAGATTGCTACTCATCCAGAGACTGCCTTGGCAAGCGCGGCTTAACCAGGAAGATTGGTCTGTGCCGCTATAATTATTAGCTACAAGCTCCTCTAAACGTGTCTAATCTATTTCTTCTGTATATTTTCCTAAAAACAAAACGCCCATGTGCGTGATGGAACGTGCAAAGTGAAGGAAACCGTACTCTAGGTTGAATAATAAAAAAGACGTTTTAATTGCAGTTTTGAAAGATTTTTAATTCCAAAATGTAGATATTTCAAAGTTAATTTTTACAGGAAAATACAATACTTTTTTTTTTAATAAAACGTTGCCCTTTAGGAATTTCTCCTGTATCGTGGGTGCGTTTACAAACATAGTAACTCACATACACAAACAATAAAAAAAAGTAATCTAACTTTGAAAGTGGAAAAAAATCAGTTGGAAAACATCTTCTCCTGTAGATTATGTTAGAAAATCTATTTTCTTTTATCCAAATAATTACATTTTATAACTTAGTCAACTATTATGGAAAACCTGTACATCGTACAGCCTACTTTATCATTAATTATTTCACAAACCTAAAACAACAATTTAGGTGATAGAAGTGACGCTCGTGTCTAATGAAATGCACTTTAAAGATAATCAATCACTTGTCCTTATAACCCACACTACTAACCCACACTTTATAAAATAAACAAAAAAAAAGTTTTTTTTTAAGAAAATACAATAATAAAAAGTAATTTAACTTAGAAAGTGGATAAGCATTTTCAGTTGAAAAACGTCTTCCCCCATACATTATGAAAGGAAATCCATTTTCTTTTATCAAAATACATTATATAACTTTATTGACTGGCCTGTTGGTCTAGTGGTTAGTGACCCTGACTGCTATGCCGGGGGTCGTGGGTTCGATTCCCACCCATGACAAATGTTTGTGTGATGAGCACGATCATTTGTTCTGTGTCTGGGTGTAATTTATCTATAATATGTATGTATTTATAAATATATAAGTATGTTTATCAGTTGTCTAGTAGGGTATTACACAAGCTCTGCTTAGCTTGGGACTAGATTGCGTTGTGTGATAGTTCTAAAAAAAAAAAAAAACTTGGTCAATAATTATTGGCAAACCTGTAAATTAAAAGTTAAGCCTTGATAGTAGTTTTCATTTTAATTTCTTTATAATTAAAATTTGTAGATCATGAATTATTTTATCCTTAACATAACAATATTGGCGATAGAGGGGTGACACTCGTGTCTAATAAAAATGCAAATAAATTAAGCTTTAAAAGCTTAAATCACTAATAGATCCTTAAAATCGATCCTAGAAAAAATAATTTAAATAACACACTTTATAAAATAAACAAACTTTAGTACGTGCACATTGCCGTTATACACCAAGTATGTATTCCAGCAAATTATTTGATTTTATCTGAGAGATCCGCAGCACCGTAGACAGCATGTCGTTGATCGCGTCGCGTTCGAGATGCTGCGACTGCACCCCTACCGCGCGACGTCTGTCGAGGACGCGTTGCGTCAGACGTGCGCGCGACGTATATATAGTAGTGACGGCGACACACGCAGCATACAACAACCACCCTCCACAACAACAACATGAAAGCCTTCGTGAGTCCATCTTATATTTGTAACAATTATCTTACATAAGTAATAAGAGTAGAGTGAGGAAGCTCCTGTTGTGAACATACCTTTACGATGAGTTGACACGATTGTGTAACGAGTGATGTGATTTCAGATTGTCCTGTGCGCGCTGGTGGCGCTGGCTGCGGGCGGAGCTGTGCGTGAGAAGCGCGGCTACCTCGGCGGCTACTCCGGTGGCTACTCCAGCGGTTACTCCGGCGGCTACTCCGGTGGCTACTCCGGCGGTTACTCCGGTATTTCCTCCGGTGGCTACTCTGGCGGCTACTCTGGTGGCTACTCTGGCGCGCAGGTGGTCGCCGTCAACAAAGTGGTGAACGTGCAGCGTGTGGTCTCCGTGCCGCAAGTCGTGAACGTGCGCAAGGTGGTCTCCGTGCCACAGGTCGTCACAGTCAAGCAAGTCGTGCCCGTCTCAACAGGCTTCGGCGGTGGCTACGGAGGTGGATACAGCGGTGGCTACGGAGGTGGATACGGCGGCGGCTACGGCGGTTACTCCAGCGGTGGTTGGTGGTGAACCCTCTAGTCAACAACAGTGAAAAAAGTGATTTATTTAAATTTATTTAAAAAAAAAAAAAAATATACAACACACAGTAGTATCATTGCCTTTGTATCTTTAAGTAGCTATCGACTCAAGCTTCCTCTGTGAAACAGAACAGTTATATCTTCTGTTTTGAAATATAATAAAAGATGAACGGTCTAATGCAAAAGTTGTGTTAAAGTGAAAATTCTTTAAAAACAAAAACACTTGTTACAAATTACAAACTACAACATCAATCAATTTGCTAACATTGATTGATTATGACAGGTCAGTACCCAAAAGGTAAAACGGGACCTTATCACTAAGACTTCGGTGGTTGTCTCTCTGTCCGTTTGTCACCCATGACTCGTGATAGTAAGACAGTTGAATTTTCACAAATGATGAGTTTCTGTTGCTGCTAGAACATCAAATCCTAAAAAAACAGAATAAAGTGAATATTTAACATAACCCTTTCTGAGGGAGTCCGAGTTACACTTAGCCGTTTTTTTTAACCGTGACCCTGGAACGTATATTTTAGACAATACGAGTCTGACGGTAATGAGCAGTTTTCTAATGTAATTCTTGTGAGATTCCATGCAAATTCTTTTTAACCGACTTCATGCATGTTACTTTCATAAGATGTGTTTGCTCTTGACCTTAGTCTAGGTCAGGGCTGACAGAGACAAGGTCGACGATGGAGCGAGCTTACCCAGAAAAGCCTTTTCACTCTAACTTTGAAGAGATTAGAGTTGAATGCGTTCGGAAATACAAACGCAGGCTAACAGTTCCACTCCTTTGCTTATCGCATTATAAAAGACGTAACAGAATTTTGAAGATATTTAGCAATAATAAACAATCTAAACAAAATTTAAATCTCTATTTCTTTACCCATGATCATCTGCCTAGCCTTTTCTCAACTATATTGGGGTCGGCTACCAGTCGAATCAGACGCAGCTGAATATCAGTATTTTACATGGAGCGACTGCCTATCGAACCTCCACAACCCAGTAACTGGTTAATACGATACCTCATGGTAAGGCTGTGACTGATTATCAGACTTTAGAGCTTCTGTCTGTGAAAAACGACTATCAATGACTTTACGTGTTTTCCAAGACACGGAGGAAAGTCGCTATGACAGATTGCTACTCATCCAGAGACTGCCTTGGCAAGCGCGGCTTAACCAGGAAGATTGGTCTGTGCCGCTATAATTATTAGCTACAAGCTCCTCTAAACGTGTCTAATCTATTTCTTCTGTATATTTTCCTAAAAACAAAACGCCCATGTGCGTGATGGAACGTGCAAAGTGAAGGAAACCGTACTCTAGGTTGAATAATAAAAAATACGTTTTATTTGCAGTTTTGAAAGATTTTTAATTCCAAAATGTAGATATTTCAAAGTTAATTTTTACAGGAAAATACAATACTTTTTTTTTAATAAAACGTTGCCCTTTAAGAATTTCTCCTGTATCGTGAGTGCGTTTACAAACATAGAAACTCACATACACAAACAATAAAAAAAGTAATCTAACTTTGAAAGTGGAAAAAAATCAGTTGGAAAACATCTTCTCCTGTAGATTATGTTAGAAAATCTATTTTCTTTTATCCAAATAAGTACATTTTATAACTTAGTCAACTATTATGGAAAACCTGTACATCGTACAGCCTACTTTATCATTAATTATTTCACAAACCTAAAACAACAATTCAGGTGATAGAAGTGACACTCGTGTATAATGAAATGCACTTTAAAGATAATCAATCAATTGTCCTTATAACCCACACTACTAAAATAAAACTACTAACCCACACATTATAAAATAAACAAAAAAAAAGTTTTTTTAAAGAAAATACAATATTAAAAAGTAATTTAACTTAGAAAGTGGATAAGCATTTTCAGTTGAAAAACGTCTTCCCCCATACATTATGAAAGGAAACCCATTTTCTTTTATCAAAATACATGGCCTGTTGGTCTAGTGAGTAGTGACCCTGACTGCTATGCCGGGGGTCGTGGGTTCGATTCCCACCCAGGACAAATCGCTGCTTAAATTCAAAACGGCCGCAAATCGAAATTTCACTTTTTTACAGGAGAGCCCATCAAAGTTTTCATTTCGGTTTTTGTTTATTATTTTTATTAATAAACGTCGTATATCTATGTACTATATATCATCGGATGTATATTTCAAGCCTCTATTTGATTGCAATTTGACATTTTGTGTAAGATTACCCAGTCAATAAATAAATCACATTAAGTCCCTTTTGATTATAAAAAACGATATTTAATATTTATGAATTTTATAAATAAAGCAGCCATATTACCACTTTGGAAGTGTCTCTCGCGCAAACTGATCAGTTTAGAAAAAAATGATGTTAGTAACCTCAATATCATTTTTAAAGACCTATCTAAAGATACCCCACACGTATGGGTTTGGTGAAAAAAAATTTTTTGACATTTAATTTTAAGTACTGAGAACCCCCATTTTTTTATTATTTTTTTATTTTTGTGTGAAAATCTTACTACGGTTCTCATAATACATCTATTTACCAAGTTACAACAGGATAGCTCATTTTTTTTTCAAAGTATATTATCCTTTCGAAAAAAAGTGGCTGTGACATACGGACGGACATGACGAATCTACAAGGTTTCCGTTTTTTTGCCATTTTTCTATAGAACCCTATAAAGGGTGATAACACAAGGATAACAAAGGGTTGAAGAATTAAAGAACAATCTCACTTCTGTCCCATGCACACAACAAGATGTTATCGAGAGTCAATACGAACCGTTTCGAACGCAGGTTTGGTGACTTCCAGCCTCCCGAACAAGCCGGTTTACAAAAAGGTTTTAGTATATAGACCACATACACACGCTACACCAGATTATAAAGAAGACAGAGGAGTATATCGGCTATTATATCTATTGTTTGTGGACTATGAGAAAGCCTTTGATTCAATCGAAACCTGGGCAGTATTGCAGTCCAACGATTTCATTTCGACTATTGGTGTATCGAAGAGTTGGAGTGTTTATTTGGAAATGGCACCATGTCCATCCGACTTTAGGAAGAGAGCACGAAACCAATCCAATTACAGAAAGAGGTGAGACAGGGAGACATTGTTTCTCCGAAACTGTTCACGAACGTTTCCTAACAGGTCGGCCTTAAAATGAACATGGATAAGACAAAAATCATGTCAAATGTCCATGTGACGCCCTAACCGATTGCTGTTGGGAATATACCTACTCTTGAAAATATAGGCCATTATACTTACCTTGGACAGATTGTTCAGTTAGGTAGATCCAACTTCGACAAAGAGGGCGCCCGAAGAATGTAACTCTGATGGACAGTGTTTGGGAAGCTACGTGATATTCTCTTCTCGTCGAGTATCTCACAGTGTCTTACGATATGGGTGTTTAAAAAAGTATGTTGCCAGTGAGGACATACGGCTCTGAACAGTGGTAGTTGATAGAGACTAAGAGTGACTTAACGAGCAATGGAAAGAGCTAACCTTTAAGTTTCTCTACGGAATAAAATCCCGAACAACGATATTCGGCAAAGAATCAGAGTCATCCAAATATATCGTAAAATTTGGGATTTGAAGTGGCAATGGGTATAATAGATAAGCCACATATGCTTATAGTACTGATAACCTATGGCAAAGAAAAGACCTCCAGTGGCGACCACGGACCGGAAGTCATCTAATAACTTACAATAATTATATTTTCACATTTTGTAATAATTCAAAAGTTCGTTGTTTACTTTTTCACGAATACAACTAATTCTTGATTATTTCCTAAATGCGCAGATCGATTACATGATTCAAAAGCATAAAATATCGTTAAAATATCTCAACAAACAAGTTGCTCTCTTAATACTAAAAAATAATATCATTAATACAAAGAGTTAATAGTGTGCCTATCAACAAAGAAACTAAGACTGCGAACTAAGAGTATGTGCTTCCATTCTCGATCGCCTACTCGGGTGGATCCACAACGCTTCGATATGTTTTTACAAAGGGAGTGAGACAGGCTTGGTTTAAGTTTTAATTACTGTGTTAAGTTTAAAATTTAAATATAATTTGTTGATTTGTTTAAATAAATACTGGCACTATCACCATACTTCTATATGCAAAACAGAAGCATTCAAAAATACTGCACTTTTCCTTAAAAGAGTAATAATAAAACACGATTTATTCAAACTCAAAATGGACATATCACAAAATACGGCACTTTTCCTTACAAGATTATGATACACTTACATGTAATTTTAAAACAATACGGTTGTATTTTGAAATGTGGCCCTTTTTCACATAAAAAACGTGCGCTCCCGCTGGCTGCAGGGTCGCAACCCGAAATATGGCGGCTTTGATCTGAAGTTAACCACGTAAGTGACAAAATGGAAAAAGGGCGGTTGTGCAATTTGCTCATTTCTAATGCGAAAATACTAGGTGTCTTTTTGGAATATAAAAATATAGGCAGAATTGATAAGATTTTTGCATTAAAAACGATTTGAAAAAATTTCGAATTGTGGCCGTTTTGAATTTAAGCAGCGAAATGTTTGTGTGATGAGCACGATCATTTGTTCTGTGTCTGGGTGTAATTTATCTATAATATGTATGTATTTATGAATATATAAGTATGTTTATCAGTTGTCTAGTACCCATAACACAAGCTCTGCTTAGCTTGAGACTAAATGGCGTTGTGTGATAGTTGTAAAAAATAAATAAAAAAAAAAAACTTGATCAATAATTATTGGCATACCTGTACAGCCTACTAAGCCTTGATAGTTTTCATTTTAATTTCTTTATAATTAAAATTTGTAGATCATGAATTATTTTACAATCCTAAAACATAACAATATTGGCGATAGAAGGGTGACACTCGTGTCTAATAAAAATGCAAATAAATTAAGCTTTAAAAGCTTAATTCACTAATAGATCCTTAAAATCGATCCTAGAAAAAATAATTTAAATAACACACTTTATAAAATAAACAAACTTTAGTACGTGCACATTGCCGTTATACACCAAGTATGTATTCCAGCAAATTATTTGATTTTATCTGAGAGATCCGCAGCATCGTAGACAGCATGTCGTTGATCGCGTCGCGTTCGAGATGCTGCGACTGCACCCCTACCGCGCGACGTCTGTCGAGGACGCGTTGCGTCAGACGTGCGCGCGACGTATATATAGTAGTGACAGCGACACACGCAGCATACAACAACCACCCTCCACAACAACAACATGAAAGCCTTCGTGAGTCCATCTTATATTTGTAACAAATAGCCTGCTAAGTAATAAGAGTAGAGTGAGGAAGCTCCCATTGTGAACGTACCTTTACGATGAGTTGACACGGTTGTGTAACGAGTGATGTGATTTCAGATTGTCCTGTGCGCGCTGGTGGCGCTGGCTGCGGGCGGAGCTGTGCGTGAGAAGCGCGGCAATCTCGGCGGCTACTCCGGTGGCTACTCCGGTGGTTACTCCGGTGGCTACTCTGGCGGCTACTCCGGTGTTTCCTCTGGAGGCTACTCTGGCGCGCAGGTGGTCGCCGTCAACAAGCTGGTGAACGTGCAGCGTGTGGTCTCCGTGCCGCAAGTCGTGAACGTGCGCAAGGTGGTCTCTGTGCCACAGGTCGTCACAGTCAAGCAAGTCGTGCCCGTTTCCGGCGGTTTCGGCGGCGGCTACGGTGGTGGATACGGCGGCGTCTACGGAGGTGGATACGGCGGTAGATACTCCAGTGGTTACTCCAGCGGTGGTTGGTGGTGAATACTCTAGTCAACAACAGTGAAAAATGTGATTTATTTAATTTTAATAAAAAATATTTATACAACACACAGTAGTATTATTCCTTTGTATCTGAATGTAGCTAGCAGAAACATTATTATACAGACAGAACAGAAATAGACTCAAGCTTCCTCTGTGAAAGAGTTATATCTTCGGTTTTGAAAGATAAATAATTAATAGATTTAAAAAAATCTAAAAACCCACGTTTTTAAATGTCCTAAAATAAAAATAAGAAAATAACCCTACGGGGCTGAGAGAGGCACCACTCAAAACGTGACTGGGGGCTATATGGGATATATTTACATGACGTGTATAGATCGTGGCTGTAATTTGCAAAGTGCTTCTCTCAGCCCTGTAGGGTTATTTTCTTATTGTTAAGTTTTTAGACTTTTTTAAATCTATTAATTATTTTATTATTTTTATCTTTGTTCATCGGGTTTGGACGTCCGCCATATTATAATTAAGTCAGACGACTTTTTTCGTATTCATGACAGGAAACCCTTTCGTTTAATACCCATATAATGGGGATGCATTTCAAATAGCTAGTCCGACATCATTTCCAATTTCTAAAACGAATTACATTTCAAAACACACGCCTCGCTAGAGCTGCATACCTATGAACGGCTGAATCGATTTCTGAGAAGCATTGCGGAAAAGCTGCTTTAAATAAATAAATAAATAATAAATATTCCACAACAAGCTTGTGTTATGGGTAGGTACTAGACAACTGATAAACATACTTATATATTTCTAAATACATACATATTATAGATATATTACACCCAGACACAGAACAAATGATCATGCTCATCACACAAACATTTGTCCTGCATGGGAATCGAACCCACGACCCCCGGCATAGCAGTCAGGGTCACTAAATACTAGACCAACAGGCCAGTCAAATCAATAAATAAAAAAATCAGCCAAGTATGAGCTGAACCAGCACACGAAGGCTTCGGTACCATGATCTGCCAGCCTTTTCCCAATTATGTTGGGGTCGGCTTTCAGTCAAACCAGATGCAGCTGAATATCAGTATGTTAAATGGAACGACTGCCTGTCGGACCTCCACAACCCAGTAACTGGGTAATACCATACCCCATGATAAGACTTTAGAGCTTCTGACTAACAGTAACGACTGTGAAATATCTACAAATAGCGCACGCTCAAAAAATTACTTCCATAACAATTTCATTTCTATGAGTTATAATTCATGTTACTTTGTTTTGTTACGTACGATGCCGCGAAATGACACGACGGCGACGTGCCACAGGTTGCTGAGGGTTGACGCGACGCGCCGTGCGACGCTGCGGCATGAAGTGTTATCCCGTTTCATTCGACGATTTGCCAAAGCGCAAAATTGTATCCCGGGAGACCTATGGGTCACTTTGTGTCCAGGAATTAAGATTGCTAAGCAAATTGAAATAAGGTTGAAACTTGTGGATCGGTTATTTTGACTATTTTCCAGTATCACGCACTTTCAAAAACGTACTTGACTTTGAGGGAACAGTGGATGTCACAGGAAGAGGGTATCAAGTTCATATCTTTATTAGAAAAAGCCGTGCAGTACCATATTCTGGCATCCCACATTTGTCATTGAAGTTGACTTTAACATGTCCACATATCCTTCTCAATGACCCTGTCTTTATACAGCTCTTAAAAACACTAACCGCATTACAAAAGAATTGATGGCCTTAGAACGACTGAATCGATTATAATAAAGGCCGAGATCTCTATTTTAATATAAAACAGTTTAAAGATCTATATTTTTCGGAACACGCGCAAGGTTTCCGTACAATCCTACTTCCTACTAATATTATAATCATGAAAGTTTGTTTGGATGGTTGTTACTCTTTCACGAAGAAACCACTGAACGTCTCATGTCTGTTGTATGAGAGCCCTTCAGTATTTTGTTTTTTAGTAATTGTTGTCAGCTATAAAATTGTCTACCGTATAACTATCACGGTTTATGAGTTACAGCCTGGTAATGAACAGACGGACAGCGAAGTCTTAGTAATAAGGTCCCATTTTCCCTTTGGGATCAATCAATGTTAGTAAATTGATTGATGTTGTAGTTCGTAATTTACTAATAACAAGGGTTTATGTTTTTAAAGAATTTTCGTATCAACTTTTGCATTTGACCGTTCAAGTTTCTTGTACTTCAAAACAAAAAATCTAATTATAATTGTGCTAGCTACAAACAGATAAAAACGTAATGATACTACAGTGTTTTGTATAAATATTTTTTTTATTAAAATAAATTTAAATAAATCACATTTTTCACTGTTGTTAATTAGAGTGTTCACCACCAACCACCGCTGGAGTAACCGCCGGAGGATCGACCGCCGTAACCGCCGCCGTATCCACCTCCGTAGCCACCGCTGTATCCACCTCCGTAGCCACCGCCGAAGCCGCTGGAGACGGGCACGACTTGCTTGACCGTGACGACCTGTGGCACGGAGACCACCTTGCGCACGTTCACGACTTGCGGCACGGAGACCACACGCTGCACGTTCACCACCTTGTTGACGGCGACCACCTGCGCGCCAGAGTAGCCACCAGAGGAAACACCAGAGTAGCCGCCAGAGTAGCCACCGGAGTAGCCGCCGGAGTAGCCACCGGAGTAGCCGCCGGAGTAGCCGCCAAGGTAGCCGCGCTTCTCACGCACAGCTCCGCCCGCAGCCAGCGCCACCAGCGCGCACAGGACAATCTGAAATCACATCACTCGTTACACAACCGTGCCAACTCATCGCAAAGGTATGTTCACAACGGGAGCTTCTTCCCTCTACTCTTATAATATGTACAAATATAAGATGGACTCACGAAGGCTTTCATGTTGTTGTTGTGGAGGGTGGTTGTTGTATGCTGCGTGTGTCGCCGTCACTACTATATATACGTCGCGCGCACGTCTGACGCAACGCGTCCTCGACAGACGTCGTGCAGTTCGTAGCATCTCTAACGCATAGGTCAAACGACATGCTGTCTACGGCGCGCGGCGTAGCGGATCTCTCAGATAAAAATAAAACAATTTTCACACCACTTGCTCGTAAATGTCAAATTATATGTCAGGCAAACAGTACTGTAAAGCAAGTCATTGTTCCCTCTCGCTCGAGCCGGGCAATAATATTGTACTGAATTTGAATTTGGAACCTCAAATAAAACTGTATGAAAATTTTCACCAAGGAGTTGTTTCAGTAATGGCGGCCGCTGGCCGCAACAGCCGATCGCTTGCAGTGATGCCAACTTCAGGTTCGAAGGTGGTTGTACCACATCAAATTTCAAAAATCGAATTCATTTCCTCGCAGTAGTTGTGAAAAGCAGAGTACGCTCCTCGGGAGTAAAGCTGCCTTGTCTTGGGCTAACTTGAATCCCTCGCTACACTAAGGATTCTTAACTTAGTTCCCTCGTTTCTCTCGGGAATTAACACTTGAACCTCCTCGTTGCGCTACGGAGTGGTTCACCCCCAGAATCCTTAGTGTCGCTTCGGGATTCAAAACGCCCGTGACGTAAGGCAATGCTTTACTCCCTTGGTGCGTAATCTACTATTGTTGGAAAACATACTGGCGTATAAATGCAATACGGTTTTTTACGTTTGTTTGTTTTATAAAGTGTGGGTTATTAAAAATATTTTTTCTAGGATCGATTTTAAGGATATGTGAGTGATTATCTTTAAAGTGCATTTTTCATTACCTATACACGAGTGTAACTTCTGTCACCAAAATTGTTATGTTTTAGGTTTGTGAAATACTTAATTTATGATAAAGTAGGCTGTACGATGTACAGGTGTTCCATAATAGTTGACTTAGTTATAAAATGTACTTATTTGGATAAAATAAAATAGATTCTCTAACATAATCTACAGGAAAAGATGTTTTCCAACTGATTTTTTTCCACTTTCTAAGTTAGATTACCTTTTTTTATTGTTTGTTTATGTGAGTTTCTATGTTTGTAAACGCACCCACGATACAGTAGAAATTCGTAACGTGGGGCAACGTTTTATAAAAAAATAAGTATTGTATTTTCCTACAAAAACTAACTTTAAAATCTCTACATTTTCGAATTAAAATCTTTCTTAACTGCAAATAAAAGGTTTTTTTTTTATTATTCAACCTAGAGTACGGTTTCCTTTAGTTTACACGTTACGTCACGCACTTGGCCGTTATTTTTTTTTTTATATAACCACATACACCTTTTTGGGCGAAGAAATAGGTTAGACATGGTGAGAGGAGCTCGTGTTTGCCGCGCTTGCTGAGGTTGGTCTGTGTATGGGTGACCATCTGTCATAGCTAGTTTCCTCCGTGCCTCGTTAAACCGTTGGTCCCGGCTGTCATTTGTAGATCTTTGACAGTAGTTTCTCACAGACGGAAGCTCTAAAGTCTAATAATCAGTCTTACAATGGGGTGTCGTATTACCCAGCTACTGTTTTTTGGAGGTCCAATAGGCAGTCGCTCCATGTAAAATACTGATACTCAGCTCATGCTGATTCGACTGCAAGCCGACCCCGATATAGTTGGGAAAAGGCTAGGCAGATGATGATGGGTAAAGAAATAGGGATTTAAATTTTGTTTGACTTGTTTATTGTTGGTAAATATCTTCAAAATTCTGTTACGTCTTTTATAATGTGATCAGCAAAGTAGTAGAACTGTTTGTCTGCGTCTGTATTTCCGAATGCATACAACTCTAATCTCTTCAAAGTTAGAGTGAACAGGCTTCTTCTGGGTAAGCTCGCTCCATCGTCGACCTTGTCTCTGACACCTCTGGCCTAGACTAAGGTCAACGAGCGAACTCATCTTATGAAAATAACATGCATGAAGTCGGTTAAAAGAATTTGCATGGAAGCTCACAAGAATTACAATTCTAGCCTTTTTTTCGTGGTAATATCGTCAAATGAGTCCACCAGCTTAGGGACTGTCAGACTCGTACTGCCTTAAAACCACGGTGATCCTTTAATAACTCTTTACGTTCCAGGGTTACCCTTAACATTTATGTTAATATTTATTTGAAGTAAAATCGGCAACATAAAACATCATAGGTGAAAATTCAACTGTCTAACTATCATGGTTCATGGGTTCCAGTTGGTGACAGACGGACAAACAGAAAATAAGCGAAGTCTTAGCAATAGAGTCCCGTTAAACCCTTCGGGTATTGACCTGTAAAAATCAACCAATTTTAGCAAATTGATTGATTTTGTAGTTTGTAATTTGTTACAAGTGTTTTTGTTTTTAAAGATTTTTTGTTACAACATTTGTATTTGACCGTTCATCTTTTCTTATATTTCAAAACAGGAGACATAACTCTTTCACAAAGGAAGCTTGAGTCGATTTCTGTTCTGTCCTTATAATAATATTTATGCTAGCTACTTTAAGATACAAAGGTAATGATACTACTGTGTGTTGTTTAAATATTTTGTATTAAAATAAATTTAAATAAATCACATTTTTCACTGTTGTTGACTAGAGTGTTCACCACCAGCCACCGCTGGAATATCCGCCGGAGGATCGACCGCCGTAGCCGCCACCGTATCCACCTCCGTAGCCACCGCTGTATCCACCTCCGTAACCACCGCCGAAGCCGCTGGAGACGGGCACGACTTGTTTGACTGTGACGACCTGTGGCACAGAGACCACCTTGCGTACGTTCATGACTTGCGGCACGGAGACCACTCGCTGCACGTTCACCACTTTGTTGACGGCGACCACCTGCGCGCCAGAGTAGCCTCCAGAGGAAACACCGGAGTAGCCGCCAGAGTAGCCACCGGAGTAGCCACCGGAGTAGCCGCCGGAGTAGCCGCCGGAGTAGCCGCTGAGGTAGCCGCGCTTCTCACGCACAGCTCCGCCCGCCGCCAGCGCCACCAACGCGCACAGGACAATCTGAAATCACAGCACTCGTTACACAACCGTGTCAACTAATTGTAAAGGTTCGTCACAACGGGAGCTTCCTCACTCTACTCTTATTACTACTATTTGTTACAAATATAAGATGGACTCACGAAGGCTTTCATGTTGTTGTTGTGGAGGGTGGTTGTTGTATGCTGCGTGTGTCGCTGTCACTACTATATATACGTCGCGCGCACGTCTGACGCAACGCGTCCTCGACAGACGTCGCGCGGTAGGGGTGCAGTCGTAGCATCTCGAACGCGACGCGTGGTTCAACGACATGCTGTCTACGGTGCTGCAGATCTCTCAGTTATAAACAAATAATTTAGTACAAACATGGTGCAAATTGAATATTTTTAAGCTTGCTATAAGAGCAGTGGTGGCCCAGTGGTATCGGCCCCGACTTACGAGTTGTAGGTGGTAGGTTCGAACCCAGCCTGGCGCATTACTTTGTGTAATTTATTTCATCACCACTGCTCTCAAAACGGTGAAGGAAAACATCGTGAGGTAACCGGCATGTCCTAGAACCATCAAATTCGAAGATATGTGACATCTGCTAACACGCACTAGGCCCGCGGGGTGGATTATGGCCCACTCCCTCTAACAGGAGACGAGGCCTGTGTCCCAGCAGTGAAAGAGTCTCCAGATCAGCTGCAATGTGTATTGGTACATACAGGGCTGTGGCCCGTCGTCTTTCCTTAAGAGGCAGTGAATAATTTCGTTAAGTTTTTAGTCAAAACATTATTTAAGTAATAATATATAATAACCGGACCTGGACCGATTTGGATAATTCTTTTTTTGTGTTTGTAACCATCGGGACCAGGTTGTAGAGTGAAACGGGCTGCTATTAGTACCTACTTCATGATAACAATATGGACGAAAAGCTGCGTCCTTTCTTATTCTGTAATAGTTTTTCCAGCGGCATGGATACATAATGCGGCATTGTTTCTCCACCATAATATTGACATTGGCACTAGCCAACACATTTTAGTGTACCATAAGATTGTATCAAGGCTCACCACAGCGAGAGGGCAAGCAGAATAATATCAACCCTTTTTTTATCGTGGTAAAAGTATCCAATGAGTCCCGCCCAGGGTGGGACGAGAGGGACTGTCAGACTTATACTGACTAAAATCCACGGTGATCCTTCAATAGCCCTTTACGTTCCAGGATTACCAGGTGAGGCAGTCCCGCGACCCCGGTAGTATAATATAAACCTTGATCTATGTTTGTTTACAGCTAAGACAAGGAGGTTCGCTTGTCAAACCTGTTGATGTTTAACCTAGATGTATCAAATATGTAAATTAAGATCAGTCAAATTCAAGAATGTTTCAATTTAACATAATTTATTGCTACTATTTTGTAGTGACCTTCATCCTAACTAGCAGTTTTATTAGACCTTGAAAATGATGCAAATTTTATTCATTTTTGCAGTTGTGTATGGTAAGGTTTAAAATGATTGAAAATGTACGTCTGAATTGACGGTCTTCCGAATTCCGGGTTGAAGGCGCGTTGTGTTCCACGCGCGCCTCAAAGAGTGTCAGCGCTATGACAGAGCCCCTCTATAGAGGACCAAAGCCTGCCGGGGTTGCGGGACTAAAGAACGTGACCCCGGAACGTAGAGGGCTATTGAAGGATACTGTGGATTTTAGTCAGTGCGAGTCTGACAGTCTCTCCCGCTCTGCTCTGGGTGGACTCATTTTATGATATTACCACGCTAAAATGTATTAATTCAGATGATGATCAACTATCTGTGTAACAAATTACATCCAAATCCGTTCAGTGGTTCTTGCGTGAAAGGGTAACAAACATCCCCTCCATTATTTTGTAGTATATTATTGTCTTTGACAATTCAAAAGTGGCTATAATTATCCTTACAGGAACCTTATTACAAGCTCCTAACACGATCGAGTTTAGGCTGTGGGAAAGAGACAGAGCTATACAAGTCATCTAACGCCATCTCGTTCCCTGAGCGGAACTATTCTCGCTTTAAGACGCCATGGTAGGTCATCTGGACTTGAAATAAATACTTTGTTTTTGATTTTAATTGAACATACCAATTAGGTACACGTACTTCCAATTTTTAGGGTGACATAATGAGCAGTCTTATCGCTAAAAGCGGTTTATTCAAAAAAACCTATGGATGGGAAAAGAAGGAGAAACAATACTGTAGGTAGTCTGCAATAGTTGTTTAGAGATAAACAACTATTGCAGACTACCTAATATACTAGATAATAAATATCTAGTATCGCACTAGTTGTCGCGTGCAGAGACTTAGAAATCATACATTAGTTAACACACTACGATTTTAAAACGCGATAGTATCTTTGCGTACCTGTTTTTTTTGTAATAATAATTTTTATATTTAGGTTAGGTTAGTATACTCAAAGTGTGCTCCGCGGAACCTTGGGGCTCCGTTAAGCCTTTATGGGGGGGGGGGGGGGGGGCTCCGGAAACATATAGCAAAAACAAAATATTGCAACAGATAAATATTTAGATCTCCTACAATCAGTTGCTCCGGGTCTTTTTTTGTTTTTTTACGTGGTAGAATCATCAAATGAGTCCTCCCGCCCCGGGCAGGGAGAGACTATCAGACTTGACGGACCAAAATCCACGGTGTCCTTCGGTAGCCCTTTGCGTACCGGACTCGCGGTATACGTATGCTCCGGGTCTGAGTGTTGTTTTATGTGAGCTTCAACGTATATGAACGCGCCCACAGTACAGGAGAAGTTCCAACAAAACGAAAGATGAGACAGGAACGAGAAACTATTCGCAAGCAAAAACAGTGTTTATTTCATACAAAATCAATTTTACAGAAAGATAAATTGTAGCAGTACGATAATGTAGTGAGTGAGAAAAGCCATCAAACTTATTGGTAGAGTAGCGTCTACATCGAACAGGCCACACGAGCTCATCTTACTGAAACTACGATTTTCCAATATCACGCTCTTGCAGAGACGTATTTTACTCTCTGTAAAGTAAAATTTTATGTCATTATTTAATTTCATTGTACTACCGTATGATTTGTTGCTCAAACGGGATTAAATAATTGCTCTTAAAAAAGTTGCTCTGGAAATAGTTGCTCAGATAGGAATACTTCGATTTAGAGCACCGCATTGACACTACAAATTGGATGACTATTACTCAGGAAATGTTATTGGAATCGATTCAGTTACTGATTCTGAACAAACTACATTCAGGCAGGTAGAATAAATATTCCACAACTATCACACAACGCCATCTAGTCCCAAGCTAAGCAGAGCTTGTGTTATGGGTACTAGACAACTGATAAACATACTTATATACTTCTAAATACATACATATTATAGATATATTACACCCAGACACAGAACAAATGATCATGCTCATCACACAAACATTTGTCCTGGGTGAGAATCGAACCCACGACCCCCGGCATAGCAGTCAGGGTCACTAACCACTAGACCAAAGAGGCCAGTCTATACATTTTGTATGAAATATCAAAGAAGTGGCTTCGCACCCGCACCACGCCCGCGCCTCGCTACCGCCAGTCGCCACTTGTCTTTATCCCGCGCCTTAGTGAGCATTTTAAGGCATGTTCAAAGCATTTCTAAGGAATGTTTAAAACATCATTTATCATCAGGCTGGAGGTTAACGTGTTTATAAGACGAATGTAGAAAACAAAACATACTTACTAGAACAATGTCTGTTCCTCAGAAGCTGTATACACGCCGACTGTGCTTCATCAACAGTTGTATAAAACCTCTGACAGTCTAAACTTTGTACAACAACAAGTACTATTGACTTGACAAGCCATGCAATCGTCGTTAGTCCAATTACCTGTAATATTCAAATCAAAAGTGAGGATGAATGAACGGATGAATTTTTGTTGCACTTTCACGCAGAAATTATTGAAGTCAGCTATTTCCCTACAACTGTGAAGATCGGCCATCATCATCTCAGCCATAGGACGTCCACTGCTGACCATAGGCCTCCCTTTAGATCTCCACATAAACCGGTTGGAAGCGACCTGCATCCAGCGTCTTCCGGCGACCTTTATAAGGTCGTCTCTCCACCTTGTTGGTGGACGTCCTACACTGCGCTTGCTAGTCCGTGGTCTCCACTACAGCACTTTTCGACCCCATAGGCCATCTGCTCTGCGAACAATATGGCCTGCCCATTGCAACTACAGCTTGCTAATCCATAGGCGCGGGACATATTTAGTTCATTTACTACACTATATCATGAGACGGCAATTTGGCACGAAAAGAGTAATCAAGCACAAGATGGGAAGATTTAGTCAGTAAAAACCTGACAGGTCATCGCGTCCTCTCGTCCTGGTTTGTATGATCCCCCCATTCACGACTTTTACGACCCAACAAAAAAGAAAACTAGCATTTCGTTCCAATGACGAGAATTCAAAAAAAGACGAAATGTTATACTTACAGAGTCCCACAACTGACCGAATAACTTAAGAATTCTGAACATAATATCCAAAAAGAACAGACTCCTTGTGAATGCGTCCAACACGTAACATAATGCCTGGAAAATATAGTTGACATTTTAAAAAAGCTTTAGTATAATAAGAGGTCAGCAGGGGTGAAAGTATCCTCCTTCTGCGAAGCAGTCATACTCGCGTAGGAGGAGGCGGAACGCGTGAGAGAGAGGGCAGCGTCCTCCCTCCGCCCCAGACGCAGTAGTAGACGCCCACGGCGACGGATGTCGCGGAACGATCGCCGGCCATCGTAGGCGCGGGCATGCGGGTGGCGAGTAAAGGGCAACTCGCTGTCCGACCATGGACCATGCCCGGGTCGACGGCACGTTGTGTTCCACGCGCGCCTCAAAGGGCGTCAGCACAATGACGGGGCCCACCCTATAGTGCGCTATAGCCTTGCCGGGGTTGCGAGACATACGTGTACCGCGACTCCGGTATACAAAGGGCTACAGAAGGACACCGTGGATTTTAGTCAGTCAAGTCTAACAGTCCCTCCCGCCCTGCCCGGGGCTATGGCCTGGCAGTGGAGTCTTAAAAGGGAGTCGATTATAACATCACGCAGACTCAGTGTTCACCGTCTCTTCAGCTATTTGGGGCATGATATATTTACTCTATTATTAATCAAGCTATCATTTTAATCCTTATCCATCTGTTTCACAAACAATCCACTCATTTCGCATTTCTCTGCTTCTGTGTCTTCATCCATCAATATTTAATATCAATGTTTTCATTACATACGTATTAGTTATCCCTGTTTCTAAGAAATCAATTCATGTCAAGACAGACGAATCTCTACCATGATATTAAACAAATATAAATAAATTGAAAACAAACTTACAAACACTTGGAAAATAGTCTTGTACAATTTGAATGCTCCTAAAATATTTTGATATGTTTCAAGCAGTTGATCACATTGTTCATCATTGTCCTGCTCATCATTGATCCTAAGAACATCATCAATCCACTCTTCGAGGTAGTTTCTTAATAATACTATGACTCGTGTGGAAATCATTATATTAATGTCAAGCGCAAAAAACGACACGTCAACACAAATGTTACAAAAATAAAATACATAGTTCAAGCCATGAAGCGTGGAGTAAAATCCCGCAAATATAGAAATATCAGCTAAGATATTAATAAATATTGCAATCCAGTTCCAAATAATGTAATTCGGAAAACATTTGCTGAAATCAATGTTCCTATGAATAGTTTGTATCAAAAGAATAAGACTAACATTATTATGCTTGTGCACAATGTCCAGAATGAATAACATTGTGAAAGAGAAAATTTGTTGAATGTTAAATAAAATCGTGATGAAGGCAAAGACGAACTCTTGAATACTGACAGAGTTATCATAAACTTTGGGGGATAACATGAAAAACAACCGAAAGACACATATTGAATTAAGAAATATCATGCGACAGAATGACAGTAATAATAGCCAATTATTTTGGTTGGGATAAATATGATTATCGTGAACATCATATTTTGAACTCCATAAAATGCACAGAGGAAAGTTAAAAGATCGAACTATTTCCTTAACTTCTTTGTCGATTCCATTGTTCGGTAGCACTTGAAATGATTGCTTTGGTGAATTTAAACTTTTTAGGAGCATTGTTATGAGCTTCATCTTGTTTCTGTATTTATTTTAACGTTATCAATAACGTATATAACGTTATTGTATTTGTTCGTCAAATAGTATCAAGTCTACTTGACGAAAAAATACAATAGATAATATAAATTGCCCTGTCATTTACTAATGTAGTTGTTAAATGAATGATCGAATCGTGTGATGTTTTGGTACCATAGATCAAGATCAGTGATAATAAATACCTTCTAAAAAGCATTTGACTACTCGAGTCTGAATAAGATTCGCCTATATGACTAGAACGCACTGTAGAAATTTCTTCAAAATTACGTTATCAAGGTGAATGAAAAGGGGATACCACAGGGATCAACTCTAGGCCCATTTCCGTTCTACAGTTTTTGGCTCAGAGGGCTAAAGCCTGCCGGGGTCGCGGGTCTTATACCATCACCGTGACCCCGGAACATAAAGGGCTATTGAAGGACAGTTTTTGGCTATTAATTTCGATTTATTTAAAATCATACACTATTATGGAAATCTTTTAAATAAAAGGGTTTTAGTTTTTGTAAAGTTCTATGTTTATTTAAAAAAGATGTTATTGACAAAATCAAGTAATATAAACCCATATTCTGCGATGTTTCAGTTTAATTTAATAGAAGATAATGGCCCCAAACTTGACGACACGGTTAGTGCAGTGGCTGAGCGATCGACTACTGTGCTGCGTGTCGCGGGTTTGATACCTGGGAACAATATTTGTATGTCCTACTGTTTGTTCATAGTTTGTAAACTAATTAATTATTGTTAACTTGATGAGACATTATCTATAGTAATATTATAAAGAGGTAAAATTTGTTTGTAAGTTTGTATGTGGGGTAATCTCACTGGTAGAACCTACATTATTCATGAGTGATATAGGCTATAAATTATAAAGATATCATGCATATTTTAACGCCCAACGAAGTAGGCACGGGTCAGTAAAGGAAAAACTGATTTTGAAGACGTCATCGTCATATTATAAAATAACTGCAGAAAATGATGATAGGAACGAGTAAATCAATGCCATTCAAAACAGCCTTTATTACACACAAATACCAACTTTACAGAAAGACAAATTGTAACAGTACGAGAATGTAGTGAGTGATATGAGCCAACAAACTTATTGGTAGAGTAGCGTCTACATCGAACAGGCCACACGAGCTCATCTTACTGAAACTACGATTTTCCAATATCACACTCTTGCAGAGACGTATTTTACTCTCTGTAATGAAAAAAAAATGTGTTGTTAGAATGTAGTGACATTTACCTTGCAACTTACGAACTTCTCCTGTTTTTATCGTTGTTCCATCAAAGTATGAGGCTAATAGGTTGCCACGTTCATTGCCGCTGCAATGAACGTTGCCGTTGCAATGAACTCGGTTACTTCGTTAGACGTTTCCAACAAACTTACCGAGGCACGAGAATATTATACCAGCAACCTCCAAATTCCGAGGTGCAACTGAGAAATTTTCTAATAGGGAAAATGCAAATGACTAGCATTTTTTGATCGATCAGGAATTGAGACCAAGAAACCCATGTTAAGTAGTCACGAGACTACTAATAAAAAAGTGATACATTGTCTGGACGAATCTACTTTAGAATATACAACGTGTAACGTTAAAAGCGCAAAACCTCTCGTGGGGTAACTCAGCACATGTTCCTGAACAATGTTTGTTAAAAAACTTTTGGAAAATCGCAAAAAAAAAGATTTTTCATACAAAATGAGAAATTGATCGAGCCCATCAGTATGAAAAACTATTTTTTTTTTCGCGAATTTCCTAAAGTTTTATATTTTTACATTGTTCAGTAGCATTGGCTGAGTTACCTCACGAGAGGTTTTGCGCTTTTAACGTTACACGTTGTATAAAGGAGATTCAGTTATAAAATTCTTACTGGAGCAATGCCTGTTCTTCAGAAGTTGTATACACGCCGACTGTGCTTCATCAACAGTTGTATAGAACTTCTCACAGTTTAAACTTTGTATGATGACAAGTACTATCGACTTGATAAGCCATGCTAACGTTGTAAAACCAATCACCTGTAATATTCAAATTTAAAGTGAGGATGGATTTTTGTTACACTTTTTCACTATTCCCTACAACTGGAGATTAGCCACGGGCGCGGGACATATTAATTTAATTGAATGTCTAAAATAATCCGATGAAACGGTAATCTGTCACGGAAGGAAAGAACAGGCACAAGACAGGGTGGATTTTTAGTCAATAAAAATCTGACTGTCCTCGAACCAGGACGGTAGGACTCTTTTGACGACATTTACCCAGCAAATAAGAAAACTAGCGTTTCGTTTCAATGGTGAGAATACAGAACAGAAGAAATGTTATACTTACAGAGTTCCAATACTGACCGAATTCCTTAATGACTGTGAATGTAATATCCAAAAAGAACAGACTTCTCGTGAATGCGTCCATCACATGACATAATGCCTGAAAAAATATACTTGACATTAACAAAGCTTTAGTTTAATATCGATCCTTTTGCTGGGGTACAAGTATGACTCTGGCAGGTAACACATCATCTACCTAGTAGTGGGATCTTAAAAGGGGTTGATCATAATACGATGCAAACTTAGCCTCCGCAGTCTCTTCAGCAATTTGGGGCACAACAGAATTTTCAAGATATCGTTATAATACCTGTACATCTATTTCACAAAAAAAAAGCCATCCATTTTGCCTTTGTCTTCTTCTCCGTCTGCATCCATCAGTATTTATGTTCAGCACTCTTTTCGTCACTGATCACTATTAATCTCTGATCATCAATTCATACCAAAAGATATGATACTCTAGCATGACAGTGAAAAAAATGTGATAAATAACTTACAAACACTTGAAAAATAGTTTTGTATAATTTGAATGCTTCTAAAATATTTTCATATGTTTCAAGCAATTGATGACATTGCTCTTCATTGTCCTGCTCATCATTCATACTAAGAACTTCATCAATCCACTCTTCGAGATCCTTTCTTAATAATACTATGACTCTTGTAGCAATAGTTAAATTAATGTCAAACGCAAAAAACGATATGTCAGTGTATAAAAAACAAAAATAAAGTACGTCCGTGTCGAACGTAGAGTAAAATCCCGCAAGTACAGAAATATCGGCCAAGATAGTAATTATTATAGAAATCCAGTTCCATATAATGTAAGTCCCAAAAAATTTGCTAAAATCGATACTCTTATGAATAGTTTGAATCAAAAGAATAAGACTAACATTATTATGCTTGTGCACAATGTCCAGAATGAATAACATTGTGAAAGAGAAAAATTGTTGAATGTTAAATAAAATCGTGATGAAAGCAAAGACAAACTCTTCAATTCTGACAAAATTATAAATAGTGGGGAATAATACGGAATAGAATCTATAGAAACACATTGAATTAAAAAATAGCATGCGACAGAACGATAGTATGTATATACATTTATTTCCGTAGGTATAAACATGATTGTTACGAATATCATATTTTGAACTCCATAAAATGCACAGAGGAAAGTTGAAAGAACGAACTATTTCCTTAACTTCTTTGTCGATTCGATTGTTCGGTAGCACTTGAAATGATTGCTTTGGTGAATTTTCACTTTTTTGGATCATTGTTATGAACTTCATCTTGTTTCTGTATTTATTCTGTTGTTATTAAGTCTATTTGATGAATAAATACAATAAATTGCCCAGTCATGTACTAATGTTTTCATCGCTAAGACGAATGAGTGTGTTGTATTCTAGTACCTACCATAGATCAAAGAGATAATTAATACCTTCTAAAAAGCAATTGACTAATCAGATCTGGAATGGTCGGCGTGACTAGAACAAAACAACTCATTATAGAAATGTCTTCAAAATTACATTATCAAGGTTAATGCTAAGGGGACACCACAGGGACCTATTCTTGGCCCAATTCCGTTTTAAGGTTTATGGTTATATTCAATCAAAATCAAAGCATTTATTTAAAGTAGGCCAGATACAGGCACTTTTGAATGGTCAAAGATAAAAAAATACAATTAAACAATAAATATTATGGTGCTACAGTCCCAGTTCAGTGGTCATTTCGATTGATTTTATCACATCAAATTTTAAAAACCTGCTCAATAAAAGGGTCTTTTGTAATTCCATGTATATTGAAAAACTGTAGATATCTGTTATTGACACAAGCAGCTTTGGACACCAAATTCTGCCATGTTACAGTTTAATTTAATAGAAGATGAGTCTATTGCCCCAAACTAGGAGCTTGACGGCACGGTTAGTGCAGTAACTAAGCGATCGGTTGCGTTTTGTGTCGTGGCTTCAATCCCCGGACGGGATAATATTTGCAGGACTACAATTAGTTATTTCGGGTCTGGCTGTTTGTGTATGAGTTTGTAAACACATGAAATTCTTCGATAAAAGCTAATTTGATGAGACATTATATACTATAATGCAAAAACTGATTTTAAAGAAGCCAAATGAGATAAGATAAAGACAGAAGAATGTGGAACGAGTAATGCTACAAAAGTCCCAAATCTTTATTTCACACAAATACCAATTTTACAAAAAGATAAATTGCAACAGGACGAGAATGTAGTGAGTGAGACGAGCCAACAAACTTATTGGTAGAGTAGCGTCTACATCGAACAGGCCACACGAGCTCATCTTACTGAAACTACGATTTTCCAATATCACGCTCTTGCAGAGACGTATTTTACTCTCTGTAATGAAAACATGTGTGTTAGATTGTAGTGACATTTACAATTTTTCTCCTTTTTTTGGTGTACCATCAAATTATTAGGCTAATAGGTGGCCACGTTCATTGCAACGTCTGAGGACGGTAATCCAATAGGGCCAAGTAGGTACTCTCAGTGGAAAGTACTTCCAAAGACACGGCAGTCTCATACTAACTTCCAAACTCCAAGGCAAAACTAAGAAATTTTCTAATAGACTAGCACTTTTTGAACGATCCGGGAATTGAGCCTAAGAAACCCATGTTCAGTAGTCATGCTTGAAAATACGAGACTACTAATAAAGTGATATATTGTCTGGATCAATCTATAAAGGAGATTCAGATGTAAAATTCTTACTGGAGCAATTCCTGTCCTTCAGAAGTTGTATACACGCCGACTGTGCTTCATCAACAGTTGTATAGAACCTCTCGCAACTTAAACTTTGCATAATAACAAGTGCTATCGACTTGACCAGCCATGTTATTGTCGTGGTTCCAACAATCTGTAAATAATTATATCCATCTAAAACTTGTGACAATGAAAATGGACGGATGTTGCTCTTTGTCGCAAAAATGTGACTCATATATGCTGACAAGTGTACAGTGTGCACTGCAATACAAACACAAAACAGCAGATCAAAGTCGTAAAGTTAACAGCACTGGGATATTACGATATTTTATGCGCAAAATGCTTATTTGCTAAACTGGTGCGAGCAGCCTCTCGAGACATTTTCCGCGAAGCTGCTTGCTCAATGTGAAACCTATGGTTACTCGACCGAGGCACGAAACAATATACGCGAGCGAAACAAAAGCCGATACTGGATGGCTCGGGCGCTCAGACGTTCGAGACACGTCCACACCAACCGAGCTGCTTCGCGGGGCAAATGCCTCGCGAGGCTGCGCGCTCTGTGTGGATGCACCTAATAAATAAGCTTCTATAGAAACATGCGAATCTAGAATCATATTCCAGTGTGCGCGTCACTAGCGTCTGCATAAACAATTTTCCTTTTAATAGATCAGAAAGCAACCTAGAATAAAAAGTTTTATACTTACAGAGTTCGGTATTCGGCCAAACTCCTTCAAGACTTTAAATAATGTATCCAAAAAGTACAAACTTCTGGTAAATGTGTCCATAACGTGACATAATGCCTGTGAAGATACATTTAAAAAACATAAGTCAGTACAATCCTAGCAGTAGAGACTTTGAAATTTTTATCAACTTACCAACGCTTGAAAAATTGTTTTGTACAAATTGTAAGCTTCTAAAATACTTTGATAAGTCTCAAGCAGTTGATGACATTGTTCATCATTGTCTTGCTCATCATTAATCCTCAAGACGTCAGCAATCCACTCTTCAAGATATTTTTTTAACAGTACTATTATTCGTGAGGCAATCGTTAAATTAATATCAAAAGCAAAAAACGAGAAATCGGTATACATATTAAGAAGTAAAAAAACAGTGTTCATATGGCGAATTGAATAGTAATAACCCGTAAATACAAGAATGTCAGCAGAGATAGAAATAAAAATTGAAATCCAGTTCCATAAAAGGTAACTCAGAAAGCTGGTACCATAGCTGATAGTCTTATGGATAGTTTGCATCATCAGGATAAGGTTAACGTTATTGTTTTTGTGGACATTGTCCAGAATGAATACCGTTGTTAAAGAGAATGTATGGACTATAGTAAATAATAGTAAAATGAATATATACAATACATTATCAGTACCAACGCCATTGACAGCTCTCGCATATATACCAGTGGATAATGAAGAGTACATGCGATAGAAACACATACAATCAAAAAATATCATGCGACAGAATGACAGTAATAACAGCCAATTATTTTGGTTGGGATAAATATGATTATCGTGAACATCATATTTTGAACTCAATAAAATTCTCAGAGGTAAGTTAAAAGAACGAACTATTTCCTTAACTTCTTCATCGATTCGATTGTTCGGTAGCACTTGAAATGATTTCTTTGGTGAATCTTCACTTTTTTGGATCATTGTTATAATCTTTACCTAATTTCTCGATTGTGACTGTGTTCTCTAAAATATTGTCCTATTATGCCTTTTCGAAAATAAAATTCATTTATTTGTCAATCTACCGATGTTATCATTGTTAAGGCGAACGAGTGTGTGTTGTTCGTCTATTACCTAAGATCAAAGAGATAAAGCTTGACTTCTAAAAAGCATTAGACTTATTATGTCTGACTAGTCGCTTAGGTGTCTAAAACACATTTAGAAATTACTACGTTGTGTCTCCAAGGTTGTTTTATGGATGGGTGGGTGGCCATCTGATTGATTTGATTTTGATTTGATTGATTTTGTTGATTCTGGCTCTCAGGAGTTATAGTGGTTTGGGAATAGTGTGGTGGGTTAGTCCCAATAAAAAAAAAACGTTTCGGTTAATCAGAAACTCGAGAATCTGAGAAACATTCTTGCCAAGGGGGTTCACATCATCCGGTTACTGGGTTCTTCAATATCGATGGCTGGGAGGTTCGATATGTAGCCTCTCCATGTAAAATGTACTAAAATTAGCTGCGTTCGATTAAACTAGAATCCAATTTCAACATAATTATGAAAATATTATGCAGATCTTGTGTCCAAGGAACAGAAAAAGCGTATCATAGGGTACAATTCTAGGCCCAATTTAAAATGTCACTTACGGGATATCTTCCGTGATTATTAATTGTTTTGAGTTCCCGATATTTCGACGCTGTTGCAAGCGCCATGATCGCGGGATGACTGATCACGGAAGATATCGGTAAGTGTCATTTTAAATTGTGAAATAAACCGTGATAAGCGCCGTATTCACGTTCCATCTGCTGTACGTCCCGCCAAGGCCATGCACGATGCACGACGCAAAAACACCGTGAATAGGCTTGACGTACGTCAATATTTTTTTTTAATTGTTTGCTGGACGTGCACGACCCATTTTTCATCCAGCGAGCACCCCCACCACCGCGAACGTCGTGCAGATGGAGAGTGAATAGCGCGGACGTACGTCAGAGCAGCCTAGCATCGTGCATGCTGGACCGTGTATAGGCTTGCTGTACAGCAGATTTAACATTTAGAGCTTGTCTCGAGAGAAGACTGCACGTGAAAATGGATAGTGAAACACTTTCAAGATTTATTGAAAAAATATAAGTTCCGCATTTGAGTGTATTCTGTACGATTATAATAAAAAAAAAAATCCAAAATCTTTTCCTTTTTGTTTTCCTCTTTTCTGTTGCTGCTGACAACATAAAAATAAGTCCCATTTATTGGCGTTTTGTTAAAACTGCTGGCATTTTCTAAAACACGTCTTTATTCGTTCGATTGATTCTGCTCGCTGGATGCGCGTACGATAGTGTGTATGCTACATCCATCACAGCGACCTTGAGCTGACGTACAGCCGTGACAGATGGTGAATACGGCGCTATAGTCTAAAACAGAATTCTAGGCCCGACGACAATGTCGAATATATTTTAAACGGGAAAAAACAGCTTCCTCAAATGACGTAGATAGTAACCGAAACTGGGACTTCTGGACTCCGCAGCTCATAAATTCTTCAAAGAGATATCATTAACTTTGAGCCGAGCTTTGCGTGAAACCTCCCATTAACGATAAAGCCCACACAGCAAATGATATGTTAATATAAGCAAAAAGATGTAGATACGTTATTCGCGATTAGAAATTCAGGCGTTCAAATGTGGTCAATTGACAAACCTTGACTATATTTGTCTCTTTTTCACTTGCGATGCCATCCTACTTTAGCAACTAAGCGTGATGTAGTGTGCTATTGTAATATTTAGTTATTCATGTGTCCGTTTTTGTAGATAGAATGTCGTGTAGGTAACGTATCTATTCATTTATAATATCATTGCACACAGCCTCAGTTTTTTGGGTATTTAAAAAACAAAACACACCAGTAATAGTTTTGGTGAACAACTGTTTAGTCAAGAAAGAAGAACTGTAATATAATGATAACATAATTAATGATGACTCCCATTAGACTCACTGCCAGCGTCGCATCTACATAGAAGAGGCCACACGCACTCATCTTACTGAACGAACGGTTTTGCTGTATCACGTTATTGCAGAGATACTCTTGAGACTCTGTAATGATAGATTTATAATCATTGTCAGTGATCATCATATCAACCGTAGGATCGGTTGCCTCATATTTGCTTTCTTATGAGACAATAAAATTGAAGAAAAGGAGATAACGTAAAAGTCTGTTCACTGAGAGGCATCGAGATGCGACGTTAGGCACAATACTGGAAATATGTATTTTTTCATATGAGATTTTCGTCATTTTCGTTGCCTCTCACTGGGAATTGGCTTTATGTAAAAAAATAAAGAACAGTACCGTCAGCACGAGTTTTCAGTATTTGAGACGTAAAGTAAACTGGAACTTTGACGACTTCAAATTGACAATTTTCAAGGGAAAAAATGGTTCCTTCTTCGCACACTAGAGGCGCTGTACCATATTTCCATACAATAAACGCTGTAAATACTGGAAAAACTCTGTAAAGTAAAATAGAGAAAACTCGTGCTAGGGGTACAGTTGATTTGAAATTGCAGAAAAATGTTGTATTTTTAACCTCAGCAGGCGTTTCGCTCTAAAGAAAAGAAAAGTTCGATTACAAGCAGGATTCGAACCATCACAGTCATGCTCACACGGTTAAATTCTTCATTCGTTACGTAACAGTCAAATCAGTATAAAAATATTATGGTACTTACACATAACATTTTTATAACTTTGTTCAATTAGCAGCAGCGAAAAAAATAATATGCTGGTGTATCTAGTACTCATAATAATTACCTGGACAGTCCTTGTTCTTCATAAGTTCTATGCACGCCGTCTCAGCTTTTTCAAAAGTTATATAGAACCTCTCGCAGTTTACACTAAATAAGATTACATAAATTATACTCCTTGTTATGAACACAATAGTAAGAAACCCGAGAGATAACGCCTGGAAAGATAAATTATTCATCAAAATTAGATGTTAGATGACGCCAAATCTTAGAAGCTAAATGAAATCACTAAACTTGAAGGAATGTGATGAGATCAAATCTCAAATGGGGAAAAAAGCACACTTCTATGGAAAATTCGGTAGTCACATCAATTTGGAAAATGAGGAAGATTCGACTTATATGTTAAAAGGTCGGGTTATTCCTCAAGATGAAGCTACACTTACCAAAGTCAAGGTAACAGTTGATGGGTAACCAATGTAACTATCTATCACAGCGAGTTTCCTCTATGCACCGGAGAGCAAGTAAAACCGTTAATACAAACGGCTACACTTCAAGCTATGCAAAACTAGAATAAGCTGACCGTTGCACGTGTGACTAGATAATAGGAAGCGAGACCACGTTAAAGTGGTTTTGTATAGCTTGATGTGTAGCCGTGTGTACCAGCTATCATTATCCCGAAACTCTGACAGCCAGTCTTACCAGAGGGTGTCGTAGTACCAGTATCAACTGGTTTATGCACAGGGCCGTATTACAACGTGTTAAAACCAGGGTTGTTCCAGTGAGTGAACGAGATGGCGCTAGACGACTTGTATATAGCTCTGTCTCTTTCACTCGCCGGAATAAGCCTGGTTTAAAGACGTAATACGGCCGCAGCATGTAAAATATTGATATTAAGCTGAATCCGGTTAGATTACAGCACAGATATTTCTTTGTGGTACTTTACCATAAACATTATTATTAGATGAGTTGTGGGACTTTCTACAAATATTATGATAATTCGAGCTCTGGCTTCCAACTCCAGTACAACGGCGTCAGTTCTATAACTCGACCCACGGGTTCTAATTAATAATGCTTTTGCTACAACTACGCTATAGTCAACAAAATCGTTTTATTTAACAATAATGCCATCTTTTGTCACACCACTGGTTAACATTTTTAATTTAAACCCTTGTTTTTTTGGCAGAGACATAAAGTTTATGGGCTAGGACAGCAATAGTTTTACACTTACCACAGATGTCAGTATCGCCATATTTGCAGAATAACTCAAAACCGCATAAAACGTTAAATCCAAATAAGTAAACGTACGGAAGAATGCTAGGAATATGTCATATAATACCTGTTAATAAAAATTAAACATTATTTTTATTATACTAAGAGCTGATTTTCAAAATATTAAAAGTTATCTGAAAATAGTCAGATAACTTTCATCTGAGAAATAAAAATGGCGATTTGACATAAGCTGTCAAACCGCCATTTTTATTTCTCAGCTTACTTAGAGAAAAAGTCAAAAAGCCTAAAGTGTGACAACCAGTCTTACCATGGGGTATGGTATTACCCAGTTACTGGGTTGTGGCGGTCCGACAGGCAGTCGCTCTATGTAAAATACAGATATCCAGCTGAATCTGGTTGGACTGGAAGCTGACCCCAATATAGTTGGGAAAAGGCTAGGCAGATGATGGTTTGACAGCTTACATATAGAAAATTTTGTCAAATGGCTATTTCTGTTACTCAGATAAAAAATATCTGTCTCTTAAAATGGAAATAAAGCTACAATTACTTACCAATGCTTGGAATATTGATTTAAACAGATTGTAAGATTTCAAAATATATTCGTAGATCTCGAACAGTTTCCGACATTGCTCATAATTTTGCTCTACTTTCATCATCATCACGTCGTCAATCCAAGCTTCGAGATATTTTCTCAACAATATGACAACTCGGATGGCAACCATTGAATTGACATGGAATACGATGAATAATAATTCTGCTATAAAGTTGAATGTGCCTTCGATGTTAGAAAGTCGACGGGCCGACACAATTAACTGAATTAAGACTACTAAAACATCAAAGCCAATTCCAGCTAACAGTGAGATCCAGTTCCAAATGATATAACTCCTGACACTCTTACCGATATTAATTCTCTTATGGAGAGTTTGAATCATCAAAATAAGAGACACGTAATTGTTCTTATGAACGAAGTCCAAAATGAATAACATTGTGAAACCAACACAATAAATAATATGAAATATTATAGTAAGGAGTAAAGCAAAACTTTTTCCTAAATGGTTACTCTCATATCCAGAACGCTCATGAACCATTAAAATCATTCTGTATGCAGAAACACAATATAGAAAAATTAAATATAAAAACGAGAAGCAATAATATTTTGTCCCATTTGGATAAATGTGATTATCTTTGATTCTGTACTTTGAAGAAAAAAATAGATTGAATGCAAACTTAAAAGGATACGCTATTTGTATAACTTCCTTTTCTAGTAGATTATTTGGTAGTACTTGAAATGTGGGCTTTGGATTGATATCACACTTAAACATTTCGATAAGATGACAAGCACATCATCGCCAAAATAAAGAAAATCGATGAACTACTGCGTTTATCTCTTGATGAAACAACTGGTCATCAATTCGAAAGCATTTCGTGTTGCTACAAACGGGAAATATATTGTCAGGCTACAGTTTTACTGTAACTAAAATCATTTTTAGTACACTATTTTCATCATTTTTATCGCTGTCAAACTGTCACTCAAACTTCAATCAACAAAATACATATTAAAATGATCTAAGTGGCTGTATGTAATCACTTATCTACGTGAGTACCTATATCGTTTACCACGCCAACCACTCGGCCCGCGACTTTGTCTGTGCAGAATCCGTAATTTTTCTTCCAACCCTTTGAGAAATCTTGGACCAGTTTTTAGTGTGCTTCAAAATTCTACCATAAAATGTTATAATACCCACCCTTCTATTTTAATACCGAGTTTCCTTCGTGGCTTGGCAAGCATATTAAACCATTGGTGCCAGCTGACATTTGTATATCTTTGACTTTTGTAGTCGTAAGCGGCCCAGAATTCTGACACCCAGTCTCATCTTCTGCTCCAATCGTACTGATAAATACTTTACTAAATAGATATACAAATAATTTAAAATCAATCGACATAATAGCCTAATATATGAAACAAAAGTGGACCTAGACTTGAGCCCTGTGGTACTCTCTCTTAGATTAACCTTGGGAACATAATTATGAACAAATTTCTTTTATTTTTCTGGTATCTATGTGACGCGCCTTTCCACATAGGCGTGTCATATTAGTGAAATGCTTTTTATTATCTCTTTGATCAATGTTTCTAGAATAACAACAACAAAGTCACTCATTTGTCTCAGCAATAATTACATAGATATATGAACTAAGGGTTTTATCAAATTAGTCTACACTTATTATTGTACTCTCCCTACTCTTATATGAAGAGACATTAAAAATAAACGTTAAATATTTCGTTTTTAATTTCTCATAGTGTTTGTTACTATGACAGGCTTATGAATAATAAAGTAATTGATGAAACGAACATGTTTTAAAACTCCTTAAATGTATCTAACTATAATCACTTATGCTCGAGTCGCTCGACATAAACCGTCACGCAGGTGATGGTGTCAACAATGTCCCGAAAATATACAATCATTAAAAAGTCATCATTGGAAGTACTACTCAACAACAGACTCGATAAAGATATTCAAAGAGTGGCGAATTCTTATAACTTTGCATTCAATCTTTTCTTTTCTTCAAAATTTAGTATTCGTAATAATTACATTTATCCAAACGGAGTGAAATATTATATTCTGTCGTCCTGCCATTTATTATTGACAGGTGGTATATGTTTGTATCGGATGTCTAATGTGTTATCTAATACTTCATTTGGCAATGATAAATATAAGCAAGAATTTGATTTCACTCTACTCGTTGCGTTTGTGCTTTACTTCACTTACTTTATCTGTTTCACTACCATGTTCATTCTGGACATTGTGCACAAGCAGAACTATGTGTTCCTCATCTTGGAAATCCAAGCTATCTATAAGAGCATCGATTTCAGTGAGGACATCCGTAGTTATATTTTATGGAACTGGATCTCACTGCTAAGTACCATCAGTAGCGATTGTATTTTTATTTATTATTTTTTCTTTGGTAGTATCTCAGACTTTATTTGCGACGTTTTATTCCTAGAATTCGATGTTAATTCAGTACTTACAATTCGAATTATAATACTGTTGAGATTATTTCTCGAAAAGTGGATAAAAGATGTGTTGATGATGAGAGGTGACCAGGAGAATGAAGAGGGATGTGTTCAATTACTTGGGACATACCGAAATATTGTGAAGGCATATGATCTGTACAAACAGATTTTTCAAGTAATGGTTAGTACTTAGATGACACTCGCTTGAAGACTCAGGGTGCTTGCATGAAAATGTAGCGATAATAGGAAAGTGCGGTGAAAGTACAATATTTATGCTCTGGCGCCGATTTTTTCAATATGGAAACCTGTATCTTTCTCTCTGTTGCTACGTTTTCTGTGTGCGTGATGTAAACGTCGTCAAACTACGCCAATTTTCAGATTTGAAAATACCTACTATATTTCTACAGGCTATAATTCGTGTGCTGTTTACATAATGAATTTAGCTAATGCTTATATAGAAAATATTAAACAGGGCGTCCCACAGCTATGACACATGGAGGGAAAGTACTTTAAATATTGTAGATAGATTATATGATAAATATAGGCATATTCTCCTCATGTAACTTTGGACAAGCTCCATTTTTTTTTAAAAAACAGAGTTAGATAACTTACGGCTAATTTTAATTATTTTTTGTTTCCAGGCATTATGTCAAATTCTACAAGCATTTCTACGTTCTTTGGGCTACTTTGAGTTAATATTTTTTCAATTCAAAACAATTCCATCATTGGATATGCCAGTAACGATGAGCGAGGTCAGTAAAATTTTATTTGAATTCAAACAAAAGGTTATTATTAGCTTTATAAATTTTTAGTACGTAAGTTTTAGTATGTTATAGGTTAGTGAAGATTTTTTTGATGGCTTGGTTTCTATTTTATTTACGTGGTAAAATCATCAAATGAGAGGACTCATTACCACGTAAATAAAATAGAAACCAAGCCATCAAAAAAATCTTCACTAACCTATAACATACTAAAACTACCCCGGACAGGGCGGGAGGGACTGTCAGACTTGTACTGACTAAAATCCACGATGTCTTTTAATAGCCCTTTATGTTCCGGGGTCATGGTGATGGAATAAGTCCCGGCAGGCTTTGGCCCTCTGAGAGGGGGCCCCGTCATTGTGCTGATGCTCTTTGAGGCGCGCGTGGAACACTACGCGCCGTCGACCCGGGCATGGTCCATGGCCGGGCAGCTAGTTGCGCTTTACTCGCCGCCCGCATGCCCACGATTCCCAGGTTGTGCCGTTTTTCCATCAGAAATTCCTCAATAGCAACTGCAATAATCTACCACGCCAGCCCAGTACGAGTTGGCAAAAGTCTAATGTCTCCGAATTTTTGGTTCTACAGACATGTTGTTTTCCTCACGATTTTTCTCATACCGTTTTGCGAGCAATGGTGATAAAGTATATTACACAAACGAATGCGCCAGAACCGAGGCGAATATATGAATTACGAGCACTCCGCCCGCGACTTCGTCCGCGTGATTTTCGAAGTTTGCTTTTGTGAATTTTTACTCCCAGCCACCCTCTATAAATACTTTCCGAAAATCTAAATCAATATTCAACAAAATTTCTATCTACTCGCAGTATCCCGTCTTGGGTGGTACCTACGTTCTTAAAATAACCCCAATTAACATATTGGGATTCCTTGCTAACAACCCCAAAACTACTCTTAAGGGGTTGAATTTCGCAAGATCCTCTCTTAGTGAGAACCTATGTCTAAAGTAGAACCTCCTGTAAAATTTGAGACCGCTAACTATCAATACATCAATCCCGTTATAACTATCACTTACGTCTTGAGACTCCTAGCACTTGTAGTAACAAAGTTTCATACAAACTATCAACCCCAAAAACAACCCCTTGTGGGTCGAATTTCGCAAAATCCCGTCTTTAGTATCACTTACATTCAAAAAAGAACCTATATGTAAAAAATGAAGTCTCAAAACTATCAACCCCAAAAACAACCCCTTAGGGGTCGAGTTTCACAAAATTTTTACCTTGTTGAGCATTTACGTCTTAAAATGAACCGGCATGCAAGATTTGAGACGCCTAGCACTTGCAGTAACAAAGTTTCATACAAACTATCGACCCCAAAAACAAACCCCTTAGGGGTCGAATTTCGCAAAATCCCGTCATAGTTAGCATCTACGTTCTAAAAAGACACCCTATGCAAAATTTGGAATTCCTAGCACCTGTAGTAGCAAAGTTTCATACAAACTGTCAACCCCAAAAACAACCCCTTAGGGGCCGAATTTCGCAAAATCCGTTCTTAGTGCTCACCTACGTGGTATAAGGAAGGTTTATGCCAAATTTCAAGTTTCTAGGCCCAGCGGTTTGGGCTGTGCGTTGTCAGATCAGTCAGTCAGTTTTGAATTTTATATATATAGATTTAAAACAAACTAATCTTTTTCAGATTTTGCTTGACAATCTCATAATAATTTCAAAAGTAACAAGATGTTTACTATTTCCGATCATACACAGTATTAGCTGTGAGAAGTTCTATAGGACTGTGGAGGAAGCTGAGATGGCGTGTATACAGCTTATGAAGAACAGGAACTGTCCAAGTAAGAATGTCCATGGAGTTAGTGGTAGGTCTTGCCCATTCTTCTCCATAGAAATCTATGCTTTGATAGTACTTTCCCTGTTACTTTATCTTGCGACTGGTATAGTATTTAACTGGCCTTTTTTATTTACGTGGAAAAATCATCGAATGAATCCTCCCACCAGAACAAGGCAGGACGGAGGGACTGTCAAACTTGTACTGAATAAAATCAACTAAAATCCCTCTACTAAATCCCTTTACTTTCCGGGGCCACACTTACGCGATAATCCCACGACCCCTGCACGCTTTGGCCCTCAAAAGGGGCCCCGTAATTATGCTGACGGCTCTTTAAGCCGCGCATAGAACACGACGCACCGTCGAACCAGGCATGATGGTCGGACAGTGAGACGCCCATTACTCACCCTTGGCATTGTATTAACTAGCGTACTTGAAAAAAAGCTTTGATTTTACGACTGCGAAGGCTCATTAAAGCCCATCTCCTTTTCATTGGGTGCGAAAACCATCAAATGTTCTCCCGCGCTTGGTGTTAATCCCAAACTAAATGATCGGACTTATTATTTTTTAATTTTTAATTTTGCCTGGCCCTAATGTAGAAATCCTTATTAATAGGTATCATAAATGCGAAAGTAACTCTGTCTGTCTCTTTTTCATGCTTAAACCACTTTTTTTTTTTTTTTTTTTTTTTTTTTAACGTGGTAAAATCATCAAATGAGACCTCCCACCCCGGGCAGGGCGAGAGGTACTGTCAGACTTGTACTGACTAAAATCCACGGTGTCCTTCAATAGCCCTTTATGTTCCGGGGTCACGGTGATGGTATAAGACCCGCGACCCCGGCAGGCTTTAGCCCTCTGAGAGGGGGCCTCGTCATTATGCTGACGCTCTTTGAGGCGCGCGTGGAACACGACGCGCCGTCGACCCGGGCATGGTCCATGGTCGGGCGGCGAGTTGCCCTTTACTCGCCGCCCGCATGCCCGCGCCTACGGTGGCCGGAGATCGTCTTGCGACGTCCGACGCCGTGGGCGTCCACCACCGCGGGTGGGGCGGAGGGAGGACCTTGTCCTCTCTCTCACGCGGCCCGCCTCCTCCTTCGCGAGCATGACTGCTTCGCAGAAGGAGGCGACCGCTTCCCACTCCGTCTCGCCCCGCAGCATGGCCGCGACCAGTGCTGGGCGCGAGAGGTCTCCGCCTATCGCCGCCGTGAGGACACGTCGGTGCTCCGCCCAAGCGGGGCAATCCTGCACCGTATGCTCGACTGTGTCCTCCGGGCGATCTACGCAGTGGTGACACCCAGGCGTTTCTTCCTTTCTCATAAGACACAGGTACCTCCCGAAACATCCGTGTCCGGTGAGGACCTGCGTCAAGCGGAAGGTTAGGACGCCGTGACGTCTCTCCAGCCACTCCTCAAAGAGGGGTCTTATCGCCGCTATTGCGGCGTGCCCGGCCGTCGGTCGCGACAGTCGTGCCCTCCATACTGCCCTGAGATCGCGCCGGAGCTCTTCCCGCCGCGCCTCGACTTCTCGAGGCAGCGGGGTTACGCCCCGGCGCTGCGCCTCCACGCGCCATTCATAGACGCGCTGGAGGGCAGTCGCCTCCAGATCCCAGGGCAGCAATCCGGCGAGCAGGTTGGCCGATTCGCCGGCAATCGTGCGGTATCCCCGGATCATCCGGATAGCCATGACCCTCTGGCATGCGACCAATTTGATTGGTCGCGTCCGGATGCTTAGGGCCCACACTGGGGCCCCGTAGAGGGCCATGGACCGCACGACACCGGCGTACAGCCTACGGCAGGAGGCGTTTGGCCCACTGAGGTTGGGCAGGAGTCGCCTGAGGGCGCCCGCTGCCCGATTCAGTTTCGGGGCCAAACACAGGAAGTGCTCCCGGAAGTTCCACCGGCTGTCGAGGACGAGTCCCAGGTACTTCATCGTCCTCAAGACGCCGATGCGAACCCCTCCCACCGTGATGATGCTTAAACCACTTGGATGAAATTTGGTACACACAACTATACATCAAGCTATACAAAACCAGTTTGTCTTGGTCGCGCTGCGTACGATTTTTACACACAGTGTACAGTCAGTTAATACTGGTTTTGTATAGCTTGATGTGTAGCCGTGTGTACAGAGATAGTTTGAGAGCCGAGAATGGACATAGGATAGTTTTTATCCAGAAATTCCCACAGGAACGATAAAAAACGTTATGCTCGTACGAAGTCGCGGGCAAAAGCTTTTTTATTTTACGTGGTAAATCATCAGATGAGTCCTCCCACCCAGGGCAGGGCAGGAGGGACTGTCAGACTTGTACTGACTAAAATCCACGGTGTCCTTCAATAGCCCTTTATGTTCCTGGGTCACAGTGATGGTATGAGTCCCACGACCCCGGCAGGCTGCGGGCAAAAACTAGTGTAAAATAATTTCATCTTATTCCTTACAGAGTCTCAAAAACATCTCTTCAAGAGCGTGCTGCAAAGGAATCGTTTGTTCAGTAAGATGACCACATGTGGCCTCTTCTGCGCGGACGCCACACTACCCATCATTTTGATAGAAGTTGTCACTAACTACACTATACTGTTGTTACAGTTCTTTTTTCTGTGAAATAGATTTAATTGTACACGCGGCTACACATCAACCTGGACTGTTTGGACTTTGGACTTTGTTAGAAGCGTAGTTATGGGTATAAAGGGGGGTCTAACATGATTATGTAGCCGTATGTACCAAAAAAAAATACTGTATTCCTATGTTATTTTTAACAACTCGTTATTTTTTACTAATCTTTTAATTTAAATTACGGATTAATTATACAAACTTCTCTGTGTAACCTTACTTATACTATTTCCTTATTACTTAGAATCAATGGTGTTATTGGATTCGATATTAAAAAATACATTTAGTCCTAAAGAATATTTATCACAAGCTTTTATTTTAAATTCAACAGAATATAATTAAGTAGGTCCACTCGCAAGGTGAAAAAACGATTTGATAAACACCAATAGATCAATGTGGATGCAAGACGCTTCAAAAAAAGTAAAGGTATCAGAGGTTTTAGCACAAGTTCTCACATTTTTTGACGAAATTAAACCTGAACTTGAACGTTACTTTGATTTGACTGGCCTGTTGGTCTAGTGGTTAGTGACCCTGACTGCTATGCCGGGGGTCGTGGGTTCGATTTCCACCCAGGACAAATTAATGTTTGTGTGATGAGCATGATCATTTGTTCTGTGTCTGGGTGTAATTTATCTATAGTATATACGTATTTAGAATTATATAAGTAGTATGTTTATCAGTTGTCTAGTACCCATAACACAAGCTCTGCTTAGCTTGGGACTAGATGGCGTTGTGTGATAGTTGTGGAATATTATTATTATTATTATTATCAATAAAGTTATTTCCTTGCTCATTAGAACATCGTAAAACTTCAAGTACGAAGTACACTGAACTGCTTAGAATTCGTGCTTGCTCAGACCGGAATAATAAAGTTTGTTATCATAAACCTTCTGATTAATCAATCAGACAGCATTTATAAAACATATTGATAAACTAGTGAGTCATTTAAAAAACCATATTAGTTTTAAAAACAATATCATCATCAGCCTATAATGTTCCCACTGCTGGGACACAGGCCTCCTCTCTGAGAGAGGGAGTGGGCCATAATCCACCACGCGGTGCGTATTGGTAGATGTCACATATCTTCGAATTTTTTGGTTCGAGGACATGCCGGTTTCCTCACGATGTTTTCCTTCACCGTTTTGAGAGCAGTGGTGATGAAATAAATTACACAAAGTAATGTGCCTGGCGGGGTTCGAACCCACGACCTACAACTCGTAAGTCGGGACCGATACCACTGGGCCACCACTGCTCTACAATATACTACTACAAAACACTTACAAAAAGTACTTGTCAAGACAAATCACAACACTGTAAACTCAACGGGTTTGCGACGTTTCATTACAGAGTTCCTATGGCCACCTTCCAGCTCCATCATCATCTGCTCAATGCCATCATAATATTACATTGTCACGCGACACACATATACGTGCAAAATTTCAGCTCAATCGGAAACCGGGAAGTGGATCAAAATTATCTTGCAAGATTTGATCACAGACAACGAGACAGGTGAAAGTAAATAAAAGCTTTTAAAAAGATGAGATTATATAATCGGACCGCAATAAACCAAAATACAGGCGGACGACGGTCCAACACAGAAGTAAATGAGGTTACAACAAAGATAGCAGGACAAACTCAATTCGTTTCAAAATCAGAAATAGAAGAAATCCAAGAAATCTTCTACAAAATCGTTGTCACCATCTAAACAGCCATTTCCCAATCATGTTGCATGTGTACACATAGGGCCAAGGCAGTGGGCCAGCATGTTGGGCCAAAATAATGAATACGCAATGTTGATTTTTACACATTGGGCCAACGTGTGAATACTGTTTGCGAAGCTCGCCAAGATCCTTTGATTGGTGCACGAAACATTTGGCCGGCCAATACTGCCGCCAACCACCAACATCTCTCGCACCCGGCATTGGTTTCGGCCATGCTGCGGAGCGAGACGGAGTGGGAAGCGGTCGCCACCTTCTGCGAGGCAGTAATGCTCGTAAAGGAGGTGGCGGGCCGAGAGAGAGAGAGGACAGCGTCCTCCGCCCCAACCGCAGTGGTGTAAGCCCACGGTGTCGTACGTCGCAAGACGATCTCCGGCCACCGTAGGCGCGGGCATGCGGACAGCGAGTAAAGGGCAACTCGCTGTCCGACCATGGACCATGCTCGGGTCGACGGCGCGTCGTGTTCCACGCGCGCCTCAAAGAGCTGTCATCAAAATGACGGGGCCCCCTCTCAGAGTGCCAAAGCCTGCCGGGGTCGCGGGACTTATTTCTATTACCCGGAACATAAAGGGCTACTGAAGGACACCGTGGATTTTAGTCAGTACAAGTCTGACAGTCCCTTCCGCCCCACTCAGGGCGGGAGGACTCATTTGATAATTTTAACACGCTAAAAAAAAAAAAAAGAAACCACCAACATACCGCCAAGTAGGTTTGTAGACACTGGCCCAATACGCTGACCCGATGTGTACAGTGAGCTTTAGGGTTGACATCCAGTGTAACCGTATTAATTTAATTACAAACTAATATTAATATATCTAAAGTCAAGGCTGTACTAAATATAAATATTAAAATCCAATAAGAAGGAATTACATTAACATGTAAAAGCGATTATGTTAACGAACGCCTTGTATCTAAACTGTGTCAGGATCAGCATATTGTTATTCTAATTTTTTTATTTTAGTGGATCTTTTTATAACTATATTTGATACAAAATTCACAATAATCGATCAACCGACCATAGAAATAAAGAAAGAAGGAAAGAAAAAACATTTATTTGGCGCAAAAGAGACCAAAGTCAAAAGTCAAAGTCAAATGTTTTTATTTCACATAGGCCCATGAGGACACTTATAAAACGTCGACAAAAACGTGCTCGGTTCGGGTTGGTCGATTCCATGGAGAAGAACCGGCAAGAAACTCCATGGTTACTCTTACCACTATACACACAACATTTAAAATAAAAATAAACACAAAAAAAAGGACTTACATATAAAACAAGAGTAGAAGATGATAACATTGTTGCACACAAGATTTTTTCTTTCAAAGTGTTCGTTTCAGGAGCTCCTAAACAATAGACTCGGCAAAGATGTTCAAAGACTCGTCTATCCTATAAATTTTGCATTAAATTTATTTTTTTCTTCAAAATATTGTGTTCAAGACAATTATGTGTATCCAAACGGAAAGAAATATTACTTTCTTTCCTTCTGTTATCTGGTCCTTGCAAATTGTCTGTCTGCACGACGAATATGTGACTTGGAATTTTTAAATGTAAACGTTAATCAACGTCCCTTAGGGCATAATTTCGCTGTGTTCTTCGCTATGATCTTTTTCATCAGTTACTTAATCGGTTTCACAATGATGTTCATTCTTGATATCGTGTATAAGCACAGAAATGTCTCTTTTATTCTGAAGATTCAAACTATCCATGAGAACACAGATTTTAGTAAGAATATCCGGAGCTTCGTCATTTGGAACTGGATTTCAATGATTAGTACCATCTTTTATGATACTTTTATATTTTTCTGCTATTATATTACATCTAACGATATGACGATGGTCATCCCAGACATGCTTTGTGATTTCATGCACATCACTTTCGATATAAATTTGGTGGTAGCTATCCGCTTTATCATACTGTTAAGGAAATATCTCAATGCCTGGATTACTGAAGTTTTAAGGATAAATGAAGAGCAAGAAAATAAAGAGCAGTGTCTCAAACTATTTGAGATTTATGAAAATATTTTGGATGCTTACAACCAGTACAAATCAATTTTCCAAACATTGGTAAGTGACACGAATATCATCGATGAACTAAACCATACTGGTATGCATATGTAGTGAGGAGAAATTTAAAAAAAATGTGTTGTGTGAAAAGGACCATGCGCATTTTGGCCCATCGCTCAACAGCGATGAAAACTATGCCAAATGAAAGCTTTGAGGATGTTATGCATTTCTTATTATGGCAGCTAAGTCGAATTCGAGCGCCAACAAGGTGATTTCGAGCATTGAAAACATATGCCCTTACCTAACCTAACATGTGGCAACATTCTCCTACTGATTTGAAACAGGTGTCATTCGAAGCGTGTAGTAGATACGATATACTTTTACTATGGCGACATTCTTCAAATGTGTAAGGTTCACCTGGAATATCTGAAAATGTCAACCTAACCTAACCTGTGGCAACAATCTCCTACTGATTTGAAACAGATGTCAATCGAAGCGTGTGGTAGATACGATATACTTTTAGTATGGCGACATTCTTCAAATGTGTAAGGTTCACCTGGAATATCTGAAAATGTCAACCTAACCTAACTGTGGCAACATTCTCCTACTGATTTGAAACAGATGTCATTCGATGCGTGTGGTAGATACGATATACTTTTACTATGGCGACATTCTTCAAATGTGTAAGGTTCACCTGGAATATCTGAAAATGTCAACCTAACCTAACATGTGGCAACATTCTCCTACTGATTTGAAACAGGTGTCATTCGAAGCGTGTAGTGGATACGATATACTGTTACTATGGCGACATTCTTCAAATGTGTAAGGTTCACCTGGAATATCTGAAAATGTCAACCTAACCTAACTGTGACAAAATTCTCCTACTGATTTGAAACAGGTGTCATTCGAAGCGTGTGGTAGATAAGATATACTTTTACTATGGCAACATTCTTCAAATGTGTAAGGTTCACCTGGAATATCTGAAAATGTCAACCTAACCTAACCTGTGGCAACAATCTCCTACTGATTTGAAACAGGTGTCATTCGAAGCGTGTGGTAGATACGATATACTATTACTATGGCGATATTCTTCAAATGTGTGAGGTTCACCTGGAATATCTGAAATTGTCAACCTAACCTACCTGTGACAACATTCTCCTACTGATTTAAAACAGGTGTCATTCGAAGCGTGAGGTAGATACGATATACTTTTAGTATGGCGACATTCTTCAAATGTGTAAGGTTCATCTGGAATATCTGAAAATGTCAACCTAACCTAACCTGTGGCAACAATCTCCTACTGATTTGAAACAGGTGTCATTCGAAGCGTATAGTAGATACGATATACTTTTAGTATGGCGACATTCTTCAAATGTGTAAGGTTCATCTGGAATATCTGAAAATGTCAACCTAACCTAACCTGTGGCAACAATCTCCTACTGATTTGAAACAGATGTCAATCGAAGCGTGTGGTAGATATAATATACTTTTAGTATGGCGACATTCTTCAAATGTGTAAGGTTCACCTGGAATATCTGAAAATGTCCACCTAACCTAACCTATGGCAACATTCTCCTACTGATTTGAAACAGGTGTCATTCGAAGCGTGAGGTAGATACGATATACTTTTAGTATGGCGACATTCTTCAAATGTGTAAGGTTCACCTGGAATATCTAAAAATGTCAACCTAACCTAAGAAGGCTGTAGCAATATTCTCCAACTGATTTGAAACAACCGAGGTTCGGGCACACCACAATCGCGACGGTAAGACCCCTCTTTGAGGAGTGGCTGGAAAGACGTGGCTTCGTTCAGGAGGTACCTGTGTCGGATAGGGAAGAAAGATACGCCTGGGTGCCACCTGTGAAGATCGCCCGGAGAACACAGTAGGTGTGGGCATTCCAGCGAGTAAAGGGCAACTCGCTGTCCGACCGTGGACCATGCCCGGGTCGACGACTCAAAGATAGTCAGCACAATGACGAGGCCCCCTCACGGAGGGCCGAAGCCTGCCAGGGACTTATTTTAATCACCGTGACCCCGGAACATAAAGGACTATTGAAGGACACCGTGGATTTTAGGCAGTACAAGTTTGACAGACCCTTCTGCCCTGCCCGGGGTGGGAGGCCTCATTTGATGATTTTACCACGATAAAAAAAAACTGATTTGAAACACGTGTTATTCGAAGCGTGTAGTGGATAAGACATATTTTTATGATCGCTACATCTTCAGACGTGTGGGTTTTACCTGGGATTCTTAGGCTTTTCTTAAACGAACCTAACTAACCCACCTATTTTTAAGTGTGGAAACCCTCATGGGCTTGTTGTGTTGTCAGCGTGGAGAACACGGAAGAGGCATGTCAGACTCGACTGACTAAAACCACTCGGTGTTCCATACTGCAAATCAGTAGGAGAATGTTTCCACAGGTTAGGTTAGGTTAAGTTAGATTTTCAGATATTCCAGGTGTACCTTACACATTTGAAGAAAGTCGCCATACTAAAAGTATATCGTATCTACCACACGCATCGAATGACATCTGTTTCAAATCAGTAGGAGAATGTTGCCACAGTTAGGTTAGGTTGACATTTTCAGATATTACAGGTGAACCTTACACATTTGAAGAATGTCGCCATAGTAAAAGTATATTGTATCTACCACACGCATCGAATGACGTCTGTTTCAAATCAGTAGGAGAATGTTGCCACAGTTAGGTTAGGTTGACATTTTCAGATATTACAGGTGAACCTTACACATTTGAAGAATGTCGCCATACTAAAAGTATATCGTATCTACCACACGCATCGAATGACATCTGTTTCAAATCAGTAGGAGAATGTTGCCACAGTTAGGTTAAGTTGACATTTTCAGATATTCCAGGTGAACCTTACACATTTGAAGAATGTCGCCATACTAAAAGTATATCGTATCTACGACACGCTTCGATTGACATCTGTTTCAAATCAGTAGGAGATTGTTGCCACAGGTTAGGTTAGGTTGACATTTTCAGATATTCCAGGTGAACCTTACACATTTGAAGAATGTCGCCATAGTAAAAGTATATCGTATCTACTACACGCTTCGAATGACACCTGTTTCAAATCAGTAGGAGAATGTTGCCACATGTTAGGTTAGGTAAGGGCATATGTTTTCAATGCTCGAAATAACCTTGTTGGCGCTCGAATTCGACTTAGCTGCCATAATAAGAAATGCATCACATCCTCAAAGCTTTCATTTGGCATAGGTTCCTTCACTGTTGAACGATGGGCCAGTCTCCATATATTTCTGCCCGTGGTCCTTTTAATAGTTTGAATGTGTGTAAGGTCACACTAAGGGGAGCGGTAGATAAAATGATTGGATTTTGTGAAAAATGATAATTACTTGTATGACGAGAAAGAAATGGTACCTGAGAATGGACGACGCCACCGAGGCCGGCGCAAAAAGAGGTGGCAAGACGATTTTGATGCGTACCTAAATGACTGGTCCGAAGTGGCACTGGAAAAGAGCACCTGGATGCACATGGGGGAGGCCTTTGCCCAGCAGTGGGACATAAACGGCTAAAAAATGAAAATAACGAGAAAGGAGGTGAGATCACGATCAATAGATAGTACATGTAAAACGACCCTTTACTAATTTTGAATACAGACAGCAAAAGAGAACGATAATAATTAGTGTTGCTGATATTTTAAGTGTGGATGATGCGAATGAAAAAGATTGTATCTATGAAAGACTGGCAGGAAATGCTGGCTGATATGTTGAACTATTTATTTAATTCCAGGTACTATTTCAAACACTGGATGCATTTGTCTGCACTATATCCGAGTTAGATTTAACTTTTAATGCTCTTAAAACGTTTTCAAGATCTCCACAAGAGACGATGTGGAAAGCAGAGGTAAGAATTTAGGTATATGTGGAAGACTTTGTACTGTGTGCGACGTCCACCACCTATATAATGAGCTATGTTTCGTGAAATTTATTGACATGCTGCCCACATCAACTATGTATCACTGCTACTCCCGCTATCATAAGGATTCATATACACACCTTGAAATCCAAATGGTAGCGAACATCCCGATTTTAGAGGCTCGGCGGTAGAATGAGCTGAGGGCTTCCACTGTTGTGTCCCGATAAACTACAGCATAAGGCTCTTCAAAAAGGACGTAAGTGTATTTTTAGCAAGGTCGAGAACGCGCAGACGATACCTCTGGTCTTGCAGGTATCCATAATCGACAGTGACAACTTACCATCAGTTAGGCCGTATACTTGTCTGATTTCATAATGGTATAAAGCAAAACAGTGAAAAATTCCTCCTCATGTGAAAAGGGGCATCCTCCAACCTAGTCCCGACAGTTATTGCTAGATTCTTGTACAAAATGTTTGTCAGTTGTCTAGTGCCCATAACACAAGCCCTGCTTAGCTTGGGACTAGATGGCGTTGTGTGATAGTTGTGGAATATTATTATTATTTTTATAAACCCAAATGATTTAATTTTTTAATTTTTATTCCCAACGCGGCTGTGGGAAGATAACAGGCTGATTAATTATGTGTTATGTATCTTGTATCTCCAGAAGTGAATGAGGTTGATCATTTGAAGACGGATTACACTGGTCAACACAATTTTTGTTATCTTTCTTATTTTTTCTGCTATTGGCTATGAGAAAAATACTGGTAGATTACTAACAGTTTTTTCAACACACTTGCTCATAAAATGGCCCTAATTTCACCGCAATTAGGCACATAATGACACCTGTTATCAAACTGTGACTTTTTCTTTACTATTATTCACAAGTGAGTTATAGGTTTTTTTTTAAAGTGTCAACCAATTAAAAAAAAAACCTATAACTCACTTGTGAATAATGGTAAAGAAAAAGTCACAGTTTGATACTGTTATCAAACTGTGACTTTTTCTTTGTTGTTGTTGTTTTTTTTTTGTGTTGCTTTGTTTTTTTTTGTATTGCTTTGTTTTTAAAAAAGTTTCGAAACAAAAAAGATCGTGTTCAATAGTAGATACAAATAAATTTTACCAACTGCACGTTAACTAATTGTTTCTCTAAACAAACTTTTTAGTCATTAAATAAAATGGCTTTAAAAAAAAATACTAATATTATTTTCTTCACAAGTGTGTTGAAAAACGTCGTATGATACACGTGTGTATTGATGATTACCGTCCTCGGCTCTCTTAAGACCCTCACCTAACGGCTCGGGTCTCAATGGCGCCTCAGCGGTAATCACCAACATTACACACTTGTACCATAATGTACTATTGTCTTTGATATTTATTTGTAAGTTTGCATCGCAGAGTGCTGGCTACAATTCTTTGACATTTTTAGTTATTTGCTGCAAAAATTGTCGTCCTCTCGACACATCACATCACATCTTTTGTAGGCGCAGATGTTAACTTACAATCTTTCGCTACTTTTTCCATTTTATTCTCCTGGTACACTCGCTCAAGAGAAAACCCGCAGCTAACTTATGTTTGCTTTAAAATCGAAATAATATCAAAATAACGACTTTTTCTTTCCAGATTTCAATTCTGGGTGTTATAAATATGACAGGAGTATTAGGAAATGTCATTTATATTATTGCACATATTATTTACTGCGAGATGTTCTATATAACTGTTGAGGAAGGTGAGACGGCGTGTCTTCAGCTTATGAAGAACGGAAATTATAGAAGTAAGCAAAAAGTGATAGTCGTCGTATGCATAATCTCACTACTAAGCAAAGGTATCTCCCTAAAACTTACAGTTTTTCCAACTTAGAAGCAAAGTGGACCACTAATCGTTAGTTTTGTCTGGCCCTCCCGCCATCCCGCCATCTTTTACGAAGTCTGCCACTATGGTTACAGCGTCAGAATCTTGAAAAATTAGAAACTAAAGAGACGTGGCTAAAATTGGTCCAACATGGTCATCTTGTTTTCATTCGTCATGGGGACGACTACGTCTAAGTTCAATCGGCATTTGAATGATATGCTCAGGAGGGCGCTGCTAGAAATTATTTCTTTACTGCTAACCAAACCTGAAGAAGGGAGAATCATCACCCTCATCGCCCTCTCTCTCTATATTATTATGCAAACAAAATTGCATTTGGTCCGCCAAACTTAGCATGGCGAGGAGTTTTCTGTTGCCAACATCATTGGAGTGCTACAGAAGATTCCTGTAAATGCGACTTCTCCTATTTTCTTTCTAGCTCAGGTTTTGCCAACAACGAGTAAACCCATATCCTTCCAATCGTTTTAATTCTCGCCCTCTTCGGCCTGTCCGGCTGGTTCGTTTCGGCTGGTCTTGCTTCGTCGGCTGCGAAACCCGTCGTCGGGCACCCAGTGATCACTCTAGGACAAATAGTCCTGGTCCATCCAATTACAACCAGCCTAGATAATTCTTCCTACTGAATTAATAAATATTTTCTTTTTGTTGCAGAGAGTCAACAACATCTTTGTATGAACGTGCTACAAGCAAATCGTTCGTTCAGCAAGATGAGTGCGTGTGGCCTGTTCGACGTCGATGCGACTTTGGCAGTCAGTTTGATGGGAGTCATCATCAGTTATGTTATCGTACTCTTACAATTTTTCTTTCTTTAAATTCTATCAGACTTACTGCAAAAATTTAAACATCTGTTAAACACTGGTCTAAAAAAAAGTGTGACTGCAAAACGGACCTTATTTCAACTTCATAATGTGACATGGTTAAGTGTTCAACAGACGTTTAAAAGTATTTGTGGTACCACGGTATAAATCTAAGTTGAAAGTTATAATACCTTCCACTAGAATGTCTGTCGTGCTCTTGCCAGCAGTTTCCCAAGATTGGACTGCTGCGCTGCGTGTCGTGGGTTTGATTTCCGCACGGAGCAAATATTTGTATGATCTGCAAGTAGTTGTTTCGGGTCTGGGCGTTTGTGTATGTGAGTTCGTATTTTGTAAACGCTCCCACGACATAGGAGAAAGTCCTAGTGTGGTGCAACGTTCCCGTTGACAGCCAAGCGGATGATTTGTTCAATGACTTAAGCGCCGTATTCACGTTCCATCTTGCTGTACGTCCCGCCAAGGCCATGCACGATGCACGACGCAAAAACACCGTGAATAGGCTTGACGTACGTCAATAATTATTATTAATTGTTTGCTGGATGTGCACGACCCATTTTTCATCCAGCGAGTACCCCCACCACCGCGAACGTCGTGCAGATGGACAGTGAATAACGCGGACGTACGTCAGAGCAGTCCAGCATCGTGCATGCTGGACCGTGTATAGGCTTGCTGTACAGCAGATTTAACATTTAGAGCTTGTCTCGAGAGAAGACTGCACGTGAAAATAGATAGTAAAACACTTTCAAGATTTATTTAAAAATATAAGTTCCGCATTTGAGTGTATTCTGTACGTTTATGATAAAAAAAATCCAAAATAGTTTCCTTTTTCTTTTCCTCTTTTCTGTTGCTGCTGACAACATCAGAAGAAGTCCCGTTTTTTGGCGTTTTGTTAAAACTGCTGGCATTTTCTAAAACACGTCTTTACTCGTTCGATTGATTCTGCTCGCTGGATGCGCGCACGATAGTGTGTATGCTACATCCATCAGAGCTACCTTGAGCTGACGTACAGCCGTGACAGATGGTGAATACGGCGCTTTAGTACGTAAGTATTATTTATTGTTATGTCTACATTGAGGTCTATCTATACTTCAGCAAAAGAGGTTTCTGTATAAAGTTTGTTTCGTTTAGAAATTGATGCCAGCATACATATTATCTCTATTATTGGCCATTCATACAGAAATGTAAAATATAAAAGTTTCATACAAAGAATTTGTGTTTTTTAGTTTCCTTTTCAATAGGTTAGTATCAATAAAAGCATCATCTTTGATCAATTTTATTAATCAAATATTTAAAGCTGGGAGTCTCACCGTGTCTATTTATTAACCGTTTTCATTAAATTAATCAATTATAGCCCTATTCTTTGATTTTTTATCGTTTTAAAACCATTAGATGAAATAAAACTATCAGACTCGTACTGACTAAAATTCACGGTGTTCCAGGGCCACGTTACCTGTTTAGATAGTCACGCGACCCCGGATTCTTTCCTTAAATAATAAAATAATATTACGTAGGTATTTACTAATAATTATTTTAATAATAAGTGACAAAAATAAAAAAAAAACTAATTATTTCCAAAATATTGTTTACTTTTAACAACATTCTTCAACAAATTAAAGAAAAGTAAACTGCAGGAGTACAATAATGTACTCGACGGTAAATTGCATCAATAATATTGGCAGCATGGCGTCGACATAGAACAAGCCGCCCGCGCTCATCTTTCTGAACGAACGGCGCTCCCTCAACACGCACTTGCATAGACGTCGTTGACTGCCTGGAAGAAAGGTACTTATTAATATGGTTGAGTTTGAATTTTTATACTCCATAATCATCTGCCTAGCCTTTTCTCAACTATATTGGGGTCGGCTACCAGTCGAACCAGATTCAGCTGGATATCAGTATTTTACATGGAGCGACTGCCTGTCGGACCTCCACAATCCAGTAACTGGGTAATACCATACCCCATGGTAAGACTGGTTGTCAGACTTTATAGCTTCTGGCTAACAGTAACGACTGTCAAAGATCTACAAATGACAGCCGGGACCAACGGCTTTACGTGCTTTCCGAGGCACGGAGGAAACTCGCTATGAAAGATGGTCACCCATCGAAGGAAGATCGGCCTGTGCGGCTGTAATTATTTAGCCACGAGCTCCTCAACCAATTTGATAACCCCATGACCATAAACTCATCTTTTTTCTCTTCTTCAAATAAATACTCCCACCCCGGGGCGGGAGGGACTATCAGACTTGTACTGACTAAAACCTCTGTCACGGCGAGTCACATTTACCTGATAAGGTAGTCCCGTCTGACAGTCTTTAGTCCAAGTCTAAGGCCTTCAGATGTCTGTCAGCTCTTTAAGGCGCGCGTGGAACTCGACCCACCATCGACCCGAGCCTGGTTCATGATCGGATGGCGAGTCACCCATTTCTCGCCCTACGCATTAGTACGCATGCCCGCGCCTACTGTGGGTGAAAATCACCTAGCGACGTCCGTGAGTGTCTCCCAAGACAACGATGTCTTACCCCCTTCGTACACAATGCAACGCAAGTCTCCAATACCTTAGGACTTTGGTATTCATGTGACTATCGCAATACAAAATTCATGAAGGTTCGTTTTGGGAAGGCGTTAATTCTTTGTTGTGTAGATCATCATCGTCGGCCTATTATGTTCCCACTGCTGGGACACGGGCCTCCTCTGAGAGAGGGAGTGCGCCATAATCCACCACGCGGGCCCACTGCGGATTGGCAGATGTCACATATCTTCGAATTTTTGTTTCTAGGACATGCCGGTTTCCTCACAATGTTTTCCTTCACCGTTTTAAGAGCAGAGGTGATGAATTAATTTACACAAAGTAATGCGCCTGGCGGGGTTCGAACCCACGACCTACAACTCGTAAGTCCGGACCGATACCACTGGGCCACCACTGCTCCCTCTGCACCCACTGTGTAGATGATTGCTCTAAATTATATGTTTCGATCAAAACTCTGCCACGTCATTAAAAGCGTCGGTGGTAGCCTCTGACAGTTCCCTTAGAGTACAGGTGGAGTTACACAGAGTACAGTTGAGGAGGTGGGCGATCGTTTTAGATGAGGAGAATGGTATCAGAGACATCCCTCACCTTGTGTACGAAGGGACTTAGGGTGCCAAAACATAGACGAGACTATGCACCGAATACGAGTTGCACAAAGGGCCATAACGTGTCCATATGCGGCAATAACATACTAAATCGAGTGTGTAATACCAAACTCCGTCGTCGGACTAAAATCTATGACGACGGGGTCAGGGCGACATGCCTCAAGTGGAGTTGGCTAGACACGAAACAAGTGTCTTTGTCTTTAATATATTTTCAACTTTATGCTTTAACAACATATAAGGTTGAAAAGCGATTAAAGACCACTGAGTATTTTCGTTTGGACCCCAGATCTCCTCAGTAAAATTAACCAAGCTCGAGTCCAATGGGGTGCTAAGACAGGAAACCTCCACGTGCGCCCGTGAACTGGAGTTATCTCGGATACGTCCGGGGGAACACCAGTTTTTCGGGCCGGTGCACCCTGGGATGCGGGCAAAAACTCTTCCATACGCACTGTGGGCCTAAGGGGTCTCTTTGCCCTTATGCGAATAGCCTGTCGTGTGAACGCTCCAACGCGTGTCCCTCTGATCAGCAGAGGGCACAGCGGCGGAGCGGGCTTGCGGACGGTGAGTAATGGGTAGGTCGCCGTCCGACCGAGGACCAAGCCCGGGTCGGTGGCGCGTCGTGTTTCGCGCCAAATGCCTACTGGGGTCGCGGGTTTTTTCTTAACCATTGATACCGCGGCCCCGGAACGTAAAGGGCATCCGAAGGAACACGGGTGGATTTTAGTCAGTAAGAGTCTGACAGTCCCTTCCGCCCCACCCAGGGCGGGAGGACTCATTTGATGATTTTGACACATAAAAAAACTTAAAAAAAAAAAAATTATCAATAGGAACTTTTACAAAAAACAATAAAATAGGTACTTGGCAAATCCCTGTGCTTCATAAGCTGCATACACACGTTCTGAGCCTCCTCAACAGTTATGTAGAATTTCTCACAGTGCAAACAATGCAAAAATACAAATATTAAGTTTCTTATGAGATACACAACTGTCATTAAATCCAATTTAGGAGCCTGGAAAATAAAGCACGATGTTTAATTTAGGTAAATTCACCACACTAGCGTTTGTTTTTGTTCTCTACCACAAGAAAATACGATGAATGATTATGGATGCACTTATGAGCGCGTATTCGTATTGAAAGCTGGCAACGTCGCAAATAGCTGTCAAACATTTACAAGTTTTAATTAATTTTGCAATTTATCTGTATGGAAATAAGAAATATCGCTCTGTAGTGCACTAAAAAAATGATTAGGGAATGCCATAATTAATATCGTAACGCCGATACACAGTTTTAGACGTAGAAAAAGCATTTGGAAACTTACCAAATGCCTTTTGTACACCAGTACCCCTAGCACGAGTTTTCACTATTTTACTTTACAGTACCGTCAGCACGAGTTTTCAGTATTTGAGACGTAAAGTAAACTGGAACTTTGACGACTTCAAATTGACAATTTTCAAGGGAAAAATTGGTTCCTTCTTCGCACACCAGAGGCGCTGTACCATACTTTCATACAATAAACGCTGTAAATACTGGAAAAACTCTGTAAAGTAAAATAGAGAAAACTCGTGCTAGGGGTACTGAGTCTTTCCAGTATATACAGCGTTTCTTGTATGAAAGAATGGAACAGCGCCTCTGGTGTGCGAAGAAGGAACTATTTTTTTCCTTGAAAATTGTCAATTTGATATTGTCAAAGTTCCAGTTTACTTTACGTCTCAAATACTGAAAACTCGTGCTAGGGGTACTGAAACGGTTACAACATCAAATTCAGTGTTTTAATTGCATTCCTACATCAATTTTCTGCATTCTACAGAGGCTTATTTCCATAAAGTAGAAATGCCAAATTAATTAAAACGTTAATATATGACAGCTATTAGCGACGTTGCCAACTTTCTGGTTACGCGAATATCTCTAATTTTGAGTGACTGCCTATCTTATGTTCACGTCCCAGATATAAGGTAAGTACTCGACTATGACGAAATTGCAAGAAAATATCATATTCAAACAATCAATATAATCAATTCAATTTTGACTGGCCTGTTGGTCAAGTGGTTAGCGACCCTGACTGCTATCGGGTCGTGGGTTCGATTCCCACCCAGGACAAATGTTTGTGTGATGAGCATGATCATTTGTTCTGTGTCTGGGTGTAATTTATCTATAAAATGTATGTATTTAGAAATATATAAGTATGATGATTTTTGAGACGCCGTCTGGAGTACCTATCCAGAAGACGCGGGTTCGAATCCCACTTGCAATCTAAAATTTTTCTTTCCTCAAAAATCATCATTACGATGCGCATCGCATGCGTTAATGCGTATAAAAATAATTAATATATAAGTATGTTTATCAGTTGTCTAGTACCCATAACACAAGCTCTGCTTAGCTTGGGACTAGATGACGTTGTGTGATGGTTGTGGAATATTATTATTAATTAAATATCTTGCACTAACATTATTTCTTGCCACTGTAACTTGTCCCACTTGCAGTCTTCGCTTCAGCTCATAGAACGTTAAATCGTAATAACATACATTACGAATAAATGTTTCAAATGTTTGGAAGAGTGTCTGCAAACAAAATGTATTTAGGAATGTAACATCCGATTACGATATATTACTAGACTCCGCATGCACGATCTAAGGAACAAAAACTATATTCCATCAACTTGCTGAGGTACTACGTTAGCGCGGGGGTCGGGGTACTGCGTTGTGATTGGCTAACTTAAGATCTGTTCTGTCTCAAGGTATGTTTACGGCTCACAGGAGTGGTCGAAATAAAACGGATATAAGACTTTTTTGCCTAATGTGTTGACAGACATCGGTCTCCTGTTATTAGGAGTCTAGTAATATATCGTCGTTGGTAACACCAAAAGATGATATCACTGTTTATATTCCTATGAATCTTACAGCCTTACTACAAAAACTTAAACATCTGTTGAACACTTGTCTAAAAAAAGTGTGACTACAAAACGGACCTTATTTCAACGTCATAATCTGACTTTTTTTAGACATGATGTGTTCAACAGACGTTTAAAAACTAATGTGGTACGACGGTATATGTCTCTATATAGGAGCCCAAGTGTGAATCGCACTCTTCACATTAGTTAAGTTCATTATCATCATCATCAGTGCCTAGCTTATTCCTATATATGTTGGGGTCTGCTTACATTTTTAACGGATGCAGCCAAATATCAGTATTTTACTGGTTATGGTCAGAAAATGGATAATACCTCTTGGTAAGACTGGTTGTCAAACTGTCTTTCTGAGTAACAGTAACGTCTGTCAAAGATATACAAATTAAAGTCTGGACCAGCCATTGAGTTATTATTACTATGTAGACGACACCAATTTATTTCATCACCACTGCTCTCAAAACGGTGAAGGAAAACATCGTGAGGAAACCGGCATGTCCTAGAACCATCAAATTCGAAGACATGTGACATCTGCCAATCCGCACTGGGCCCGCGTGGTGGATTGTGGCCCACTCCCTCTCACAAGAGACGAGGCCTGTGTCCCAGCAGTGGGAACGTTATAGGCTGATGATGATGATGAGACGACACCACGTATCACCACTGTGTCCCTTCCAGGATGAGGCAACTCGCACAAGTTCATTCAGTTGTTTGACAGCTCTGTGGCGTACTCTAGGCGCGCGCACTCATCCTGGATGGGACACAGTGGTGATGCGTGGTGTCGTCTCGATACGTAGTAATAAAAGATCAATGGGACCAACGTAATATTTACTTACCATCCCCTGAGAAACGGTTTTATACAAATTGTAAGTTTTGAAGATATTTCGGTAAATCTCAAGCAGTTTGCGACATTTTTCATCATTTTCCCGTTGATCATTCATCATTGCTGCAACATCTTTAATCCACACATCGAGATATTTTCTTATTAGTATAATAATTCGGATAGCAACCACAGTATTAATATCAAATCTTATGAAAATGATATCACAGATAAAATCCGGAATGGATTTAACGAAGTTAGAGCCAGCATTGAAATAATAATACAAAATAAAAATGGTAATTTCAACAAAGGTAGAGCTTAATAAAGAGATCCAGTTCCAAGTGATGTAACTTTTGAGGTTCTCATTAAAATCGACGCTGTTTTGTATAGTTTGGATGCTTAACATAAGTGAGACGTAGTTGTGCTTGTGAATGATATCTAGTATGAACTGCATTGTGAAGGCAATGATATAGCTAAAAAAGAAGCCGCTAGAACCAAGAATAGTGATTATGTTATCGAAATGTTCCATCCGCACATCCCTAAAGTCTACGGTTGACCATCTGTTGAAAGTCGCAGCGTTGATCACTAACATACAGCAGAACGCTATCAAATGATACAATTTTCCGTTTGGATAGATACGATGATGTTGAACGTAATATTTTGAATTTAGAAATAAATATAAGGGAAGATTCAGAGATTGCGCTATTCTTTGAACCTCTTGGTCGAGTCTATTATTTGGTAGTACTTGAGATGAGAGGTTTAGAGTAACTTTCCATTTTTGAAACATTGTCAACATGTTGAACTGTTGACTGACTGGGGATTACGATCAAAATGTTTCTGGGTCTACTTTATTGTTGATGTTATCAACTGTAATGGAAAAGCTAATTTCCGTAGTCTTTTGTTGCTATGTACCCTACATATAAGTAAGTAAGTAATGTTTTATTTACTTACTATCTTCTATAATATCTCAACGTTGATCTTATCAATGACAATTATGGCTTTTAATGTAAAAAAATATTAATAAATAGAGCACAAGAACTAACTCTCTTCATCCGATTGCCTTCCACTGCCAGAAATAAGCCCAAGCGACTATCGGAATATAAAACCAGAGTCTCAACACAGGCACGCGTCAATGGATACCAAAGTCGTAAGGTATCTTGCGTCGCCTTGTGTACGAAGGGGCTAAGTATCAAATTTCAAATCCCGGTCCTGGGTAGACAACATTAATCCACTGCCAGCCGCCTTCTTCAAATCATTGATCTATCGTGCCGCAGGACGTCCTACATTTTGTTTTCCCATACGCGCTCTCCACTCTAAAAAATGTCTGCTCCACCGACCGTCACTCCGTCTGCAAACATGGCCGGCCTATGTCCACTTCAGCATGCTAATTCTAAGCAATAGGCGGCGATCTCTCGCGCCCGGCATTGGTCAAGACCAAGCTTCGGGGTGAGGCGGAATGGGAAATAGTCACATCCTTCTGCGAGATAGTCATGCTAGCGAAGGAGGAGACTGAACGCCTGAGGGAGACTATAGCGTGGAGGCTGCCACCACCAGCCGCCGCAGGAGAAGCCCCCGGCAACGGACCTAGTGTGCGATCGAGAAGATTTTGTATGCGTGTGAGTGCAAAGTGCTGAGAGAGTGAACAGGTAGGTCCGCTATCCCTTTTCACTCGAAATCCCCTGGCATGAGAGAAAAACAGCGCGGACGATTTCTGGCTAGGAATATTAATTGCACATTAACTTGTAATAACTAATAGCAACTTGTACTTAAACTTGTGCAACACGAGCGCCACCAGTTGCTAGTAAAATTATTGTAGGAAATTATTTTTTTATAGACTTTTGCGCCTCGCGAGGTGCAATTACTCCAACAAAATGATCCGTATCATTAATTTGTTCTCTATTCAATATTCAATTTTATCTGTACAAAAGTTTCGAAATGACTCGAGGAATCTTTTTTGAGCCATATTTAAATACGTCTGGCTTTATTCAACACCACTTTTGCTGAGTCAGGTCAGCATTTCAGTGTTTAAGGATAATAATTGAAGATGCATTGAGTAAGTTTTCAGAGGTCTTCAAGCACTTTTTTAAAAATCTCAATTAACACTTAGGCTATAGGTTATGCCTCTTTATTTTGCTATGTTTACACTTTAACTGTTATTGTGAATAACATGGTATCGAATGTACTTCGTTCCACAATGGAAGGTTGCTCAATATGTGAAGCAACGACGATATATTACTAGACTCCGCATGCACGATCTAAGGAACAAAAACTATTCTGTCAACTCGCTGCGGTACTACGTAAGCGAGGGGAACGGGGTACTGCGTTGTGATTGGCTAACTCAAGGTCTGTTCTGTGTCAAGGTATGTTTACCGACAGGCTCACAGGAGTGGTCGAAATAAGACGGATATGAGACTTATTTGCCTAATGTGTTGACAGACATCGGTCGCCTGTTATTAGGAGTCTAGTAATATATCGTCGTTGATGTGAAGTGACTAGTGATGGCATATAAAATAAAATCTCAGCTGTGGATCGAATAAGTTTTATTACAAAATTAGATAAAAAAAAGTTTACATAAATAAAGGTTGTCTTGAAAAGATCTCTTTTAGCGATAAGACCGCCCATTGTGTCACCCTATTTATAAGATATTGATTGGATGTATCCTGTAATTTGTATGGTGTACATAATAAAGAGTATTCTATTCTATTTTACAGATAGCGCGCGAGTTGAATGCAGTCGGGGTCTGAGGTGAAGAGCCCCCCGCTACCCGCACGCCCCACCTCCCGCGCCTGCAGTGTAGTACTTTGCCATCCTTTTCAACAGCACTACCGCATTCCTAAGCTCTGCATTCAACTCGCGCGCTTAGTGTAAATTGTATGTATACCTACTATAAGAAAATTGTTGTTGCACACAAACATTATTTTTAAGAAGCGTCTCTTTGTTTAAATTGAGGCGTAATATTCTTAAAAAAAAAACATCTTTTGCGTCTTTAAACTCTTTGTTTCCAAACTATCAAATTAATTATAAAAAACGTGTTTAACATTTTTTTTTTGCTAGCAGAGCGTGCTGCCTCCACTGTCGATACTTGAACAGCGGTTAAACGAAACGTTCCTGCACCTACGCCTTCAGGAGACTTATCATGTACCAGTGAGGGAACAAGGTGGCACTACACGACTTATATACGAGGGGTATAGTATCAAAGGCAGCTAAATCCGCATGAAATTATTTTCCACAAATCGAAAAAAACTGTTATTTTATTTTTATTTGGCAACACCGTAAATATGATGGTTGGACAGGATGCTCTAGTACAAAATAAATAGGTGTTCCAACAAAAGTATCTTATAAGAGGGGGATTTATGGGCTATTTTAAATGAATTGTGTTGGACATAGCTTTGTTTGATACCAACTATTGGATTTAGCATGGATTTAGCTGTATTTGATTCTGACAAATATGGATATAGCTGCCTTTGATTGTCATCGACAGACTCAGACGCACGTTTTTATATGTAAGACGCCATATTGAAAAACGTAAATAGATCGCTCTGATTGGTCAGCCGCGACTTTAGCTGTATTTGTTTCTCAGCAATAAGGATATAGCTATCTTTGATTCTAATGCATTACGTCTGTCTCTTTCCCACATTGTAACTACTCTGGCTTTAAGATGTCATGGTCGACCACCAGGTCGGTCGCGAATGCTATGGCTATGAGACCTACGCTTCACGACTACCAAGAAATCGCCCAACACATTGAGTGAATATTTTTTGCTACAATGCATTAGAGACATAATTGACTTCTGTTTCCATTCCATCAAGCTTTAAGCGGGAAGAAAATATTTTAAAAGATTTATCTTGTCATATACAAAGAACTTTAGATGAATAACATCCTCACACGGCGTCAAAGAAAAGTCCTGCAAGAGGTCTCTCACCGGGAGTATACGCATGCAATGTAACATTATAGATTCGACTTTGAGCATTACATTACAGTACTACCTCCCTGACTGACGAGCATCCGCGTACATTTAGTATATGTTTTTTAGGATTTCGTATTCATTCATAATTTTTATTGTAGGGTGGAAGTAGAATGACTTGCGAAATGCGTCACTATCCCATCATGTCCCATCCTTTTCCCACATGCACACCTGGACTATCGCTGTCCTTGTCACCATCGACGGTGACCGTGTGAGGACCCTCACTCACTTCTTCGAGAGCTGTACTACTATGAACATTCTCCCTTGTTAGTTTATTGCTAATTTACTGTTGCGAATTATGAACTATTGTCTAAAACTACGGAAAGTGCGCGTTTGTGTGGAGAAAGGTGTCTGAGCGCCCCCTCGTGCGCTGCCTGAATCCAGCAAGGTCTCGCCCTTTGCTGAGCGACGCGGAGATTGGAGACGGTGAATCTACAGGTCAGTGGTGCTGCATGTTTCCTGCCAAATTCCTCTGTCCATGTTCACAGGCTCGTCGTCCTAATTCGTGTCACATTTTGCAAAGATCAGACCTACCTACGTACAGTCAGCGACTTTGAAAATCTGAATATGGTCAGCAACTTTTGATGCCGACTCACACTCTCAACCCCTGCAATTATACAGCCCAGTTCAATAGAACCAGCACCCTGCGTCTGGGATAAACAAAAAAAATATATTTCCATCCAAGTATATGGTGTAAGACGCCACCAGATTTGATACAAGGTGCGCATTGTGATGCTCGATTGTTCTCGCTCACTGATCAAATAAATGCTCGAATCTGTAACGTTACATTACAGATGAATGCTCGCGGTGAGGGAGCTCCTTTATATCTCCTAACGCGTTATATTCGACTTCAAAGAAAAAAGAACTGCAATAATACTATAGAGTAATTGGTAACAACTTCAAGTAAAAATACTGCCAGCATCGCGTCCGCATAGAACAGGCCACACGTGCTCATCTTACTGAATGAACGATTTAATTGTAGCACGCCCTTACACAGATGTTGCTGGCTCTCTGGAAAGAAAAATACACAGTGAGACATCGATGAAAAACACAGAGAGCATGAACTTTAGTGCATGCCTGAGGCCGTCCGTCGGGCATGCGAATAGGTGCGTCCACCCAGAGCGAGCAGCCTCGCGAGGTCATTTACCGTGTGTTGAAGCTCGGTTAGTGTGGACATGTCTCGGCCGCGGAATATTATTTATTCTTTGGCCGAGGCAAGCGAGTGCGCTGCCGCGGGCGAGCGACCGAGCGCCCGAGATATCCAGTGTCGGCTTTTTTTTTGCTCACGTATTGTATTTCGTGTCTCGGTCGAGAAACACGGGGCCCCGCTTAGAGGGCCAAAGCTTGCCGAAGCTTGCTTGAAGGATCACCGTGGATTTTAGTCAGTACCAGTCTGACAGTGGGTGGGAAGACTCATTTGATTATTTTACTACGATAAAAAAAATGGCTGAGGCCGTGACGATTCATGTCTACTCTTTTATTCCATCTTCGAAAATAGTCTTAAAACTCTTTTGAGTGAGTAACTCACCACCATAAGTTACTTTTAAATTCATAAATACTAGGTCTAATTACACATTACAACAACTATTTATTACTTAAACAAAAAAAAAAAACTTTTCCATTCATTTAGAATTTATCCTGAGGTGCGTTTACAAACGTAGTAACTCACTAACACTGTCCGCACTACGAAAAGATAAACAGTTAAACACCAATTGAACGCTTGTCTAAAAAAAGTGTAACTGCAAAATGACTGTTAAATCAACGTGAAATGTCGATTTGACGTTGACAGTTTTTTTAGACAAGTGTTCAACAGATGTTTATTTTCCTTGTGGTATGACGGGAAGACTCGGAACAACTATTTGATTATCTATACATATAATAAAATAGTAGGAAAGTCAAAACTGTACATTAAATATTTTTTTAAAAGAATACTTAGGGTGTGATCTACAACCGATACCGAAGCCAAAAATATAGTTTTTAGAATTTTTGTCTGTTTGTCTGTATGTATGTCCGGGATAAACTCAAAAAGTACTGGACGGATTTGAATGATTCTGTTTTTGTTGTATACAAATTTAAGATCTGGAACACCTGATGTGTTAATCAAAGCTGTCACTAATTTCACTGTATAATTATAAAATAACATAAGCTGGGATTACCTCCACGCAGTGAAGGCGGTCGCAGTTTAGGACTGATTTTCGATAACGATGAATATATCAAATTTGGAGTTGGGTATCAGACTTTTCAGATCTTCGATTTTGACGACCCCATTGTCGCTGGCATAAGCAACAAGATCCGCGTACGAAGTCGCGGGCAGAAGCTAGTTATACATATAATATGTTACTGCCCGAATTACTTTTATTGAACAATATTCTTACTTGGACAGTTCCTGTTCTTCATAAGTTGTATACACGCCGTCTCAGCTTCCTCAACAGTCATATAGAACTTCTCACAGCTAATACTATGTATGATTGGAAATAGCATACATTTTGCTATTTTTAAAATGATCATGAAACCTTGTAGCAAAACCTGAAAACAACATCCCTTTTTATCTTTGGAAAAATTGTATCGTCGGTGTTAACAAACATTTAACCATTGAGTTATAATGTTCTTTAAATAACTCAATGCATTTGACCTTGTGGCAAAGCGTTAAGCGCCGTATTCACGTTCCATCTGCTGTACGTCCCGCCAAGGCCATGCACGATGCACGACGCAAAAACACCGTGATTATGACGTACGTCAAGCCTATTCACGTTGTTTTTGCGTCGTGCATCGTGCATGACGTACAGCCGTGACAGATGGTGAATACGACGCTTTAAGCGCCGTATTCACGTTCCATCTTGCTGTACGTCCCGCCAAGGTCATACACGATACACGAAGCAAAAACACCGTGATTATGACGTAGTTGGACGTACGTCAAGCCTATTCACGTTGTTTTTGCGTCGTGCATCGTGCATGACGTACAGCCGTGACAGATGGTGAATACGGCGCTTTACACACACAGACAGATTGAATACGAAATATGAATTTTCAAACTTTGAAAATCAATAAATAGGTCTAAAAGGAAACAGGTTAAGACAACGGAGGAGGTAGAATACCCACTCTGAGTTACAAACTCACACATAAAAACTAGGCCACACAAAATTTTTGTTCCGTGCGGAAATCAAATCCGCAACACGCAGTGCAGCATTCACTACGCCAATCGTGCCGTCGAATTCAGTTTTAATTAAAAAAACAATAGCTGTAACTAGTAACTATGTATTTGAGCCGTTTGGGGTTGAAACAATGGGGCTATGGGGTCCGATTGCTTAATTCTAGTTGCCAGTGTTCTGGGCCCGTTGACAGCGATGTGGATGAATTATTTTACGCCATCTTACTTCTTCTTTATTTTCCCATTGCACCTATGTTTTTTTTTTATTTTTTTAGGACTTTTTTTGAAAAAAAAATTGTTTGTAAATTGATAACATCGAATAAAAAAAAACAATTATTTCACTGACCTGGTTTTGCCATAGTGATATATTCATATTTATTGCTATTCTTAACGAAAAAAATATTATATCAATAAAACCCAAAGAACGCAGAAATGTTTCAAGAATATTACATAAAACCTTTGAACAAAAATAATTTTAAGTAAGGTAGCTGTTAAACACTTTCCGTCTTACTACAAAAAAGTTAAACATCTGTCAGTTGAACACTTGTCTACAAAAGTGTAACTGCAAAACGACCATTATATCAACATCAAACATGCTTGGACTCTTAATACATTTTATTTTACACCATTTTAAACCATGTTTAAAGCAAACAAATGATTGATTTGATTTGTTCAAATACCATTTCGAGGTTATTTATAACACTTTCTTTAGAAGTGTTCAACAGATGTTTAACTTTTTTGTAGTAAGGCTGTTTTGGTTTTAAAGAGCGCCTTCACACTAAACTACAAGAATATATATGGGATGGCTAGTATCATACATTTTTTGGGAATATGAGTGGGAGCAGACGATATGCCAGTGTCGTGTCGTTACATTAGTTAGGGTCTAATGTGAAAGCGCTCGTTGGTACAAAGCTTTCAAGTACAAGCAAGACTAGAGGGTCTGTGTCTAGAGGGGTCTGCAGTACTGCACACATGTCTATGCGCATTAAATAATCGTATACTATGTAGGCGATGACCCATGTCAAAATAGGTACAAAAATATAATGAAATATTTTCAGGTTTTAACGACAAACCTGTATCTAGTAACAGTATCATTAACTTACCAATACTTGGAAAATCTTTTTGTACAGATCATAAGCCTTCACAATATTTCGGTATGTTCCAAGTAATTGAACACATCTCTCTTTATCCTCCTGTTGACTGCTCATCATCAACACATCTTTTATCCACTTTTCGAGAAATAATCTTAACAGTATTATAATTCGAATTGTAAGTACCGAACTAATTTCGAATTCTATGAACATTACGTCAGAAATAAGGTACGGGATGTAACCATCGGTTAAGAAGTAAATAAAAATACATTCGCTACTGATGGTAGTTAAAAATGAGATCCAGTTCCATACAATATAACTCCGGATGTCTTCACTGAAATCGATGCTCTTATAGATAGCTTGGATTTCCAAGATGAGGAACACATAGTTCTGCTTGTGAACAATGTCCAGAATGAACATGGTAATGAAGCAGATTAAGTAACTGAAGAGAATCATGGAAGCAACAAGTATGGTGAAGTCAAATCCTATGAAACCTAAATTAATTGTATAGTCAAGCGTAAATATTTTAGACATCCGAAACAAGCATAATCCACACGTCAATAAAAAATGGCAGGAAGACAGAAAATAATATTTCACTCCGTTAGGATAAATATGATTATCACTAATAGAATATTTTGAAGAAAACAACAGATTGAATGCAAAATTATAAGAATTCGCTACTCTTTGAATATCTTTATCGAGTCTGTTATTGAGTAGTACTTCACATGATGGCTTTGTAATGATTGTACGTTGTAGGGACATTATTGTCACCTTTACCTGCCTGGTACTTGATGTTGAATGACACAAGCGTGATATTTACATGTCGAGGAACAATAACATTAACGCCCGCATGGTACGCATTGACTCAAGTTGACTCGACAGTCGACTCAGCTTGCCCTGCCTACATTCCTCCACATTTGCTCGAATTGTTAGATAAAGTAGCCCTCCTCTATAAGTTTCATCATCATCATCATCATCATCATCATCATCATCTCAGCCATAGGACGTCCACTGCTGAACATAGGCCTCCCCTTTTGATCTCCACATGTACCGGTTGGAAGCGACCTGCATCTAGCGTCTTCCGGCGACCTTCATAAGGTCGTCTGTCCACCTTGTTGGTGGACATCCTACGCTGCGCTTGCTAGTCCGCGGTCTCCACTCTAGCACTTTTCGACCCCATTGGCCATCTGCTCTCCGAGCAATATGGCCTGCCCATTGCCACTTCAGCTTGCTAATCCGGTGGGCTATATCGGTGACTTCGTCTACGGATCTCCTCATTTCGGATTCGATCACGCAGAGAAACACCGAGCATAGCCCTCTCCATAACTCGCTGAGCGACTTTGAGCTTTCAGATGAGGCCGATAGTGAAAGACCACGTATCGGTGCCGTAACTCATCACTGGTAACACACATTGGTTGAAGACTATAAGTTTAAACAAACGAAAATCAGATTATTATAATTCTTTAGGGATGTCCGTTGTTGAATACCAATAGGGTAGGCAGAAAACCTGTTCTTAGCTGTTGTTAAGACGATTGATTCAGTTCAAGTCGAGTCGAGCAAAGGACTCAAACTCACTCGCTGGATAATCGATGTAAACACTGGTCTATCACTATGTACTTAAATGAAGTTCAAACACGCATTCATGCTATTGTCTCATTTATTATTTAAAAATTAATTAAAAACCACACAGTTAACACAATTATCGAATTAAAAAATATAGATTAAATAGATAGAAGTTGTTTTATATCGTATCTATCTATACGTCTACATAGATAGGACTGCCTCTAGTCTAGTCTGAGCACGAGGTGCCGGGTTCAAATCCCGGATCACAAATCTTTTTTTTATCAAAGTAAAATCATCAATTGTTTCCACCCACTGGTGTGGTAGTAGGTGGTCCTAGAGCAGGACGCCGGAAAGGATTGTCAGGCTTCTACTGACTAAAATCCACGATGATCCTTCAATAGTCCTTTACGTTCTAGGATCACGGTTACCTAATGAGACTGTCCCGTGTCCGGCAAGCACTCTCCTTCTAAAGGGCCCCGTTAGAAGGCGGTCGTGAAATGAGTCACGAAATCTGGATTTTAGGAGTTGATAGCAATATACTCGCCCTATTAAATGAGATTTAAATCATAAAATAATAATTGGCGAAATGTGGTACTACTAGATACCTCTGTGTATCTCTTCGGAGAAGACAGGCGTGATGTTGTGTCCAACAAAAACAAAATGTTATGTTATACATAAGTCAAGATAATCGTTATAACATTACTCACTCATTCATCTACGTATATATGCAAATATCTCACGTTCACCTTTGATTGTGCGATACGTATGATTTTTAGTTCTTATCTTGCGGATAAAAGCACTCATTTCACTGAATTTACATTGATTGTTCTCATTGTCGATCCACTCCACAAACTCTTTAGCGATGGCAATTGACACTTGCATGGCCATGAGACTTTCGACCTCCGCCCCACGAGTTTCTGGACGGGGAAGTTTTAAAACACGCTCATAGATATCTGGCAGTCTGTATAGAACATACTCTTTTTGACTTATATCTTCATTATTGTCGAATAAATTCGTTTCACTGCGAATTGCAATCATTCTTGAGTTTAGAACGGCCTTAGTTGTTTCATTTAGCTGTTGCATTTTTTCACTGTTCAAGTAATCACTCTTTTCATCATCTTGTAACCAGTCCAGCAACAATTCTTTTGTTATATTATTATGGTCTTCGGAATGCGCATTTGTATCATCGCACACTTTCCTGTCTGAACTTGTTTCTTCTTCTACAACCTTATCAGATATTTGTTTGTTATTATTTTGATTACTAGCTGATTCATCAGTGTTAACAACCTCTGTTTTATGATCAACTACAGACGGACCTGCTTTACTTGCGTCATCTTGACCTCTTCCTGATTCAAAAATATCATAGAACGCATGAAGAATATCAGCACACAAAATATCATCTGGAAGACTGACTCCTAGCTCGTCAAAATGATTTTTTAAGATCGGTATGCCATCAAAGTGGCCGTCGTACGCAACTAAACATACTGGCTTTTCAAAACTTTGTAAGAAACAGTTTATAATGTTAAACACGTTTATGTTGAAGCAGGATTGATGTTTCAGTAAGCCGCAATCCAGATCTGTCATCCCAGACATTGTCAGGTCATAATCAATGAATTTGGAGGTGTTTAGGCACAGAGTTAGTTTTTCTTGCACTCGCAGCGTCACGGCCTGTGTCGTGTCCGAAATATGCCTTCGTCTAATTGCCACCATGCTTAATTCTATTATTTCCCTATTATTTAGAAAGCTACCGGTCGACACGATGGCTGTGAACACGTACGTAGCTACGCGTGGCATGATAACAACTGTTCTGATTGCCTCCACATGTGCATATGTATATGCAGCTGTTTATGTGCAATAAATGGTTGCATAAAATGATTACTTCTGTTGATAACGCTATCTGCAAGATAATAGCACCCCGTTTTATTAAGCCGGGTATACATGGGGCAACATTTTTTAATGAACTGTTTATGACGTGTTTATTAATAAGATTACTGTAACCACTCTACTCTCAACTCACGACCTCGCCTTTTGATTTTTGTTTTCCACTCTCGCGGCGGTGCAAACTGTAAACGGGGCAATGCGATAATCCGCGCGGCATAGTTTGCAAGCCACGTCTGCGCATGAGCGTTATTTTCGGCAATAGCAATTATGTATACACCCTGTATACAAAATTTGCCGCGTCTACCTCACAACAGCATGGCAAGCTCGGTGACGAGCGCCGCCGTACTGTCCCATATATTTCTTCCCACCTCCCGCCGCCCTGCCGCACCGCCGCACTTGAAAAATCTCGGTCACAAGGATAAGAGGATAAGTAGGTATGTCAGCACAGCACGTAGGTAATAAAATACATTTCATTCAAGAAAAATATCACCGTTCTTGAGAAGTATGTCCGACGAATTGGAGGCCATGATGGTTAGTTACTCTAGCGCAATCCGTACTTATCGGTCCGTACCAAGGAAAGTCCGTACCAACAACCTATTACTTTTTAAAAGCATCCGAAGTTGGTAACAAGGTATCATGTTTATTAAGGCAATATCACCTTTTTTAGAGGTAGGTACATTTTGTTTTTTTTTTCACATTTAAACCTGCTGCTACCGGCGCGGGTTTGTGGTTTTGCGTTGCTTTCGTTTGGCGGTACGCAATATTTTTTTTTTAACATTGTATAAAGTAATTAATAATTCAAAAACATGAGTAATAACAATTAACAATATCCTGAAAATCATTATGTGGAACAAAGAGTGCAACATAGAGATATTTAGAAAAATAATTATTTATGTTGGGACCACCCTGAAATGCCGTTCATTTTCGCTTCGAGATAATAAATAAAGGTATTAAAACACGAAAACGATAATAAACTTAACTTTAACGATTTTTGTACTAAAAAACAGCAGCAGCTAGACAAACCAGGCCTGTCAGGCCTGTTGGTCTAGTGGTTAGTGACCCTGACTGCTATACCGGAGGTCGTGGGTTCGATTCCCACCCAGGACAAATGTTTGTGTGATGAGCACGATCATTTGTTCTGTGTCTGGGTGTAATTTATCTATAATATGTATGTATTTAGAAATATATAAGTATGTTTATCAGTTGTCTAGTACCCATAACACAAGCTCTGCTTAGCTTGGGAATAGATGGCGTTGTGTGACACTTGTGGAATATTATATTATATTATATTAAACTTTCGATGGTCTGAGGTCACGAATTCAAGTTTTCTGACAAAATTACCAAACGAAACGTGGAACGATTTATGATTGAACGTCTTGGCATAAAGGCCTCGAAGCCATACTAGAAACAGTCCATAAAAAAATATTGAACGTCAGTGTCAAACGTCACAAATATGTCAAAGTAAGTGTCAATAATCGAAAACATTAGGACTTGTTGGAACTTGAACTTGTTGGTCCTAAGTCTTTTTTTACTTTTTGTTGTATTTTACAAATACTGTGAGTTAAAATCGTTTATAATAATATCTCTGCTTGAAAAACATCGGAACAGGGAACCATTATTTGACCAAAAGCGTCAACAAGACAATAAAGTAGCGCAAATATCACTGAATAATGCTGGAAGCAATTGGTAAGCATTTATAAATATTACGCCAGTTTTAAACATGCCGCGGGTATCGTCGTACGTGTTCATAGACTTAGAGACGACCGGTCTGCCTTCGTTTGAGTTAAACAAAACTAGAATTACTGAGTTGAGTATGGTGGCAGTTAGGCGGAGGCATATTGTGGACACGAGACCGGGCGAGGCGCCGCGCGTGCTGGAAAAGCTTACCCTGTGCTTCAACCCTCGCAGATTCATTCATCCAGAGAGCTCTGATGTCTCCGGGCTGGACAACAACCTACTGGAATATCAATCTCCATTCAACATTAATGCGTTCAACACTATAAATTGTTTCCTACAATTGCTCGAGAAACCAGTGTGTTTGGTAGCACAAAACGGTCACTCTTTTGATTTTCCAATCTTAAAAAATCATTTTGATAAGCTTGGAGTCAGCCTACCAGATGATATCTTATGTGCTGATAGTCTCCATGCTTTCTACGATATTCTTGAATCGGGAAGATGTCAAAATAATACTAACGAAGCAGGTCCGTCTACTGATGAGTCATATCAGCAGACCAGATATGACAATAATCAAACATCTGATAAGATAGAAGAAAGAACAACTTCAGTCAAGCAAATAGTCAACGGTTCCAGTGTAGATTATAAAGAATATATAACGGAAGAATTACTAAAAGATTTCATGGAGAATGACGATATAAAGTTCCAATTAACAATGAAAAAGCAGAATGAAAGTACACCGGTGCAGAAAAATGGTTTCTCAAAGCCGAGAAGTACTAAAAATGGAGTGCGGAGGAAACTGTTTTATGTAGACTCGGCCAAAAAGCCCACTAGCTCATATAAACTGAAGGATGCGTATGAACGGGTTATCGGTCGTCCTGCTATCGAAGCTCATCGGGCCGAGAATGACTGTATCATGGCCATGGAAGCATCTGTGGCCATTGTTAAAGAATTTATGGAGTGGGTTGACAATGAGGAAAATCAATGTAAATTCTGTAAAGTGAATGCTATGAGACTCGGTGTACCACTCGGAGATTAACATTATGCATTTTAATATTGCATCACCAAATTATAAGGCTGAAATACATGTGTAGTTAGACAAAATAAGAGAGGTAATAACATGACATATTATTACCCCTATTGGTATGGTCGTAAACAAAAAGTCTAAATTTATATGAATGTAAAAAAAAAATGTTAGTGCCCAGCAAACTGACTGATTTAGCCAGCCCAATTCTTGTCAGTGTTCTACTGCACTGATTCAAATTCAGACCTGGAATTACTACTACCGAGGAAGTAATAAAAAAAATACTTGGCATAGCTTCCTTACTACCCTTACCATACAGTCCATGATCCTTTCTCTGGTTGTACTAAGTCATGATATAGTCAAGTGTTTTTTTTTTACCAGATTGCCTGGCCCACTTCATGCATATTTTAATTTTGACAGTGTCGGGTCCGGAACATTCTTTCTTACACCTTTTTTTAATATTTTATTTAAAAGTGTATTACAGCTTTATTCTTATTTGGTTTGATGGTGCTAATTTTATAAAGTTTATTTCATTTTTTGGCAATATTTTTTTAACTTATAAGACAAATCAAGTACATGTTAGTTTTTAAAAGTATTTCATTGTTTGTGCTTTGTAGTAACTTTTTGTTAAGTATATTATTTTTCAATTGTCATATTTTGCTTAAATTATGTAGTTTTGTAAACAAAAATTATGTGATGTATATAAATTCAATTTTTTTTACCGTAAAATGTCTTGTATACTAGAGAACTTATTTTTAGTTTAATAGTCTCAGTTTAGAACCCAATACTATCACATTAATTGATTAGATATTAATTGTCTGTGGACAGTAAACATCTAAGATCATAAATATCACCAAGCACACAAAGGTGCTCTTTTAATAAATCTAAAACTACTACTATCTAAAACTAAACTAGAATACAGCATTTATGAGTAAAAGCTAGTCGGAGGCTGTTTGAAAAAAAGACTAAATTTTGATCTCTTAAGAAATGTTTTGGATTTAAATTGTTTTTATTTCCGTACTAATGTAACCACGTTATGGGTGAACACCTCAGTCAAATGTCACTTGAAATTAATGTTTTAAAAAAAATTGATGGTGTAATTATTTTACAATTACAATAATGATTTAAAAGCAATATAAGTGTGTATGACGTCACAATATGCTGCTATGTTACACGTTTCACCAAATGTTTGTGGTTGCAAAGTAACTAAAAAATATTGTATGCCAAATAGTAGTGATTATAGACTTACATTTATTTCATTTAAAATGCATTTGTAACTAACACTCAGAGAAGATTTTTTTTTTATATTTGAGGTAGGTATAAGGTATTTTACTTGTGTATGAAAAAATAAATAATTAATTTGAATAAAAATGTTTACTTGTATTTTTCTTCATCTTTGTACCTATGTATTGTTAATTTACTAAAAATATTTTTACTAAGCATGCCTAGATTTAGCAAGTACAGTAAAAATTGTATAATATTTAGGTATATTTTTTAAATTTCTCTTTTTTTGTTAAAAACTGGGTTCAGTTTTAGTTTTTTTTTTTCTATAAATCTATTAAGTATTTGTTATTTTAATATTAGTAAACGCAATAAAGTAATGAATTTATTTAAAAAAAAATGTCTTTAATATGAATAAAGTATTTTGTTTAGTATAAAGTGACTTTTCTTTAACCATTCCTGTCCTATTTTTATTGAAATAGGTAATAATTGTCAAAAGCTAAGAGAACTACGGGCTACAAGAGGGAACGGTAGTCCCGATGAATTTGAAATATAGGTACAGATAGCGCGCGAGTTGAATGCAGAGCTTAGGAATGCGGAAGTGCTGTTGACAAGGATGGCATAGTACTACACTGCAGGCGCGTGAGGTGGGGCGTGCGGGTAGCGGGGGGAGGTGCTCCCGCTCTTTACCTCAGACCCCGACTGCATTCAACTCGCGCGCTATCTGTACCTATTTGAAGATTCTTGCCGCCACACTGCGCCTACCCAAGCAAGTTGTGTGCGAAAAGGAACACTTCAAATCAGGCTGATTTTACCTATAAAATCTTTCACCAAAACGCATTTCATATTCCGCTGTTTTCTTCTTCAAAACTGGACTGATCAGTACCCCTAGTACGAGTTTTCACTCTTTAGAGTTCTTTTGTTTTCTTTTCAGTATTTACAGCGTTTCTTGTATGAAAAAATGGAACAGCGCCTCTGGTGTGCGAAGAAGGAACTAATTTTTTCCTTGAAAATTGTCAATTTGTAATTTTCAAAGTTCCAGTTTACTTTACGTCTCAAATACTGAAAACTCGTGCTGACGGTAATGAATAAATTTTAAAAATAAAATTTCTCTGAAAAGCCTCTGAACAAGGTAGAAAGAAGGGACAATTTTCTGGGTTTGTCATATTTTCTCTACTGATGATGTTTTTGGAAGAAGAAAATGATGGGAGCGCGAAGTAATAAGGCCTAGATTTTTCAGAAAAAAATACTGTAGTGCCATTATCCACGGTGAAAACAGGGGAATACCCGAATACGTTTGTGTGGAGAAAAGCCTGATGGAGTACCCTCTTGAGGTTCTTATTCATCAAGGCTGATATTAGAACCATGAGAACCTAAGTTTTCTTTAGAGTCGATAAAATTGAGTTTTCTGGATCACCACAAGACAGAAGAAGCGGCTAGCTTGTGGCGGCCACCGAGGTCAATCGTGCGAGTCCATATAAAATAATGAAAACTACAAGAATATGCGGTGGCAGCGTTTTGTGGTTGCCAGTGGCCCGTGCGCAGGAACACTTATTGGTCTTGTAGACCACTTTGCCGGTTTTTTTTAACAATTTTTTTTGACGTTTCAAGGGCTCTTGGTGTTGACCGGTGTTTTGTGGGGTTGTACCAACCCTTTCATCCGCCAGGGAACGAAGGGACTGCGTGACGTCACAGCCACCACCGTTGCAGGACAAGTCTGGGCTGAAGTGACCTTCCTACTCGGCAATTGGAAGGTAAGCTGTTGTATTCACCATATATGCCAGTTTCCTTGTTGGCATGAGGTCCTAAGTTTGATACCCGATTCGGGCAAGGCATTGCTATGTACAGAAGCACATCAATCTGCCTAATTTCTTTAAAACATTTTCAACCTTATCACAATACTGAAAGGTTACGTTCGATTGTTAAAATTAGACAAATTCGAGGGTAGGTTGACCTGCTGGGGTACTGGATTTTCCACGATTTTATTCAGGGTCTATGAGTTTAGAAAGGCCTATTTAGCAATATCATAATAGTGTCATTGTAATAAAAATCATACAAAAAGTCGTAATTGCGAGCAAGTTTTAACCGACTTCAAAAAAAAGTAGGTTCTCAGTCGACCTGTATGTATGTATGTATATATGTTTGTCCTCGATTATTCTGTTTGATAGTTTTGTATGGGGAGTCGTAAAATACTCCAGAAAGTACATAGAGGGTTCCAACACCCCACCACTCCACCTGCACGCGTAGCATGGCGCCGTAGAAACGGGTTTTGTCAACGAGAATAGACAAAATGACAGAACGTAAAAGATTTTTATCGATTTCAGCATAGCAGTGTTTAAAATATGGAAAAATTAAGTTTCTATTCTTTAATCGTGTAAGAATCGTGTCATACTTGTGCAAAAAAACAGTCGATTTGTATAAAAATAACGATGAAATAACTTTTTCTTTTCTTGGTAGAATAGAGATAGAATCGCCATGCTACGCGTGCTGGAAAACATCTCTTGAAACGCCAAATCCTTAAAAATCAGTATAACATAATGATGATTTTTCAGGAAAGAAAAATTTTAGTTTGCAAGTGGGATTCGAACCCGCGTCTTCTGGATAGGTACTCCAGACGCCTTAACCAACTAGGCCATTGCAATCCACACTTGCAAGCCGAAATTCTCTATTCCTTGTTAACGCTTCATGGTAGCGTGGCGCCATCTCTTGGATTAGTGTTTAACTAACTCAGTATAAGTCTACTAAGTCAGTATAACATGTTGCAGTACGTGGTACCGTGGTTGGTGAACCAGGCAGGGTCGCTGAGCTACCTAGCTGCCGTGCAGCGCGCGCCGCTGTCGGTAGCAGTTCCCGTGGCCAACAGCCTCGCCTTCGTATTCACCGCTGTCACTGGCGCTGGCATCGGCGCTGAAGAACCGCTGGATAAAAGTACGTATACTTAAATTACGTGCATCATCTGCCTAGCCTTTTCCCAACTATAATGGTCGAACCAGGGTCTGTATCCATGTAACAAACGATAAAAGCAAACGCTGAGTAGGCTTTAATAGATTTTCAACTTGTGTATTAAGGGGGTTTTCGGTCCGGGGTCGCGGGTCTTATACCATCACCGTGACCCCGGAACATATAGGGCTATTGAAGGACACCGTGGATTTTAGTCAGTACAAGTCCGACAGTCCCTCCCGCCCTGCCCGGGGTGGGAGGCCTCATGTGATAATTTTACCAGGTAAAAAAAAAAATGGGGGTTTTCGGTAAAAAATGACAATTCACAACAATAAAGATCACTACAAATTGGCACGAAATTATTAAAAACTAATTTGAGTACTTACCGCATTAAGCATATCTTTATCTAGTATTTGTATCGAATAAAAATTGAAAAACATTATTGAATATCAAAATGAAAGCTAATTTTGAACTCATATTTCTGAAATTTTACGGGAAGACTGAATTTCGGAATGAAATTATGAATCAACAATGAGTCGGAGAAACCCGGGTAAAAAAAACGTGGAAAAAGGAAAGATACCGTTTTTGTTTTTGTATAGAACAAAAAAGTAATTTTAATTCAATAAGTACCTAAAAAATTCAATAACCTACCACCTAATTTGACAAAATAAAGCATCATTTTTATTAAATACTAGCGGCCCGTCCCGGCTTCGCACGGGTGGAGGACCCGGTCTAAAACCCGGTCCCGATTGTTACAAACACAACAAAAAAATAATTATCCGAATCGGTCAAGCCGTTTTCATGTTATGTCGTGACAACGGAAAACGGGTTTCATTTTTATATATATAGATTAAGGTTGAAATAACTATTAAAAATACGCTATTTGTAAGTGGAGTTCAGGCTAACAGAAATCAGTAAAAAAAACTTAGATTAAGTTATTTTATCGACAATATAACATTTCAAAGTTACTACTAAATTACGCGGTGCCGAGCTGTGTTGACCAGCAAGCGTAGCATGGCGCCGTAGAAAGGGGTTTTGTCGATGGAAGAAAAGACAAAATGACAGATCGTAGAAATATTTTTAGAGTTTTAGCATGGTCATCTAAATTTTTTTGAAAATAAATGTTCTTTTCTTCAATAGTGAACGAATGGTGTCATATTTGTGAAAAAAAAAACAGTCAATTTGTACAGAAATAACGATGAAATAACTTTGTCTTTTCTTGGTAGAATAGACATAGAATCGCCATGCTACGCGTGCAGTTCTATACAAATACAATATAAAAATATGCCTAATGCGGTACATAAATTCCTTTTTAATCATTTCGTGCTAATTTGTAGTATATAATTTAACTTTAAATAACCCCGATTTTATGAAAATTGCCATTTTTTACCGAAAACACCCTTAAGTTGAAGATCTATTGAAGATTTCGTAGTGTTTTATTTATTCCACTCGTTTGTGTATATGAGATTCTATAATTTGTAAATGCACCCAAGCTACAGGAGAAGGTCCTTATGTAGGGCAATGATAAAAAAAAACTATGATCAAACCAATAAGAACGTTAAAATCATACACATTAAGAGCCCTATTACAAAATGAAAGAACACAGTTTCTGTCAATTTGACATCGTGATGCCCCCCGCATAAAAACAAAACACAATCAACACAGCTACGCCTCGTATACCAGGATGAAAACAACATGAGCTTTTGCCACTTTTCTTTCGAATAAACAAAGTGAGATCCCGGGCTTCTAGACACTACTTATTTTCTTAGTTACGAATGGATAATATGATAAATGTATACCTAGCAAAATAAAATAAGGGCCACTCATTAAATTACACTTTAAACAAGTATAACTCTTATACTGATCGATTTTAGCGATTAGACCGCCCATTGTGTCACACTGTGAATTGGATATATTTGTAATTTAGAAGGTGTGCATTTTAAAGATTATTCAATTCCATTCTATACGAGTAAATAATCTTGTTAGGATATCTTTCAAGTGTTCATTTTGTTTCTTGTGACTAACTGGAATTCATAACTTATTTAATTAGATTTTTTAAATCATTTAGAACTTACGATTTGGTGTTTAAAAATTTTCAAACTTTTTCTTGGACTTATACATCAAACCGTCATTTATGCCATCCATTTAGAGACATAATTATGGGCCGAAAATGAGCCACTTGCGGTGATTAAGGTGACATAGATAAAGAGATATAGCCAGAAGAGGTCGGTTTTATGGTCGAATATTCCCAACCAGTGTTTTAAAATATTTTAAAATGGTGTCAAGAGACAAGAGTAATATCACCAAACGCCGTGATCCAGGAAGAAACTGAGTAAGGCCCAAGAAAACCATCATGTTCGTTAAATCACGCAAAGAGAACGATAAATCTACTACGCGAATCATAAAAACTCAAACTATTTTGACTGTGCTTCAGTGTTTCTTATACTGGGTCACTGCTGGTTTCTTTTTTAATAAAGACAGATCTTTCAGAGTGTACTCTTGAAACAGAATGTTTCGGTGAGCTCTAAATTAAGTGCTCTGGGGTGGTTATTCTGCCTCGCAAAACTGAGGTTACACTTCCTAACGAAGGTACTAACTTCTCAAAATTGCGTAGAAAATGTGGTACAACTCCACATTATTCCATTCGCATAGCAAATAGTAGGATAGTAGGTATCTGAGTTCATCCACGATCAATCGCGACTAACAGTGCATAGATTCGCTTATGCTCGAATTACGATGCTACAGTTGGTCACTTAGGCCTTTACCTGATTTCTATTGAAATGGCATAGAAAATGTTTGTTATTTAATCCAGAACATTTACACATTTAATACAGGGTTTTAGATAAATTAAAAAAAAAAATCTTTGGTACATTGAAAACGTTATTTTTTTCGATTTTATTATTTAATATGAAACCTGACACATTCCTGTAATTTCTCACTTTTCATTCAATTTCGTTTATTTTTACGATTTATTGGAATGCTAACTTATTTTTTGTATGTTTTGTTCTGAGTAGTACTTACCTGTTTTCATGAATAAAATTCACAAAATAATATCAGGCGAAAGAACCATGGCCGTTTGAGTGCTTGAACTTCAATGCTGCTAAGACGTGAATTTTTCCGCAAAAAAGAGCCAATCCGACCCGTTTCTATCTTTCTGAGGTGCAACCGTAAAAAATTACAGACCATCTTGACGTTGTTGGGGTGCCGTTAACATCGACCCCGAATATTAGTCCACTTTTTGAGTTGGCTGCAAAAAAGTTAGGTATCCTAGTCAAGCGGTACTTCACGCCTGAACAGTTGATGAAATTGTATAATGTTCAAGTCTGGTACATGGAGTGGTACAGGTTGGCCAAATCCCTACTCAATGCACTTGCAAAAGCGCCCGGCATTGATCGAGGCCACGATCTGCGGGGCGAGACGGAATGAGAAGTACTCACCTCCTTATGCAAAGCAGTCATGCTAGGGAAGTAGGAGGTGGAACACGTGAGGGAGAGGAAAGCCGCGTTACCTAAGACGCCGTGAAGCGATTTCCAATCAGGGAGGTAAGCCTTGGAGGGCCGGAGCTTGTCGTGGTCACTGGACTGTCTCACCGCGGTGAAAAATACAAATACAATGCAGCTGCCAAAACGAAATACTGCAATTGACTGGATGCCGAACCTGATACAAGACTTCAACTCTCTTCGATGAAACCTAATTACAATCGATTGATGAAAAATAAGAAGCTGTTCCATACATCCTATTCGATTTTTTTTCTCATACTCTGTAACATTATTATAATGCGCGTTACTTTTCTCTTATTTTTATTTATTAACACTTACTGCATACAAGTAAACATTGTATCTACGATAAGGCAGACTTACTTAATGCCTTTGGTTTTTATAGTCCAGTCATTAGGGACGAATTAATTTAAAAAAAAACCCCGACACAAAAACCAAGTTCCCTATATAAAGTAAAAAACAATGAAAGAAAACTGGATTTTAAAGTACCTAAGTATGTAATGATAATTCAAAAAAATATGTCGCGTTGGGGGATCGCTCCAAATTATTTATCATCTACTATTTTTGCCGGTCCCCTTTTATGACACGAATGCCTCAGAGAAGTTTAAAGGCAATGAAAATCCACAACAAATGGTATTTATTTTTATTTTGTACATCAAATAGATATAAAGTTACAAGAGGCAGAACGTTCAATATTCATAAAAAAAATAATCTACACAGCTAACGAGTATTTTAAACTTGATTTAGGCCGCTAGAAATCGTATTTCGGGCTTACAATTATTATCAACTAGCTGCCCCGGTAAACTTCGTACCGCCTCTTTTTCTCACCTTTTGAACCTTCCCTGGACTTCCCAATATAATTTAAAACTAAAATCAGCCAAATCGGTCCAGCCGTTCTTGAATTTTAGTGAGACTAACGAACAGCAATTGATTTTTATGTATAAGATTATTTGCATTATGACTTCACTAACATCAGTGCATTGCAGGCTTTGTATGAGGCTCTTGTGAGGAGTCATCTCGAGTATAATGCGGCATCTGGAGTCCGAGTGAAATAAAAAAAAATGTAAAAATATAAAAACATGTTCGAACGGATACAGAACAAATTCGTTAGATTCATTTATTTAAAATTGTATGGAAGATACCCGGGATACCCATTGCTATATCCTACCCTGTGTTCTGTCTCGGTATGGTTGGCTATTACAAATAAGCTATTATAATTGTTGTTTCGAATATCTATACTAATATTATAAAGCTGAAGAGTTTGTTTGTTTGAACGCGCTAATCTCAGGATCTACTGGTTGGAATTGAAAAAATATTTTTGTGTTGGATAGTCCATTTATCGGGGAAGGCTATAGGCTATATAACATCACGCTATCACCTATAGGAGCGGATCAGTAATGAGAAATGTTTCAAAATCGGGATCCTTTTTTAGAGCTTCCGTTGCGTGCGCTGCGTAAACGGTTAGAGTTTCGCAAAAATTATGTACTACGGAATTATTCCTCATAAAATTTTCTAAAATAAAGTCCGCGAGAGCATATATCTATCTTTAAAGGTTAAGTCACTATAACCTTTTTTATGGAAACCAAATTTGTTTTAAAGTAATTCATTATTTGCGAAGGTGTTTTCATTAACATGATATTAATCCTTATCCAAATAAATACATTGATCATCACAAGCATTTAATTTTGAACGAAATTGCCCTTTACATCATTTGATTTCAATGAATATCTTCGGAGATATCACAGTTTCAAAATAATACCGCGACAAAATAATGACGGGCTGGGTAATATGTCACAATTGCGTCGATAAAATCCCTCTTTAGGCCGGTCAATATCGACATCAAACATTGCAAACGCGCATGTAACTACCATTTTGTTATAATTTGCAACTCTGAAAACCCTGTGCTTTCAATTTAGTAGTTTTTGCGTGTGTATCTCATGAACCGTGATAGCTAGAGAGTTGAAATTTTCACAGGTGATGTACTTCTGTTGCCGCTATAACAAAACATACTAAAAACCAGAATACAATAAATATTAAGGGGAAATAAGTCCCGCGACCAATGGGAGCCCCCATTGGTCGCGGGACTTATTTCATTACCGTGACCCCGGAACATAAAGGGCTATCGAAGGACACCGTGGATTTTAGTCAGTACAAGTCTGACAGTTCGTCCCTGCCCGGGGTGAGAGGACTCATTTGGTGATTTTACCACGTAGAAAAAAAGGGGGGCTCCCATATAAAAAAACGTGATTTTGTTGCTGGTTTTTGTTGATGTTTAGTAATGTAATGTTTCGGAGGCTGTTTCTCACGAACCGTGATAGTTAGATAGTTTAAATTTTCACAGATGATGTGTGTCTATTGCCGCTATAACAACAAATACTAAAAACTGGTTAAGTGCGAGTCACCTGTGAAAATTTCAACTCTCTGTAGCTATCATGGTTCATGAGATACACACGCAAAAACTACTGAACGGATTTTGATTCGACATAGACATTGACAGAACAGGGTTATCAGGGTTGCAAACTTGGGTGTTAAATACTCTAAGGGGACCTAACAACAAAGCTAACAACATATAAAAGAATCGTAGTTACATGCGCGTTTGCAATGTTTGGTTTTTTATGTCGATATTGACCGGCCTACTTTGAAGATCGTTTGGAAAGGCGCTACGGGCTGCGTCCTCACCTTCAGTCTGACGGTAGTCCTCCCGGTTTTCATTTTTTCGTTTCGGGAGGTACCTCAAGATTCAGTGGCAAGTAAGGGGAATGGTTAACAGTCGGAATGCGTGAGAGAAAAGACATCCTCTACCTCTCGCCCCAGCTACCACTGAAGATGCTTCAAGGAAACTGATGGAGACGGGACCATAGGACCAAAGGCCTAACATGACGCGGGTGAAACCGCGGGCAGAAGCTAGTAGGGAAAATACAATCAACACATTTATATGTTTACATTGCAAACAGATCAGAATTAAATTAATTCAAAATATTAGCTTGTACCAAAAAAGGTTGATCGCGCTATACTCTTGGCGATTGGAAATATTTCTGGCCACCACTCATGACCTGCGGAAAATAAGAGGTACTTCATTTTTTATATGGAATTTGATGCTATGACAAAGATACTAGCGCCGCGTCTAAAGGTCATGAATGATGGCGTGTATTTTAAATTTTAATGATTACGTGACTAATGTCAAAATGGTTGCGAGCGGTACGTCCACCCTCTGAGAGCGCTCCGCGCTGTCTAAATCAAAGAACAAACCGTTCTTGGTTTTATATTCAATTTTGTCGTTGCATATTTTAATTATTTAAACTATTAGTTTACTTTTAAATGCGCTAATTATTTTTTTCATGCAAGCTAACATAGTAAACTTAGTTATTGAATACTTTTTGATTGAATATTCAGTAAATATTGATAGATAAAAAATATAATTTCGGACGAAAAAATGTCAAATTCTTCCTGTTTTCCAGAATTATTTTTGGTGTATTTCTGAATGAAAAATAAAAATCTGATTAATACACTCCAATTATAAACTTTCAGATGTACCATGGACATTTTCAAATGTTATTTTACTATTATACATTCTATGTAATTCAATACAAAAGTATGACAAAAAGTAGAATTTTATGAAACATCCTTTGCAGAGACAAGGTTTTTACTCATGTATGTAAACAAATCTAAAAATGTTTTCAATACACTCCACGCAGAAATAATCAAACTTTCTCGAGTATATATTTTCTTTTAATTTGTGGCCATATCCTAACCAGAATCAGGTTAAAAACCTTGCACAAAAACAAGGAAACGTGTGATAGCCCTCTTAAGCTCATCTTTGAATGAAAACAACACCAGCTGTACGTCTTTAAAACTGTGTCCTTTACTTTCCAGGATCTATTCTTGGTATTGCGTTGATCATGGTGGGAACTGCTCTGTGCTGTTTTGAGGACCCCAGTTGAACCACCCATCTGCTGCTAATGTCCTGGACAAGACAGTACGGCGTTAGGTTAGAACCTAAAGTATAATTCGGTATAATTCTTTTTTATTTTTTGTATGTTATGTATTTCTACTGCTGAAGGCACTCCCTCATCAGTTCAGATTTGAGTATTATTTTAATTTTAAAAATTGTACATTGTTTTAAACGTACGGTTTGGATAGATACGCGTTTTATACGTGGTTAAGTCATCCAATGAGTCCTCCCAACACAGGGGGAGACTGCCAGACTTTTACTGACTAAAATCCATGGTGTCCTTCAATATCCCTTTACATTCCGGGGCCACGGTTCCCTGTAAACTGGCCCGCGATCCCGGCTTTGGCCCTGTAAAGGACGCCCCGTCATATTAATGGCAGCTCATATTGAGGCGTGCGTGGAACACGACGGGCCGCAGACTCGGGCATGGTGCATATGCCGTACGGCGAGTCGCATAAAGGGAAGCCTATGTTCAGTAGTGGACGTCCTACGGCTGATATAATGATGATGATAAAAACCTGTATAAATTAAAGCCCCTTCCAGACGACACAATTTTTCGCCCAATTTGACTAGATTGACAATCGAAATTCAAGGTCATTGGGTGGTCGGTATCGCCCGATTTGAGATTGCCCTATCAAATTGGATGATGTGGACGCTAATTGGTCACTTCTTTGACATAGTCACCGAGAAGGCGGGATGCCAAGCAGATGTATGCGAGTGATGACTTGATTTTGTTTGTTGCGTATGTTGCCAGCAGTTGCCAGTTGTGAACGTTGCTGTGAAGTAAAAAAAAAACATGATGGTGGAATATGACGATGTGCCGTCAATTCGGTCCGAACGGGAATTAGTGGAGGAGATTTAAAACACGTATAAAGACCTGCCATGTCTTTGGGATGTGTCCCATGAATTGCAAACATTCATGAATTTCAAAATCAATCCAAGTTTTTGCTTCTTGGTAAGAGGTATCTTGATAATAAAAAAGTCCGGTCAGTAGAGGCAGCGGCACAGAACTAAAACTGGCGATTTAATTGTATACGTTGTGTGTATTTTGTAATAATTAAATTAAAAATGTAATAATTATATTGTGATTTAATGCATGCATAATAAACATATAATTTTCGCATGCCTACTGCAGGTGAGATGTCTTTGTACCATCCATTAATTATAACAGCTTTGTAAAACCATCTCTAGCGAATAAATGATTCTCTTCTATTCTATGTGTATATGGACGATCAGATTGTGTCCGATTCGGTCGGCAATCAAATCGGCTGATTAAATTGTGTCGTCTAGAAGGGGTTTAATATATTTTTCATCCCCCCATCTCGGAAAGGGTACTTTTGCTCTTCGATATCTGACCGTAAAAGCCGTTTTTATCCTCAAGTGAGTAAAAGCCGTTTTTATCCTCTAGTGAATAAAGTAAATTTGAATTTAGAACATCGTATGAACAAAAGAGTAGCAGCAGTAATGGCGGCCGGTGACCGCAACAGCTGATCGCTTGCTGTGGTGCCCACTTGACGTTCGAAGGTTGTTGAGGAAACAAATTCTATTTTTAAAATTTGATGTAGTACACAGGTGGGAAAGCAGAGTACGCTCCTCGGGTGTAAGGCTGCGTTGCCTTGGGCTAACTTGAATCCCTCGCTTCACTAAGGATTTTTAACTTTATTCCCTCGTTTCTTTCGGGTGTTAACACTTGAACCTTCTCGCTGCGCTACGGATGGAGGTTCACCCCCAGAATCCTTAGTATCGCTTCGGAATTAAATACGCCTCCCTTGGAGCGTAATCTACAATTATTTTGTTAAAATCTCAGACCCGAAACATTCTTGGCTCAGTACTTTGTTTTACCTTTTTTATTTGCTTTGTGCGGTTTTCCTTTCACGTCTTATTGTTATGTTATGGCAAACCAAGATAAAAATAAGTAACTTAATAATACTTAGGTAGTAGATTTTAACTACCACCTAAGTATTATTTGTTTTAATTTAAAAAATATTCTGTTCTATAATAATGTCTTAGTTAATACCTAAACTGAAATAAAAGCCTATCTTGTGTTTGTACAATGTACATCTGTTTTTATTTGTTTTTGCATTTAGTCATTTCCTCGCTGAGGTGGGATGAAAAGTTACGTGTTGCACTCGAGTGCAAAGATTTTTCACCTTGTGCTCTTTTGATTCCCTCGCTATCGCTCATGATTCTAATTTTGAATCACTCGTTGCACTCGTGATTCAATTTTAGAATCATTCGCTTGCTCGGTCATCAAAATTGAGCACGCGGTTAAAAATCAACTTTGCACTCTTGTATAACAAATAACTATTTCATCCCCCCATCTCGGAAAGGGTACTTTAGCTCTTCGATATCTGACCGTAAAAGCCGTTTTTATCCTCAAGTGAGTAAAAGCCGTTTTTATCCTCTAGTGAATAAAGTAAATTTGAATTTAGAACATCTTATGCACTAAAGAGTTGCAGCAGTAATGGCGGCCGGTGACCGCAACAGCTGATCGTTTGCTGTGGTGCCCACTTGACGTTCGAAGGTTGTCGTACCACATCAAATTTCAAAAATAGAATTTGTTTCCTCGCCATAGATGTGAAAAGCAGAGTACGCTCCTCGGGTGTAAGGCTGCGTTGCCTTGGGCTAACTTGAATCCCTCGCTACACTAAGGATTTTTAACTTTATTCCCTCGTTTATTTCGGGTATTAACACTTGAACCTCCTCGCTACGCTACGGACGGAGGTTCACTCCCAGAATCCTCAGTATCGCTTCGGAATTCAATACGCCTCCCTTGGAGCGTAATCTACAATTATTTTGTTAAAATCTCAGACCCGGAACATTCTTGGCTCAGTACTTTGTTATACCTTTTTTTATTTGCTTTGTGCGGTTTTCATTTCACGTCTTATTGTTATGTTATGACAAACCAAGATAAAAATAAGTAACTTAATAATACTTAGGTAGTAGTTTTCAACTACATACTACCTAAGTATTATTTGTTTTAATTTAAAAATTATTCTGTTCTATAATTATGTCTTAGTTAATACCTAAAGTGAAATAAAAGCCTATCTTGTGTTTATACGCTTGTACATCTGTTTTTTTTTTGTTTTCGCATTTAGTAATTTCCTCGCTGAGGTGGGATGAAAAGTTACGTGTTGCACTCGAGTGCAAAGATTTTTCACCTTGTGCTCTTTTGATTCCCTCGCTATCACTCATGATTCTAATTTTTGAATCACTCGTTGCACTCGTGATTCAAATTTAGAATCATTCGCTTGCTCGGTCATCAAACATGACCACGCGGTTAAAAATCAACTTTGCACTCTTTTATAACAAATAACTATTTAATGACACTTGCTGCACAATGACAATGCTAAACCACGAATAATGTTTTACGCAGTAGGTATTACTTGATAATTTTGTAATAAAACAATACTTTAAAATGTTGAGTATCTTTTTATTGTTTCATTATTTAGTATTAGTTCCCGCGAAATGTATTTTACAATAATTAAAATAAAAAGCGGATTACAAGCAATTCGATGGATATTAATCACATTATTATTATGAAAGTGTTGTTACTAACTTTTTAATATTTTAGTATACTTAGTTCTGCCAAAAAATACCATGCCTCTTCAATATATAAAATGCTAAATACGTCCCACAAATCGAAAATCAATCGAAAACTTTAATCAATTTATTTAAAATCAATATTAAACTCATTGCTATTAGGATCTATTGACATCGAGACGTGATGATGCTGGAAATATGTACCTTTCTGTGTAGCAAATAAGGTACAATTTTGAGTAGCTAATAAAAGGTATCACGCTGCATCACGTCATCAATGAAATGTGGTTTCTTCTTTATTTCTTCTTTCATAAAGTTACAATTGGGTTGCTCTATTGAAATGTTCGCGCAGCGTCGCGTCTGGTGTATGAATTAAAATTAAATTATTTTTTGGTCAATTTAGTAGAACTAAGCTTTATAATTGATCAGTGTTATCCTATTTAGAGTACTGGGTAGAATTTATTTAATAAAATATATTATGTAATGGTTATTTTATTATACAGTGATTATATTTACTATAAGACGACACTTTTGACTCAGCGGCTGAGCGATCGGCTACCGTGCAACTTGTCGCGGGTTCGATGACAGCACGGAACAAATGTTTGTATGATCTGCAAGTATTTGTTCCGGGTCTGTGTGTTTGTGTATGTGAGTTTCTATGTTTGTAAACGCACCCACGATACAGGAGAAATTCCTAGTGTGGTTTTAAAAAAAAAACATACTTAGAACATGCAGTCAGATTCAGACAAAAGTAACCCCCTTTGGTAGTTACCAAGATTACCGTACTGAAATTGTCGTTTTTATTTTCCCTCCTAAAGTGGCTACAGTGTGCCCAGTATTTTTGGACAGGTGGGAAAAAAATATCACTGCCGTCAAGATACTTTTCGATGATTCAAACATTAAAAAAAAAGTAAAAAATATGAAGATATTTAAAAAAAAAAAATAGTGGCAAAAACGATAGTTTAATTATTGCGTTATTTTATTGAATCTTAAACGTTTACAGTAATAAATATTACCTAAAAATATCTGACTAGTTATTTCTATCATACAATTAAATTGACAAAAAACATATTTCTGCAAGTTTTGGTACAAATAAATTTAACCTTTAAGGTTAAACCTTAAATTTTAAGTTTTTTGTATAAATAAAGAAAGGACACATGCTCAAATGTTTTTAAAACCCTTTAACGTGGGATCCTCATTTTGAGGTTATGCAAAATTAAATTATACTACGTTTACTTACATTTTTATTTAATTTAAATTATTTACAACTTATCATACACTTTCTTACGTCATTAAATTACATATTAATTTCATTCACCTGTAGGCCGAAATAATGCTTTGTTTATAATTTTTACAGTGATCTTACATCTATTTCGGGTTGAGAACTTATATCGTACTAGCTGACCCTTGCCCACTTCGTTGGGCGGTAAAATTTTTAACTTGTGATGAAATGATGAGTGTGGTTCGGTTAGTACTGAGTGCCGAGTGCTATGATTTATTTCCTGACTGCCAAAAGGAGGATTATGTTTTTACTCATACTGACAGTAACCGCCCGCCGACTTTTTGTTGCTAGGCGTTGCTCATGTTCAACGTTAGATTCCCGAGCACGCGATGTTCTCATTGTTTGGTTAGCGAGCCACTGTGAGCGCTCAGCGCGAGTGTCCCTATCCTTTGTTGCTGAGATATGCTGCTTTAAATCTCTCAGACGCTGCGCACGTTCAGCGCTAGATTCCCGAGCACGGGCCTGCGATGTTCTCGCACTTTGGCTTTTTTTTTTCGTGACATCAAATAAGTCCTCCCAACCCGGGCTGAGTGGGACCGTCTGTCAGACTTGTACTGACTTAAATCCACGGTGTCCTTCAGTAGCCCTTTATGTTCCGGGGTCACGGTAATAGAAATAAGTCCCGCGACCCCGGCAGGCTTTGGCCCTCTGAGAGGGGGCCCCGTCATTTTGCTGACAGCTCTTTGAGGCGCGCGTGGAACACGACGCGCCGTCTACCCGGGCATGGTCCGTGGTCGGACAGCGAGTTGCCCTTTACTCGCTGTCCGCATGCCCGCGGTGGCCGGAGATCGTCTCGCGGACTATTACCACTGGATACTTAAATAGGTAACGGAGCATGAGCATGGGATATTATTTATTCTTTGGCATGGGTAAAACATATTTTTGTGAATTACGCAATTAATAAGACGCAAACACAAAAACGTCGTCTTCATTTAAAAGCACCCGACTTTTGGGCATCCTGAGGTTCGGTTTGATTACATGAGGTGTAGTTATGAAGCTACTAGGAAAATTATTGCACGAAATCCAAATTTTTAAAATTCTGTACCTTTGAAGGTACTATGGGGATGTCATCATAAGTGGGGCGTTATATACCCTGGGTGTATAACACCCCATGAGAATAATTACGGATTAAATCACGGGGTGTATAACACCCAATGAGAATAATTACGGGTTAAATCACGGGGTGTATAACACCCCATGAAAATAATTATGGGTTAATTTTGTTATTGCACTTTACGACCCACAAACTGGCTTGGCCATCTATAAAGTAAAAGTAATATAACAACTACTTAAAAGTTAGATTTTAACAAAATATTTGTCGGCATCAATTCTACCTAGTCGCTAAATTATTTACAATTCTTTATCCGATGTTATTCTTATTATTATTTTTATTAAGGACTGATTTTTCAATACTCAGATAACTTTGGTTTGACAGCTTATCTATAAAATATATGACAAACCGTTATTTTGATTCCTCAGATAAAAGTGAAACGTGGTAAAATTTTCGGCTTCAAGATAATGACCTTCCAATCTTATTTTCTTTCACATTTCCAAATCTTATGAATTTATATGTCTATTTATTTTTACTGTCGCTTTTTCATTTCATCGCCTTTGAAAACAGAACGATGCTAGAGAAGTTTTCACTTCTGAAATTATATTTTTAATCTGTTGCCAATTCTTACAGTGCGCCCAGACTATTGCAGAATTAAATTACAATGTCCAGTATAACACCTATTTGCAACCAAGTCAAGCAAATTAACACCTTAGGGTCTATATTTTAGTATACCTACGTATAAAATTATTTCTATAGTGTAAGCAGTGACCCTAATTTTAATATATGAAAACCACGTGTCACTAGCCTGTTCGTACTATTATAGACGCCAAATTTCTTCAATCTGTCAAAATTTCTTTTACAGATATTCAACCTTATCACAATACTTTAAGATAAATGTTCGATTGGTAAAATTTCAACAGCAGCGACGTCATTATTATTCCTATAACGGCCTATAAGTCAGCAATATCCCTAACGATTCATTTCGTGAATGAATTCATTAGGGATATTGCTGACTAGCCGTTTTAGACTGACCAACTTTATTTGAGTTCGATGAACCTCGTTCCCCTAACTAGTAGTTCCTAATAACTTCAATAGCTTGTTGTATCCTCTGTAGCGACAGCCGAAGATTGTTTTCTTCTATAGCAAGGTTCTGCCGCTCAGCTAGCAGCGCACGCGCATGGTCCGAGTCGCGGGAAGCTGAACAAGTGATGTGAGCGCCCTCTATCTTGAGGGTTGTGTTGCGTTTGTGGAGTTCGGCTATCTCTTTTCGGCGGGCTGGAATAATGTTTTGTTGAGATTAGTTATCGGCTTATATTCTAAGATTTTATTTGTACAGAAATTATACCTTCGTACCACAAAAACTTTTAAACGTCTGTTGAACACGTGTCTAAAAAAATGTCAGATTATGACGTTGAAATAAGGTCCGTTTTGCAGTCACACTTTTTTTAGACAACTGTTCAACGGATGTTTAAGTTTTTGTAGTAAGGCTGATAAAGTTTGAACTGACAGCTTCGATGTACTCAATATTAAAGTGAAACAGTAATAAAAATGTACAGAATAATATTCGTTAAATCAATTACCTGCATCATAATCCTTATAACTCTTCACAAGAGCTTCAACGTCCGGCCACGCCGGTACATCCACTTGACAGCTCATATCTCTACTCCTTCCCGAAGATGTGGACTCTTGGAACATCTCCGTCACCCCTGCCGCCGAGTTCTGCGGCTCGTCCATCGATGTTGCCTGCGTCGTCGTTGCTGACGCACACTCCTGCGTCGTCTTCAAAGAAATTATCTTTGAAATACTTGGTATCTTAATCTTAGGATAATCTTGGTACGGCTGTTGTATTTGTATGCTTGGTTTTTTAATATTCTCGCTATCAAAACCAGGAGTTAGGTCTCGTTTTCTTGAATTTGGCACCTTGAACAGTTTGACGCTGTTGTCCGCCATTTTGGATAGGCGGTTTAATTCTGAGAAGTTCTTTTCTGCCAGCACTTTTATGCTGTCATCATTCGCATTTCCGTTGGAAACCGAGTCTAATCTCTTTTTGATAAGGTTGTTATTCTCGTTGACGCATTTATTGATTTCAGTCAGGAGTCTCAGTTGGCAGTTAGGATCGAATCCTAGGCGCGGTTCTTTGCTCTTATTTTCTCCATCTGGGTTGCTGTAGCGGCGTTTTCTTTCTTTTAGTATTTCATGCCATACTTTGTCGTATCCTGAAATTGAAATTAGACATCCACTTGAACATCAGTTAGAAAGACACCTGTTTAAAGTATTCTCGTAATGGTCGCGGGACTACCGAATTACCGTGACATCGGAACGTAATTTGACAATTTTAGCAAGCAATTATTGAATTTACGTACACCAACTTTAGTCCAAAATAGTCCCCTGTACTGTTCCCGTGCTGGGTCACAAGCCTCCTCTCTTTGAGAAGCATTAGACCGTAATCTACCAATAGAGTCTAGTGCAGGCTAAGCTATGATATTTTAATTTTCTTAATTTTGGTGTTACTAACCTTCTTTATACTTCTGTGTAACTTGTGTCAGTTTCAACTTTGATAGGAACAGTTTCTTCCGCTGCGTCGCGGTTCTATTCTCTTGTTGGATATCCTCACTCTCTGGTGTCTTCTCTTCTTCTATCTCCACCTCGCAATCTTCGGTTGTCTCCCCGGACGGAACGTTCATCAGCACGTCGAGACGACCCACTGCTGCGTATGCTGATGCTACTGAGTCGTTTCTGAGCACCTTGTCTTGAAGCTCCAGGTCTTTTTCTGAAAAGTTTCGAAGAAATATATTAAATCAAAGATGCTTTACAATGCGAGCCGTTTGGCTTGATTCGGCACAGCAGGATTGTAAAGTCAAAAATTATATCGCCTAACAATGCCAGCTCCAATGAAACAATATATTGCAACTTTATAACAAGAATCATTAAATGATTTGATTGATTGTGATTATAATGTATTTGTACTGTGTGTTGTACCTACAGTTAACATACCTTTATAAGCATCTAGTGTCGCTAATCTTAGACCAGCCATAAAGTCAACCTTCCCTGCCTTGTCGTCATCCTTAGTGCCGTACTCCTCGATGATATCTTCGTACATTCTTAAGTCATCCTCTCCATAATCATCAGTGTCACTGTCACTGCTGTCTCCATCCATTACTACTTTAGTATTTGCAAATTCTTTATATATTTCATTTTTTACCTTATCAGGCGTAATTATATTACGAATTTCAGTCTTATCCACCTTCTTAGCATCCTGTTTAACATCTTTAGGTTTCGACAAATGCTTCAATCGCCTTAAACGTTGTCTTTTCTCATAATTATCTAAAGAACTTTCTTCATCAATTATATTATAATTGGGCAGTATATTAGTAATTACTATTTTAGGTTGTAATTTTGCGTCCATTTGGTAAGGACACGCTATATATAGTTTGTCGTTTGTTTTCGGCGGATCCAATTTTTTTGGAGCCATCCGTTCATCCGTTTTTGGAGCAATTTTTTGAAGTAGTGGGGGAACAAATTGTACTAAATCTCGTTTTTTTAGTGGCGGTTTTAATTTGTCAGGTTCCATTATTGAGGAAATTGGCACTTGGTAGAGAATCTTTGGACTAACAATAACTGTAGGGTTAGCTTGGATCACTATATCAGGTTGAGTTATTATTGGATTAGCTTGGATCACTAAGTCTGGCTTCATTGGGTTAGCTTGTATCACTATGTCCGGCTGAGTTATGTTCGGCAGAGTTGGTATAACCCTATTGTTAGACAAAACATGATTTTCGTCACTCAATGGTTTGTTCGGTATTGAAGTTAGTGCCTCTGTATTACTTTCTGAAATTGGTACTGTACCTGGTACGGTAATTATTTCAGGAGCTACACGGCTACTTACTATTGGTGCTATCTTGGCTTTAAAAGCTTCAGGAGTTTGTGCCACTTTAGCATTATTTTTAATCATCATAAAGTTTGCGGGAATTTGGACGTTACTTAAGTAAACGAAATTGTTGCAAGGCTGTAAAACAACGTTCTTAGTCTCCGCTGTCGTGACCTTTTCAGGCACTTGTTTGCTTTTTAGATCTTGTTCCTGAGATGTGCCCTGGGACTTTTCTTTTACAACTATTTTGTTACCATATATTTGATTTTCAGTAATCAAATTCTCGAAATCGTTTTCGTCACTATTTTCCTGATGCAACCTTTTCAATGCAACTACTTTCGACGAAGTGCCTTCGTTCACTACGTCTTCTTTGCATTTCTTACTTTGGTTTTGTCGCGATAGAGGTTGCGGGTTTTTCTGCTCGAAACTAGTTCTTTGTAATAATACTTGTGGATTTTGCTGTATAAACGTCACCTTTGAGTTTTGTGTCTTCTTTTTACTTTGTATGTAAACTATTTTCTTTTTCGTATCAGTGTATGATAGTTCTGGAGGTTTGAAAGTACCGTGTTTGCTTGTTTCTATATTGATTGTATTAAATAAGGGTTTTGGTAATGTTGTAGAATCTTTGGCTTCAACTGGTGGGTCAGTTTTAGATTCGGGGACACGAAACGAATTGTCCGTTATGTTCATAGCGTCAGTTGCATTAATTAAAGTACCTATATTGTTACTTGATGTCTCACTAGGTTTTGCCTCTTTAACCTCAGGTTCTATTGTTGCGCTTTTTATAATAATGTTACTCTGAATTTCAACTCTCGACTCTTTGCCGTAAGTTTTTTTCGCCAAAGAACTTTGGAAGGTAAAATCGGGTGGATTGCTGACACATTTCATATCAATTTTACTTATAGGTATACTCGTTTTTAGACTGAACCTTTCCGGTTTCTTCTTGAACTCTTTATTTGTTATTTGGGCCGGTATAGTAATAGTGGCTCCTGAGCCTTGTGCTAACGATGTGATGCTCATCTTTGATTCTGTGTTTTGTGTTGGACTGGACTCAGGTATTGATGTAGCTGTTATGATTTCAGGCGTGAACTGTTCTTCAAAGTCAGTCTGTGGTTTTAAGATTTCTTTGTGTGGTTCCATTTCTGTACTTTTTTCTTGTACATGTTGGTGTTCTTCAATCATGGGTGGTGGAAGATTTTCCTTGGGAATTGGTGGGAAGGGTATGAAATCAGGATTTAGTGCCTCGTTCTGTATTGGAGGAGGAGGTGGTATGCTCGGCGGGGGCATTGGTGGCTGGTAGTTCACTGAGTTAATAGGCTGGAATGCTGAGTACCCCGGTATATTGTAAAGGTAACTTCCGAAGTTCGGGTACCCGCCATCCACTTGTTTTGGGGTCATGACGCTTGGATTAGGATTAGGGATTGATGATGGAGATATTTTCGCTATAGGCTTTGCAGGATGAATGAAGGCAGGTTTCTCAAAAATGGTGGATTCTTCAGGTTTGTACGATTCTGGCGGCTTCGGGGGAATGGGGTCCGGGGGGAGGGCTCTCTCCTGCTCCGGAGGTGCTAGTGGAGTGAGCGGCTTCACAGGAACTACCACTGTAACGTGAAAAATAATGGGTTAGAATTTTGTATTATACAGAGTGTTTCTTTTAAATGGGCCAAAAGGGAGAAATCCTGATACATAAGAGATACGGGAAAACTTTCTTAGGAACCTTTAGCTCTTTTTTGATGTTGACAATTTTGGCGTTTTTACTTTTTTGGTCAAGTGTGAGATGTCCCCAAAAATTAGTAAAATTGACCAAATTTTTTTTTAATACCAGTCGACTCTGTTTCATGTAAGGATCATTTCATTGTATCGGAAGAAAAAAATCGGGACGGCGGAAGTTGGTCAAATTTAGCAAAATATTTTTTCATACAAATTGTATGAACGAAAAACTTACCAATTTTTTTTATGATGTTTTTTGACTAAGTGTCATGTAAGGATCATTTCATTGTATCGGAAAGAAAATGTCTGGGCATCAGAAGTGGGTCAAATCTGATTACTACTAATACGTGTTTACGCTGTAAGAAGAAACATTACTGTATTTTTGACTAACTTCCCTTGTCCAGACATTTTCCTTCCAATACAATGAAATGGTCCTTACATGACACTAAATCAAAAAACATCTTAAAAAGAATTAAGAAATTTTTCGTTCAAACAATTTGTATGAAGAAATATTTTGCTAAATTTGACCAACTTCCGCCGTCCCGATTTTTTTCTTCCGATACAATGAAATGATCCTTACATAAAACAGAGTCGATACGCATTAAAAAAAAATTTGGTCAATTTTACTAATTTTTGGGGACAACTCACACTTGACCAAAAAAGTAAAAACGCCAAAATTGTCAACATCAAAAAAGAGCTAAAGGTTCCTAAGAAAGTTTTCCCGTATCTCTTATGGATAAGGATTTCACCCTTTTGGCCAATTTAAAAGAAACACCCTGTATATTACATAGGGTGTAATGACATCGATTCATGTACACGTTTAATTTCATTTATATGTTTGCTACTCGTACATTGTTGATTGTTTCAAGAACTTATCGCTAAATCAATATGTAAACTTACTAAATTCATTGATTGAAACTTTATATTATAATACATTTGTGGCTTATTTAATAGTCTCTATCTAACCTTACACTTATAAAATGCAATTTCGGCGCGGCGCGCCAATCCATGAGGCACAGTTTACAAGTCATGGGCGCGGAAGTTAGTCGCAGCGACTACAAAACTTGCTTCCTTCACTATTCAACATGTCTAGGACACCGTGGCGTACGTCAAGTCTCTTCGCACCAACGACGATATATTACTAGACTCCTAATTACAGACGACCGATGTCTGTCAACACATTAGGCAAAAAAAAACTAATATCCGTCTTATTGCGACCACTCCTGTGAACCGTAAACATACCTTCAGACAGAACAGACCTTGAGTTAGCCAATCACAACGCAGTACCCTGTCCCCCTCGCTTACGTAGTACCTCAGCGAGTTGACAGAATAGTTTTTGTTCCTTACATCGTGCATGCGGAGTCTAGTAATATATCGTCGTTGCATCGCACACAAGGCGACGCTAGTCTCCGATACCTTGCAACTTTGGTACCCAGGCGACTGTCGCAAAATACGTATAGAGGTTCTTACACGAACACGCGTCAATGGATACCAAAATCGTAAGGTATCGGAGACTTGCATCACCTTGTGTACGAAGGGATTGACTGTCTCACACTCTTGTCTTGTTCCGCTGTCCCGCCATTCGCTATTCGCCATTGCTCTCGCTCGGTAAACTCCAGTCGCGTAGCTACGCATAGCATGATTAGTACATTTCTGTTTAAATTGTCAGACGCGTCAACGGCTCACCGCGTGATTTTTCGCTGTAGAGGATGTCCTGTGACCGGTAGTAAGTGTTCTGGCCGTAGAAAGTCCGTGAAGGTATCAATTTCACGATGTACACAGTCCATTTTAAGTTTCTAAACTACTAAAATAAGTTACACTTCTCATCAAAAAAATCGAAACACCTCGCAGTTTATGATTTGATAAGGATTATCAGAAAAATGTGTATATTTAGGAATAAATGTAAAATGTCATTTAATAGTGAGTAGTATGAGGTTTTTAAATCCTAATGTTAATGTTCTAAATTCAAATTAAGTCTTCATAGGTTTCGTATTTTGTATAATGAGTAATTTTTACCCTGTATGGAATATGAAGGAAATGGGTAAAACAACACGCGTAAATGAAAAAAAAATGTAAGAAACGTTTATTTAATAACTTGTATTCCCTCCGCGAGCTCTTATTACTGCTTCCATACGGTTCTTCATCGATCGGATGAGAGTCACGATCACATGTTGTGGTATATTATCCCATTCCTCTTGGATTGCATTTCGCAGCTGGCTAAGTGTTTCTGGGGCTGGATCTCTTGCTCGAATTCGTCTCTTTAATTCATCCCATAGATGTTCAATGGGATTCATGTCCGGGCTTCTTGCTGGCCATACCATAATGGAGATACCGACTTCGGTAAGATAATCTCGTACGACGCCCGCGGTGTGAGCTCTAGCATTGTCGTGCATGAATATGAAGTCGTTGCCAATAAAATGTGCATAGGGCATCACATGAGGTTCAAGACACTGTTCGATGTACCGATGAGAATTTAGTGCAGGCAGCCGTGGCCCAGACACAAAGGCAAGTTCTGTCTTACCGTCGGCGCTGATTCCTCCCCAAACCGTCCACGAACCGCCACCATAGCTGACCTTTTCTTCAATGCAGCATTGTGCAAAGCGTTCTCCATCTCTTCTGTAGACCTTGTTCCTTCCGTCGTTACCATACAGCATAATTTTACACTCATCAGAAAACAGTACTTTGCTCCACTGAAGGTATGACCAAGTTAGGTGCTCGCGTGCAAAGTTAAGGCGCGCTCTTCGATGGTCTGCAGTTAATTTCGGCCCATTCGCTGGCTTATGCGGTGCCAATCCGCGTTCCTTCAACCTTCTTCTTATTGTAGAGTCACTTACAGCTACTCTTCGTACAACGCGAAGCTGCTGCTGCAGTTGAAAAGCGTTAAGGCGTCGATTTCGTAAAGAAGTTGTTACAATAAATCGATCATCTCGCTCAGAAGTGACCCGATTCCTGCCAGATCCTGAACGGCGCGTGAACGAACCAGTCTCCCGATAGCGTTTGTAGACTCTATGAACAGATGATAAGCTTAGATGCAATCTTGCAGCCACAACACGCTGACTAAGTCCAGAATCCAGCAATGCCACCACTTGGGCGGCTTCTGCGGGCGAAGTATCCATATGTTTTAGAAAAAAAAGTTTTTTCAGACGTCCCAAAGTCACAGTAAATGAAATAAGAAACAGAAAGTTTAAAGACAAGCGCTAATTTTTAGTTTTTAAACGAGAAACGTACTCCAACCCTAAATACACATTTGTCTCAAAACAGTGATTAATTTCATTTATAGGATAAACAAATGAAATTAATTCGAATTTTAATTTTTTTCTTCTTACTGTAATGACCAAACTGCCAGCTACACAGTTATGTTTTTTTTCCATGGAATTAATTCTCTTTTGTAAAAAATTAGGACAAAAACAATAAAAACGAAAGTGTTTCGATTTTTTTGATGAGAAGTGTATAAGGTCATGCTGGGAAAAGGAGTTAGGCAACAATGCAGTCTAAACACATACTAAAAAGTGCACTAAAAGCAAGATGCACGGGTTTCTAAGTACCTCAGTGACATTGCATCCGTTTACATTTTTTCCGAGGCGCTAGCAACAGTGGTTGTAGCGAGATTTCCCGTCTTGAAGTAAAGTAAACGTGAACTTTGACGATAGTTTGGTGGATAAAAATAGTTCCTCGTTCGTACACTAGAGGCGCTTTTTCATTTCCCATATTATATTAATTGCCGAACGCTGGAAAAAAAACTAAAAAGTTGTTTTTCTAATTTCAATTTGAAAAACAACTTTTTGACGCTTTAGGACAGTATGTCCAGTTTAACTTTTGTTAAAAAATATGCTAAAATGTTAAGAAACCTGTACTTTTGATTAAAAATCCCCTTATTTAAAAGCCTTTACCCTCAGAGCGCGAACCGATCTGGCGATACAATCTGTACCCCTAGCACGAGTTTTCACTATTTTACTTTACAGAGTTTTTCCAGTATTTACAGCGTTTTTTGTATGAAAATATGGAACAGCGCCTCTGGTGTGCGAAGAAGGAACCAATTTTTCCCTTGAAAATTGTCAATTTGAAGTCGTCAAAGTTCCAGTTTACTTTACGTCTCAAATACTGAAAACTCGTGCTGACGGTACTGTACCCCTAGCACGAGTTTTCAATATTTTACTTTACAGAGTTTTTCCAGTATTTACAGCGTTTCTTGTATGAAAATATGGAACAGCGCCTCTGGTGTGCAAAGAAGGAACCAATTTTTCCCTTGAAAATTGTCAATTTGAAGTCGTCAAAGTTCCAGTTTACTTTACGTCTCAAATACTGAAAACTCGTGCTGACGGTACTGATCATATGCAAACTCTGTAAAGGTTGAACTCGATGCGATCTGTCGGTAAATGCCTTTAGTCACTCACTCATGCTAGCGTTTCTGGTTATCATTTTCAATGAGTTACTCTCTCACACTACATGGTTAGGGTCACTTTATGGCAAGTATTCTACAAGCGTATGCAAAACTATTGAATTTTATAATTCACTAGCAGTTGCCAGCTACTTCGCCCGCGTTTAACTCGAAAATTATCCGAGAACGTAAAACCAGGAAAAACGGTATCGTAATCTATCTGTAAACCAATTTTCATCAACCCTGGAGCCTTCAAGCCAAGAGTGTATAGGTTACTTTTACCTTTAGCTAGCGTGCTTCACCGCCCCCACATCTTTGCTTAACATCAGCAGTGCTATTCTCTATAAATAATACAGCGTTGTGTCAGCGCGGCCGCAGCGCTCACGCCACGCTGGGACAAAAGTTTGCTATGCTCTAAGCAGTGTAAGCTACTGTCAGCGACAGGCTTCGCAGTTAGACGATCTCAAAACCGTCGCGTCGAAGAGCACGTCGTAGAGTGCAGCGATGTGATTTCTTATAGAAAATAGCAGTAACAATAAAACAGCAACTAAGTATCTGCTGATACGGTAGGTATGTGTTTTAATTTCGCTAGAATGACTGCTTCCCAGAAGGAGGCGACCGCTTCCCTTTCCGTCTCGCAAGACTCGTCTCGACTAGTGCCGAGCGCGAGAGGTCGTCGCTTATCGTCTTCATGAGGACACAGCGTTGCTCTGTCCAAGCGGAGCAGTCTTGCACTGTAGGCTCCACCGTGTACGATTTGAGTATGTTGTGTCGAGTAACAATGGCACAACCAGTAATGCGGCTCGGTGATATAGCGAGTATCATTTTAATTTACTAATACTAGGAGAGCTCGGTGAATTTTTGAAAAAGTGCTTGAGAATTTTCTTCATTAAATATCTCAGTAGCAGCCTTATTCTGAAATCGTTCCAGTTTGATGGCAATTGACTGGCCGCTATAACCCCCTCAGGGTTTAGACTTTGTTTTTTAAACATGCCCCGTACCGTAGGAATTTCTTCTGTGTCGTGGGTGCGTTTACAATTTTAGAAATTCACATAGGCACACAAACACCCAGACCCGCAACAACTACTAGGTCATACAAATATTTGTTCCGTGCGGGAATCGAACCCGCAACACTGCACAGAAATCCAATCGGTCAGCTACTGCGCTAACCGTGAAGTTACATCGTCATGAAGTTATATCATCTATAATCTTAAATTTCGAGTCTGTTTTTTCAAATCATCAAATGAGTACTCCCGCCCCGGGCAGAGCGGGAGGGGTGTCAGACTTGACTGACTAAAATCCACGGTGTCCTTCGGTAGCCTTTTGTGTGCCGGAGTCGCGGTATACGTATGTCCCGCAACCCCGGCAAGACCTCTTAGAGGCTAGCAAGCTCTACCCTAAAACATTTCCTTTTAAGTATTAGGCAATGGTAGATTTAAAACGGGATCTTTATTATTGGTTTTGAGTTACCGATATTTTTGTGTGAGAAAGAGATGGGTAGACAGTTTGGTGTTTCGTTTAGGGTAAAGGTGTCGAATGCAAAAAACGAACAAGAAAGAGGGTAGATCGTTTTGTCTGCTCTTAAACATCCACTCGCAATAAATTCAGTTCATCCGCGATCGTGGCGCTTGCAACAGCGAAATATCGGAAACTCGTAATAAAAGATTTTAAATATCCCGTTTTAAATTCTAGTGTCAATCATTTTATGTAAAGACGTGTAAAAGTATTGTTATAACCTACCTACTTGCGTAAAATAATCATTTCATTTCATTATGACTAGTAGAATTCTACTTAGGTTTAGTGTTAGTGACTATGGCACTTTTTTTGTGAAAAACTTACGCGTATAACTTTTGTTTTGTTGCGTAAATGAAAGCCAGTGGTGAATGAAGTTAGGACTTGGCTATTACGTGGAGGTTTCGAACCTCCAATGCGGTCCAGCTGTCAGCCGGTAATAACAGGTAACGCCATGATTTTATTTTCCTATTACTTTCCTCAATTTCGAGGTTCATTAAATATACTTACACACATATTTGTAGGTACCACTTTGATTATAACGGGTGACTTTGCCTTCTCATCCAGCTGTAAGGCACGAACCACGACGCTCGGTGAACTACCCACTTGAAGTTGGCACCGGCCCTGATTGAATTGTGCGGGCCGAGTTTTGAGAAATTAGGAATATCGATTATATAGATAATTATAAATAATAGGCCTCATGTACTTCTCATGTCTCATGTCCTCATTAAAAACTTTATTTAGGTATAATGTAGGTACAATGAATCCTACTTCCTACTATTATTATAAACGTGAAAGTTTGTATGTGTGGATGGATGTTTGTTACTCTTTCACGCAAAAACTACTGAACGGATTTGTTTAAATTTGGTACACACAGGATAGTTTTTATCCCGATTTTATGTTCTCACGGGATGATTTTCGAGTTGCAGCGGGTGAAGCCGCTGGCAGCAGCTAGTTGTAAATATTCGTATGCCGCTTTGTACGGTGGATATGTTCAACTAAACAATTGTATAACATCTTTGTGTCTACCATATTCGACAAATAATTGTCTTTGTCTTTGCCTATTTATGGCATCAGTGGACTGTGATAGGCTGAGTTGATTGTTAAATACAAAAATAGTTTAGCCTCTGACTCCGTGATAATGCTTTTGAGTTAAGATGCATCATACTCAACGTTTAGTTGCTACCTACTTGTTGATATTATGCCTTCAAAAGGCTGGCAACCTGTTGCGTTACTCATCTATGTGATAGAGATTCCAGTTCTCCTTCCCACGTGTTTGGTTTTCACCGATGCGGCAGAAAGGTTGAAGGTTCTTCTCGTTAAAAACAATTAAGGTGTTTAGACAATTTTGGGATCGGCCTCCAGAGTCCGAATGCAGCAGAGTCGGTAGTATCTATTCTTAACTAAGTTTGTAGGTAGGTAGGTATATATACTACCTACTTACCCACAAACTTCACTTAATATATCAATCTGCGCCTTTGTTTTGAGTAACTGTGAAGGTTAGACTTCCTCGATCGACCTGGAAAGACTTAAATGTACAGAAGTCGGGTATGGATCTGGAGCTTTGTCGCAGACCATGCTCCTCCTCTTATACTATCACCTTAAGCTTAAGAGGTGGTGAAGTAACCATCTGATTAGACCTTCCTGCTGCCTAGACCACCCTATCATACGTTAATCGGCTCTTATCTTCGGTAGGTATTTTATAAAGCTAAACAGCTAGGTACAACTTCATTAACCAGTTTAAAGATATTCTACTTTATTCTATTTTGACTTAAATAATCTTCTTGGAGAAACTAAAGCATGACGCATTGTATTTTCAATCGACATACTAGGCAAGTACCTTGACTAGATTTTTTGCCGACACCCCGCTCCACCTACACGGCTCATTTCCTAAAATACCTACAGGACTAGCTGTCTATCCGAATAAACAAACCTTAGCAAACTTAAATATTTATAATAAATTAAGTTAAAAAAGTATTATTACAATTTCCCTGCAAACATGATTCGATAACTTTTACCTAACATTACGTGGAAGCAACGCCAAAGAAGAAACCTCCTAGGAAGCCTACTGAAAAGCAGCTATTTATTCTGACGAACTGGAGACACGTTTTCATCCACTCCTGGCTCTCCGTCGCAGCTTCTTTAATCTTCTCCCAGTTGACGTTGATGTACCCGAATTCTGCTGCGAAGTGGAGAAGTATGATCCCCCCTCCGAGCCCGAAGGAGGCGATTCTACCTACTCTGACGAAGGAAATTCCCGAAATCCAGCCTGCAAAGGTCCCTAGTATCAAATTCTTACTGGTATTACTCTTGATTCCGTCTATGGTTACTTCAAAGAACGATGGGGTCTTCCTTGGGGTGGCAATGCCGTCGCCTTGATCCGAAATGGTCTGGATCTCAGAGCTCCGCACGCGAGGGGCCATTGGAGTACATATTTTTTGTTTCCTATGCAGCTTTAGGTACAAAATTGTTGCTTTCTTTGTAAATGAATGTTAGATGGTTTGTTTTCCTTTGTTTTTATGTTAAAATATTTGCTCGAGTGTTATTGACAGCTAATGTTGACAGATTATGTTCTGACAGCAGTGAGCTGCTGGTTCTTTAGATCTACCTACCATAAATATCTGAGTAAAACCTTCTGAGACTACGTCTCAAGTTTTTAAAATTCTTACTTTGGGTTCACAAAATTAAATAACGCTACCTACCTAATTTAAGGACTACTCACAGAGCGCGATCCGCGCCGGCTGTCCGATCTGATCGCATCTTTGTACCTATGGACGTCCAGTACTTTCTCACTATGGGCGTCAGATCGCATGGCGGTCAGTCTCCACAGGGATCGCATCGCCGGAACAGATAGTGCTCTGTGGGTAAAGGCCTTTAGGGCGTCCACCAAAACTCAATGTCTGTGGGCTCTATTGCATTCGAAAGTATGCACAAAGCTAAAAGGGCGCATGTGATTTTTTAAGACACGCCCTTATTTCTGTCAAATCGTCGTCTTGACGCAGTGGCTGAACGATCGACTGCTGCACAGCGTTTCGCAAGTTCCATCCCCGTTCGGATCAAACATTTGTATGACCTACGTAGTTATTTCGGGTCTGGGTGTCTGTGTATGTGAGTTTCTACGTTTGTAAGCGCTTATGTCTATTTTTTGTTACACTCTGTAACTAGTCTTCAAATTTAATTTTACCTATAAACACTTCTAGAAGTTTTATCGGGACACAAAGTAAATCCAGTATTCATGATCAGCTCCGAAATAGGTTTTTTATTTGTGGTAACATAAAAAAAAACATACCGACCGAATTGAGAACCTCCTCCTTTTTTTGAAGTCGGTTAAAAATCATCAAATCAGTTCTCCTACTCAGAGCGGGGTGGGAGGGACTGTCAAGATTCACGGGCTCAGGGTCATTTAGTGAGACAGTCCCATGACCCCGGATGAAGTTGGTTCGGGGGCCTCATAAGTAAGTTATAGGTGTATGTATTGTGTACATAGGAGTTTATTTCCTCGGTGTACTTGTTACTACATTTTAATTCATTGTGCCTTTGTATTCAACACCTCTACTGAGGACTCGTTATCACCTGCGCACTTTCCTGCACATAGATGTAGAACAGGGACCCTGCATTTTCTGCTTAAAATAAACTTATAATTTCACTAGATGAACTGAAAAACAATCAAGGGACCATTTTCTTCCCGTAACACATAGATAATGACTAGTGTAATGTAGTGACGGCACGGTTGGCGCAGTGGCTGAACGATCGGCTGCGTAACGTGTCGCGGGTTCGATTACCGCATGACACAAAAGTAGCCTACCGAAAATCAAGAAATTTCTAGTGTGGGGCAACGATTTTTCTTTGAAAATCTTGTGATGTGATTGCTTTTTTCCTCTTTCTAGTAAACTGCAATTTTATCCCAGATTTCTTAAGAAAATACTTGTTCCAAAGGAAGTTTACTTCGTAGTTCAGAGTTCATAAGCATAATCCCTATAATATTCTCACTGCTGGCACATAGCTCTGTACGAGCCCTGTTCATGGTTCACAAAGATAAATGTATCTATACAGTAAATGCGTACGATAGTGTTGCTGCGTTACCTATAAGCTGCACAAATAACTAACTACATGCTAAATTCAAGCTGTAGGGAGGGGGGAGGGGTGAAAACAAAAATAAAAGTGACTACGCGGACGGCGAGCACGCGACCGGCAAGCGTCGCGCCCTCGCCGCTCGCTAGCATGCACACTTAATTTCATTGAATGTATTTTTCAATAAAACCATATTTTTTCACTTGTTAGGTATTGTCCATATCATATCTAACTATTAAATATAATATTTACATGACATATCGGACACTGACACTTGGAATACGACAACACGCCGTCCGCCTAAATGCTGCTCGTGATCGAAAAAACATATTGAAAAATATTGAACACCTATTAAAAGCTAAAATTAATAATAACTATCTAAGTTAACGTATAAAGAGGTTTTTTTTGTTATAAAATTTCGTGTTTTTTTTATTTATTTATTTAATTCAATGTTCGTTAAACACTGCAGTCGTCGTTCGCGCGGGGTCGTGGTCGCGAATACTGCAACGGGAATCAAGTCTTATCACAAATGCAGTAGAGTTCAATATTGCGAAGCAGATTGCACGCGCGGGCCTGTTGGACCCAACTTAGAGCTACTTAAGTTAAGTTTGACCCCCCACGAGCGAATTACAAATAAAATAAGTCGATCGTTATGTCACGTAAGTACTGTAGCCGGCACTCGCGGGACATACCACATACCTACGTATATAATTCGTGCATTATCGATCGATACATTTGTTTTGTTACATCTAGATGTATAATATATATAATTTTAAATAACCGCACTTCCTATCTAGGTACAGTCTGCGCCGGGCAGTCGTTTATTCCTCATTTGATCGTAGCGGAGTTAAATTACAACGTGTATGATTATCTTAGTGGCGACTTTAGTAAGCGTAGAGTATGTGCAACGTGTTGCCGCGCGAGCTTCACACACACACTTGTACGAGCTGCACGTTGCTGTAACGTTGCATGGAACGTTGCTACAAGTTTACAATGGGGAATAATTCTGATTTAACATAATATTAATTGATTTTTATTTACACACATTATCTTACAAGTATATAAGTCAGTCCGCGCGGCGACACAAAGTATATAATGTAGGAACTCGGCAGTTCTATCGTTTGGCTTAACTTTTATCTCCGACCTCTCTCTCGCTCACACAGCTAAAGAGTTACAGTGTTTTAGTCGTTGCTGCTCAATTCGACACTTTCGCACATTGACATAAGGTTCAAAAGTGAGAAGCAACGACCAGAATGTACTTCTATCGAAACTGATTTTAAAGATTAACTTATAAACATTACATAATCATGAAAGACTTCATTACACTGCTCCAGAAGATTAGAAAATTTGAAATAACAAAAATTTCTCGATAGAAAAGGTTGACAGCATAACTTTATTAACAAAAGATTAAACATCAAAAAAACATTACAACTGGTTAAATAGTTAAGCTTTCTAATCAAAAACTTATTGTCAGATTCAAACAATCAAGATTCAAATAAATTCAAGCGAAACTCAACTTAATTCTTTTGGCTGTAACATTGAAAACTGATAATCAGTTAAGAACTAGGCGTGTTGAAAAGATAAATTTCAAATGTAATTAGTCCGTCAACTAGTTTTTAAAAATAGTGGCCTCGTATCTTTTCCTTTTGTTATATCAGACGTTGTTATCTTCACCAACTTTGGTTTAAGTAACAAAAGAAAAAAAAACAGACAACTATTTTCCAATAATATAACGGATTAATTAGATTTTTGCTCAGTCAATTTGCCTATTCTTTGATTCATTTATGCAGGTAACATTAACGGGATATGCCGTTAATTTTTGTGATAATAGTCATAAAACAGCATTTCTTTTCAGTGTTGCCCCAGTATAAGAGCTACATTAGATGTATTATAAACTAAAGCTATACAAGGCTAATAGTCAAAGTACCATCAATAAACAAATCATGAAGTTAACACTTACAATCCACTTTCTGCATATTTTTTAAATTATTTTTCAGTTTAATTTGGACATAAATTTCAGTCAATGAAAAATCATCTATAACCAACTAAAAAATTTAAGACCGTCCTAAATTCATTTTACAAATCATTACAGTACATTTAGATTAAATAATTCAATCATAATATATTTTACAAAGTCGTAAAGTAAAGAAAATATCAAAAGATATTTCAAACATTGCGCATGTAAACTTTGAAGGAGTAAGCAGGGATGTAACTAACAAAGAATTAACGTTTCCCAGGTCATGTTACCTTGTAATTCATTACATTGTCTTTATAACCATTTAAATAAACATATTTCATTTTTTTAAATATGGCAGTCGCTCCATGTAAAATACTGATATCCAGCTGAATCTGGTTCGAAGCCGACTCCAATATAGTTGGGAAAAGGCTAGGCAGATGATTTCATTTTGTTTAATAGTTGGCCGCCAGTGTGGGAGCAGGGTTCAAGCCATGTAATACATTGGGTATTATAAAATTCAAAGACCAAAGTCTAAATAACTTGATAGATCAATCGGTTTCGATAAAAGCACATAAATTAATAACAGTAGTACAATCAATGAATTCAGTTTCGTTTGGAAGATACAATCGTGGAGTACAGGAATATTGTAAGATTAAAACAAAATTTACATAAGAGTCGTTTGACTTTTTTTACGTGAGTTTTACCTTATGTACTTGTCAGTTTTTTGAAACCTTAGGGCGTTCCCTTACCGCGAGCATTCACCTGTAATGTAACGTTACAGATTCGAAGACAATAGAGCTTCAAATTGCGCACATTTATGTTACATTAAAGGTGAATGCTCGCGGTAAGGGAGCGCCTTAACATTTATTTATTTAGTCAAGCAACAAAAACACCGATACCTCATTTCGAAATTTGAAAGAGTTCATACGACATTTTCTTAGTCCCACTTTTTTGTGATAAAAAATCACCTTGGATGGAACATAAGGGTGTCAGACTTGTACTGACTGAACACCACCAAGTGCTTGGACCTTGGTAACGTCCTAACATAGTCCCGCAAGGTGCCTCTATCCTTGATAAAAAAATTACCTAACAAACTGTATCTTATGTACTCCTATGCCAAATTAGGTAGCTTCGGACATCTTTCTATGTCTTGCATCATATATAAAACTCACTTTTCATTGTAATTGTATAACTCAAGAACGGGTTCGCCCATCCAAACCAAATGTTAAGGATGCGCTAGTCGGCGGGACGAACGCGTTAGCGGGCGGGATTAAAATGCTTGTTATTTCATCCAAGATCACGTATCGATAGGATGGATGAGCAGTAAGTAGCTAGGGCACTTATGCACACATATTCCACCCTTCGACTGACTCATGAATGCGTGATTACTTTAAATAATGAACTACTGCAACTTTTCAAAAGACCTTCGGGAATTTGGATATTATGAAAAAACTACTGAATGTTTCTGTTCAAAATAAAGTTATCTAAAATTTTGAATAAATTATCTATTTCTGTATGGAAATTATTTTACAATTTACTGTCTTCTTTTGTTATTTATTTCCCCCCAAAGATTCGTCAAAATTAGGCTTAAAATAAGGAAGTTTCGACACCCATAACTAATAATAGATGTTTTTTTTACTTTTTTGATTCCATACAGGACTAGACAATGATGAGATGAATGTAGATCATTGTTTAATGTGAATTTAAACCGTCAAATATTGGAATAATCGCGAAACTACGTTTGTATGGAAGAATGACCGACTAGGGTACCCTTAAGGCTTTGCTCGGACTATTTAGTAGATGGTTTATGTGAAGTTTGCATAAAATCGGTCGAGCGGTTCTAAATTTATCACATTTTTTGTAGTAGCAAAGCATGTACTGGGCCGCTAGTTTTGTGTATAAACACTCAGTAAATAAAGGTTATAAGACTCACGTAAATAAAGCTTGTTAGATACAAAATTTCTAGTGTTTTCAATTTTCAGTTTACCTTATTTTGATACATCTTGATTTCTAAAAATCTAGTAAAAACGTACCAGCAAATCTTTTGTGAAATCTATGACCTATTTTTGGTGAATTGGGATCAGATTACAGATTATGCCGATACAGATTTTCGAATTAAAGAAACCAGGAGGTAAATTAAACATAGGTATTTTGTTCCGTCACTAAAAATTTCAAAATATTGTAATAATATCTTAAACGACTAAGTTCTTGAAACAATCAATTTTACATTTGGACATTATTCATGTATAAAGAGGAAGGGTCGTCTGGAATTTCTGTGTTCATAGTCATGGTAACGAAACCGACTGAGGAATGTGAGCTCTAAAGCAACACAATACGACATAATATGGTACTAAATTTTAGGATGCATGGTACAGAAGTCAGTATATCGACCTACCCGAAAGTCCCCAGTCAAAATATAACCTTACTTCTTTTGTAATTAAGTTGAAAATCGGCCTATAGAAATGTGACAGATATTTTTGTGGGCATCTAACATTTTTTAATTTTAGTTGCCATTTTAAAGAGCTTGTCTTAGGCCGTTATCATACTAGCGGTTTGGAAGCGGCTGCGGGGCGGAGCGGACGCGCAGCGCATCCGTCGCGAACACGCCGCGCATCCGTCGCGAACACGTCGCGGACGCGTGGGAAATGCGTTACGTTTTCGTCACGTGTTTGTACACTCAGTAACAAAATGTATTCCGACGAGGAAACATTGCTGTTGACGTTATTACTTCGAAAACGCCGAAAACGAAAACGAAAGCATCGACGAATTTGGGAAGATCCATTATTAGATTAGGCTGAGGAATTTTTCGCTGAGAGTTATAAGCAATATTCATGTTTTGATAAAAAAAACTTCTCGGCTAAAAAAAAATTGGATGATTATGCATCTATAATCTGTATCACCTACTCTTATCATATTATGCCAAATTTCAGCGCTGGAGGAATATTTCGAAAGTCTTCTTATAAAAAATTCCTCGTTGATCTTTGGTGGGGCGGACGTTTTGGCGTTTGTTCGAGGCAGTACAAAATGGCGTCCGCTTTGCTGTTCGCGGCGATCCCGTTGCGCGTCCGCAACGAATTCGCTGCGCAGCCGCGGCGTGTTCGCGACGCATTCGCTGTGCGGCCGCTCCGCCCCGCAACCGCTTCCAAACCGCTAGTGTGATAAGGCCCTTACTTTGTTATTATTTAAGTTTTATCAGAGCTTTTTTTGATAGTATTGGAAGTAACTTTGATGAAATAAGAGTGTTTGCGTTTGGGTGTAATGATGCTAAAACTTTTTTTAAAGTCAACATTTATTGGTAGGATTGTTAAACAATTATTTATTTATCATACTATAGGAGATAAACAACGCAACTGATATTTTCTTTGCGTATTTAATGGCAGTGATAGCAAGTCGTTTGATCATAATGATATTAATAATATTTACAAATAATACTCTACAGCTTACACGTTATATGTTTATCATATTTCGATGTATTTGAATTGTGACAAGATATATTATGGCGCCGATTTAGCAGAAATCTTTGACATAGTATATTTTGTCACGATAGAAAGTCGGCTCGATACGCATGACATATCATTTTTGGATTCGTATTCGCATCGCACGGCATTCATCAGTCGATGACCGCATGCGGGGACGGCATCGTACAAAAAAAGCTTATAGAACATTAAATTTGTACAAAATTTAATATTACATACCTAGCTGTCAATTTTATTTCTATTAAGCGTAATTGTTACTGTGGTCAAAATATGTAGACAAATGTCAAATTATTTTAGTAAACATTCTATAAGTTTATTGTACCGTGTCGTCCCCGCATGCGGTCAACAGCAACCGAATGCTACGGGACGTGAGTTTAGATGTATTTTAGAGTGAGGAAAGGTTTGACAGTGACGTCAGTGCGGGGAAGCACTGCGAGGGGGGGGGCGCGGTCAGGCCGCCGCCTCCTCACCTGCGGGGCGGGGCGCCGGGGCGGGGGAGGCGGGCGCGGGCGCGGGGGAGGCGCGCTCCGCGGGCGGCGCGGGCGGGGTGGGCGCGGGCGCGGGCGGGGCGGGCGCGGGCGCGGGGGCGGGCGGCTCGGGCGGCGCGTGCTGCGTGAGCGCCAGCGGCGCGGGGTGGTGGTGCGGCGCGTAGGGCCGGTAGGGCCGGTACAGCAGCGGCGGCGGCAGCAGGCCGCGCGGCAGGTAGGCGGGCGGCGGCAGCAGGTGGTGCGCGTGCGCCGCGTGCGCGTGCGCAGCGTGTGCTGCATGCGGGTGCAGCGCGGCCGCGATGGCTCTCTGCTCGTCTCGCGCCCTCTCCTTCTCTCGTAGCGCGCGCTCTCGCTCTCGTTGTTCCTTCTCCCGCTGCTCCCGCTCTCGCTCTCGTTCTCTGTGGATTTTAATTTGACTGCAATTTAATTAATGATGAAATCTAAAAAATTACTTTTGGTTACCACCACATTTACACCTTAGCAATGCCTAACAAAATCTCTCTTCTCTATTTCACACACAGTATATTCTTTTCATTTTTAAGTTCATTTTGTTTCTTTAGTTTTAAGTTCCTATTTTGAATATTTATTATTTTTATTTACCTACATTTTCTTTTTTTTATACTGTTTACACTTGCAGCATGTACCTATGGTCGTTTCTTTATTCTTTCTTCAATTGAAAAATCTTTCTAATAAAACTGACAAAGGTTAATGTTAATGCATTTGATACATTCAATTTTTATAAATATTCATCGATTTCAGAAACGTGAAAAACAATAAATGTTTTCATCATTCATTTATTACTTCCATGGAGGCCTTACAGATTGTCAGCCTACAATAATACAAAATATCCTATCACCTTTCCCTCTCCCGCTCCCGCTCGCGGTCCCGCTCCCGCTGCAGCGCGATCTCCTTGTCCCGCTCGTCGTGCAGCGCGTGCGACACGTGCGACACGAGCGGCAGCGGCGGCGCGAGCGGCGGGTACAGCGCGTACGGCGGCAGCCAGCCGACGCCCACGCCGCTGCGGAACACCCGCTCCAGGTACATTTGTTCTTCGGCTGCTAACCTGTGGTGTTATAAGAGACGGTTTAGTTAGGACCCATAGGGAAACATCTGCTTAGCATGTATCATCAGATATCTATGCTGATTTAAGATCGTGTTTATAGACCATAAAAATCAAGAAAGGTAGTTTTTGACAAATGGGAGAGACGAAATTTTTCAAAAAATCTATAAAGGTTCGATATCTGCCAAACCAGTCAGTTTAGACCACATATTGTCGGGGTTAAAATTGTTGCAGTTAAGGTCTAGTATCACCCATTTCAAGGAACGCATACAATTACAAATGACCCTGTATACATGTCAAAGTGAGAAGTTTTGTTAAACGACTGAAAAAAGGGAAGCTTCTTTTTTAACATTTAACAAAACTTCAGAGCAAGATAAATGAAAGATCTACCCAAAAAAATAAATTGTGATCGAATGACGAATATGACAAAAGTACACCGTGTTACCTGTATTGTAGCGCGGCGCTCGAGTAGATGCTGGGATGCGCGTACGGCGAGTACGCCGACGGCTCCAGCAGCGGGAACGACGCCGCAGGGTGGGACAGTCTACAAACACATGGACACCGAACATTAACTAAAGGCAGGTTAGGTTTTGAATCTATGCTTAGCAGTCACCTTATCCAGTGGCTTAGCGAGACCGAGTCTAAGCTGGGCTGGGAGAAAATGCCTCTGCGCAAACGCAGCAACACAGTTCCGACAATAGGGGTATGCCAACGTTGGCCTAGCACAGGGCGAAGACCCTGAAGAGACGCAGAAATGACCCCCAGACCAGGGCCACGATTGGCCAGAACAGGGCGCAGTTAAAGAAGCTCGCAATAGGCGCTAAAAAAGCTAGATAGGGCATTGCCAAGATCATGATTAGATGTGGTCGCTACTACGTTGTAGCGACCACATCTCATCTTGATAAACGTAGGCACGTGCCTACCGTACCTTGGACAATGCAGGCGTTTCTTGCCCGTTCTTCGCCATAGATATCTACGGTTTGAAATGGGCAACTACAGTAGTATCATAGTTATTATGTCTTGTGATTGACTGTGATTCAGACTGTGGCACAATATTTTTGTACTGTTTAATGTCTTTTGGCAAATCTAAAGTGCCTGTAAATGGGTACTTGAAATGAATGCTTTGATTTTCATCACTTCATGATATTACTTTGTTGGAAGATGTCAGATAACTTTAGAACATTGATTGCCTGTACCTTGTAGACTTTTGATAGCGCTAGCCTCCAGAAATTCGAAGTTTGCAATTTTTATATTTATTTAATATCCGTGAGCTCTCTTACTAAGGATCAAACTAATCAAATTCTCGTGACAACATACAGCAACACTCAATTTAATCTAACTTTCTCGGCCCAAAACGGCCACTTTAAGTAGTATTCCTAATGATTCACTTCGTGATTTTCCAGCATCGACAATGACTTTTTCTTCCTTTCATGAATGAATCATTAGAAATATTCCTAAGTGGCTGTTTTAGACCCACTGCTGTTTCAACCATCTATATACTCGTTCAAATCATCCACAAGCTGTTTTAAACAGACTCACCTTTCATCAGGTCTATAGGGCTGGAATCCACTGGCGGGCAGGTGATGCGGCGAGGTGCGCTTGGGGGGCGCGGGCGCGGGCTTCTCCTTCGCGTCGCGCTCCGCCGCGGGTCCCGAGCCGCCTCCTGCACACTCGTGAGTCAGCAGAGCCCCCGGCCCCGACTGGCCTGGGGCCCAGTGGGTCCCCGACCTACGGGCTGGGGGCCAGCTACGTACGCGCATTTAGCTCTTACTACGCTAAGCAAAATGACCATCAGTACAAAAGTGAAATGTCTAGGTCTGTTTTGTTTTATGTAAACCCGGAGACGCTTTTTGTGACGATTGCTGGCACATCATCAACGTTGTCTGACTAGATTTTTTTCTCAACTTTGTTTAGTTTTGATTAACTACTTTACCCTTGTTTGAACTAACTAAGTTCTTTTTCAATCGGTCTCAAGAACAATTTTTGGATTTATTTAATGACAAAGTTCTTACAACATCAGGACCTTCGCGAAGTCTCTTAAAAACTCTTCTATCAAAAATATATTGATTTTGGGCCAGTCAAAGACTTCCAAATAAAAATGTCTAACTGAAAACCAATTTTAATAAATGAAGTACAGTTAAAAATGTATAAAAAACCAGTCACTATAAAGAGCTAAACGCAATAAAATCAAAAAATAAAGTACAAGTTGAAATTGTTAAAAACGTTAAATAACAAAGTGTCATGTCACTCTCATTTACAAGATCAAAAACTCTTAAAATATCTTAAAGTTATTAAATACAATGATATTTTTATGAAACAAGCATTTTTCACAGATTGACCAGAGATTTTCAAAAATGCTTGAAAAATTGTAAAAAAAACATACTGCGACATCGCACTTAAGCCGGTCAATGTAAGATGTTCTTAACAATCACATCCACTGTTCCACATACACCTCAAAAATTCAAGGTGTACAACAACAGACGCGACTTCGTACATTGGCCGGTTTTTCTGCAGATACTCTGGTCAATCCTCACAATGTCTGATGTAAGTAACAACTAAGTTCTAGCGAGATAGGTCGACAATCATCGGTACACGTATGGACAGTTTAATAACCCAACAAGTGCACAGTTGAAGCTGAAGGAAATAAAAGAAAATGGGATCATAAGACTAGTAGGGTAGTGGACTGTGGAAATGACGATCAGTTAAAGAAGAACGCAAAAGGCAAAAACAAAACCTTAGTATGTTTTTTTGGACAAATAATCTCGCAATAAGTTCGAAGTGTCCCAATTGCCGATATGGCGCTTCCTCCCCGCGAGCATTCACCTGTAATGTAACGTTACAGATTCGAACATTCGAAGACAATAGAGCATCAAATTGCGCACTTATATGTATCATTAAAGGTAAATGCTCGCGGTGATGGAGCGCCTTAACGGCACTCAGCAGAAAATAGACTGAATTATTCGATTGCCGCAATTTTTCAGAACCAGGTTGAAGACCTATTAAAACTTAAGCGGTATTCGCTGCCAATGTCGGTAGAGACACATACCGAGTTTCTTTCCGGTGTTTAGTATCAAGTTCCGCGGCTGAAGAGACCTAGGGACTACCATGACGCCTAAAAGCGTTTAAGTTCCACTGTGGCAAGTCGTCTAGCGCCAACTTATATCCGTTGAACTTCTCATCGCCTTAAACGTCATGGTGGGCCAACTGGTATTACAGCGTCTTGAAACCAGGCATATTCCGGCGAGTGAAAGTGACAGAGTTATACAAGTTCTCTTACGCCATCTCGTCCACTCACTCGAACAAGCATGGTTTTAAGACGTTGTAATTCCCCCCCCCCCACTTCACTGCTACTATGGGTAGATAATACATACCGCTCAATTAGCACAACCCGGTATTCTACGAACAAGAATATTTCCGATACGCAATCGTATTACTCTACTGCAGACGGCAGCGAATACCGCATTCGTAAAAAAAGGCCTTTTCACGAAGTAAAATCTCCTTCAGCAGTTAGATAATCTCATCCCAAAACGGTTGACAACTTAAAAAGACCGTAAAGGAACCAGTCTAAAACCAAAGGTCATCCACAGTCCACTAGCCATTCGTCCAAGGTCAAGGGTGACTAGCTACGGGTCCACTCACCGTCCTTGACATCGGGTCCCGCGTTCTTGGCAAGCGTTCGCAACGCTGCTGCGAATGGTCCACCTTTGTTGGGTGGAATCTCCGCGCGCTTGGGGATCTTGTTCGCACTAACACCTGTTGACAATGTAGAGATGTTTATATCACTTGAATTTACATTTATTATTACGTCACTTGACGTTATAGAATTATGCAGTCTTGCTGTAGTGGATCCTCATTTTTTTAGGCGAGATTTTTGGCATCAATCTGGCATAAGTCCTAAGAATATCCAATTAGATATTGTGTCCTAGTCCAAAGAATATCTCAGTGGCAAATTCTCATTAAAAAAGTACTCAATTCTTCAACAAGATTGAAAATAGGCATCTTTTTTCGGCATCGACATCTTCAAAGGTTTTGGCAGAGACTGTTTGTCATACCTGTGTAGTGGCCAGTCTGTTGATGGTAAAAGTCAATAACGCTTCACCAGAACTGGGAATTGAACCCAGGACCTTATACTGAAAATTGGTATAGTTGGAGCCAGTTAAGATGTCAATAGCGGTCATTGACCTTTTCCTAATAAGTCCTTGTATAATGACATAAGATCAGAATTCAAACGTTCCTTCAACAGTCCCGCAAGCCCGGCTAGCGTTTTAGGCTCTATTGAAACTGACCAAGCCCTTCTTCAGTTTGCTGATAGCTCTTTGAGGCGCACGTGGAACACTACGCACCTTCGACCCAAGCGTGGTCCATGATCGTACGGCGAGTTACCGATTACTCGCCGCATGCTTAGCCCTTTGTCAGTTATAACTGGAACGAGCTCATATTGATTCAAGAAGAACAGCTGTCGATGACGCCGCCAAGAATCCCTTCCTCCACCAATTACAAACGATCCGTTTACAATTGCGACCAACGGGAAGCGAGGCAGCTGTCAAACGCCGCGTGTTTGAGCTCAGAACTGCCGTCTCATTGGCGTGTTTGTGTATTTTTTACGGCGCGTCAACTGCAGGCCGCTGGTGTGTTTCCCACCGCGAGTTAATAAAAAAGTTAGGGCAGAAGTCAAACTCTAAATCAGCTCCCATTGAACATCACATTGCATAAAATAAAAACTCACTCAATCACCTTATACCACCATTTCTAAAGAAATCAAAAAGGGCACTACCTGGTAACCATATTCTGTAATTTTTTCTAATCATATGTCGATAAAACTCATTTCTATGGTGTCTACGCTTACTGAGAGTTCCTTAGTTGATAAAAGACATGATTCAAAATAATTACCACACAACAGTTCCTGCCACCGACTGAATTTTGTAGCCCGGCTGTGCGCAATCGTAGCAAAAATACACCTTACTCACAAGTGACATTAGTATCATTATGACAGTCTACTATAACAGTCCACTGCTGGACATAGGCCTAACCCAATCAGCTTACACTCGATCTCCGACTCATTAGTATAACAAAACGTAACGTTTTTAGTGAAGCCCCTTTTTCTCCCGACTGCGCGACGCATAGGATAATGTGTTTATTGTAAATGTGTGAGTGGACGCCACGCACACATTTAAATGTTTTCGTTGGAGATGTTCACTTGTTTTGCGTAGGAATCCAACTACGTGGGTATTTTTTATACCGTGTTTTCGGCTTCAATTCTCAGTGGCATAATAAGGGCCGTGTTCACGGACTTTAACCGACGTTTAACCATCTTGACATTTGATGTGAGTTGTCATACAACAATTTACGATTTTTAAGATACGATGTTTAAGAATTCATCGGCCGATTACTCAAACATTGGTTAAACGAGAGTCGGTGAACTCGGGTCTTAGAATCTGAATAACAACATTCAAATATTTCTTCCATCACAATTTAGTGAACCTTCTCCCCACATACATTTGTGGTGGCAACCGCCCCCCGCAGTTCCCACCCTCCGGTAATTATGTTCACACTTAGTTAAATATGACGAGCCCTGGTATTGACATGGTGCTGTACACTGCACACAATACGGCCCGCTGTTATTTTTAGATTGATTGCTGATATTAAAAAGTCCGTACAACGTATTATTAAAAAATGTATTGCATTCTTACATTATCAATGGTGAGGGGCACTATGTTAGAGTAACCAAAGACCTCAAAATGCTACTGGGTACGGAAGTATTTTTTTATTTATCTATGTGTTGGTGTTTGATCATTATCTGGCCCGAGGGCGAAGCGATGATGTGGTCAGTCGCCCCTCTGTCGTTTAGGGGTCCAACGTGGATAAAGGTAAATAGAGAGGGTTGAACGTGAAATAAACCGATACGATGGTTTAAGATTCGATACGTCGTACCATGGTGGTGGGCATTTTTAGTGTGTCCATCTTGACTTCACAAGCCCCCACTCTCGAGTTTTGATACGTGTCATATTTGTTAATATTCAAAAAATATACGTGACCATTCTTTTTCAAAACTCAAACTGACGTACTAATTACATTTGCAATTTGTTGATACTACAAACTAGCCTATTCTACGTATCCTTCATGTATGTCATCCCAGCTACTGACATCCGTGCATCTATTAGCTGGGTCCCGGCCATCGCTCCATCGCTGTGGCCCCCGCAATTGACCCCGTGATCAATGTGGCCCCGCTCAATTGTTACTTATGGCGCCACAGACGCATACGCAATCACATGTATCATACCAGGAATATTAGGTTTAATACTGTAGGAAACATAATTAAATCTACAATTGAAATGAAGTTCTTTGCAAATTAAGAACGTCTCTAGAAAACCCGAAAAGAGTGTTGGATAACCCCTCGTTGACACCAAGAAACAAGTTAAATACTAGTTTCATACAAAACTTGTAGAATACTTGTCAAAACATAATTTGTTTGTTTTATACATGTATTGAGAGTGTCTCAAACCATAATCTCAAACATTCTTTCGTTCACACTGTGCAGCCAAAGAGTATTTATACAAGTATAAAACACATTTGCGTTTACACTGAAGTCTATGACATGTCAAAACTTGTCAAATACATGTATTATACCTTGGTGTAAACGAGGGGTAACAATCCACCAGATTCCATTCTGGCTATAGGATCCCTGTCAACGTAGTATCGAAGAACTTTACGCTTTGCTCCTAATAACTCATATCAAGTTATTTTAGGGGGTCGGCGCAGCATGTTTTCCCCTTTCATAGTTCTCTATTAACCGAGATCATAAAGGTTACTACAAATTATTTTACGCAATAATTTTCACACATAAATTGACGTAAAAACATAAACCTTTTAATTCTGAGGATTTCGTCGATTTCATCTAAATCAGCCGAGAAGATATCTGGAACCGAACAGTTTTGCGAACTCAGTTCGTAAAACTTGTACATTCAACATCAGACGCAGCTCTTAAAAAATATAGATTATTTCAGCTTTGCAGCGCTTTAACTTTCTCTTCAATTAGCCTTTGTTAGGTTCATTCATCAAAAGGTACGTTTCACAGAATTAGACAGAGCATTACGACGCAAAACTGATAAAGCAGTCCTTGCCACTGAAATTGTGTCGGCGCCTTTGTAATTAAAATATTAGCAGAATTTTCGCTTGCAGTTAGTATAATACTGCTGCACTCAGTAGTCGTCTGAAGAATTTTATCTAATGGAACTGTTACACTGGGTCAATACCTCATTCGATTTATATTCAGAGAAAAATTGATTCGCCACTCTCTATAGTCCCCGCCAGAAAAGTCTGGAATAAAGGTTATTGATCCAAATAATGCATCGTTAGAATTCCATTATACCACCGTTCGAGTTTCAAAAAAAAAGATAAGGTCAAGGTCGCCTCTTACCACGATACGTTTGTTTTGATCGTGTTACGACACTTTCTTTACATATTTTTGAATGGTTTTGAAATATTTGAATACATTGGTACACGGGGATCAACGAATTTTATTCCACACTTATCTGGCGGAAACTATAGTCGACAAAAATCGCATGCTTGTTCATTTTAGCAGCACAACATAGAAACAAATCGCCTCATACAGAGAGCAATCGCCTGCAACTGACAATTTGCACAGTCAATTTAGTAACCCGTCGCATGCGGCCTGTCGTGGAGAGCAAAATTCGGATATTGGAGCTTGCGATTTTAATCACTTGCGGCCAGTCATACACAGTCGATTTTCGCCGCACAGCTAAATTGTCGCTAGCTTTATCTTTCATGTCTCACTACTATTTGCGGTTAACAGTACTCCTAGCTCAGTGTAGACGCGGAAACAGGCATGCCTATCACTTTTATAGGCGGTCGTATCCTGGCTAACATGAATTGTATGCCTTTTATGTCATTGACTATTCTTTGAACATGTTGAGTGAGAGTTCCAGTGAACATTTATTGGTGTTAACTGGCTTTAGCATGTATTCTAAGAGCTACTTAAAATTTTTGAGAAGTGCTTGAGTCATGCTGCAAACTTGCTCAATGTTTTTAAATTCGAATCTGAATTACCTGAAATGAGAGCGTTCAACCAAATAAACTATTCAGATTTATAATATCAGTATAGATTACGATGCCGTAGGACAAATCTGGCAATAGTTCTAAATAACTATCAAAATACCACATCGCTCGTAGAACTGACAACCGATGGGGAAGAAAGGTTCTCGAGTGGCGACCACGGGCCGGAAGAGGTAGCATAGTTAGGCCTCCCACTAGGTGGACCGACGACATCGTGAGAGTCGCGGGCAACCGATGGATGCAAGTGGGGAATTGTCGTTCGGCGTGGCGGTCTAAGGGGGAGGCCTATTTTCAGCAGTGGACGTCTTCCAGCTGATGATTATGATGATCAAAAGACCAGGCAAATCCATAATAGGACTAACTAAATCGAATAGCTGGTTAACCTGAATCAATAAATAATTTCGCTTAGAAAGCCAAATGTTCGTCCTCAAACAATATGTTAACAGATATAGGAACTATTTGTTCCCTTACATCCATGTAATAGGTAACGTTCGGTTGTTTGGTACACACCTGAGTCCCAACACATTAGGACGACGATTCCAACGGTTGTGTCGTTAGCAAAATTAAACAGCGGAGGGGATAAATGTCCATACTTTGTTAATGTTGCAGGTATTATAGGATATTAGGTTTTGGACTGAACTGTCTATTTGGCAAATTAAGGTTTGAAAGGTGTGTGCTGTCCACTGGCACTAGGGGCCACCTAGTCTCAGCTGATGGTAGTATTATCTTCAGTTGAAACGAGGTGGTAAGTGGCAACGAAGAGGGAGATGCTGGGTTGCGGTACTGCCTAAAGAGCAATAAAGAAACTATTGAAGAAACACCGTGGATTTTAGTCAGTAGGAGTCTGACAGTCCCTTCCACTCATTTGATGCATTTTCCACGTAAAACGATAATCTTAAAAGAACATGCACTGATCTTATTATTGGTGCTTCGAACCTGCGTCATTCTGGATCAGTACTCCAGAACAACATACCATTTAGGCAACCGTAGCTCTGCTCGTCGAGATCGAAGCTTTCTTAAATTAGCAAAAAGGTATAAGATGGTATAACTAAATTTCGGACACCTCTATTATACGTTTCTACACAAACAGCAATTGCTGGCTTTGACTACGTTTCTATGGTCAAAGCCAGCAATTGCAGTGCTGTAGTTCTCACTACTAACACCTAATTATCAAAAAAGTACTTAATCTATAGGTTTATTTAACACAGTAAATGCTCCCTTTGAGGTACCTTTACCCTTTAAATTCTTGGAAACTTTGATCTCAAACAAAGCCCCAGTTTAGACGATGATGGCATTAGAGCGACGCGACCCTAAGTCCTGTAATAGGCTAGCGCGGGGCACATTAATCTTAGGGGTCAATTGGAAGGTCAATGGGAGCTACGAGGAACATCACTAACTAGAATAGATGTTGCATTTCTACGAAACATCTTTATTGTTGAATAAGCAACACGGTTGGAGCAGTGGCTGGGCAATCGACTGCTACGCTACGTGTCGCGGGATTGAACCCCGCACGCAACAATTATTTGTATGACCTAAAATTAGTTATTCCGGGTCTGGATGTATGTGTGCTTCTATGCTTGTTAACGCACCCACGATACAGGAAGAATTCTTAATGTAAGAGCAAAGTTTAAAAAAAATACGTTTCCACAAAACCTTGAAAATTTTTACAACTGGGGGGGGGGGGGGGTATTACAACGTCTTAAAACCAGGCTCCGGCGAGTGATAGTGACAGAGCTATACAAGTTGTCTAGCGCCATCTCGTTCACTCACTGGAACAAGGCTGGTTTTAAGAAGTTGTAATACACTCCCCTGGATGCTACACGTGAGCAGATTAGTTGTGCCTTGCCTTCACATTTTTAAACTCGGTTCAGTGAAAATGTACCGCCCGTATTTAGATGGAACCGTACCCTAATGTACGTTAGCAAATAGCGGGGGGGCATTAATCTCGAGGGTCAATTGCGGAGAATGACGAAGAGCATCACTAACAGGAATAGAATTCACACCATCATCGCACAACACTACGCGAACCAGATCGCATTAATTTGATATTTGGTTACAGCCAGTTTCGAGCTTGTTTGGCTTGATTTATTTTTATTTGGAACGTCGCGCTATTTGGCGATTCAAAAGTGCTTTTAAATTGATTTCTGCTTTGACTTTTGACTTTTTGATTATAAGAGACATGAGTGTCATAGTAAAATATTACATCATCAGCATGTCACTGTCCGAGGAGCTCGTGGCTAAATAATTACAGCCGCACAGATCGATCTTCCGGGTTAAGCCGCGCTTGCCGAGGTTGGTCTGTGGATGGGTGACCATCTGTCATAGCGAGTTTCCTCCGTGCCTCGAAAAGCACCTAAAGCCGTTGGTTCCGGCTGTCATTTATAGATCTCTGACAGTCGTTACTGTTAGTCAGAAGCTCTAAAGTCTGACAACCAGTCTTACCATGGGGTATGGTATTGCCCAGTTACTGGGTTGTGGAGGTCCGACAGGCAGTCGCTCCATGTAAAATACTGATATTCAGCTGAATCTGGTTTGACTGGAAGCCGACCCCAATATAGTTGGGAAAAGGCTAGGCAGATGATGAGCATGTTACTGTCCACAGATGATCAATGATTAGATAGTGTGAGCTGTGATTGAACTGGCATATTCTGGTCAATCGTGATCGAATCCGAAATGAGGAGATCCGTAGACGAACTAAAGTCACCGATATAGCCCACCGGATTAGCAAGCTGAAGTGGCAATGGGCAGGCCATATTGCTCGCAGAGCGGATGGCAGATGGGGTCGAAAAGTGCTAGAGTGGAGACCACGGACTAGCAAGCGCAGCGTAGGACGTCCACCAACAAGGTGGACAGACGACCTTATGAAGGTCGCCGGAAGACGCTGGATGCAGGTCGCTTCCAACCGGTACTTGTGGCGACCAAAAGGGGAGGCCTATGTTCAGCAGTGGACGTCCTATGGCTGAGATGATGATGATGATGTCACTCATGGTACTAGGTACTGTCAGCTTTACAGAAATCTCACCTCCTTTGATAGTGATGTTACTACCAAAAGGGTGGGTTTCCTCTGAAACTTATCATACACTTTTTAAAGTATTTTTTCTCTCTTAAGGTCAGATGTTTGATCTTTAGTTAAGTAATCTATGTATTTGCTAGAATTACGTGTATTTTATGGTTAAAAGAGGCCATTTCATCAGTTCTGAAGTGGTTTTTAAAAGGCTCAACGAATTGAACTTTGATCGTTTGTTTCTACAACGTTAATTTTAAATTGCGTTGCTTTACTTTACCCTTAATTATATCTAGTTGATCCGCATTCTTACCTGTAACAAAAAAATACCACAATTAATCATTGAATTCAAGATATATATTTTTTTCAAATGCAAGTAATATGTAGCGATATACCATAAATTAAAGTCAAAAGCTTATGCTTCTAGCCAATGATACGCTAGTAAAGACATACAAAATGCCGTACCGTCTATGGTAGCTGTAGTAATATCTATATTACACTTCATATTTGCATGCAACTTACGACTTTACGGAGATAAGTTTGCATGCAAATATGAACTGTAATTACTGTTGATACATTTCGATGTTCTTTACCGCATTGTATAATGCCGCCCGGTCGTTTGGTCCGAATCGTATCGCACACGTAACAAGTATCGAACGTATTCGTCATAATTCATTATGTAGTGAAAATCAACAGCGTGGCAAAGAGTTAATAAAGGATCAACCCTAACTCCCTCACACAGGGTCGATAGTTAAACAACCCTAGCACCCGAGCAGAGGGTTGTCACCGAAGCGGCGAGCAGCAATTAATTTAGTCTGAAGCGCTAATTTGAGTAGAGAAGTCAACCTCCCGGTGGCGTGGCATGTCTCAGGTCATAGATTAGATCGGAGGTCGCAGATAAGTGAGTTCGCTCGCTTTTTAATGATGGCGCGGGTTTTGTGTTTGTCTTTGGATCGAATGGCTGTTTTTTATCCGGCTGGATGCTGACTGAAGTGTGGGAACAAATATCATATAGGAGTATAGAAACATTTTATTATCCAAACCGGGCCAGTGAGGTGACGGTGACTGATGAGTGTGAATGCACCTTTAGTTTTCAACATTTTGTAAATACACCCAATGGCAGCCAATCTTTCAAATTAAGTTGAATAGGTTATTTCTGTTATTTATTTATTTGAGTATGAAAAGAAAACAAACAAAAAGAGAATAAAAAATCTACCGTCTACATATTGTATCGAAACATTTCCCTGAACTTGTACCGAAATGTAATAAAAAATCCTACGACAGAAGCACCCTTGGATGGCTCCATCACGAAACCCCAATTCGTTCAGCTCGCTGAAGTCCGAGCGATTCGCCACTTTTAAATTATTCATGACTCCACCTTAATACCAACGGATAAAGTTACCATTAAAATTTATTTATCAAATATACGCTTGAGGGAAGATTTCAGTTAACTGATATGAAAAAGGAAAATCAAATATTAATTATCTTGGTTATTTAAGAATCATTTGAATAATTTAATATCGTAACATAAGCCCGCCCTTGAAAATATTAAAGATGTGTGCTGATATTGACAGCCCTGGCTCGAATTCGCTTCGCTAATTGGCTGACGGAGTGTTTGCATGTGTGAGTATACATACTAATGAGAGTGCGTATGTACGTGTCAGAGCTAGGGTTGTTACTGTATATTGTTAAAAGACAAACAATGGATGATACAAAATTTGTAGTTGTTATGTAGGTCTATCATGTATTTTGAGTCATAATTCTGGTAATGATCCGGTTCGAAGGACCATTTGTGTTAAGTGTTAAATAAAGCTTTACAAGGAACGGAAATGTTTTTACATAGGAACCTCTTAACGAATATAATTAAAATCTGTTGTGAACTACCTATTATTTTCACTAGTAAACAGGTATTTAATTACCCATTTCATTGATAAAAATTAATAAAGGAAAATAACCTGAAACCAATTAATTTCTTTAAAAAGCCGTCATTACGAAACTTTTCTTCATCACCATAAATTATTCAGCAGTCAACGCGCTTTTAGCTGCATCACACCCATTTGGCTTCAAATCAAGTCGACATGTGGTTCTAATCACACGTCAAGAAGAGCTTTAAACAAACATTTTTATACGTTTTTTAACGCGTTTAGAACCGGTTGTTTATAGAAAATAAAAACTTCTTGGAGGGTGACGATGAACTAAATATACTTTTATTGTATCATTAGACGGCCGTTAAGGGTAAATGGTGGAGCAATAATTGCTTCAGAGAAGGGGGGCCCTCGGAAATGTCGAGGTTGCTTTTGACGATTTAATAAGACACGAAAATAACAATGTTTTAAACTGGGGTTAGTGGTCGTTAATGAGTGTTTTATTTGGCTTTTGAAATGATTATTTTGTAATGGAAAACTGAATTTTATACACGGTTTATTCAGACTTTGGCAACCGACTAAGATTCTTTCACTTTTGTACCGGTAAAACAATACACTATCTGAAAACGGATTCTATTAACATGCCCGTTAATTGGCTCTTTGGTCGATAGACCCCACTCAGATGGGACCCGCGGGATGAATGAACCAATTCATGATTTTGATTATTCTTTCATTGGTCGATGGGACCCGCTGTTCGAAATGACGTTTTATTTCAAGTTTCAGTACAGACGTGTAGAAAAACGTAACTAATGTTGAATTTGCCTTTTTCATTGACTAACCAGCAAAAGTACTAGGCTAGCATAAGTTCAAAGTGGTATTTATTTAAATATTTCTTGACAGGAATAGTGTACTTACCTGAAATTGTCTTGTCAGAAAAATTTAAATAAATACCACTTTAAACTTATGCTAGCCTAGTACTTTTGTTGGTTAGATTACATTGACAAAACACTGAAAATAAAATAAATATTATTAGGTTCCAACGTCCGCCACTGATGGCCGTTGGGAGAAAAAATAAGTCACTGTTCTAACGGCCACCACTGGTGCCAGTTTTAGTGGTGGCCGTTGGGAGTATACCGATTTTGACGACCCAGTTGTCGCTGGCATAAGCAACAGGATCAGCGTACGAAGTCGCGGGCAGAAGCTAGTACATTTAGTAGGACACTTTTCTATTTGCTAGTACAATTATCAAATTTTGAAAGCGGGGCCAAACGACCAATTCAAAAACGCACTTGGTTGTTTGGACCCGCGGGCCCCGCCAGAGCGGGGTCAAACGACCAAAGAGCCGTTAATTTCAGTGATTGTAAAAATTAAGATTTCAATTGTAACAGTCCTGAATACGAAATAACCCTAGGTGCAGCACTATATGCAATATTTACAGTCGGCGAGACGGGAATCAATTAGTAGGTATTACTGCATCCCCTGCACAAATATGTCCGGCTGTCTGCTCAAATATTCCGACACAGAGCATGGTGAGGACAGAATCTCCATAACTATAATATTTCCTGAATGATTTATGGTTAGCTGACAATATTTTAAATAAGTTTTCTGGGCAAGAAACGTGTTTATGTTTTGTCACAGGAGCATGAATGTATTACACTACATTATCGATGACTTTATGGTCCCGCCCTGGGTGGAGCGGAAGGGACTGACAGACTCCTACTGAGTAATATCCACGGGGATCATTCAATAGCCTAATAGATTGTTCTATCCCACTGCTGGGCAAATGCCTTCCCCAATTCCTTTCGTGAACTCTTTTCCCATTCTGTTTTGGACTATCCAATGCATTTACAATAAGTAATATTACAAATGCGAAAGTTTACAGTCCGATATCTATCTATAGACAGGTTATATTTCGAGTGACACGCAGGCGAAGCTTACTCTAATTTTCAAGCAGTAGTCTTTATATTACATACTATTACTGTAGTGTGACTGTACAAGCACCAATAGTTAGTAGCTGTATACGGCAGTAGTGGGGGCGAGTGATAGAGCGGAGTCGGCGCTCTCGACCGACAGGGGTTGCGCCCCGGGCGGCGACCAAGTTATAAGCGGGAAGCGAGTTATTATCGTGAGTAATGGTGCTCCCACACTGTCGTTAGAAAATGTTTAGTAACGTTAGTAAACATTTGTTAGCAAACATTTAATCACAAATGTTAGAGAATGTTAAAAATATTTTAATGTTAGAAATTCTTTAGTCAACAAATTATAACAATTCAATTTAAACAAAACTTCTTTTTTAAACAAAAAATGAAAGCTATTCCAACCAGATTTTTGTTATGAAATGTTAGTTAACATTTTCTTAGTTTAGGAGCACTTTTAACATCTAATAGTTCCTAACAAAATGTAACAATTGACAATGTTTGTTAGTAATAGTTGTTATGTTAGAAAATGTTTACAAACATTTTCTAACAGCAGTGTGGGAGCACCATAAAGTGTTTGTCACGTAGCAAGATGCGTAGCTGCGATACGTAGATGCGTAGCTGCGCTACGAAGTGCGTAGCTGCGCTACGAAGATACGTAGTTACGATACGAAGATGCGTGGCTGCCGCTACAAAGATGCGCAACTCAGAGAGAATATACCCATAGCACGCATCCTTCCATATAAACAAAACTTCTTAGTTCAATCCGTTTCCACCAGAGCTATGATATGTAAACCAATGAATATGATTGGTGGATATCAAACGCATCCGCAGCAACGTAGCAGAGCGCATCTCTGGTGGAAAATCAACCTAAAAAGCCCGGTTTCCATTGCAAACGGAGCGGACACATTAATGGCCCAGCGGGTGAAAAGAGTAAAAATGAGCTAGCTCTGGGAACGTAAAAACTATTTGTTGGTGGAAATGCAAGTATGCAGTTTGCGCTTGCGAGTTTGACGAAGTCATTAATGATTCCGTTCGCGGTGGAAACCGGCCTTTACGCTGGAATTCAGTGACATTGTATCCAGCTACTGGATCAATTACTCTTTTACCTGTCGTATTTGTTATTTGATAAGTATACGTCGTAGTTTACAGTCACACCAAGAAGTTGTTACAGATCAGTGTAACTAACTGCCCGGAGGCAACATTCCTCAAAATTCGTCAAGAAAAGAGACAGCCATGGAATGCAGTCGTCTAAATGTCTTTCCGCAGGAATACCAAGGACAATTGCGAAAACATGTTGGTTATTAATAAGTACGTGTTGACAGTCCCAGGATGGCAGGAATCATTTCATGTCATAACACAAAAAAGAGGTCGGGCTATCGTCATCGAAAGATCCCTTTAATCTAGCAAGTCACCTGGTATATTTTGCCATCAGCATCAAAATCTCTGTGAGGACAGCCACAAATCTATGATTGGCATAACTTCCCGCCTTCACCCTTTTCCTTGCACCGTCGACTTGTGTATAACGTCTGCGGATTTCCATTACAGGCGCGCCTCCCCGCGGCCCGCCCGTCCGACACATGTTACTGTTGCGTCATCGACATTTTAGATGCCTATGAATACAATGCCTCAGGAAGGACTGGGTTATGTAGAAGGAAAATGATAGAGAAATTGAATGGTCACTGGTTAGTTTTTTAAATAAGATTGACTGCATGTTTTTTTTTTAATTGGAATAATTCTACGCCTCCAAGCGGAGGCGTAGAATTATTCCATTCCTTTCCTCATCTGAGCAAGACTGCTGAAGTGGTCAGCAGTCGCGTGAGCAGTTCTGAGAACAAAGGATTATACTAAGTTACGTTAAGTTAGGTTCCTATAACTCTTCATTTAAGTACGAACAGTACGTAAAATCTTGTCAATGTGCCATCGACACCAATTCACCATCTTGATGGTAATGTTAATCTGAAGACTGTCCTCTCTGATCCTAACCTACTCTGAGAGCACAAGGCGCGGCAGTCTGTTACCAACTTCATTGGGATCAAGGCGATTACTGTTAGTAATCGTACTCCCTCGCCACTTCGGGAGTACCGAGCTTCACTACCGCAGCGTCATACATAGCTAACAAACGCCGCGAATCACCACTCTTACCGGAACTACCGCGGTCCCCGCACACCTACTCTAACGCGCCACAGCGGGTGACCGATCCATCCGTCGAGGGGTCAACCTAAATTGGACGGTACACAAGCCGCTTCCGACCTTACGTTTCGGGGCGAATCAATTTCCATTTGGGCGCCTCGCGTCGACGACGTCACTTGAAAGTGAACTCAGTGGCGTCACCAATACAGTATAATTTACACGGACACAGATTTCATAGAGATTTCTGAGGGTTGTTTGTTGAAGTAATACGTGATTTGCGGCGTCGACTTCAGAGTCGATTTTCGTTGTAACGCGTTCTTATTGTTTGGGTGGTAAGGAGCGATTTGGATGTATTTTTATATGGATGGTGGTAATCCTCGGTGGTTGTTCGTCAAACTTTAATTAAAAGTTCGGAGGGGTCTGAGTGGATAAATAAGCGTCACTGTATTATTAGATTGACGCGTCCGCTCAACTGTTTTGATTTGATGACACGGCGCTTTCTATCGGCACTATGATTTGATTGATAGAGGGGGGCGAGCAGATTGAATTGAGATTCGCTTCGGTTACGGTAAGGGTACTCTTTGTGTGTCTGAAGAATCGATTCAAGTAACATATCGAATTTAGTACCGTAATGGACAGATAACTAGACTTATCTGTAAGCCTCTTCAATTCTGGTCCTTCGAACCGGATCCACGTTTTATTTTGCAGGAACATAGAAGAACAATAAAGGATCTTTTGGCTAGATAATAACGGTCATATGTGTCAATCATTCATGGTTTAGGAGCAATTATCAAACTTGGTATGTAGGTGGCGATCGGATATTGCATACCGAATTTAGTCTATACCTGGAAAGTACGATTACTATGTCTATAATATGAAGCGTATCCAAAACTGCATACACGAATGATCAAACGGTCACTTAATAATCTATCGTTTAAGCCAATTAACTACCAATTACGTTTAAAGTCCAACAACCCGGAATGAAACGTGCTTATAGACGCAATTATCAAGTCCCGCTTAGTGCCCCTGCAAAGCCCGACCGGGCACTCGGGGGATATTTTTATACAACGACCCCCGGACCGCGGGATAAGGATATCCGTACCGGTTTATACGGTTAACCGGACAGGGGTCGGACGACTTAGGAGTCCGGAGATGGGTAGTATGACTCGAGTGGGGAGATCGGGAATCGGCTTTTGCGGGTGACCATAAACGATCTTCGGAAACAGAAACAATACTTTTAGTCTATAAATGTCTAACTGGTAATATAATATTGAGGAACCATTATACTGTTTATTTAATAAAGAAATAATAGTTCAAAGACCACAATTTCTTAGAAGCGATTCTTGAACCGTTCAGCAAAGGTTTATTGCAATTGCAGGAAATTCTTCGAATTTGCAGCTTGAGAACCACGACAAGTGACTTTTAAATTGAGTACTTTTTCATCGTATCAGTATAATAGCTATAAACTACAAGAAGCTAAGTAATAATGAACCTTTTGCCTTAGTAGGCCACTTTTTGGCTGCAGCTGAAAATCAGCGTCAAGTGGCAAACTTTGTGACGCCATTTTGCAATTTGCTGAGCTGAAGCCCTTTTGGCATTAAAAGATTTATTTACTTAATTTTGATTAGTTTTAAGTTTTAATTCTTATAAACACAAGTTCAGCGGATCGTGCTGGATGCAAGCCGCTTCCAATCGGTCCTGTTGGAATTCTATGGGGGAGGCCTATGTTCAGCAGCGATGTGATGATGATGAAACACGTTTCTTTTTTATTATAAACACACTACGATCTATTCTGATTGATGTTCTAAGGCTTCATAACAAAAAAAGTAGCGTTTTTGATCCATAAAGCAAACAAAACTGGCCAATTAGTCCCATAATGTCATACCAACAACAGATAAGTATCAAGGATTCCATTGAACCGGGCGTACCGCAACATGAACGGTTCTCTATAAAAGCGATTTGTGAAGGTATGGAATTACCAATTATTTACGATTGAACTTCAGCTGAAGTATTTTTAGATGACCCGGTGGGTGGTGGAATTGGAAAATTGTCGTGGTTTACTATAAGTTAAGTTGGAGTCAGGATATGATTCGGTTGGTGGCAATATCTTTAACACAGCTGCCGAAATGTGGGTGACATTTTATGGCGTAAAAATCATCAAATGAGTTCTCCCACTCGAGTGTAGCGGGAGGGACTATCAGAATCTGACTCTTATTAAAAACTTCCTGCGTTCAGCAACTCTGTCCTAATTTATAGATGTGATATTGTACTCGTATGTTATCATTGCTTTGAAAAGAAACGTAGAAATCCGACATGTTATAATTGAGAATTCTTCAAGAAGAAATAAATCAACATACTCCGTGCTCCTGCCTATCTTAGGCATTTTTTTTTACGTGGTAAAATCATCAAATTAGTTCGCCAACCCTGGGCAGGGCGGGAGGGACTATCAGACTCGTACCGAGTAATCTTAGGGTTAGGCAAAATGTTACAATGGTAATCGGTAAGGTAATAGGAGGCCATATAACTAGGAAGTAAGTGCATGGTTTTCACTGATGCTCCAATAGAAGACCGAACTTCAACAGTTTTGTAACTCTTACATTCCAACCCCTTTCGGGTCTTACATACCCCATTCTTCTCTCAAGGTATAACAGAAACTCTCATTTCCCACAACATAATGATTGCGGCGGGTAGTAAAGTTACATATAAATTATCGCGGGGCGGTAATTGGCGGGCCGGCGGGGCGCGACAAATCTGACGGCCATTTCCGACGGGTACCGTTACACCCCACCTCCAGGAGCGGGGGCCGCTTTTAGTGGGTGGCTTGAAGTATGGGAGGTAGCGGTATTAACAGGTTGTTGTTCGAGCGAAACCTAAACCAACCACGCTCGTTCTAACAACCTGTTAGTTCTATCTGTTCTACCTGCTTGTTGTTGCTTCCATCTTAAGCCAAATTCTGTGCCGATACAATTTAGATTGTCACCTATAAGCTTAGATGAAAGGAGTCTCACTCATTGAGTGAGACTGTGACTCATTGTGTAATCTGTGTCCCAATTGCTGGAACGTAATTGACGTTCCAGCAATTGGGACACAGATTACACAGATATATTTTAATTTTAGATGTATAGATTTGACGCAGATTAAGATAAGAAAACGGGAGAGTTTTTCCAACCCACCAAAATTTGTCTTTATGCAACGTAGACTGGCGTTTATTTTTTTATATTCTCTTGTTTTTTTTCAATTAATCTTTTAAACCAGATGTATCAGAAACACAAAGAACTGAGAATTAGCTATGGCAGAGAAAAATGTAAGCCTATTATGTATGGTGTTTCCGTGCTAGTTTCCTGAGATTGTCGCGTTCAACCACACAAACGAATTTATAATATTAGTATAGATATCAAAAGTATAATCATCACCCGCTCTCCGCTCATACCTTGTGCGGGCGCAACAAGGCGTCGGGACGGTGACGTGCGCGCGCAACTCGATAGGGTGACGATGGTATAGCGGGGTTGTGAGACAGTCCCGCTCCCGGCCGGGTCGCAACCCCCGCCGCAGATACTAACTATTTATTGCGAACTCCACTTGTACCAGAACTACTAAACTCATGTTTGGGAGTTTTTTGCAGGAATCGTGTATTTTTTTTCTTGTTTTGAGACGGAAAAAAGAATAGTATCATTGGTTAAAATATTTTCTTGGACGATGTTTGTTTAAAGTAATTGCTGGAGTTTCCTTAAATTCACGGAATTCTTTTTTCGTTATACATGTTTAGTCACGTTACACTTTATGGAAAGCAGCAAAACAAAAAATCACAAAAAAAAAAATACTGTGACATAAATCGCATTAATTATTATCATTACACACCTATGATAGGGTCGACTTTCTGTCTATCTGGATTCAGCTGAATACCAGTATTATACAAGAAGAGGTCGTGACCTCTTCTTGTATAATACTGGTGGAAAAGTAATGAACCTAACATCAAGATAGATCAGTAAACATAACAATCTGAAAGAGACAAACCACTTCCCCTTATCAAAAACGATTAGCAACGAAACTAAAACTTTCTTCTCTTTCCAACTCCCTCCAAATCATCTCAATTTGTACCGTCGCCGTCATAAGCGATGAAGAAACATCATAGCCTCCTTCACGTCCTCTCAAACCATCTCAATCTGTACCATAGACTTCAACAGTCCCTGACACATCATCCATCACGGGGGTCCGGTTGACATTTTGCTCTCGAGCCGCTCAATTAACCCGTCTGTGGCGACCGCCGACCCCCGGCACCTCCGGGGGGTTCACGCCGACCTTACGCGTATAATTATCTTTATAGCTACGGGTTCTCGTGCTAAGAGCTGTGAGGTGTTTAATCGTATAGTATGTTATTTTAATTGTCATCTGGCATAACGGTTTTGTTAGGATTTGTGAGTAGTTTTATTAGGTTTGACTTCAATATTTTTTTAATTAAAGCACCATCATCGACTATGAGGAACTATATGGTATAGTATGGAAAAAGAAGATATATTGTGCCAACTTCAAATGAAAGAAGATTATGAATCTTCATCTGCCTAGGATTATTCCTCAGTTGAGACCAAAATCCAGTCTAACCGCATACAATTATTTAGTACAATCTTATCTATTCTCCAGAACTCAGTAACTTGGTAAAGCGATAGTCTTAACACTTTCGTGTGGTGAAAGTAACATTGAAAACTACGCACAACGTTAAAGGTACACTGTTTACCTGGATGCGGGAAGTACGGCGGGCCGACGTTCATCATGGGAGGAGGGGCCCGGTAATCCATCACGACACACTAAACGCACATCACTAACACAGACACGACACTAGCGCTATTCGCGCAAACACAACACTCAACATTTCCCCTCACTTTTCGTTTCACCGTTCAATTTCCGAATGTTAAAAATGTTGAACTCTCCTGGAATACAAAGTAGTGATGAGAACGCACACTTAGGGGATATCGATATCGATGCGCGGCCCATTGTGCCCGCGTCGGAGCATTTTATTTCAGGCTGATGTCAATTGGCGCGTGATTTAGCGCGGCTGTCTGTGAACGCGCATTCTCCTTCAGTCTCGGTTAGAGCACTTTATACTCTCAACTCATAAATAATGAAGAGGGCGCCAGGAGCTGGACGGATGAATCGAGCCGTGTTCGGTGCGCGCTTCCAACTAATTGATGTAAGTATTCCGAGCCGGACTGGTTTACACGCACTTGTTGGACTATTTCTGTATTTATGACACCATTAAAGTTAATAATGCGAGATTACTCTTATTTAACAGTTGGAATAATTTATTTGGAGCGCCGTTTATTTATGTTGATGTCGCTGCGGCCTTGTTTATATTGATTAAAGTTGTTTGTGTTATGAAAGCGAATTTGCAGTATTATAACGATGCAATCCTAATGTATTTTATATTTTGTTCAGCAAATACACGAGCTACGCATTTCAGCATTATTCTGCAGAAACATTATAAATCAGTTTCTCAAACGGGAAAGTGAAAGGCAAAAACTAAACGAACTCATTAATTCATTCCAACAAATAAGGATGCCGAATTAAATTTCAAATGAAATAGCGATAAAATTGTCACCACGATCACGTTCGCAGAATCGGAATTTCAAATGTTACTTTTAAAAAAGCGTCAATTACGTCGTTGGGAATAATTGAACGGGTTTCGTCGAAGCAGCTGCTCTTGTGTTTATTTTACACAGAATCGTTTAAAATATTAACAGAATAATTCAACTATCGACTCATTCGTAATTACGAACTAATTAGCAGCTACTATGTTTTGGAAAACCAATCAACTTTATTAATCACATCATTTTCACTGAATCACAGTCATAATATCGATACCATAATTACAAAACTCAACACGTTTCATCGATTTAAATAAACAGAATACGTCGCTATTTCACGTTTGCCCGAAATGCATTTACCATATAATATTCAAACAGTCCATTCATATAAGCGCACACCAATTGTGAGAACGACAGATCAAATGGAAAAAGTAATAAACGATATCCGTTTTCATAGACATACGTGGTCGGGAACAAAAAACACTGGCTTCAACTGCAAATAAAACAGAAATGGTATTCATGCGATTGCTTTTTTTCTATTTGGGTCATTTTTGCTTATTTGTGTTTGATAGAGGTTGTACTGTTTTTCTTAGACAGTTAATTGCATTTTTACAGTTAAGTTATTTTCTATTCTATTCAGAATTAATGGGTAATCTGTAGGGCTTATGAATCGAACTGTTTTTTACCCTTGTATTATCACCAATTTGAAGGATTAGTTAGTTAAGGTTGGTAGCAGAATGGACCAATTGAGGTGGATGTGACATTTTTACATGACTTGAAGTTCGCACTGAAACCAACATATCAGCCAGAAATGATATTTTTGGTCCTTTAGAATAGGACTAACGTAAAAATCACGAAAGTCGCAAGCAACTATTTAAAGGCAAGTCAAGATCGTGAGATAAACATTTCAAGGGGCAATTTAAAACCACAAAAAGCAAACACAACAATGGCGTGCAAACAGGCGTAGCAACCAACACAGGTCCTTACAGCGAGCTCAGCACATTATAGGTGGTCAGGGGACGATTAAAACGCAACAGGCGCGACCGCAACCGGGTTCCGTGTGTTCCAAGCCCGGTGGAGTGTGAGGGGGTCACGGAAGAAGGGAGGGAAGGTGGCAAATTAACAAACACGCAGCTCTTCGCGGCGGCACGCACAGAAAGCCATAAAACCACGTATTGGACGTTCCGACGGAGTGTGGCGCTTTCAGCGGGAAGCTCAGCTGTATGCGGCATTCTTTGTAAATTGGAACGTGGGCGAAACTGTTGAGTTTAGTTTTTTTCTTGATGAGGTCTGTCTTTCGTTAAGTTAGAGAAAAGCTAGGATATAATGAACTGTGAGTAAAAGAGAGAAGATGAGAATATGCCTACGGCTAGGACGGCTATGATAGAGGGTAACTTGATGTGCCCACCACAAACGAATTGGAACAAGGTGACGGAAACGATGATAATGATGTAGGTAATGAGGAATCATTCGCGGTACCACTGACGCTTATAATAATGACAACTGTAAGAGAATTATCGAAATCGAAGCTAAAAGCATTGACGACAAGTAAACATTTGTCGGCCAGAAAATTAATATTCCAGAAGACTACTCTACTGTATCAAATCCTCATCAAGAATTAGCAAGTTTTATAAAAAAAAACAAAGCAGCTTAAAAAAGCGCTGCACCGCTAAATGTCGCATGGTATATTTACAAACAGAGCTTACACAGCTCCCGAGGGAGGTAAGGCAGCCCGCCTTAATGGAGATGTACGCTAAACTGGATTTTTAAGTGTAGTAATTAAAATAAATTATATTCAACGCGCCTGAGTACTGTAAGTGCTTGTTGTGGTTATTTGTACTGTTATTGCTGTCCTAGAGGTAGAATGTATGACAGAGGCTGATGGGTGTCTTAATTTACGTGTTTCTTGAATCTGGGCTGTAGCACGCTACGAATGACATGACTTGGACTTGGATGTCCTCACTGATCTTGGCATAAGTGGTGTAGAACCGGATCAAAATGAGTTATTTGCTTGAAAATGGGATAGAATAGGCTAACTTAAATAAATAATAATATAATAAATAATATTTCACAACTATCGCACAACGCCATCTAGTCCCAAGCTAAGCAGAGCTTGTGTTATGGGTACTAGACAACTGATAAACATACTTATATACTTCTAAATACATACATATTATAGATAAATTACACCCAGACACAGAACAAATGATCATGCTCATCACACAAACATTTGTCTTGGGTGGGAATCGAACCTACAACCCCCGGCATAGCAGTCAGGGTCACTAACCACTAGACCAACAGGCCAGTCAAAAAATTAAACAATACGGATAGCTCTATTGAAAGACGTGACATCCACCAACGCGCAGTACGCTCGCCTGGTCCTGGACTGTGACGTCTATCACAGAGGGGTGGCCTGTGTCCCAGTAAGAACACCAAGTTTAAATTATAGCTCTACACTGGCAGACGACAGATTTTCAACATCGTATGACATATAACCTTCCACAAATTAAGAGGGATAGACATCTGTTGCTACAGTATCATTCATAACAATCCACCACACTCACACAATGCTCAAAAAATACCAACTAATAAATAAAGTAGCATTTCCAAGTTGAACTGAACCAACAAGCGCTACTGGGGGCATCAAATATGCATCTCTTAATCGTGCCGAGAAAATCAATAAGCATACTGTACAGTTTACAGCAGAAGTCCATTTAGAAGTTCGCGAGTATAAACCACAACTGTGGACCGTTTGGAGATGAGTTCCGAAATTTGTTGATACATGCGAAACTTGGGGAATTTAATATAGTCCGTTAAGAAGTGGTCATACTTATCTTCGCAGAATCGTCTTGGGTTGATGAGAAAGCAAAATGTAAAAGAAGTTAACAGTAGGATGCAGAGTTGTGTCGCCTAAATGAAATAATTCTACAAGAATAAACATTCTGACCGTCTTGAGCCGATTCAACTTAGATGTGAGTGATGAATTGTTGTTTTTGGTTGATAGTCGTTTAGTCCCCGATAAAGTATATCAGAGAGAATAAATCAACTGAAAAGTTCCGGTGGTCCGACCGACTATGAGAAGTTTGACAATATAAGTCAGTAAGTAAGTTATGAAAGAATGTGTTAGGGATGTAGAGTTATTTACTTTAATCTAGTTGCCATTGTTCCTTTTAACTTTGTTTACTAATACCACAGAGAACTTGGCAGAGGAAGATTATGTAAGCGAAAATCTCGGATAATAAACGGGCTTTCGGGCGGCGAGTAATGGCTAGATCGACGTCCGATCAAAACCAAACCTAAGCTCTGGTTGACGGCGTCTCTTGCTCCACACGCACCTCATACAACTGTCAGTAAACTGACGGGTGATTTAACGCCCGCCGGGGTCATGGGACGATCTGAAAAGGCACTATCACCCTGGAACGTAAATGGTAACAGAAAGAACAATGTGGATTTTTAATCGGAAAGACAAAAAAACAGCTACTAAAACCCTCCCGCTAATATGTATGTACTATAAAACATTTGACATGAGATCTGGCGCCTATCCATCTAGACCCATTTGTAGCTGCTGTAAAATACTTTAAGCGCCGGTCTGTTAGCATTTGTAGCGATAGGCAATAAAACATTAATTTTAAACAATGGTAAACACTCCGTGGTTTGTGCTGAGGTAATATTTACTGGCTATGCGGTGAATGTGAACGAGGTATTACTAAAAACCGCGATAAGCAATAGAGAAATCAATAAATGTCTTCTAAATTGCTATCATAAGCGTTTTTTGTTGATTATAAAAAAATTATATCGGTGGTTTTTCACCTTGGTTCTATTTCGGGTTTTCGTTCAATTAAATTGCAGAAAACGCTGCATTCGATTTTCCTCTATAAACATGAACCTATTGATTTCATCCATATACACCGTACATTGAATAGCTACCCAACTTTTTCCCATGGTTTCTGCGAATTTGCCTTAAGAATACCTTAACCTTACATCTTAACCCAGGCTATTATAATTCTACAAGGTGAACAGGTGATCTGATGACAGGATCGCGCTAAATACAACCCGGTCCTATTGGAGACCAACAGGGGAAGCCTGTGTTCAACAGTGATCTGTGCAGTCTGGATGATAATTTCAACCAGACTGTACGGATGAAACACGGTGAAAAGAAAGATAATACAGCTAGATAGCTTTGGCCCACAGAGAGCGAGTCTAACGTTATTACTTTTGGATGGAGTAGACAATGTGCAGCGTACGGCATTTCATTTCAAGATGCAGCAGTGTTATGAAACGGAAAATTGTAACAAGTGGTGACCATTTATTGTTTCAATTTATTCAGTCCCTTTTTCCAGAAGGATTGGGCAAAGATGTGGTGCATAGTTATTCTATTCAGACGAGCCTATTGCCATCAATTGCTTTTTCAGAAACTCTTTGATACACCTAATTAGGTGTTTAGTAGACCATTGCACACTACCTAACTTGGGGATCGAATTTTAGATCCCCATGAAAGCTTATTCAGTTTTTCCCACCTGGAAATCGAACCTAAAACCTCATGTTTAACAGCGGCTTTAGAGACCACTAGACCAACGAGATAGTCTTATAGGTGCATTATTTTATTTGGTAAAATAATCGGATGAGTCCTTCCACCCTAGATGGAACGGAAGGTACTGTCAGACTCACATTTCGGGATTACAGTTACCTGTATAGACAGTCCCTAGACTTTCCCGCAACCCCGAGACAGTCCTGCGACCCTGAAAGAGTCCCGCGATCTCGAGACAGTCCGCGACCCGTTCCGTCCCGTTAAAAGTGGTGATAAAAGATACATAAATATAGACCAGTACTGACTTCTGTAGACACGGGAGTCTAACCAACAGAAGTTATAGCTTGAAGAGTCACTTAGTTATGGTACTGCCTCTGAGTCTTCTGACTAAAACCGTATTTTTGTTTTTTATACATGGCCCGTTTCTGGATTCACATTGCGTAGACTTTAGGATCTTGGCACAAGATTAGGGAGTCAGTAGTTACAAATATATTGATTAATGAAAGTTTATAATTCATAAAAAAAATGTGAAGGTTAAACGTCAATCACCTAAGTCAGAGTTTATAATTATCTCACCAAAGACTTGCCACTAAAGTGATTCAATTAATCAAGATCAATCTCATTTCAGTATCATACTACAAGTTTCAAAGAGATTGTCCGCGGTTTGCGTAACTCGTGGCGACAGTAACAGCGGTGGAGTGCCGCCAGGCTCGGGGGTGACAGCCGCGACGCTAATACCTCCATTATTAAAACATAAACTGTGGCACTCGGCGGGACTCCCGCGAGAACGACGCGGCGTGGCCACCCTACACTGTACACTTATAGGTTATAGGAAAGCTATAATTTTATTTTTATGCTTTTTTTAAACAATGTATTCCATGAGAATTCATCACAAGAGCATATATATTTATGCATAAATATTTTATTTTGAAGATTCACACTATCACTATTTAAAAAAATCACTCACAAAAAAAAACATATTTACATCGACAACGATGTTGCAACACGTCACATCACTACTGCACTCTGAACCGCGCGGCACGTGCACTCATTAGTGCGCCCGACGCCCGACTGACGACTGAAACAACACAAGCGTCCACCGGACGGCGCATGCGCTAAAAATTAACTATCCACCACTCAAAAATAGACTTTGTCACGTATTAAATAAGGGTCATTATTATGTGGTGGTTGGGTACAGACACCTGTATAAGCGTGTAGGGGTCGGAAGTGCGCGGTGCAGTGTCATTTCCACTCTTTCCACGTTACTTCCCTAATAAAAATGAGATTTGCCCCGTGGCGGGCGCGCTTCTGTAACACGATTACGCCTGCATCGAACGGCTACTCGGCTTGGCTTAGAGCGGTCGCGGTGCTAAGAGATATCTTATAACTTAATCATCCGACAAACTTGGATAGCGATATATTTTTCTAGATACCGTTTCAATACGAACTAAGTAGGTATTTATTTTAAACTTATCGATATTTATTATGTACTAGTGGCCCGTCCCGGCTTCGCACGGGTGGAGGACCCGGTCTAAAATTTGAGATTTAAACTATCCTATCTCTCAAGTTGGATCGAACTGCACATGGTGTGCGAATTTTATTATAATCGGTTAAGTGGTTTAGGAGTCCATTGAGGACAAACATTGTGACACGAGATTTATATATATTAAGATTGTACTAAATCTGGTATCAAATGCAAGGGAAGGTCGCGGGACTTATTCCATCGCAGTGACCCCGGAACATAAAGGGCTACTAAAGGAAACTGTGGATTTTAGTCAGTACAAGCCTGACAGTGCCTCCTGCCCTGCCCGTCGTGGGAGGGCTCATTTGATGATTTTAAAACACAAAAAAAAAATGCAAGGGGAAATACATTTTCTTACAAAAACACAGTATCTGTTTAGGCAGAAAACATACTTAAGTACTCACAAAGTTTGCTCATCATATCGGTCACCTTTAGTCGTATACGGACATCGACTAATTAAATAGGGAGGTACTATTAACTCTAGGATATGACAGCTCGTTAAATCCAGTTTAAAATAGCCGCGAAAGTTATGAAATCCGTCAACACCAGAGCAATAATTATGAAACGTTGCCTATAAAAATATTATTCGTCTGTCAGCCCGGCCACATGATGTAGGTATATAAAAGTTCCCGAAATATCACAACGTTGACAGAACCGCATGATTTATGCCTGGCTGAAAATTACGTTAAACTTTTAATGAAGTACTCGGGGAAATTAATAATTGGGATGGAGATTTCATTAATTTGAAATTCATTAAACGTGGAAATATAAGAGTAGATTGTTTGCTATTCAAGAACTTTCTAAGCTTTGCGGCAGTATGTCGTTTTGCTAATTAAAGATGTATCGACTTTGGAGAAATAACTTTCATTATAAAAACATCGATAAATAGGTCCCAACTTCACTTGAGTAATGTTGTTTAAAACCACATGTATAACTCATTATATTTCACTTAGATAAAACAAAAAATCAGAAAAAAATTTTGACATTCAAAAAAATATCGATAAAAAACAGGCCACGTTTCCCATCACTAGCGAGCTCACAGACCTGTTATTGAGTTATAATGTTTCAATTACACATTCTAGATTTATAGATCGTGCATTCGCCACCGTACCTATATGCGTTTCATACGCTTTTGCACTGCTTTTGTGTGATTCGTACGTCAATATACGCACAGATAAACAGCAAACGGTAACATTGCGACGCGAAATTGTTATATTAATGATGTAGTTTTGGTTATGGGGATATGATAGTGCATTATCATTAATGATATTTGTGCTCGTTACCTAGTCCGTCGTTTCACGCGACCTTTGTGATGTGTGTGTGATGGGGAGTGAATTATTATAAGAAGTGTGGAATGGATATCAATTACGTATTAAAAAAATCGTACCTGGTTTCCTACAATATGGCGTTTTCTGAAGAGTAGTTATTAAATAAATATAGACAGATTGTGCTACAACGACACAGAAAAATGAGACATTGGATTCGCAAAATGTCGCACATCATAAACGAGTTCGAAAACAGTTCCAGGAAGAGAAACCGTACAATTTTCAGGGAATATTTAATACATAAAGAGTAGTATAGCTCCTAGTGCCCGTTTCAGCGAAATTGTTCCCTGTCAAACGTAGATGTTTATGAATATTCATGTGTCTAGTTCCCGGTAGAAACTAAAAACTCTAGTGAATTCTAGGTCTTTTTTTATTAGCAGGCTTTTCAACTGTTCGCAAAAATCGCATATGAAAGTTTCCAAATAGGTAACATTTTGAAAAGGCTTAGATAACCGTACCGATGTTTTCGTGGAAAAGGGTTTCGAATTAGAGTAACGAAACGATTCGATATTATTCTTTCATCAAAATACTTTAGAACTAATTCTATTATTGAGCCTAAACGCGAGCTGAACACAGCTAATTAACCTTTCACAACTCCGATCCCCAAACAATTTTATTTGTCTTTAGAATTCATAAAAAAACAAATGAAAAACATCGACATATCAAACACTGTTCCATCTCTAGCCAATCCGACTTGAACACAGCACTCGTATCATCGCGCTACTAGTGCTGCGACACGTACCTACCGTGCTTTATATCGGTATAGCGCGTATAACACACGGTCGGGGCACAAAGTGCGGGACTGATCGCAGACGGGGCACAAAGTGCGACGGATCGCGGTCGTGGGGCCCCGGTGTAACTAGTGACGATACGGCCGCACTAACCGCTGTAAGCGCATGCGTCCTGTGACGACCATAGAGCGAGGAACGAAGTTGACGCGGTATCTATTTTTGGGTACTCACTTTATGAAGTCTTTTTAAATTCAAATAACAGCCTGCAACGGCAGTTGTAAAGTTGTAAATACTTACGAGAAAGGTGAGATACAAAACTTACCTGAAACAAAAAGGAAAGTTTATTAGTTTCACAAGTAAATACAAGGTTAATATACTTAAAATTAAAATAACGACGATAATTATCATCGTCAAAGTCGGTAGTAATAGTAGTAGGTCGAAAGCATTTCATAGAACAATCATATAACAATATTTACTTGAGTACCTTCGGTTTTATTATCTAGTAGATCAGCCACAACATTAAGGGTCATCTAACCACCCTACAGCCAGGTCATAACGACCCAACAATCTACGGTTACACTGCAACAGGGCTCTTATCCACGTGCTACTGTGACCTCCACTCGGGTTACAAAGTCAATGTATCGCGAGTACTCCGCCACAGTTATCATTGGCTCGCTGCCCCCGGTCGTGTGGGTGATGTCTGTACACTGCCTTATACGTTAGCGTGTGGTAAGAGGAGAAGCGATGAGCGGGTTAACGAGTTACTATAATTATTTATTTGAGAAATGTACGATAAAAATCTTATATCTTACAGACTTTTAAAACTTATCTTTACAATCGTACCATCACCGCCTAACTTATTCTATTTTTGGTATGAACGGATATCAATATTGACCATTAAGTGTTTAATGCCTGCCTATAGGAGCTCCAAAAAAACAGATGAAGAAACCCCTTGCTAAGACTAGCAGCTGTCCTGTAACAGTCAAAGGTCTACGCATGACAGACACTCTATTAACTACACACCAATTTAAGGAAAACTAAGTAAAATGCCTCTAGTGAACACTATTCTTACGATGATTGGAAAGTTTTTTCCAAGAAGGAAATGGACCTGCGCGTGGTCGGAGCCATGTGGGTAGAAAATAATTGGAATATTACATAACAAACTCAGCGAAAACCCTATACAAAATCAGTCTATAGGTCTCTGTAGGTCGTTAGACGGAACCAATTGGTGACGTAACATGCAACACACATTTTTTAGTTCTAGGATATTTTTTTAAAGTATGCCCCACTACAATTTATCCTGTCGAGGGTGCATTTATAAAACATTAATACTGACTATGATAGTTGAGTTACAATGTTTTCTTTCACCGTTTTTAGAATGTAGAAGTAAATGTCCGTCCAGGTTGCTACTCCATCACTGCTGTCCACGATATAGAGGTGAGTGAGAGCTCATTTTAAACAAAATGGCGTTATTACTTTATACCCAAGGGAAGAAAGAACAAACGGAGAGGTGGAAAAAGGGCATGCAGGGAGTGACTCCGGGTCGAAATGATTAAAAGATTTCCAACCAATGACAATTCACACCTCAATCCAACAGCGTTATTATTTTCACACTAACCTTTTCCATTATCTATGCATTAAAAACACAATTAAAATAAGAGGCTAGTTAGCCAGTTAGTGAACTATTCCAATAACAGGTCGCATCGCGTCACAGCGACAGCGCGTCAAATAACCCACCAATAGCCGAATGTTGTTCCGCGTATCTGCATTGTGTAGTACATACGTGCATCTACTAGTGATGTGCTTGTGTACTCCGCGTGTAAATATCGATAATATGCCGATTTCATTTCAACAGTGTCAATATCAACAGTGGCCACCACCAGTAAAGCCTGACAGTGAAGTTTAACAAGACAGTATTTACTAAGTAATTGTATTATTGTATCAAAATGTTATGATTTCGAATAATGTAAAAAGTCTTATATCATTAACAGTCCTTTTCATAATTTAACACGACTATATATTATATTTACATTTACTCAGGTGCGAGTGAATTTTACAAGACCTGCGCCTTAACCAACTAGGCCATCGCAACTCCCACTTGCAAGCTGAATTTCAATAGTAATCTCATTTGAACGTTTTACGTTAACGTAGTTTATCTCCCTTTACATGTTTTAAAGAATTGATGGAGCAGGAACGATGACGTAAACGTCACATTTCATCAAGGCACCAATACATCCATGCCCCTTTAACTTCTCACTACAATTCCCAGGTCTAATAGCAACATGGGCGCTATACACAATACACATATATGTACGGTAACGCGACAGCGCAGCTCCGCTAATCACGAGGAAACTTTGTCCCCACCCGCCCCCTAGCTCGCTGCTAGTGGTGCGACCAATATCGATATCAAACTCCTTTTAGATTGCCTCCACACTATAGGTAGACATGAATTTATGCTCGCTAATGTGTTCGTAATTTCGCGATCACATCGGCATGAAAACGTTTCGTGATTGATCAATTATTATTATTGAACGTTGTGTTGAGGATGAATTTGATAATGCGTTGAGTGGATTGGTAAAAGCATAATTAATCAGCTTATAATACTCATACATACAGTGTTTCAACTCCGAAATGTTGTGCTGAAATCTACCACGCAGGTTTATAACATTGGGATTACAGATAATTATTCTGTTTCATAACAATGTGCTTTCTGGCTTTGAGAAAATCAATACTGCCTAGATATTTGTTTTTACATTACCTAACTACCCTCCTATCAATTTGTACTAACTAATCTAAAACACCGTACATCATTTTCAGCGCACCAAAAAAACCTCGAAAAAAAACCGACATCCAATTTTCCCCGCACTACACAACTCGGGCTGGGAAGTATGCACTCCGTCAGAAAGTCTACGTGAATAATTCGAGGCGGACGACTGAGCGTCGCGACGAGTCATAGTCGTTGTACCGCAAAACGAGACACGGGACTGCAGAAGGACTACTAAGTTTTGTTTTTTAAAGAAATATTGTCGCACACTAGGAATTTCTCCTGTATCGTGGGTGCGTTTTTACAAAAAAATGTTTGATCTGTTACTGATTTTGAGAATCACGAAGATGCCGACGACATAATTATCGAGCAAACATTTGAAACCCTCAATGCGTACGAGTGAGACATGGGGGTGAAAGCTGTAACGAAGACGCAGAGAACTACTGAATGAGACCCATTGCGACTCATTGCACGACTTCATAGTGATTCCTATGAAGAAACAGTCTTCAGCCAACCAATTAAGTAAGATAAATATAACGATAACGAGAACAGTTCTGAGGTAGGTAACGCTATAGACTGTTTTTGAGTATACCCTACATGCCACAGCGTTTTTGTGATAGTCTGCAAGCCTCCCAAGCGTACAACCCTCTGTGCCAAGCTTTATGCGTTTTATACGATTTCCAAAGAGCTTTGGGCAAAGTCGACTATTCCGCCTTGACCGCCATATATTGCGATTGGTCTCAAGAAATTTGCGAAAAAGAACCTTCTGTCACCCTCTTATTCTGCGGTTATAGCCAACTCTGCAGCTGAATTAATAATGGCACGTCAAGGGGCGCGTTTTATAAGTATTTACGATTCGAACCGCTGTTAAGGGATGCGGGTGGTTAGCTTTGCGTGGACTGGCCGAGTCTCGTATGGACAATGTTATTCTAGGTCGGCGACAGGTCGAAGAATTGAATCTACAACCGTCGTAAAAGATTCCTGAACTGTTGCTTTAGTATTAACTCTTTACGATGTAAAAAGTTTCCAAACGACATTGTTAACGTGTTGGAATTTGTCGGGGCACATCTGCAGTAGCGAAATGACTGGAACATTATTTGATTTGCAAGAATATTTTTAAAGCCGGGTTTGGATATTTGAATAGTTGTTGTTATGAAATAACTTTGTTTGGCTTTGAATGCGGTTCTTTCAATGGTTTAAACATTTTAGTACCTACTTTTTCTTTGGGAAGAAGGTAGACTGGAGAAGATTATTTCGCAAGACTTCTTTAATCTCTTTCTTCCAAGTTTGCTACGCGAATATCTCAAAAAGTACACAAGACCTTACGAATTAAATCGTAGCCCAAAAACGAGTAGGTTCCAGTCCATTCCTCCATTTAAAACCTTCTCAACGGTCGGTTTCACCGCTAACGTTCGCGCCGACTTCCCTTTTCGCCGCTATTACTCGTCTACATTTCCTTAAGGCCCCTCCGCACAAAATCCGGGCCACTTAACGTTTCAATCGGTACAATAACAGTCTGGAACGGCCCAATTAAAATCTGCCCCGACGCGTTTTCCAACTATGTTGAACAACTGGCTTGTGTTTTTAAAGGTTCTGTGATGTTTGGTTTTCTTAGTGGAGTTTTGACTATCTATCATTATTTTAGTTGTGATAAAATAACCATTGCAATGGAATTACTAGGACTACTGATTGTTTTTTGTTCAAAATGCTCGACTAGTGCTTAGTGCATACTTTAAATTTGGCTCACTAACACCAAAAATATTCAATACAAAGATTAAAGTACCTTTATTCCACATATACTAGGACACTACAAGCAACTAAGGTATGTCTTTCACAAATTCACAATTCCGACAACATTTTCCAATAGCTTCAGAATACCGATTCTTACATTACTTGCGGAATCTTAAAATTTCAGCTGACGACGTTCATTACTCGCCCGGTCATTGCGAGTCGAGAAAAAAAAACGAATTTGGCCCGTAATCTGATGAACGCATAATTTCATTAGACCGGGCCGGATCGTAAAACGGGCCGCATTAAATAAACCCCGAGCAAGAGATCGTATTTTAAAGTTGCGAGAGCCAGTGATTCGGATTTGGGGGAGATTTTACGTATCAATATACGTAAAATTGAGACTTAGATTTTATTATGTTGTGCTTAAAGGTTTGAAATCATCACTTAAGGTCATTTCATCATCATCATCATCCTGTGTAGGTATCCTTTTAATGTATTAACGATTCCTCATACACTACATAAATTCACAATTGTCACAATCACTACATAAAAACATAATTGAAACGTGGGTAGTTCAGGTTTCAGTCTGAAAAAACTCAGAAATTGTGGGCGTTTATAAAGATCTTTATAATATCTACTTAACCCCATTGGGAAATAGTGTGAGTTAACGTATGTAGGTATTTAGGAATGTTTTCTTTACAGTTTTAATTTCATTTTTTTTTATATCAAGTGATTTATTCACATTTTCATGACTTGATATGGAATATGTATGTGTGGACTGACAAGAATAGATAAAGTAAGGAATGAGTATTTTAGGGGAAGTTTGACAGTGGTGCTATTAACAGAAAAAAAAATTAGTGAAATTTTTGATTTTGGAATGACACGGATGTGACTAAGAGGATGGGTAAGAATGTTGATGCATGGAGAGGAATATGAAGACCAAAGAAAAGACAGCAGGGTATAATGGAAGAAAAGGACGTGTAGCCATTGAGCTATTATTACTACGTATAGAGACGACGCCACGCATCACCACTGTGTCCCATCCAGGATGAGTGCGCGCGCCTAGAGCACGCCACAGAGCTGTCGAACAACTGAATGAACTTGTGCGCGTTGTCTCATCCTGGATGGGACAGTGGTGATACGTGGTGTCGTCTCTATACGTAGTAATAATAGCTAAATGCGTGTAGCGCAGACCTGAAGTAAAAAGAGATAAGGACAAGATAATGATGAGACATGAGACAAGCACACATTCTACATTTTAGCTGGATGAGAAATGGTAGAACAAACTCCCCAGAAACACAACTGTGTGTATATCGAAGTAGCTAAGATAATAAATACAGGATATTAGCTGGCTTAAACGTCCAACAAAAGTAGCGAATCTAAGCTAGCTAGCTAGCTAGTCAAACAACAAACAAGTGTTCGGAGTACGGAGGCACATAGCGAGAGCCGTGCAGACATCGCAACAGTCCGCGCCCCGCATCCGCACCGCCTCGCGCATGCGTCCCGAGAGTACGTGTCCATTGAACATACGACACACGACATTCATCGTAATTGAACCATAGACTTAGCATTAGAGCATAGCTGAGTGATAAGACTGCTGAGAAGCTTGTCGCGGGTTCGATTACTGCACGGAATAAATATTTGTATGATCTGCAAGTAGTTGTTCCGGGTCTGGTTGTTTGTGTATGTGAAGTTGTATGTTAGTAAACGCACCCACGATACAGGAGAAATTCCTAGTGTGGGGCAATTAAAAAAAACAATATAGACGCGAAGGATATAAAGTGGAAGATAGTAGTGATTTTTCTTAATTTTTAACTTTTCAAATCCATTACACACATCGCAGGTCTAAAATGTTAGTAGAAAACACTGGGTTTTTAAGCAAATTACGTAAATATTATATTCCGTAAAATATACATTTCTAGCATGAAGTCTGTAAAACTGTCTGTTACTGAGAAAATCAAACGTTACCGAAAAACATATATTACACTAGCAGTATCGCTCTTCATCCCTGTTTTTCGTTCTTCCGACAATATAATTCGTAAACCAAAATCCCGTACCGTATCATATAATGGATACGCTTCCCCACTACACATAGCGACCTGGGGATTAAGCGCTCGTAAAAAGGGGGTAGCACGGCAATAACGTCTTGATGCACAAACTCGATTTAACCGCCAACCCTCGCTCCAACTAAAACGAACCTTAATACGGCCAAATAAGGTTCTAATTCACGTGTGAAGATACTTGGCAGTCTTTCAAGGATAGTATGACACATGTCCATTTAGTAAGACCTTCAGCAGTTCCGTTTGTTTGGCATCATTTCTTCTGTTATTGAGGAGAGAGTCCAAATTGTTCGTATAATTCAGCGTGTTAGAGTCTCAGTGTTTACATTAGGGGAGTGTTGGGCAAAGTGGACTGTCGCGGAGTGCAGGACCGTATCGGTTTCCTTGTGGAAGGGACGGCAAACAGTGATGTATCGTAGTAATATAGATGATAAGAGCTTACCTATACGTTTATGACAAATTACTTTTTTTGCTAAACATATTTGGTCAGGATAATATGAAGATGTTGTTAACAAGAACACCATGTACCATTACCACTACATTAAGTAAGAAACATCGCATTAGTCCTGTGTCTCAGCATGTCACCCTTGAATTAATCCATCCATTCACAAATTCACAAGTCAACAACTTGTGGATGCGTCCCTGATGACATGTGCACTTACCAACTTCCACAAAATACCTTCCATTAAGAGACTGAAAAACCCCACTTTAAGAAAATCTTTCAAACTTTTCCACAGAAACCTACCAGTAAACTAGAATGCTTGCCATATTGATAAATAACTACGTCTCCCAACTTCAGAGAATATTAAAAACCGACTTTTCTTTCAGCATTCAGAAAATGTAGATATAACGAGATTCCCCCCAACAAGTTTCTTGAGCTAATAACAATTTCCCGTCGCTGGCCGACTCACAAAGAAAGCTCTCGAGCTAGTGAGCCAGTACTAGAGTAGCTAGCTACTCGCCCTGTCGGTATACACAGAGCAGTAAATACTTGGCGGTGAGTCGACACGCCAGCGGAATACTGAGTGGGGAGCCTTTGAGCGGGAGAGTTACTCGTACCAGTGAACGGGCTAGTGGGAATTTAAATGAGTGTTTTTGTGTTGCAAGTTGGTGGACCAGCAACGTGAACTGGTCGACATTATGTGGGCAACGAAACCTCATTAAAATAGGAAGAAAGTTTTAGGTGAGATATTTTTTATAAGATTCAAACTTTGACATATGAGGACTGGTTAGAAAAAGAAGTATAGATAGTAGACGACATAAGGTGCCAGTACCAAATTAACCGGGAAAATGACATGAGTATAATGATTATGATAAAGAAAAACAGACATATTGGACATTAATCTCAAATTTCACTTAAATTCAAACATCACTTGCTAACACCAATTATGAAGAAACTTAGCCTATATATAAGTCAGTAATCTCTGAAAGAAGAAGAAGAAAACTCCTGAAGAGGAAGGTCAAAGAAAAGATGGGTGGATTGTATAAGATAAGGATATGAAAGAAAAAGGAGTAAATGATACTATGACTGTGATAGGGGAGAATGGAAGAAAGAAACGTGTTGCGCCGACCTCAAGTAAAATGGGATAAGGGCAGGAAGATGATGAACCACTGACTCCTGGACTAGTCCGACAACACCAATCAGTCTCAGCCAAGTGTGGTGATCAATGTTCACACCATCTCTGTGAGGATATTCTCTGTAAAACCACAAACCCAATGAAACAGGCGATATTTGTCAAAGCTCACGTCAAACACAATCGTCTCTGATTACATGCAGTTGCACAATTAGCTCCTAATACATACGGCGGCGGCGTGCAAACAATCTTGAAGTACGTTCTGTCGTGTCATGGACGAGGCGAGACGAACATTGGGCGCCAACAATACGCTCACTGAATACTGAGTGAAAAGTATCTGTTTCGTAATTTAGAGTAACAAGCAAATGGACTGTGAAACTGTCTTGAATGATTTGTGATCGCTAATAAAGATAGTGACTACATCTGAGTGCTTCAGATGTAGTCGGGTCGACCTGAATCGACACAATTCGGCAAAGCTGGGCGACAAAACACATATGCGTATTTGACATCCTATCTATTCCGAATCAGGTTGACTATCACTTGTGTGAGGTAGGTTACTTCAATATGAGTAAACAATCATTGGGTGTTGAAGAAAAGAAAGGTATAAAATGCCTCATCAGTCTTCAATATAAAATTACTTTTCTGCTAGGCAAAGCGAACTCTTTGCACTCTTTCCAAATTCTTTAATCTCGCATCCTCCTTCCAGTGAATTTATTAAGCTATCTCAATGTCTTTTATCGTTGATACGACATTTATATTCACCACTAGACAAAACGCAAAGACGTATCACAAGCAGTCAACAGCTTCTACTATTCAAAATTCTTCGCGCGTTCAAACGCAGCTGCGAACGTCCCCCCTTGTTAACGGGTAGTCTGTACTCTGACTACCCTCATACGTCGAGGTTCTGTTGGCGTATGTCACGAGTTGAAGATAACCGGCGGTTTAATGTGCTGCGTTGGTAATCTGAACATTGTGCGAGCTCTATCTGAAGGTTTAATGTCGTCATGTTTACGTAGGTTGAGTCTGTGAGATTTGGGAGTTTGTTAAATAGGCTCTTGCTAAAAGCCTGTTGTTCCAGACTGCCGACAAAGTGTATTGCAGTTTGGCATGTGTTTAAATATATATGTCATACGATTCTGAAAAAATAAAAATAAAAACCTCTATTTATTTTAAAGTCCACAAGAATCCGATTACTTTCCTACCACAAAGACTTATAGGAAGAAGGCTTGCATTATTAACGATTTCGCCAACAAATTGACGTGGATTTACAATATTAGTCTCAAATGAAAGCAGAAGTTAAACTTCAATAAAAAATATTGGTGACATCGCTCATTCATTTCACTGTTCGCCAACTAAAAATACACGCACACATAGACACACTATATGCACAGCAAGTGCATATGCACACGCGGCAGACATTTGTGTTTGAGTTCGCCGTACGTACTCGTCTGTATTTGCTCGTTGTGTAGAGCGCGTCTTCTGTAGCTATCTATATTGTGGTCCCATGTTCGGCGGCTGTGGAGCTCGCTCCCGGAACAGTAGACACACTGAGGTAGAGAATACTCAACGTTTTGTTGTGCCAGTCACTGAGGCTGCGAGCTATTCCTTGAATCGAATTGGGATCTCAATATTTGATAGGATAGAATATTCTTTAAGTTTTGATTTATAACAAGCAATTACACACACACGTACATTCTCTCTCACTCTCTTTAACTAATAGCCTGGAGGATCTGAGGAGGAGATCTGAGAATCATTCCAGCATTTTTCTCCTTCAGCTTTATCTCTTCCTAAACAGTTTTAAATCTACCTATCCATATTCAGACACACTCATACATTATCGGAACATCTACTTCCTCACACAAGAGCACGACAGTACGAAATACGACATCACAATCGCACATCGTCGGTATCTGCGGGTGTTTAGCACTAATGTTCGCTTGTGGTTAGCACTTGGCTCGTGACAGCGCCGCTAATGGGCTCAGGAATGAACATGCACGAGCATACAAATGGGGAATAAAAGTACAATCGAAGAAGGTATTTGGTACACGATTTAATTTTAAACAATGTTGCGTTGAAAATTATTGTACAGTAAATTCCGCAATTTTCAGGCAAAGATGTACAACTATATTTCGGCAGTTATGTTCAATTAGTAATAGCAGGGATTTATTCGTGCTGAATCCCACTTTTGGATCCAATTTTTAGTTATTCACGTTGGATCCCATTTTCTTATGACCATCTCTGTGATGCTTACTTCTTCAGAGAATTGTTTGATGGAAAACGATTGAAATGATTTTAGGACATGACACTTTCCTGACGGAAAGACTCTTGCCTGTTTATCAAATAGCTTTTTCAATTGTACTTACACGTGCCTACAATAGGTTATGTACGCGTTGAAGAGATCTTTATCTCTGTTTTCTAACTACCCACAGTAAGATGTCACTTGGTGCGGTGAGCAAACAAGATAGTAGTGACATGTTGTTCATGGGTTTGTTTCGAGACAGACTCTTAGACTATTTTGCCAATACTACAGATAAATGATTTGAAGGAAAATACCCTCTACCCTCTAACAACAGAAAACAAAACAGCCATACTTTATGCTTAGCGAAGTATGAGTCGTAAAGATGCTGGTAATGGGCTCTTTGCAAAAGTCTTATGTAATAGGAAAGGAACTAGTGTAGTGGTAATACTCCGCAAACAGTGAAAACATTAGTTTCATAGTAGCGCGTTATTTAGTTCTCAAACTGTTTGAAAATACCAATCAGACATACAAAAAAGCATTGCTAATTAGTAATATCCATTAGCTATACCAATATATCGATGCATAAACACAAACAGGATCATTAAACAAAAGCCAATTCGATGGGAATCAAAACAATTAAAGCGCGCGGCTGCATGATGAATGAGGCAGTGACGCGAGGGAGGAGGGCGGCTGAGCTATAAAAATAAACAAGTCAGCACCGTTACGACAAATAACCATCAGACTTGTGCCGGGCATGCGCGGTACCATGCGGCTAATGATTTCATAATTATGAAGTTAATGTACAATTTCCTAGATATGAATGATTCAGTGTAAAACCATCAAAAAGGCATCAAAGGAAAAGCAGTAGTTCATATAATTTCCAGAAGCTTCTCGTGCAGAATCAAAAATTCTGGGAAAACAACAGATCAAAAATAAAGTCCCGCGTTGGGCGCCAATAAAAGCTACGGGCGCCCAACAGAGGCTTGACTGTAACATTCATTCCGAGAATCATGAAAAAGCATTGGCTGAAACTTTTAATTACCAGAACGAAGGTTTGACGTGAAACCAATTTCCGCTAACTACTATTCAGTGAGTACGTGGCTCGACAACAGAGTTGTGTTTAAAATCTATAATTACTGGTAATTTTCATGGCTAATCTAAATTTTGGAAGCAAGAGTATTTCCACTGTGGAAACGAGACGGCGCTAGACGACTTGGATAGCTCTGTCTCTTTCTCACAGCAGAACTATTCTCGCTTTAAGAACCCCCGGGCTGACTTTTGTGCGTTCTAAAAGTGATAAATCTCAACATAATAACGTCTCTTTAACCTTTATCCTAAAAGCCTTGCTCTTCTGCTATCCTCATGCAATTATACAGAAACAAACTATCAAACAAGCATCGCGCGTGAGCTAGCAGGTAGCAGGAGTTACTCTTTCAAGTCGGTGTGAGTAGCTACAACGCGAAACAACACGTGACAGCTGCCCCACGCTGGGCGCCACTAAGGTTCCGTACGAGTTCGTGTATTGGAATGGGCATTTGGTCGGAAAGTTGAGCATTTGTTGTGCAGTTACTTTCGCGATCTTTATTAACTTTCAAACTTTTATTTTAACACCCCAATTATGACAGGGTAAAAATATCGTTCGCATAGGTAGAAACTCAGTTTTAGACGACTTTTTAAGTCAATAACTTGTTAGACACAATCACATAGCAACCAAATTCTCTGCTAGCATTCACATCGAAAGCTAATGTTAACATGTACATTGTACAACTGTTCAAGGACAGGCAAGTCGTATCGTTCAGTATTCAACTAATGGCCGTAACACTTGACACGATTGTTTCCCGCGCGCAATGTAGCGCTCAACGCGGCATTTATATCGATAACTTATTGCAGTAAGCAGCCACTTTCGTTTACAGTATTTATTACAATTGGAGTGACGTTGCCCGAATCCTAATATTAATTCAATTTGCGCGTTGTGAGGAGGTATTTTCATTGGAGCCCTAACCACCGACAGCTTGGACCCTGTTGCCCCGATGCTGGCTGGTGGATTACATTTTTTTTAATGATTCTTATATTGCAAGAAATATTTAAAATGTAACAAATATTGAATTTTCACTAAAATCCAACATCATCTTTGCAATTTCCTCGTTTAAAGATCCATTTTCCAGTAAGGTTTCATAAAATTGTAGCACTTTGCAGTAAGAAAACGACTTGAAATTTGAAACGCAGCAGGTCGTCTAACATGCAACCCACAATACGTTTTGAGGGGGACAAGTCACGTCAGTTAGTATTCAGTAGTGGGTTCGTCAGCTAACAGTGCAGCAGTTGTTGAAACCCACTGAATGCCACTCACTTGTAGGCAGCACCACTGGAGTAACAAACTGGCTAAGATAAGGGTGTTACATAATGTGATACCGTATCTAAAATACTCGTACATGTCGAAAAGAAATAACCACATCTAAAGTTGTATTTTGAAAAAAAAAAACCAAAAGTCTAATTACTCAATAACTGAAAAGATTGGGATAGGGATCCCCATAGTAAAATCGGTCAATAATTATGTCCACTATAACCCCCCAAAGGGTCGGTCGAAAAACCAGTAACCCTGTTTACTTTGGAGAGCAGAGATGGTACGCAATATCTTGCAAAGTTACCTTTCTTTAATCTGCATTGCCAAATTGCCGAGGAAAAGTCTTCCCCAAAAACTTTCAACTATTTCCTATGTCCGCTTTTCCAAGTAGCATCCCATAAATGCCTTATTAGGGTGAATTTTGCGCTCTTCAACTTAGCTGATCGCGTACAACTTCATAAGCAAGTAATCCCATACCTAGTTATAAAAGACACAAACCGCGACACTAATTACCAAGTCTACAAAGTCCCTCCTTACTTTGAAGTGGTCAATAAACGGCTACTGACTAAATAATGTAGTCGTACGAAGAAGTAGGGGGTCGGTCGTGGGAAGCCACACATGGCGTCGTTTAAGAACATAAGGCAGTGGTGGTAAGTACGGGAAAACCCAGGTACCCTCTAGTTGCAACTAATCATAGGGCGACTTGTAAGTGGACAAGCTGTGTTGGTGAAATGGTTAGAAACTAGGAAGTAAGACTTCTATAACTGCAAGAAATGATAAGTAAATCAATTTGTAACTTGTCAACTTTTGATCGGGGCTGTTTTTCAAATATACATTTTTGAAAGTCTTTATTGGTTACATAGCGATAATCCGGATGACACAAGTTCAAATACTGAATACTGGGACAGGCTTGCTTAAACACACAGACACTTGCTTAAACATGCACAAATGGCTTAAATAAACTATAATCGATGTACATATATTTAAAAAAAATGCCGACCGAATTGAGAACCTCCTCCTTTTTTTGTAGTCGGTTAAAAATGATAAATTAGTCTTTGGTCAAATGGCACTTTAATAAGTTCTAAGCACCGTTTAACAACAGAAAAACATGTTTTAGTTCCCTCAATAATTTATGCTTTAATTACACGTCAGTAACTCGTGCCAATGACACGCGCCACCGCGTCAATAACTCAAGTGAGTCGTTTGCACTAGTAACTAGTGTCAGTTATTCACACCAGTTACTAGCGCCTATAACTATCGATAACGACCCGAATCAATAAATTCAATACTGACAGTGACTCGCACCATTAACTCGCGCCAGTAACTTGCCCCAAGTAACTAGTGCCTGCCGGGGCCGCGGGACTAACGAATTACCGTGACCCCGGAACGTAAAGGGCTCCTGAAGAACACCGCGGATTTTAATCAATACAATACAGACAGTTTCTCCTGCACGAGATGGCAGGACTCATTTGATGATCATAACACGATAAAAATAAGAAACTAGCGCCAGTAACTAGCGCCAGTGACTTGCGGAACTCGCGTCAGTAACTAGCGTCAGTAACTCGCGCCAGTAACTTGTGCAAGTGAATAGTCTGTACAACAGAGCTATTTTCACAGTGTATCGGTATGTTCGCGCCCAGAACGCTGCGGATACGGCGGATACTGTTACTGGTTTGTGGCTACGTGAATGAGGGGGTGGAAAATCGTTTAAAAGTGATACGTTTTCTGATGGAAATGTTTGTGTGATAGTATTAAATATTTTCTGAAAAAAGGAGGTTTGCTCGTAGTGAAAGAAAATGTGTTTTGTGGTTAACAAGTCGCATTGGCTTATTTGAATTAGGCTAATTTCGCAAATACAATTTAGTCCATCAGCTGAAGTTATGAAAAACAATGGAGACGTTATTAACTATTTACTAAAACAGTGAATATGAAAAAAGATAAAAAGGATTTGAAACATCAGGACGCACTAAAAAAGACAATGCATGAATTTTACGAGAGTCGTATCTTCGTTAATTTTGGTTTACGTAACATAACAATAACTGAAGGCCTAATTAGTCTTTTCTTGGTACACAAGTCTAATCATTGATACCTAACACACGTACAATATTTACAGAAGAACAAAATACAATATTAATTTCTTCTTCCAAATAAATCAAATCATTCTTCTAATGAAGGTAAAACAATATTTTTATTTAAGAGATCCAGAGAAGCTGTGTAATTAACAATATCTAATCGTGTCGCCGACAAATCACAGCTGTGAGGGAACGCAAAGAAAATACAACGTCTTACCAATCGGCACGTCTATTGTCTATAGCTCAGAGGAATGGTGTGGGCCGAATGAGAACGGGTTGATAAGCTGAACGGAAAGCGGGTTAAATATAATCATAGGTATTTGTATACTCTTATAAACAAAAAGCCATGTGAACAAACAGGGCGCATTACTTTAGTGTTATTTAATTCATCTCCACTGATCTCAAAATCATAAAGAAAGACGGCACTTCGCACCAAAAAATAAAGTATGTCACATACATTCAAAATCAAAATATTTTATTTTACATGGTTCTCAATGGGCATTTATAAAACATCGAGGGGAAAAAAAGAAATTTTCACGGTTCGGGTTGCTCGTTTCCATGGAGAAGAACCGTCAAGAAACTCCGTGGTTACTCTTTTAAAAATATTTGCATATACAATGTTATTATCACTCCTTTTTATAGAGAGGCAATTGCACAAGCCGTGCCATAATTAAATATATGTCTTTAAATCGCTGACACTATAGCCTCGCACTAAAATCTCAAGCCACGCTACAACTCGCACCGCACCCCGTCTCCCTCGCAGCGCCACAAATGGCTTTCCAATAATCCGGGGACTGACGCGCCTCCGCCCGACACAGACGACCCTCAAATTAGTACTCGACACTATTGTCCAATGTCCCACTCAGAATACCGAGATGGTGCTAATGTTTGCGGGTTGCGGCTTAGAGGATTAATTCTGATTTGAACTTTGAGTGGAAGATAATAGCAAGTAGGCCAGTTACAGTATCGTTAGAATAGAAATAATAAAATTATGGTTCTACAGTCCCTGTCACAAGACATAACAATTGTGAGACTTTTGAATGTAAATTATTATGGTTCTACAGTCACAACAGATAGTGGTTAAACGAGAGACAAACTTAAAAAAAAAATAACAAAACCAAGGGCGATATAGTTGCATTCAAGCAGCTAGCAATAGACCACTTCATAACGAAGTGAAATTCCCTGTCAGTCTGTGTTTCCTGATAGCTGCAACCTTGTGATCTTAAACTCAATAGTGAATAGGTAATTTTTTGGCAAGCATGTTTCACCATCGACTAGGTGGTCAAAGTGAGCCTATCTTAAATAATAATAAAAAATGAAGGCCGGCAATACCTGCCATAAAAGCTGCAACTGCATAGTAAACGCCAGTCTTCTACCCACACACACGGACTACACGAGTAATCGAACTGCTTGATTATCTTTTCTTTTTTTTTTTTTTTACGTGGTAAAATCATCAAATGAGACCTCCCACCCCGGGCAGGGCGAGAGGTACTGTCAGACTTGTACTGACTAAAATCCACGGTGTCCTTCAATAGCCCTTTATGTTCCGGGGTAACGGTGATGGTATAAGACCCGCGACCCCGGCAGGCTTTAGCCCTCTGAGAGGGGGCCTCGTCATTATGCTGACGCTCTTTGAGGCGCGCGTGGAACACGACGCGCCGTCGACCCGGGCATGGTCCATGGTCGGGCGGCGAGTTGCCCTTTACTCGCCGCCCGCATGCCCTCCTGCTTGATTATCTTGCGGATTGACTGAGTGACGGATTGGAAAACACAGTATTTCGACCTACTCCATTCTACCCCAGCCAACTCCTGCAAAAATACATCCCCTGATGCAATAAACATACTTATACGTTTTCAACCGTTTACACCTCAGAGCAGACATTGTCGTTGACGCGAATCAATTCCGTGCGCCGCGTCACTTCCGAAACGGTACAATTTATAGCGGTGAGCGATCAACAGTTTACAATAGTGTAACATAGGTCACATCAGCAGTGTTTTGCAACTTATTACAAGCCAAACGACTGCAACAATTTGGACCATTCTTCTTTGTTATGAGATATTTTTTTTAGTTTTTTTTATTTGTGAGTAGGTTTTGGGTTATCGATCGAAAATTTGAATCCGTGATGCGAAAGAGGTCTCTAAAAAACATCACTATCTCTATTAAGACCGTTAAAGTTACCGAGGTTTTAGCTATCAGGAAATTCCAAATGTATTGCAGAAGTTAACACTCTGTAGTCCGCTGCTGAAGAACGGATTCAAATTGTGCAGTTCCATCCCACATTAATATTATCTACATTAATACTACTACACAAAATCGCTGTTAGCTTATGTTTTACACCAAAACAAACACAATATACGCGTAATACCAATATGTAACGTTATCCAGACTTCCTCCCGTCATCACTACCCTACCCCCGCACAAAGGACATATGTCACAACTTTCACAACATAAAACAGACCGTATGTCATTGCGATAAGGTAGAAAATTAAAAAGAAAAAAAGTGGTTTATGTAAAGTATGGGTGGTTTGGGAAAAGCTTTTTGTTTGTTGTATTTAAATTATTATATTTCAGTACATGACGATATATTAAGAAAAGTAGCCAGCCATAAAGTTTTGTAGAGTTCTATTCTCGAGTACCAAAACCCGTTAAATAACTTTTAAATATCCTGTCGAAGCGTTTGATTGCTTGTTAATTTTCTAGCAGTTAATCAAAAGTTTCATCATAAGTACTTTTTTATGTTATGAATCTTTTCGAAATCACTTGGTACCGCTTGACTAGCTGAAATGAGCCCACTTCTCAATGCCTCAAACATTCCTCATCATCTTCCTGCCCTTATCCCATTTTACTTGAGGTCGGCGCAACACAGTTTTTCTTTCATTCTCCCCTATCAGACATCATTTACTCCTTTTTCATTCATATCATTCCTTAGACCAGGGTTTTTCAACCTTTTTCATGGCACGACCCCTTTAGTATGAAAAAATATTTCGCGACCCCCCTGGCCGTTGGATTATTTTACATATATGTATTATTTTATCTAGTGACAAATAAATATTCAATCCAACAGAGTTACTCATTTTCATGTATGTAAGTTCTAACCGATGAAATGCGCGAATTTGTAATGTTACATTACAGGTGAATGCTCGCGGTGAGGGAGCGCCTTAATATATCTTTTTAAACCTTTTTTTTAATGCAGTAGTTTTTCCAACTTTTTCTAACTCCCATAGAAGCTTCGCGACCCCCCTGAAGAGGCTTCGCGACCCCCCAGGGGGTCGCGACCCACAGGTTGAAAAACCCTGCCTTAGACTATCCATCTTTTCTTTGGCCTTCCTCTTCCTCTCCATCCATCAAAATTCATACTCATCTCTCTCTTGGTCACATGAGTGTCATACCTCCATAAAGTAGCATATTCATACGTAACGGATATACAAAAAAGGTCGAATCGTTCCGGAGGACACACGAGATTTTTATAAACAGTTGAACCAGAAAACTCCCACAAATCCACTTTCCTCCTCCGACCTTTCGTAAGCCGAAAAAAAAATCTTAAAGAATTAAGTAATTTCCTTATTTCCATGAACAAAGGGTAATAAAGTGCGCGCTCGGAACTCTTACAAAAGACGGTAGGTACGCGGGGGGAGGGGGGGTGTGACGTCACGTGGTGAGGGGGAGGGGAGGGGGGGCACCGTCAGCGATACTCGTGCACTTAAGATGGTGTATTGTTACCGGTAGGGTCGGAGAGGGGGATAGAGTAGAAAAGTTGCAGATAGGCCAAATTTTAAGATTTCGAGTTTTGTGCCTACATGGACATCGCTTAAAAATCGAGAAGGGTATTGGACATAGAATTCACTGTTATTTACTGGTAAAATACCTAACAAAGACAAAATTACCATGACTTTATAATTGCTATATCAATGAACTAATAGATCGTTCGCCGAACACGATTTAGTTCGTTTTTAAATCCGGTCATTTAGTTGTTACCAAGTAATGAATCACTTAAAATCCATACACACGTAAACTGTATGACTTTTATTTGCAGTCGTGACTAAAGATGAACCTAACAAGCTTTTATAAAAAAAATTATACATTTCAAATACCAAAGTCATTTCCTAAGATACATCTACTGCTTCTACGAGGCAATCTGGAGGTGGGCAAAAACCTTCACCCAAAGTACTTCCTATTTTACTCTTTGCCGGTTCTTGGCGCGGAGGGTTAGCACTTTATGGACATCCACAGGTGGTTAGCCATTTTAGCGGCTATATTGTTATGCGCCATATTAGAGCCGCGCGCCTTTAGAGGCTCCGGTGAAGACGGAGTTGGGGTTACGGCTCGGTGTATTTTGAAGAAAATGGTTTTTTTTTTTATACTGCTGTCCAAATGCCTCCCCAATTTCTTCTTCATGGAAGACTTTGCTCGGGCCGCTTCAAACCAGGGCTCGTGGTATACATCTAGATGGTCTTGCCACCTCTTTCTGGGCCGATCCATCCCCCGATTTTCAAATGTTTTTAGAATGAATAGTTTAAGTCGAAGCTGATATTAAAATTTTGAAAATGAAGAAGTAAGCTTACATATCTCGTTTAATCCGGGCCGAAAAGTTCGGCCAACATTTGGTCGAAACCAAAACTGTAGCCGAAAAAAGTATTTTGGCCGGAACCGAAGCTCCGGTCGGACAAGACTTTTGTAAGAAAACTATCAATCCACCACTTCAGGAATTATCTACTTTCTTTAAGAAAAATGGTTACGTATGTAGATCGCAATACATGGTAATTAATGGAACTTTTATTAAAAAAACAAGTGTGACATACCTTGATCAGGCTTCTCGATCTTGTTCGGCGTTAGTCTCCGGTCCGCGAGCGCTGAGCTCGGTTGCTTTGGGCTATTTCTCTTCGAACTGTTGCGGGACAACACCAGGGATTGAGGTATCTGAGAGAAGAACAGATCAGTTAGGAGACTAGGAATTGAAGATGATGTACGAATAAGTGGGAACGTGTCATGGTAAGTCGAAAACTGATCACGTTGCAGACAGCAAATCTCTGCTGGGGTCTCAAAATGCCAATTAGTAAATGTCTTAATTCATCAAATGTGTTAAGGTCATTTTGTTCAGACTTCTCCGAGAAATGGTGACGTCGGCGGAGTCCTCGGGCGGCGGCGGCTGCTGCAGCCAGTTGTACTGTACTCACAAGTTTGTCGGAGCGGTCCCCGGACGGCAGCCGCGCGATGGTGACGTCGGCGGAGTCCTCGGGCGGCGGCGGCTGCTGCAGCCAGTTGTACTGTACTCACAAGTTTGTCGGAGCGGTCCCCGGACGGCAGCCGCGCGATGGTGACGTCGGCGGAGTCCTCGGGCGGCGGCGGCTGCTGCAGCCAGTTGTACTGTACTCACAAGTTTGTCGGAGCGGTCCCCGGACGGCAGCCGCGCGATGGTGACGTCGGCGGAGTCCTCGGGCGGCGGCGGCTGCTGCAGCCAGTTGTACTCTCGCTTGTCTACCGGTACGCCGCGCCGCTCGTAGTCCTGCGCCTGCGTTCTAACGACACACGCCATGTTAACACTCCCATCAATATAAAGTTTCATTATGATATCATAGTATTATGTCATAGGTACGGTATTTTACTATGGGGACGGGCTGCAGACATCGCGCCGCCACGTCAACTTGGCCCCCTCCCTTTTCATTTAATGTTATTGTTTCTCCCGCTCATCGCAGAAGCAAGACTCGTCGGGATAGCGTAGCCAACGGCTTAGGATGTAACTGGGACTTTTGTGTCCCGACCATCAAATCATAAGAGCCCAGCAAAAGGATTGTTTTAACAAGTAGTTGATCTATGACGCGGAAGTTAAACTCCCCAATTTCAATTGAAAATTTTAGGAAAAGACCAAGGATGTAGCTTACACTTACTGTAACATATTAAAGGCATTTCACTACGTTGACCACAATTTATTGATCTGTATTATAGTCAACAAATCACACCACATCGGAATTTAGTATACAAGCTAATGATCAAACAGTCAGTACAATTGAATATAAACGGAATGACGAGCTCCGGTTCTCTCGTAAGACGGGCGTACCGCAAGGTTCGACTCTCAGTCCTCTTCTATCTCCAATTTACATTTATCAATTTCACGACATGGTGAGTTTATTAGCAATTTATAAAAAAGTGAACTATTTCCACAAATATTAATTAATAACGAAATAAAACAATACTAACCTTAAGCTTTCATAACAGTCTAAACATACAACGGCATAATCGCCATTTTCTAATAATAATGAATTTTCAGTCCGCCTTTGCACTAAGAATGGGAATTCCTGAAACAAAAAGAAAATTAACATTATTTAACAACCCATTTACAATTAGTTTACTTTTACAACCTTTTGAGTCACCTTAGGATGCCATTGGTAATTGATTTAAGCGTTCCTACTTTACGTTCTTCGCCACTCTCCCTCAGGCAAGGTGGACCGACAATTTCAGCAAGGTGGCTGGTATCAGCTATAATGTATGTAGGGGTTTTTGATCACTCCTACACTTGGATGATAAATGGTAGATGACTGCTGATAATGATACAGGCAGAAAGATCGCGTAATAAATGATAAACGACACAACCTTCTGCGATAAGTATTTAATTGATACTTATTGATAGAAATTATAAGGTGCAGTGAAACATAATGCTAAAGTAACAGTATAAATACGATACAAAAGTGCTGACGCGCGCCGCGGCGCTAATTATGTATATAAAACAAATTTCAACCTGTACAGTTGTCTGTACAATGTAAGTAGCTGATGATCTAGTGAAATACCGTGCGACTGGAGAGACCACGTCCAGCAGTGGACTAATGAATGTAGGTTGATGATGTTTTTACCATGGCGGGATGGGAGAGACAGTCCCGCGACTCCGCGGTCCTCTAAGATTGCTGACATCTATTTGAGGCGCGCGTGGAATACTACATGCCGTCGAACCGGACATGGTCCATCGGACGGCGAGTCACCGATTACTTGCTGACCGCATGCCCGGTAAGTTGATGATGAATTGTAGAAGAAATGTCATCCATATTCCCTATTGTGTAGGTTACAAAGCATACCAAATTTCGTCTTAGGGAGCTGACTCAAAACGGGATTTGTTCGATTTTCATCTACCCTTAGACGACCACGCGTTTTATGGCACATGTCGTAGTGGTAAGGATGATTTTCACTTGTAGTTGGAATCGGTCGATATGCGTCGTATCGCGTCATAAGGAAGCTCTCTGGTTATAATAAAAGTTACTCACTTTAATAGGTAGCGCCCTAACTCGTTTCCTGTATGTCTTGATCCCGCACAGATGGCAGTGGTAGTCGTGTGTGTTGTACACGCGGCGCTCGGGAGGATACCCGCCCAGCGCCTCGTACCTGGAACAACCACCGGCTTATAGCGAATAGGACAGAAGGTGGGACTCCATGAAACTAACGAAGGGAAACTTTCAACGAACTAAAAAACGTTTTTACACTTCTCTTGGAGTTCACCAGCTTTCAGAGTCAGACAACAAATAATAATAAATTAAAGATACAACAGTTTTTAAGATTTTGTCAGTTTGACAGTGGGAATTATTGGCCCGATTTTCACCAGAGCGGAGACGAGAAACCGTGTGAGAATCAATCAATTACATTGATTGAAAATAACATCAAGTTTTATTCCTTTGACTGACTCTTGCACGCTCTCCCGTCTCAAATTCAAATTCAAATTAATTTATTTGCAAAAATGTAGGTACAATCAAGATCTTAACACTTATGTGGCCCAATTACATTTTACCATTACATATGGTGTGCAAATATGTATGTCATAATACTATTAATGTTTAATTATCCCACTCATTTTCCGTTTATTCACTATACATGCATTAATTAAAGTCAAAGAAAAATAAATACAATGTCAGATTATTTGAGAAATACAAGTCATAGTTAATAATTACAATGTCAGGATTCAATTATATATTACAATACATTCAATGAATTAATAATTATCTCATCATTATCGCATCAGTATCAAGTACTATTACAATTTTATTTTTTTCTCAGCTCCACTCATGAACCACAGGAGGCAGAGCGAGACTGCGAAGCAGAGAAAAATTAACCGATTGCATTGAAACACAGCGCAGATTTAGAGCAATCCTATTGGTTAATATTCCTCCCTATTTCCGCTCCGTTTCTGTGGACAGTTTGTAGAATATAATTTTAAAATAAATAGGTACTCACCTCCTCCACTGACTGAGCAGCGAGTGGTAACAGAACGTACAGACTAGAGCGGAGCCGTTCTCACGTAACTGTTCCGCGTTCGGATGACTCTGTTGACAATAGAACAATGGCGTTATTATACGTCTGATTGCAGCCTAAACAGCTATAGTCTGCGCCAGATAAATCTGGAATAAAATTCGTTGACCCCTGTGTACAGTACTCCCAAATGAATAATGCGCATAGAAATCTTCGTCATTGTTCGGCAACGGTCGTATTCCCCGAGCGTCGGAAGACGATATGTATATAGAGAGTAGAATTTAGTAGAATTATGTGTTTTGTAATAGCAGCTCTATATAATTCCACACAGAGAGAACACGTGCAGTCACCACCAATATATAAAGACGACTGACGAACCTTTGACTGACCGGCGACAGCCGCCAACCACCTGAATTGTTTTCAATTATTGTTTCACATGATTTGACATATGACATTGACTCCTGTTTCTTTCGAACAAGGTGCAAAATGCAAGTGCATTGTTTAGGGTTTTCTCCGATTCAATGATTCGGGTGTTTCCGGGAATACGACAATTGGCGAAGATTGCATGAGCATTATTAATTTGGGAGTACCGTACCAATTTGTTCCAATACTTCAAAACGAATAGAAAAAATGTAAAGAAAGCGCCGTGACACGATCAAAGCAAACGTATCATGTTAAAAGGCGATCTTGACCTTACATTTTATTTTGAAATTCGAACGATGCATTATTAGGATCAATGACCTTTATTCCAGACTTATCGGGCGGAGATTACAGTTTCCATCAGCAATTAATACTAATGAAGTAATTTGAACATTTATAAGATCATAGTCGCATTATACAATAGTCATTGATTGATTGATGATACGATTTCAAGAAAAACTTAAGAACTTTGTACATAACATCTCTTGAACAATTGTCTAAAAAACTATCAACGTATAAGGGTCATTTTCAAGTAACACTTTTTGAGACAAGTGTTCAACAGATGTTTAACCTTTTCTTAAGTAAGAGTGTAAAGGTTTAGTTGTTCACCTGGTGTGTGAGCAGGCATGGGAAGTACGGCGCGTTCCCCTGCGGCTGGCCGTACAGGATGCGAGCCAGCGTGAAGTCAGAGTGCAGCCCGCACAGGAAGCAGTAGATCGACGTACATGCTGGGGGAACAGAACAATCGTTATTAACACAAGATAACATTTACAAAAAACAAAAAAGCGTATAATTACTATATTTCATTAAGAAGTTATGAAGATGTCTTTCTTTTTTATTTTATTGACTAGAAAATGTTTTTTTTACTTTTTTGTTACTTCCTGAAGTAGTTTTCTTTTTATTAAAAGTTTTTTTTTTTTTTATATAAGGCACAATTTTTAATTCAGATATTTAAGAATAATCGCCATGAAACCTCAAACAGGATTATTAAGATTATAGTAGTATTAAAAATTAATTTGCACATATTATTTTATTGCTAAAGTTATTTCGAAGTGACAATTGACAAATGGACATCATTGTACTCTCCTTATTAACTGAACCATGAATTGAATTGAAATATGATTACAATATCTCACCCGTAGATTGAAAAATGTCCAGATTTCGTGTTAGAAACAAAACGTAACGTTTTTAGTGAAGCCACATTTTTAAAATGTTTTTGTGAGCTCCACGCACATATTTAAATGTTTTCCTTGGAGATGTTCACTTGTTTGACGTAGGAATCGAACTATCGAAAAATCTTGGTTGTACCGTGTTTTTGGTTTTCTATTCTCAGTGGCCTACTCATTTGGAGATTCTACAATTTAATAACTCACCATTATTACTAGCGACTGTCCGGTCGGAGGTGGTGGAGGGCGGCGTGGGGATCACTCGCTCACCGTTCAGAGACGAACTGGCCGGCAGAGGAGACGGGATGTTGTACCTGGGAGAAACAACATTGTAATTTAATTATTAAGTATAATAGCTGGACCACACTTACGGCATTTTCGTTGATTTTAGCGAAAAAAAATTTGAAACGTCTTGCGACTTTAAATGTTCGTGTAACCGTTCATTACCGGCCTATCCCGTTAGTGTGGCCCTAGTGTAAAGAAGTGACAGTGAAGTGACGACCTCTCCTTTTCGACTGGTCGGGAATGTTATTTTTATCGCCTCATGGTAAGCGAAAATGTGGTCGACGATGACACACGCTTGCCTAGAAGTAACCTCAAGGTTGACTTAATTTTAGTGAGAAAAGTATACACGCCTCAGATTTCAACACCGCAGTATGGTGTTATATTTTTTTTATTGGGACAATCCCCCCGCACTATTCCCAAAGCACAACAACTCCTGAAAGCCAGTAGAAGTTAAATGCATTCTCGACAAGAATAACTCCTTAATAGAAGTTATTTTATTCTGTTTATTCATTGACAAAGGTCGAGCTTCATTGTCTCGGCGCTATCGTCTCGGTTATCACTGTTAATTTTGGCTTAAGTTACAGTGGTTTGGGAATAGTGTGTTGGGTTTGTCCCATTAGTGTTATATTGAACACAATATTTCCAATGTTTATGACATTCTAGCTCTTTTTGTACCCATGTAAAAACAAGATATCCAACCTCCTATGTTCTAGAGGCACTCTCTCCGCGTCCATAAGCTCCCACTGTCGCGCCAGATGTCGCACACAGCGGCTGCACGCGAGCACTCGTCCGCCTCGCGCGCCGCCGCTCGCGAGGCACGGGAAGTGCATGGCGTGCGAGTTCATGTACTCCGCGGACGTCGACAGCCACTCCATCGACTGCTGCGGGAATAGGCCCGCGCACACGTAACATCTGGAAGAAAATGTTTAAGGATTATTTTAAGATTTGGTGAAGGACCAGGTATTTCAAAGTCATAAAACCAGGCTTATTCCAGCGACTGAAAGTGTCAGAGCTATACAAGCCGTATAGCGCCATCTCGTTCACTCACTCGAACAAGCCTGGTTTTAACCCCCCTGGGTGGAAGTTGGCAGAAACTGTATGAGGAAAGGTCAAGACCGGGCTCAGTGGTGTACATTGGAAGAGGCCTATGTCCAGCAGTGGAAGAATAAAGGCTGTTGATGAAGGAACACTTCCAAAGAGTGTGTTGAACATGTACAAAACTTCCCCAAGGCATAAAGATCGCAAGATGATCTCCGGCCACCGTAGGCGCGGGCATGCGGACAGCGAGTAAAGGGCAACTCGCTGTCCGACCATGGACCATGCCCGGGTCGACGGCGCGTCGTGTTCCACGCGCGCCTCAAAGAGCTGTCAGCAAAATGACGGGGCCCCCTCTCAGAGGGCCAAAGCCTGCCGGGGTCGCGGGACTTATTTCTATTACCGTGACCCCGGAACATAAAGAGCTACTGAAGGACACCGTGGATTTTAGTCAGTACAAGTCTGACAGTACCTCCCGCCCTACCCGGGGTTGGAGGTCTCATTTGATGATTTTACCACGTAAAAAAAAGGCATAAAGATTATTTAGAGGTATTAATTGCTTGGATATTCTAATTAGCTTTAATGTTAGAGAATTTAATGAAATTACAATTGCTATACATTTGTTGCCTATCTGAACACAAAACGTGGGGGCATAACTTTTGAACCATACAATATAGGACCGTAGTATGACTCTGAGATAAAAAGGTTAGAAATGACCTCTCCCAAGCCTCTCGTCACTGTGATCCACACTCCCCGAGATACCCTGTATATTGTCACTCAATCACGGACCTTATGGTTGAAAATTGCGTGACATTTATCATCAAATGTAAAGTGAATGATAACCGACTGACCTGTACAGTCCCATGCCATTTTCACCCGACACGATCTGACTCGACGGACTGCTCGATAACGCGTTCGACGGCCGCTTACTTGACTGACTCGAACTGGACTTAATGTCGTATGGCTTAAATCTGGAACAACAATAAATATTTTTGTATAGAAATAATTTGACAGAAAAGGTTTTTTTTTGCCTGATTGTAAGTACAGAAACAAACGTAATCCGTCATTGAATTCCTAGGAAATGTATGCTATTCCTAAAATCAACCGGAAATGTGTTTCACATTTATTTCCAAACCTCGATGTCTACTTTCATAGGCTCAACTCTTGGGCACCGCTAGGTTCGGTTTGGTTAAGTTCCTTTACGCGAAAATAAGAGCCACGCAGCGGGGCTCCGTCTACCTGTGCCTGTAACCTCGAGTTGCCATTACGAAGACTCGATCATCGATATCGACCGCATTTGTCGCTCTCATTGTCCCGCTCCAAGGTTGTATGAACTCTCAACCAATGAGAACGCCAAACGCGGTCGATGCGTAAGATCGAGGCTTGGTTATGTTAGAGGCTCTGTTTACGCAATAGTAGATTGTTATACAAGGGTGGAAAGAAATCAATTCCCATACGAGGTATTTAGACGCACGAGCGAAGCGAGGGCGGCTATAGTCCGACTGGGAATTGATGACTTTCACCCGTGTTAAACACTCTACTTTTCATTTCAAATATAAGAAAAGTAAAAAATTGTAGTTTTTCTAAAATATTTATTGATAGTAATAACATGAGTAGTACCTATTTATTAGTCTTTTTTAATATAAATTTCAAATATGGAACACACCGCCCGCGTCACCGCCGCGGGCCATCCCACTTTAATAGGTATTTTTTTTAATTCACATTGGCCGTATACAGTCACAAGACCGCAGCATTTTTTTTTAATCGATATTTTTCTTAATAATGTAAAAAAAAAATATAGCCGACTAAATAACCAATTTTAGTTCTATTTTAAAATTCATTCCCGCCCTAGGGAGGGAAGCAATTACTATGAGTCTTTCCCGCCCAAGGGAGGGAAGCATCGTTTTCGACCCGCTGCTCTGATCAAACAAACACTACTTTCCGAGTATGAGAAATGAAAAATACTTTTTTTATACATTCCCTAAATAGCTTCGGAAGTTTTAACATTTCCCAGGAATTGTACACAATTCCTCCTCCTCCTTTGTCAATTCATATTGTCGCCCAGCCATTCCGTCATAGAGTGTCCTAAAAACCACGTACCTAATATTATTGGTGTGTGTGTTGTTGTGCGCGGCGTTCGGCTCTCCGTTCTCGCCGTACGCCGGGTACTTGTGGGGGATACTTTTGTAACACGACGCACATATTTGTACCATGCCTGCAATTACAAACAATACCATTAAATTCATTGAAAGAAGACATTCAATCGGGTGCAGGAATCTAAAATGGAAAGAGCGTATGCGATATCAGGGGTTGATTTTTCAGTCGATTTGCCTCGTAACTAGCCGCCAGTCGTTCGACTTATCACATGTCGTATCGCTTGCAAAAATTAGTAGTAATAAACTAATCAAATTGTTACTTATTTAGATGGTCGATTTTCACCGTTTGGTGGGTTGATGGCCACACGACTAAATCAACCCGTGTAAATGTCCCATTATCTCTGTTTCGCATTAAACAACCACTACGAATGACGAATCAGCGCCAAATGAAGCCGAAACTAGCTGTTTATCTCTTTCTAAGTCAATGTGCAATCTTTATCGCCCGCATCCCAAAACCACAGTTTATGAAGATTTATCAGCTGAACACACAAAATATCTGTCTGCTAAAGCTCTTGAAAGTATTGGGATATAGTGTTCTTACGGGTGGAATAAAGGAATCCTCTCTATGAACAGGAGTGTAAGATAAATCCACCACGCGAGATTAGTGCACATTTATGTTGAAGTGGCTGCCATTGAAACCTACTTCATCATCAGTACCCTCCATTACAACATCGAGGTTTCTCTGCAAGATCTTGTTGTTGTTGGTTGGTCGCGGGTCTTATACCATCACCGTGACCCCGGAACATAAAGGGCTATTGAAGGACACCGTGGATTTTAGTCAGTACAAGTCTGACAGTACCTCTCGCCCTGCCCGGGGTGGGAGGTCTCATTTGATGATTTTACCACGTAAAAAAAAAAAAAAAAGATCATAGAATTCACGCAAAGAATATTTGACTCACCTTGTGGACTAATGGGACTGGCATCTGGATGAGGTTTGAGCGTCGTTATAAAAGGGTAATAAGGTTCTCTTTCGGGGTTAGGACAGCAATAGACCAGTCTTAGTTGAGAGCTGGGGGCACTGACCCCGCAGACATAACAGACGAAACTAGCGGTGGTGGCGGGAGCAGACGGTTGACTCGCCGGCCGCTCTAAGGAGGGAGAATGTGTATTGTGGGCTACTAGGGACTTGTCGCCGGAACTGGCGAGGGAAAGGGGGGAGGGTGGGAGGAGAGATGGCGGCCGTGTCCGTAATGTGTATACTCGCTCGTTCGCCGGGACGGCTCGCATCTGGAACAAGAAGAAAAAGGTTTTTAATAGACGAAGTAATTACAACACAATTCATTAATCTAGTCTACCTATTCTGAAGTCTGCTCACGATATAAGCAACTTACTTACACTCATCTCATAAAGGTTTATGAGATAGACTATGAGATAGAGGACTTCAATACATTTTCTTCTTCCATTCTTTTATGTCAGACTTCAAACCGCCATTTACTCCATTTACGTTAATTTCATTGCACAGACAACCCATCAATTCTTTATGGTCTTTCTCTCCATCCATCAAAATTCATACCCATCACTCTCTTAGTCACATTGTGTCATCCCTTATCATCATATCATCGCTAACTTTATGATATCAGTATACCTCATTAATTGGGTTAAAAAGGTCAGATAGCAATAAGACGCATCTTAACCTATGTTTGTAATTCTAGAAAATCCATAGATAGGTTAAATTTTTGCGTTATCGTAGTCTATGCAATATTAAGCCCTGGAAAAAATCCAAGCATTTATTTCAAGTAGGCCATTACAGGCACTTTTGAATTGTCAAAAAACGTTGCCAAACCCATGCAGAATGCAAAACGAAATTATGAGGTCACAATTTGAAGTCACGTTGGCCGAGTGATTCACTATTTCTCTACGTGAACAAATATTTCATGATCTATAACTACTTGCTCAGAGTCTGCTTGTATGTCAATGTAAATACTTGTAAAACAAAGAATCATGCCACGGACTCATTCAAAATATCTGACCACTAAAATTCTTTGTCCAAAAGATTAGTCCACGTAAGTCTAGAACATTCCACCACGTCATTCCGCCCTAGAAGCACGTGCACGTCGTCACGCAGTCGTCGGGTTATCAGCGGCGATCGACCGCTTCGGGTCACTACTACGATACGCTACACAGACTGGAGAGCAAATGAAGTGATCGTGTTGGGTATGACGTGAGCAAGTGCTGCCGGTAAAACGATAAAGCAACCACGTGCTATTTTTTTACAAGTTTTTTATATCACATTATGTCATTCTCCTGTCCATATCTCACTAATTATTATTTTAAGTCCACACTTTTTTATCTGTTAGTCAGCCAACACCTTTCTAGTATCTTTTTAACAAATTCCATTTTCTATCGCTCTTTTAGTCTTCCCCTACCTCTTTTATTTTCTTTTCGTTTGTTGATTTGATATCCAAAAATAAATTTAGTAGTTTTTATTTACTTTTTCCTAAAGTGCAGGTCAGATTTCTGTATAGTTCCTACTCATACGTATGCTGTTGAAATTAGAACTCAGATAAATTATCAAAAAATCGTAAATGTATGAGAACTCCATTCTTTTATTCATTATTCTTTGAATATTACTCAGTCTCTAATATTTGTTTAAGTACATATTTAACCACGTTCATTATGACTCCTTATTTGTATTGAGTCAATATTTAATTTGTTATTGTTGAAATAGTTTTGGTTGAAAATGAATATCGTCTCAACATTTTCCTTAAGAATTATACGACTTTCTATTAAAATTGCACAGAACACAAGTCGTTCTATTAGATTGCTCACCATAGTTAAATTGTAATTTATACTGGAAGTTTACGGTAAAGATGATGCAGCGAAAAAAACTGGATAAGAATATATCAATCGCATTTTATCAAAATCAAATCTTTCAATAAACTGAATCGTTGATAGCGTTGGCACAACAATTAAAACTCAATATTTTATATCATCGGTTTTATCAATAGATACTTATCTTCACATAATACAGAGATAAATAATTTTAAGCGACTTATATTATTATCTATGTTTACTACAACACATGTATAATTAGTTTTTAATGATAAAAGTCGTTATTTGAATGCTGGTTGATAAGACAAGCTAACACTATGAAAGTAATGTAGGTCGCAGTGTAGCCCCCTGTAGTACGCCACATTTGCTTTGTGGATCAAAACAAAAATATGTATGGTTTTAGCCTTAATTGGACTTCATACTTTTAAGGCTAATAAAGACTTATTTAAACTAGAACTGTTTATGCCAGAGGGGTCAAAAACAAACAAGGTTTCATGAAGTCTACTCTATCAAAAGCCTAAGATAAGTTATTTAGTGCACTTGTCCATAACTGACCATATTACAACAATAGGCAAAATATTGTAGAGGCTATCGCTCTCCAGACGATCTGCCCTCTGATACGCAAGGTCGGGTCACAGGCCACATTAAAATCGTATAAACAAAAGATATCACTCGACCGAATTATCAGTAGTTGGGAATAATTCAAGAAATCTTATCAAGAAACTGATTAGTATATTTGAATTTATAAATCAAGCTATTTATAAATGTTCAAGACTGATGCAAACTTATATGAGTGGTCTCAAGCTTAATTTAGATTTAAAATTATTTTAATATCTTATTAAATTCTAAAGGCATAGGTACTAAACATATTTATAAACATTCTGTCAATAGCGTCCGTTTAAGACCCAGAGTCATGTGTATTTTTTTCCAGCTTATCACAATGCACTTTCTTGACAGCAAAATTAAGGCCGACTTTGTTATAGCAATTCTGGAAATAATTTGTCTTTCGATACTAAATAACAAACTCGTTAATTTTAGCGAATGACTCACGTGATATCTGTGAACAAGCATAATTGTTAGTGGCGATAATTTCTATAACAGTGGCACAATAAGTGTCAGTATTACGAGAGGTCAGTGCGTTATCTAGTGTCAACACTTTTTCAGAGTGCACTGCTCCTAAGAGGTCGGTAGTTCATGTAGGTGATGCAGATAATAAAAGCTTTTTATTATTACATACTGCATGTTTAATAGTTTTGTTTTCTTTATTCATTTATGCTGGAGTTATGATAGTGTCTATTGGATTTATGCGTTCAGTAATCATTTCACTGCAATTAATAGTGACTTCATTTAGTAATACATACGTTGTTTGCAAATACTAAAATCGTGAAGCTATAAAACTTTTAGAGCTAAAAGTAACCAAAATGGCTGTTTGTTTTTCTGTTGTAAATTCTATTTAAGTCTTACAAAGAAATCACGGTCAGTCTAGTTCTTTAACCGGATATATTATGCAACAAGATACGTGAGTGACTCACTAACCACTTCTACAAAATATCATTCAATTTCTCTTTTTATTACCAATTTGATTAACATAACTATCTGATATTCTCTGATCTATCTAAGTAAATGTCAAAGTGAAATATCCGAAATTCAAATAAACCTCATTAGAAATAAAATCCATCGCATCGCCACAGGTGAATACTAAGTCATAAGAAAGATAACAACCGAAATGATGGCTTGATAACTACTGATAGTGATCATATGTCAGCTTATCTTAAGTGTCGATATAATATTTGGAGATATAGGAGATAAAAGGAACACGTCCAATAAAACGTGACGTGTGTTTGGGTTTCAAGGTGCAGAATATTTCTTTCCTCATTCTAATGAAGTTTTTCAGGCAAGCTAGAAAGGTAACTGATATAAAGGATGCATAAATAATACCAATACCAACAATAATATCAATAATACAAATACGATGAGGTGATTGGTAGGTAATAAGTGAAATGATGAAGTTGAATAATAGTAGATTACGCACCTAGGGAGTAAAGCATTGCCTTACGTCACGAGCGTATTGAATCCCGAAGCGACATTAAGGATTCTGGGGGTGAACCTCCGTAGCGCAGCGAGGAGGTTCACCCCCAAGTGATAATTCCCGAGTGAAACGAGGCAATTAAGATAAGAGTCCTTAGTGTAGCGAGGGATTCAAGCAATGACTTGCTTTACAGTAGGCTTGCCTGACATATAATTTGACAATTACGAGCAAGTAGTGTGAAAAGGAAATTACATCTTAAGCACTTCTGTGATAAACCTAATATTTCACAGTAAAGCAATTCGACATGAAACTATTGAATAATGATCCACGAAATGACGATTGAATGGATGTTTGGAGGTAATACGACCTATTGCGTCGACTCACTATAAAATATGGTATACAAGCAAGAAAACGATGATGTCATATTTTTCTCTGATACGAGATGAAATAATGGCTTACAAAGACAAATAACTGATGAAGATAAGGGGAAAATACATAACAAAAACTGAACAACAAAGAAAGATAAGAAACAAGACCTTTCCGATAGGGATTACAATTTACCAGTTGATACAATCTAAACATTTATTACTAAAAAGTTGCGTGTATTTTGGCATTAAGCAGATAAGTAATCAAATAAGCCGATTTTCTTTGATAAACGATAAACGTACGAAGATAAAATTTAAAAGCCAGATAAAGTAACCGAAAAATGTACGGAATACAACAAAGTAAAGATTTAGGACATAGACAAACCATTCAATGTTTTTAATGAATTAAAAGAAATTTATATTCAATGATTTTAAAGAAAGAACAATGAAAGATAAGTAATTATGCTGAATGGGGAAGCGATTATGATTACAGTTGATTTAAACTAGATGCGGAATAAAAGGTATTATGTACAGCAAAATTGAAACACGAAAAGGCTCCATTGGCCTAGTATCCAGAAACATTACTGAGTATTAGCTCAAGAGGTGTAGAGTACAACGGTGAACAACCAGGCTGGGAAAACTGTTATAGGTCGAATCCCAAAAGAATTTCTTGCAACCCATTGTCTGATTCTGCTAAAACAAGTCCTATTTGTCAATATTGGTAAAGGGGAATGAAAAGAATCGGTCCGAATCATGTTGCGCCCTACAGACTTTTTTTAAATTAAAGATAATTATAATTTATTACATAAAACAATAAAACATAATATATGATAATGTGGGAATAATATGCAAAAATCATTAACTTAACTAATAACTTAGAACGAATTAAATGTTTTTTTTTTTAGTTTCGTTGAAGTTAGAAGTACTGAGTAGTCAACTCCATACAAACATTTTCGGTGTACTTCTTATGAAAAAGAAATTATACAATTAAATTCTATTATTGTTTTCCTTTTTAATGATATACACACACGCAAAATTAGGGGAACACAAAAAAAGATCGCATTTTAGTCAAAGCTTTCGTTGGTTCGATCAGTGTTTTCATTTTTTAGGTTCCTAAGCTATTAATATACGGCATTAGGACACTTCATTGACAGGTTTTAACAGTCCAACAGAAATTATACCCTCTTAAGTATTGTTGTTTTCATTTTCTTGTTGTTAGTGTGGGGTATTCCAGTTAGGGCACCCGCTGTCAATGGCACCTTATCTATTCGACATTTAAGGCTTCTGTCAAAATTTTTCGCAGGTGCCAGGTGCCATAAGTGGAATACCTCGTTAGTGTTTGTTGTTATCATCTAGTTGTTAGGTTTATGTGCCGAGGCTTCAAGGGAAACTTGGCAATGTTTCTTGACATTCTATTTACGTCATTAATTATTTAAGCCGCATTTTTCAAAACCAGTTTTCAATCAGCGTATCTTTGGAACTTGCCTTGATAAAGTATACGATAATCAGTTTTGATAATATCTGACCAGTTTTCCGGTACCTATTTAGGTACTGACTTTTAGCGTTCAAAGTTTTCAGGGGTTTTTTTGCTTTTATCTTAAGTATGATTAATCAGACATACCTACATGCTATTATATCGGTACTTCTTTTTATGCACCCGCTTAAATCCCAATCTCCGTACTTCCCCTTTGCCACTTGGGGTTCGAGTTCATCAGAGATACAATCGTAATCATAATCATAAACGTTAATTAATTTTGACGTCAAGTATTACAGGCACTGGTTATCATATGCACAATCTTAATCTTTTCTGGTGGTTGCCACTGTTGATTCTGGCTTTCAGGAGTTGCAGTGGTTTGAGAATAGTGTGGTGGGTTTATCCCAAAAAAAAAAAAGAAATATGCACAATCTTGTAGATTGAGGTGTATAATGTAGGAAGGTTCTCTCTACACAGATCAAATCATTTACAAAATCCATTCAGTTTTATCGAAATTTTATCGATTCATTATAAAAGTGGGCAATATCTTGGTGATCTTTGTTTTGGTTTTATTATAAAAGTAAAATAATAGGAGCGGTCAGTTTATTAGTCATGTCATGTCACGTGCAAGTAGAGAAATGGACAAAGTATAATTTAGAATCATTATTAGCTTTTAAATCCCAGTGTATTAATCAGATAACGTTAAAGTCGTGTGAATTTATGAATTTCTATACAACCTTAGGCTTTATTTACTAGAGTCACTAAATAATTAATTACACTCTTCATTATGAACATCTTCTAAATAAAATAGCACCAACGCCAAAATCCCCCGAAAATTTAGTTGCTCTATAACAGTGCTTAAGTAAATTTTCTCTCATTAAAATGAGCAGGTGGAATTTTCTGAAGATATCAAGGTTCCATAGTAGCAGTTATTGTTATATAGTTTGAGCCAGATAAATGTGGAATAAAATTCGTTGACCCCCGTGTACCAATGTATTCCAATATTTCAAAACCATTCGAAAAAATGTACAGAAAGTGTCGTAACACGATCAAAATAAACGAATCGTGGTAAGGGGCGACCGTGACCTTACATTTTATTTTGAAATTCGAACGATAGTATAATGGAATTCTAACGATGCGTTATTAGGATCAATGACCTTTATTCCACACTTAAATGGAGAGGACTATAGGAGCTGTTTCAATGCAGTCTTGGAGAGGTTTACTATATTCAGATTTTTTTTTGAAGGGCACTATTATAAGAATTATAAGTGACAGTCTGTTGACAGGTGGGTGTCATTGCTTAGATCGCACTTTTAATGGTCTCTTTATGATAATAATCATTTAGGGTTTTTTATTCGTAAAAGAGCTGTGAAAATTCATAACATTATGATATCTGAGTTCAGAGATGATCACGCAAACAAACCATACGCATTTCCACAAACATTTTTAATGAAAACATAATTATCTTCTTTGAACATAAAAAAAAACATATATTTATTTTAGCTTTACCTATAATTTATTATCTTATAATCTCTTAAAATAATAATTTATTGTTTTAGGTTATCAGCAATTAAAGTCTCGTGCTTCACGAAGTACCTACCGCAATTTTTGGTTTTGTATTTGAAATATGTAATAGAAGGATTCGTCGACAACTCTAATATTTAAAAAAAAAAGTCACGGTTTGTTTCTAAACTTAAAATGTCACTTACGGGATATCTTCCGTGATCATGGCGCTTGCAACAGCGTCGAAATATCGGGAACTCAAACAAATATTAATTATTTATGGTCAATTTTATTAAGTAGTTTTATTAAGTATTTATGGTCAATGTCACTATTGTTTTTCACGCGAATAATACTTTTTTTTGGGGTTGAAAGGTTCCATGTCCGCCTCTGTATATGTCACAAGAAACATGGAAAATTTCAGGGTAAAGCTGCCAGCCAAGCGGAATGATGCGGGGGGGGGGGGGTAGAAACAGAGAAATATCAACCAATAGAATTGCATGAAATCTCCGCTCCTCTTCACTGGTGGAGACCTATTGGCTTAATAGGTGTGAATAGGTTACTTCTAAAGGCCGCTATACATATTGGGCCAAGGCATTGGGCCAGCATGTTAAAATAATGAATTCCAAATGTCGCTGTTTACACATTGGGCCAATCCTGCGAACACTGTTTGCGGAGCACGTCAAGATCCCTTGATTGGTGCACTAAAAACCGACAACATTCGGTTGGCCGGCTAATACTGCCGACAACTACCAACATACCGTCAAGCAGGTCTGTACACGCTGGCTCTATACGTTGGCCCAAGGTGTACAGTGGGCTTAAGCGTGCTTCACCGTCGACCACATCATTGCTTACGACCAGGCGAGATAGTGGCGCGAACCAATCATATCTTTCGCATTTACTATAAAAGTTATTACCCGGATTTGTTTTTGTAAGTTTTCATAAAATCCACCGATCAGGTCGAAAATTTCGAACCCGAGCGTAGCGAGGTCGTTCGCTCTATAATATTTGTAAGTCACACTCAAAAATTCACAACTGTTACTAAGTCAACCTTCTATTCAGTACTAGTAAAATGTAGTTAAATAATACAAAAATTTTAATGAATAGATGCATTGTGTGTTATACCGTGCGTCAATAATACCATCTGAATACATAGAAGGACTTTCCATAATGGATTTAAACATATGAATAAACAGACTGCTTTTCTCTTCTGTAAATGATCAAATATATTTCCAAAAATTTGTTCAACTCGATTTAATGTAAACAATGTATTGTAAAATTGAAAAAAACCCCCGACTCAAAAACCAAGTTCCCTTTAAAAAGTAAAAAAATAATAAAAATACGTCGCGTTGGGGGACTGCTCCAAATTATTTATCATCTCCTGTTTTTTTGCAGTCCCCCAACGCGACGTATTTTTATTATTTTGTTACTTTTTAAAGGGAACTTGGTTTTTGTGTCGGGGGTTTTTTAAATTTTTAATTTAATTTTTATTTTATACTTTTTATAGGTACATACTTCTATCATTTTATGTTGCTAAGAGTACTCCCGATTAAGTCATCAATATTCCCTTTCAGTACGCTTTCATTTGATACCCAACTCGAGTATATTTGCACACCCTCGGTTACCTTTCCCCGCTTTCACCCCCATAACTTCTAAATGGCTCAACCGATTTTCATCAAACATGTCTAAGAACACTCGCAGATAAGTCACCTTTCATACAAAAAAAACTAAATTGAAATCGCTTCATCCGTTCGGGCTCTATGATGCCACAGACAGACAGACAGACAGACAGACAGACAGACAGACAGACAGACAGACAGACAGACAGACAGACAGACAGACAGACCGACAGACAGACAGACACGTCAAACTTATAACACCCCTCTTTTTCCGTCGGGGGTTAAAAAGGATGACTCATGTTGTTAAAAATACATAAGTTTTTATATTTTTTCAAATGACTGTTGAGTAATCGGTTAACTAAAAATAGAAATGAAAAAATTGCATTTACTATCAGAGGTCATAAAATGTTCTTCTCCACAACTACTGTTGTCAGTGTCACATATATTTTAGTCGCGAAATAGACCAATCGCGAAATAGACCAACCGCGACATAGACCAACAGCGATCATTGAACCAATGCAAGAAACTTGTAAGCTATAGACGTAACACACACACACAACACGACTCGACCAATGAAAGTGAAGAAATTAGGCAGCGTGGTAGCTAATACTAGTGTAAACAGACAGCAGCCATGACACGGTGCAGTAAGTTAAATACATGAAGAGAGTTGCAATGTTTATTCTGATAAGACCTTTAGACTTACAAGTACTGTTGTTCATTGAAACAATATCAAGTCGATAAGTAACTAAGTGACAAAAGTGTAAAAAATAATATCTATGACTAATTGGTGAAAATAAATACAAAATAAAATCACTTGCATATACCAGGAACGTATTCCAATACTCGCAGAAGAAATTTAAATTTATTTAAACTCTTGTGCATTAAATTAAATTTAGGAAAGCAGTGTGTTCTGACACACGTAATAATGCGAAGTCCGATGAAAGTGAACCAATTAGACTGCATGGTCGCTAATTCTTGTGTAAACGAACGGCAGACATCCGTGAGCCAGTTTAGTACAAGTGTAGGACAAATATAACACGAGAGAGCCGCAATGTTTGCTGCGATAAGATAACAAAGTTCTGACTTCCAAATCCAACAGTGCATCAACTGCAGTATAGGTCATGGGCTAGAAAGGAGGAGAATAGAATAGAATACTCTTTATTATGTACACCATACAAATTACAGGATACATCCAATCAATATCTTATAAATAGGGAGGAGATTTCTGATGTAGAAGAGGAAAATATTCTGTGCTGACCGAGTTAAATTAAGCTCTATCAGTGCTATACCTATCAATTGAGAACTTCAAAAAAGAAGACAGAACCCAGATGCATGGAAAAAGGGAGTTAGAGCACATATAAATCTGACAGGGGAGAATGGAAGAAGAAAACGTGTAGCACCGACTCAGAGTAGTTCGGAATTATGGCAGGAATATGACGATGACGTGGTAAAAGTCCAGCATGTCCATAAAATAAACGGACTGCAGACATCCACGACTTGGTATAAGACCGAAGAAATATTAGAGTGTTGCATTATTTGATGTAGTTAACATCCTATTAGATACCAAGTGTTGTCCTAAAACCGTTTTGTTTAAACAAGGAAAGAAGTTATCTTCAATAAATGAGAACGGTAGATTATGCCGTAAAGGCATGATAGGTTCGAAGAATTTTAAGTTCATTAATTATCACAAACAAGTTACACAATGCAGCAACAAAAAAAGGCTTAAATGGAACTGGAAGTAAATAGAAGGAAAAACAAATATATGCAATAGTTGGGCATGACTCAACAATAAAACTTCTAAACATAACGACAACGTAACACATGATGAAGAAATTATACATCACTATCCTAAAAGTACCCAGAAACGCAGAAACATAGACAAGGAGGTCAATGACATATCCTGCAATCTTATCAGAGAGCCCAAAACAATATAAGTAAATAGATAATGATTTTATAATAGGACAGTAGATTTTAAATAGATGGAAATGAAGATCAGAATTGCCTACTTCATTATTACTAGAGATATCAAAATAACACTTAAGTCACTTAATAGAGAGATAAATTAATTAGCTTCAAGCGCCAAAACAGGTATTAGAGTGCCTACATCCTACAAAAACTCGAGAAGTTATCGCATTAAGTAGTATTTCGTTTCATTATCTCTCGATAGCAGATAGAATCTGCCTGATTGCGATGGAAGAACAAGATAAACATAAAATGCTATGATTGTGAAATTCAAATAGCGATTAATTTCCAAGATATGATACACCTTTATATGGACGTGTGTAATTATGGTAAGTTTATTAATAAGATACACAAGAATCTTATACATATTAATATCACGAGGTATAGGCGGGGAAATAAAAGTGATTTTATATGTGTTTGTAGAAGGTTTTAGGGTCGTAAGTCGGAGGTAAGGCCTCATTTTAATAATTATGTAGCACGTGTACCACGGAGAGAGAACTTGTAAATTTTTGTTACCTTAGTTGCTCATTCAATTTCGGATATATCAGTTTATTTACACGACACATCATCATTATCTGTCATGACTGTTCTTTATTTCTTGGGATTCTCTTTCAGTCTTACCATATATACTTCAAAACCAGTATAGTCTCGGGAGTAGCCTATCTGGCCCCCAATATTAGCAGTAGCAATCCAGTTTAACAGTCTTTTAAGAAAACCCGAAGTATTCGTACCTCAGGAGGATGTATTCAAAAAGATATAACTTTTAGAAGTGATCTAATCACCATTTAACTACTTTCATCATATCATGCAGGTCTTACAACTTGTACTAAAGGTCATTCAATAATCTTTGTTTACCGATAATGATGTAAAAGTACAGTCTGATTACTGAACGAACTCTGGCTCGACTAGTGTATAAATTTTCCTCAAATGTGTTTGATAAGGTAATGTCATAGACATCCTTTTGTGCTCGAAGACTACGTTTAATACGGTCTTTTCATTCGTTATATGGTACAGAAGTTTGTAGACTACTCGACTTTTGGCGGGAAAACTATGCATGGGAGTTTTTAATGCAGATCAAATTGAGCCCTAATTTAAATCTGGTAGACAGTGCATCTATTGCTCCAAATGTGGAATCTGCACGATCAAATTCTAAAGATTCCTCACCATTGTTAGCTATATCTTACACATTTATCTTTTCAAAAGAAACAATACTATAAAAATCAGGTATCACGTGCGTTGCTATCAACACGAACTGTCACATTACCTTCACCGGCGTCCTATCTTCATTCCCACACATCCGCACCAACATAGCAATAATCCACAAAATATCACACACTAACACCGTTTCATTATTATAATAAATCACTTGTTTTATAATATTCACATAACACAGCCACTATAACACTCATGAGCTCACAAAATGACTTATCACGCGATATGTTATCGATAGTTTTGGGTCTTGGTACTGACAAGGGTTATTATCAGGTCGGAGTAGAGAATTGTGTACATGGACGACACGTTCGCGACGATACGTACGCTCGTTGGTAAGCGTAGCACGCGACTGGCATAGCGCTCTGTGTTATCGTTTGTAGGTCAAGCGGTAGCCGCCATCAATGATTGTATGTTTAAACATTACGATACTGGAGTTTACATAGATGACGTTCTCGTGAAAGTCGGTAAACGAAACGAACTCTAACTTAACATTAAGTGATTCTATTATGCAGTTTGAAGGATGTTTCTTTTGTAAAATACTGTCTGTCTGCGTCGTTAAAATGATGAATTAAATTAATTGCATTTACATATTTCTAAGTACCGGTTTGACCACCATTTTAGAAGAGTTATTCTAATTAGGTAATTCATTAATTTATTTTAGTAGCAATTTAAATATTCAAAGATAGAGTAGGTTGCTTGGGAATTAGCTTAATCTGGTCTCATGTATATTTATATAAGGTGAGCAAAAAAGAAATTAAATTATATTAGTCAATGGTATTACGTCACAAAATTAATATCAGGAAGAACATAACGTATTTTAGGCTTCGTCCATATTGGCAAATAAAATGTACATGTGATTATAAAAATGTTTTGATCCTTTTAAATTTCACTTTCATGTATATTTCGGGACTCCGTGTGAGTAGGAGCCCCGTCCAGCGGGGCTTCATCTAAGTGAACGCGTGAATATTTATTTTAGTAAATTGGATATTCTGAGGTTCTCATAATGAAGTGCCATCACATATAAGAACGTCTCGCATTGCCGATCCCGCTAATTGTTATACAGAACGGACATTTTTGGAAACGGTTAGTCAAAATGCAAAACAGCATGACGGAAGGTAGAGCGTGGAAGATCTATTTTTAAAAATGTGAACACCTTATTTTGTACCCACATTCTCTGAAAAATAAATAATTTCTGGTCATTTAAACTACTATCAGGAGCTTCATAAGATCAGTTTCTTTTTTGACAATTGTAAATTTGGAACTGAGAAGGGTCCTTTTAAATAAATGTTTAGGCAACCAAACTTCCATTTACAAACTTATGCTTTATTGTTACATACGGTCGCTAAAAAAAAAGTTACTTCAAACATTTTTTTACCAGTCCGATCGAAGCCTAAACTAGCAAGAGTTAACAGATGGTATCTTCAATTGCATGAAATCATTATATTTTACGATTCAACTGAATAAATAATTAATTACTTAAATAAATATGTTCCGAGGCTGACAATCTGAGTAACCTGTATTTTATACAACGTGTAACGTTAATAGCGCGAAACCTCTCGTGGGATAACTCAGCCCATGTTACTGAACAATGTTTGTTCCAAGATTTTAGGAAATTCGCAAAAAAAAAATTAGCTTTTTCGTACAAAATGAGAAATTAATCGGGCTCATCAGTATGAAAAATCCTTTTTTTTTTACGAATTTCCAAAATTTTTAGAACAAAGTTTGTTCAGTAACATTGGCTAACTTACCCCACGAGAGGTTTTGCGCTATTAACGTTACACGTTGTATAGGCATTAATTAATTCAATTATTTCGATTCGTTATTTTATTAGTCTACATTCTTTTATTATCTTTAACAGGGGCAAAAGTTATGCAAACAGTTCTAACGTGTAGCTATTATAAAGATAATTAATTTCGAAAGATAGTACAAACGACTCACACCAGGCTATACAAAACTTAAAGTCTTGGTTAAATTTTTCCACACAATGAATGGTCAACTAATATTTTTTTAAGCAGTTTTGCATAGCTTGACGTGTAGCCGTGTGTACACTAAATCGTTGTTACAGAATTTATTTAGAAATGATCAATAATATCTCACGAGTAAACTGAATCATCCTGAAAGATTGCATAAACATTTTCAGGTGTACATAAACGAACCTACAACCCATAAGGGTACCGTTCATCCTGAAAAAAATATTAATGCCGAAAATTAAATCAAAACGCTCCCACGATAACAAATGGCCCTACGTGTCACCAAACTGATAGTGAAATTCTAATTTAACGCGAGGGAAGTCGCGTGGAAAGCTAGTATTCCTATACAGAGGTATTTATAGAGGAATAGAGGAAAAACAAATTGTAATAAGAGGTATAAAGAGGTTATCAAAGTGCAACAGATAAAGATACCGCAATGTTAGAGGTCGGGAAATGTTTATAAGTTCCAAGTATCCTTCCTATTTATTGCACTGAACAAATAAATAAATCAACTTACTCATACGTTTAATGACAGCATCAGTAAATAGCAAATCTATTTAGTATTTTACTAAGGGTTTTTTCTATAATATAAAAATGAATCGCAAAATGTGTTGCTAAGCTCATAACTCGAAAACGGCTGGACCGATTCGAGTAATTCTTTTTATTGTGTTGGTAACCATCGGGACAAGGTTTTAGAGCACTTTCACCCGTGCGAAGCCTGGACGGGTCCCTAGTTTTTAATATAACAATCGGGTGGGCAAGTACCGTCACTCACTGGACGCCTGAGGGAGGACATCGCCAGTGAGGTTTACCGCGGCGGAGGTGGTGTGACGATCTCATCATGTTCGCAGGCCAGAAATTGCCAGAAATAGAGAGGTTTGGAAGAAGTAAGAGGAGGGTCTTTGTCCAGCAGTGGGACACAGAATAAACTATTTAAAAAACAAAAATAAAACTTGGGAGGTGTAGGTACATATAAAAAGATTAAAAAATATTTGGCTTTTAATAAGTTTTATAAAATCTGTTTTTTTTTGTTGTCTTGTAAGACTTCTGTAATAAAAAAAACGAATAATGTAAAATTTTCATTATTTGCACAATTTTCAGAGATTCAACGTACCTATCCGCTGAAAATCCTTCACCATTGCCCCTAAAGCGATAACCAAATAGTACAAGTACGTCTGTAGTTAAATCGAATAATAATATTCTATGACGTCACGACACACGTCGTAAACTTCTGTTAGATAAAAGAAAATCAGCTAGCTATTGGAATTTCAACTCTAGGCTTGAAATTGAAAGTTGAGATTTCACCGGCAAATCTCTATCTACGAATTAATTAAATGTTGCTTAATATTAGGGAAAATTGTAATTTACATATTTTAATGGCGGATCTGATCTGCTATTGTGACCTTCTCAAATTAGTTTTATTATAAAGGTCGCCTTTTATCTTTTTAGACTTTTAATGAGTTCATCAGGTTATTACTGTGCTAATCGTAATGATAGAATACGTTGATGAACTCTAATTTTTTTTCCGTGATAAATCATCGAAATGAGTCCTACTCTCACACAGGGCAGGGCAGGAGGGACTACGTATAGGACAAACCCACCACAGTATTCTTAAACCACTGCAACTACTGAAAGCCAGAATCAACAGTGGCAACCATCAGAAAAGCGCCGAGACAATGAAGCTCGACGTGTCCCGGAGAATGAATTTACCTGTCTTGGATCCTGTAACGAAATTAATTAGAAAAGAATAGTGGAGGAGTAGGAAATAATGTTTCCACCCTTTACGTTCCGGGGTCACTGGTATGCGTTAGTCCCGCGACCCCGGCAGGCTTTGGCCCTCTAGTGTTGATGAACTAGAACTCAATTAATGTATTCTACGTCTAACCGAAATGTATGAATTTATCAAAAGTATCATATTACCCAGTTACCGGGGCGTGGAGATCTACTAAGCAGTCGCTCCATGTATAAAATTTAAAAAATCCCCGACACAAGAACCAAGTTCCCTTTAAAAAGTAAAAAATAATAAAAATACGTCGCGTTGGGGGACTGCTATGAATTTATATTCGCAAGTTGTATACCCACGCCCCCCTTCATAATAAATTATATACAATTTGCACTTCACTTACATAAGACAAGCTATTGCACTCAACTCAATAAACATAGAAATAAATATCTTAACACATAATGTAATAAAAATCACATGTCACTATTTTTATACACTATTATCTTTTATCTCCTAAACTAACCAACAGATTTCAATGAAATTTTGTGAATGTTTCTTCTGCTAGGACTTAGACCTAGACTTAGACTAGTTGGATCTGCCGTAGGTCGGAGTATACCATGGATACTTATGAAGTTACCGTGTGCAAAAGCTGTCACGCGGGAAACACCGAGTACATAAACTGGTATTTAAAAAAAAACAACTTTTTAGGGTTCCGTAGCCAAATGGCAAAAAACGGAACCCTTATAGATTCGTCATGTCTGTCTGTCTGTCCGTATGTCACAGCCACTTTTCTTCGAAAGCATAAGAGCTGTCCTGTTGAAACTGGGTAAGTAGATGTATTATGTAAACCGCATTAGGAATTTCACACAAAAATAAAACTAATTTTTAACCGACTTCAAAAAAAGGAGGAGGTTCTCAATTCGGTTGGTATGTTTTTTTTTAATTTTTTTTTATGTATGTACATCGATTACGCCGAGGTTTCTAGTCCGATTAGTGTGATTCTTTTTTTGTTCGATGCAGGATACTTGCAGTTTGGTCCCATAAAAATTTCATCAAATTTGGTTCAGTATTTTTTATTTTGTGAGCATTTTTATTAATTTCGCCTACTTAGATGACATGATGATCTTTACTTTTTGCGTGTTTGTTACGCGATTACTTCGCCAATTGGGGACCGGTTTTGAAAATTGTTTTTTTGTTGTACTAGGGATCGTTCACCTTAGGGAATACTGCAAGTTTCATCGAACTCTGTTCAGCATTTTTTGAGATAAGGAATTTTATTGGAATTTTCTTTTATGTACACAACATGGGCGATGTTAATACCGGTGCTACGGATTACAAAATTCTAGTGCACATGTAAGAAAACGATGTATTTGCCAAGAATTTGGGTTGAATATTTAAACTAAAAAGAGTAAAATAAAAAACTTTTTTCAAAAAAATTTAATGGAGGTCGCTCCCATACTTACAATTGAATATCAAAAATCTAAATATCTACTTAGATATTTTATTATCTATCTATATATATAAAAAATGAAACCCGTTTTCCGTTGTCACGACATAACATGAAAACGGCTTGACCGATTCGGATAATTATTTTTTTGTTGTGTTTGTAACCATCGGGACCGGGTTTTAGACCGGATCCTCCACCCGTGCGAAGCCGGGACGGGCCGCTAGTTATATATAAATATTCCACAACTATCACACAACGCCATCTAGTCCCAAGCTAAGCAGAGCTTGTGTTATGGGTACTAGACAACTGATAAACATACTTATATATTTCTAAATACATACATAATATAGATAAATAACACCCAGACACAGAACAAATGATCATGCCCATCACACAAACATTTGTCCTGGGTGGGAATCGAACCCACGACCCCCCCGGCATAGCAGTCAGGGTCACTAACCACTAGTCCAACAGGCCAGTCGCAATATATTTGTTATTATAATAAATACCTACTCTTCTATCGAAGCTGGGTCGAGACGCTAGTATTACAAGTATTTCCAAGTCTTATTAATAATATTTACCAAAGCCAAGATTATCGCACCACGTTATTACTTGAGTGGTGCTATCTCTTTTCTACACACATCGTTAAAAAGAGACAGAAAATGTTGGTAGTGACGGAGTAATTAGAGGTTGTTAGTACATAAATTAGGAAGGGGGTGTGTACTGTCCAAACACGAATAGGATGTTTTTCCATAAACGAGGTCTTTCTAGGGACCCTAGAAAAATGCAGAAGTTACCAGACCAGGACCACAGCTGACCAAACCACGGCGCAGTTTTTAGGGTTCCGTAGTCAACACAAGGAACCCTTATACTTTCGTCATGTCCGTCCGTCCGTCTGTCCGCAGCTTAGCTCAGAGACGCCCAGTACTAGAAAGGTGTAATTTGGCCGGTTTTAAGGCTACTTACGGCAACCCAATGACGATATATTACTAGACTCCACAGGCACGATCTAAGGAACAAAAACTATTCTGTCAACTCGCTGAGGCACCCCTCGTACCTCAGCGAGTTGACAGAATAGTTTAATAAGCGAGGGGGATGGGGTACTGCGTTGTGATTTGCTAACTCAAGGTCTGTTCTGTCTCAAGGTATCTTTGCGGCTCACAGGAGTGGTCGAAATGAGACGGATATAAGACTTTTTTGCCTAATGTGTTGACAGACCTCGATCGCCTGTTATTAGGAGTAATACATATATCCTCGTTGCGGCAACCCTTATACCATTATAGCGTTGCCAGGCGACCGGATAAAGCCGGACACAGTCAGGCTTTTTGGATGCGTGTCCGGCCAAATTAGACCGTGTACAGGCTGGCTGTCCGGATTTATTAGGTTCTTTGATCAATTTTTATATTTGCCATGATTTGGTTTCCGATCCAATCGCTTCACCTTATATCGCTATCGCAAGTTATCGGAGTAGCACTAGCCGCGCTCGTTGACGTTGCACGGTTAGAGGAATTTTGTTTAGTTAAAACGTACTTTACGTAGTACGAAGGAGCTCATGGCTAAATAATTACAGCCGCACTGGCCGATCTGGGTTATGCCACGCTTGCCGACGTTAGTGGATGGGTGACCATCTGTCATAACGAGTTTCCTCCGTGACTCAGAAAGCACATAAAGCCGTTGGTACCGGCTAAATTGACAATTTTGACCGGTGTTACAGTTTAAAGACCAGTACCCCTAGCACGAGTGATCACTATTATACTTTACAGTATTTACAGCGTTTCTTGTATGACAAAATGGAAACGCGCCTCTGGTGTGCGAAGAAGGAACTAATTTTTTCCTTGAAAATTGTCGATTTGAAATTGTCAAAGTTCCAGTTTACTTTACGTCTAAAATACTGAAAACTCGTGCTAAGGGTACTGGCACTACTGGCAACCCTACACTATTGCCTTCTATACAAACACTTGTAAAAACATGCCAACTAAATACTTGCAAGCACTCAAGTTAAGATGAGGAACTTTCTCTTTCTCTTTCGAACACTCAACACGAACACGATAAAGTCGACAATAACTTAGTATTGTTCGTAAAGTCTGCACTTACACAACTGTGTCCACATGGACTGGAGTGCTGTATTTGTCTATAAGTTTTAAAATTGTTGCGTTGGGATATTGTTTTATTTTATAATCAAAATATCTACTTGCTTTGCCCGCGGTTTTACTGGTTTATTATTAGAATTTGTCAATTAATTCTGCTACACGGCTACACATCAAGCTATACAAAACCAATTTATATAATCTTGCGTTGCCTTATCTTTCTGCATTCAAGATATACCATCTGATGATGAATGATGTAACAAAGATTCTGTAATAATTTTGGCGATTGTAAACGAGTTTCCATGGAGTTTCTAGCTCATTCTTTTCCATAGAGATCTACGCTTTGGAATGGGCACCTACAATACTTTCAGTTACCATATCGTGGGACTGTAGCACCACGTCACAGCTATAGTACTGAGGTCGAAATTGCATGTCTGACTAATTGATGGACTAATTCGTTTTTTTTTTCAGTGATATACCCTATTTAAATCACAATACGTAGCAATACGGTCGATTTTCGCAGAACCAACAGCTTTTAAGCTTCTGACCTGGTAAGCGTTCCACTGCTGCAGCAGGTGATGATGGCAGGCTGCGCAGGCGCGCACGGTGCCCTGCGCGTCCTTGGGCCGCGAGCGAGGAGGTCGCGGATGCTGCTCGCCGAAGATCGGGAAGTACGCCTGCTTGTTCTGGAAATTAACAAAAAAAAACCTTATTATTATAAAATAAATTAAGTTGGACAAGATGGCAAGGCTCGATGCCCAAATTAGTATAAAGATCTGCCCCAGGAAAGCCTAGAATGCAGATAAATGTCGTACATTATCTATGCTAATATTATAAAGCAGAAGACTGTACGTTTGAACGCGCTAATGTAAGTTCAAATTAAATAAATCTTTTAGTGTTGGATAGTCCATTTATCGTGGAAGGCTTAAAGTCTATAACATCGCGCTAAGATCAATTGGAGCCGAGCATCGAGGATGAAACCACAGGAATCAGCTAGTAGCTTTATAAAGCTGATCGCACATTTGTCGCATTCGTTATTTGAAAGCGGAATATGTTGTCGGCATCCGAATGTTGAAGGAAATATGCTGATAAAACTGAAACTGATCACTTCTTTAAAACGGCGTATACGCCACTGGCAGAATATATTAGTATTCACACATGTGTGACCACCATATGGAGGTAGGTACAGTTAGAATAACCTAAGCTGAATATCAATGCGACGATTTTATAAATTACGTGATGACAGAACGATGTTTTATAGACTAGTTAGTATTCTAATAATATACTGGTTTTTGAGATCTAAAGCTGGTAGTCGAATCTCTATACCCGTTACTAAGGCTCAAGTTTCAATGAGGCGCGATTCACCAATCACAAATCCATATATGCGTGGTCAGCCATATGATTGGTGAATCGCGGCACAGCTCATCTCCGCTCCGCCTCAGTGGGACCGCAGCCTTACAGTCGAGTAAAACACCGCTGCCCTAACGAGTACGAGACTATCAGTAATATAATATTGACAGCAGTTAGACGACGCTGGAACCAGAGTGATCTAGGGCACAATAGTATGTTTCTGAGAAAATGAAGGAAATGCGTTACGCGTTATTGTTTGAAATCTATGAGCTTTTTATTATTATTTTTTAGTTATATGTACTTCATGTAAGTTTTAAATAATAAAATAACAATTTTTATCTGTATGAGTTATTTATTAAAACTAACATTCTTGGTTTTACAAAAAAAAAATCACTTAGATCACTATGGCAGTTAGCAAATTTAAAAAAATGTGATAATAGTGTAAGTTTTCACTTTGATATGTTAAGAAAAGATCTCATTAATCATTACCCAATACATCAGGCAAAAAATTGTCATCTTGTGCTTCCTGATTGCCGACTCTTCTAGGCACATGTGGTAGGGTCAAGTAAAACTGATGATGGATAGGAGGTATAATTTTTAGAGCTTTTCTTATATCCTACATTTTTTGATACGATATTAGTCTAGTTTCAGGGGCTTTTTCTGTTAGGTTAGAAAAGAAAGTTTCAGAATTTGGTTTCAAATCAACCGTTTCATATGTTCCCGTGTAGTCATCATTGTAACTAAGTATATATAATCTAAGTGTATATGATAAGATAACTAAGTAAATATGATCTAAGTGCGCCTCATTACTTAGATCAGTCTGGCATGTCTCTAATTAGCAAATCGCAACGATTCTATAGTGAGATGTTGTGATTTCTCAAGGAAAATAATACTGGGAAGCACTTAGATCAGTATGGCCTGAAAGAATTATGATTTTTCCAGGCAATTGTGAAAAAAAACCGTTTTTTCCAAAAATGTCACTTAGATCACTCTGGTTCTAGCATCGTCAGTTAGTCTCGGAACTGACCCGCGCCTCCTGACCTGTACCTCTACCATGAGTTGTCATCGAAAACTTACTCGCTAGCGTCGAAATCGCTAGCGTGCTAACTCGGATCAAATAGATTTCGATATTGCTGGTACCATGAGTTTATTTGAATCTTACGCAGGCGATAATGTAAGCTCGATAGGTGGTGTCGTGTTGCTAACTTCACTCCTTATGTTTTGTTTCTTTCTTTCCCACAAATAAGAAGAGAGAACGACTTCTAATACGTCACTGTCGCCCATTGTTCGTTGACCTTGCCCTTGTATCAAAGTATCACTGACACTGCGTTTGTGGTTTGAAAGTTTATAACAAAAGATTATTTGGATTATTTACTACAAAGTGCCTCACTGTTATAATTATTGGTGGTTTTCATCATGAAAAGAAATGTTTCTACTTGGTATTCATTTATTTAAAAAGTAGATAAAGTTATAAAATAGTTTCACCTAAACGAAATTTAATGTGTAGGTAACATAAAAAATGTGAAAATGTGGTAGTGTAAATGTGTAAGTTCAAGTGTTTAAAGACGTGAGAATTACAAGAAATAAACCATAATGTGTCCAAATCGTCAAACGCTGCTTTTATGGGTCTGTAAATTTTAAGATTTTTTTTTCACTTTTATTGTAACTTGAAATTCACGTTGTAGTTCCCAAATTAAGCGGCCACTAACAGATTCCATGCTAAAAAGCTCTTGCAAGCATTATTTTGACTTTTTATACTCAAAAGAGTTAATAACGTTAATGTAAATACATGTTTCACACGCCAAAAAGCTAGTGAGCTACGTAACTACTATAGCAAGCGTATTGTTCGCTAGCGCCTGTAGTATTAGAAACTCATGGTACCGTTTTGTATGGTGACAGCTGAAAGACGTTAGTGACCATCGTATAGATTACGTTAGGTTTTTAACCAATTGTAATCTACAGTGCTCATGGTATGAATTTTAATTCTCACTGTGACCGCGAGGGGCGCTGTACAATATTTCATACAAATAATTTACGGAGACGCTAGCGAGTTTTAGCTGTGCAAACTCATGGTAGATGTACTGATAACGTCGGTGACACAGCTATAAAGACCTCCAGCTGATTAATAAGAAGTAGGGCTTGGATGCAAACAAGTATTATTTTAAATCATCATTTTCCTGCTCTTATACGATTTTATTTGGGGAGGTGCAACATCAGTATCATTAACTCCTTTTTCTTTCATGTCATTTCTTAGACACTCTATCCATGTTTTCTTTGGCCTTCCTTTTCCTCCCCATCCATCAACATTTATACCTATCACTCTCTTAGTCACACAAGTTTCAAGAATTTCAAAAAAAAAAAAACACATAAAATAATAATATTGTTGAATCTTGTCATGTCAGTCATCATCTGTCTAACTTTTTGGAGTTGTTCCTCAAAAGAAAAAACCTGAATCCGTCCTGAAGCCTGTCCGTTTTTCAAAAATCTTTATTTTCAAGAAAGCGTAGGAGTTTTCGTGTAATTTGAAATTGATACCAAAAAGGTTAGATTACGTTAGCTATGTTGAATCCTTTCACGGGATCGTCTTAAAAAATGACCGCGATCCTGGGCCGAAGGAACTGGGTGGAGTTTTAGTCAGAAAGAGTCTGACAATCCCTACCGCTTCAACCAGGGCTCGGATACAGGTCCCTAGAGTCCCTAGGAGCGGTCCCTAAGAGCTTTAAAAAGGCCCAAATGACGGGATGGTAGACCAAAGTATTTTGAAACAAAGGTGACAACCTATAAATAAGCCATCAACATAAAAACTTCAGTTTTCTACAGAGTAAAGTTAAATATAAAGAAATATGACGTGCAATGACACAACATATCTGATTACTACGGACTTGTAATCTGTGCTACGGATAACACAAGAGATCACAAGTATTAGTCGGAACTAAATACTCAAATTAGTACTAATTTCATTATTTAGCAAGTCAGCGCTATTTGACATTCAACACACCTCCGTCCCGCTCGTGACTGCGATATTATCAAAATATCGACACTTCTCTATAACGGTATTATTTGGATATTACATGAAAATATTCTGCGAAAACTGGTTTCTATGCCTCTAGAAAATAGCAACAGGTGGTTATGACGTCATCGACGAATATCAGTAAGTTACATAGAAACTGCCGTGAATGGGCAAACGTAGCGTAGGACACCCTGCGGGGTGCTGGGTCGATGGTTTCAAGAATGTGGATGGCAGCTGATGAATGTGTACTGCGCAACCCTCCCGGTTGGTGCCTTTTGGGGAATGCTTTTTTTTTTTTCGTGGTCAAATCATCAAATGAGTCCTCCCACCCCGGGCAGGGCGGGAGGGACTGTCAGACTTGTACTGACTAAAATCCACGGTGTCCTTCAAAAGCCCTTTATGTTCCGGGGTCACGGTGACGGAAATAAGTCCCGCGACCTTTGGGGAATGCTTAGACACGTTCAGCAGTGGACGGAAATAGGTTGATAATAAAAATACATAGAAACGAGTATTTTGTCAATGCAGTCTGTCTTTGCGATTGCTTACTAAAGATTGCGGAGACAGCCTTGTGAACAGAAAACTGATGGAAAAGAGTGATATTTGAACAAAGTTTCCGAATACTTTCCTTCCTACTGTCTTCGCAGTTTTACACCTTCAAAAATGGCATGAAAAAGTTGCAAGGTCGGTAACGCGCAAGCAAAATGTCTCTTGTTTTATAGGCACCCAAGGCCATGGTGACCGATTTCCATCAGGCGGGCCGTATGCTTGCTTGTCACTTTTATGGCACACAATCTTTTCCTAAATATGTTGGGTGTAACCGGATGTAACTGAATACCAGCATTTTTCGTAGAAAGACATACATATCTGCACTCCACAAACCAGTTATCACTGGTACGAATTGGTAAGTCCAAATGTAAAAACCATCGAGTCAAATGCACCGACTTCATATTGATCAAACATATTACAGCATAACATATAATTGTATTACGACATACTAAAGCATACAACATAAATATAAGTATCGTTGCTAAGTACTGAAGTGTACGTTTAGGTTATCTTTGTTATGTAAACATGATGATTTTTTGTGCGGACACATCATTATATGGTCAGAGATCAATATTTTATAATGTTAATTTAACACCGGACCTTGGCGTGATGGCTGATCAAATTGAGGTCAATAGTCTCTGTACAGAGAGAATCAACTTTAAGGGGAATGCTCCAACCAGCCCGCGAAATTCAAAATTTCTTTTTTTGTTCCTAGGGTTTTTTTTTATGAACTTGGAGGGTTGTATTGATGATTATAATCCTGTAACTACATACGTCTTACAACCGCAAATAATATTTTAATCAACATAAAACCCAGCAATGTCCTGCAAATTGCAAAAAAACGCAAGAAATTTTGAATTTCGCGGGCTGGTTGGAGCATTCACCTTAAGAGGCCATACTACCTCAAATGACTTAGCAGAATCATCTGATACGCCGAAAATACTGCGGCATGAATTTTGAAATAAATATATGGTAAAGTTGAGGATTCATGTTAGGTCTTATGTTTGGCGAAAACAAGATTCCATAAAATTTTCTCGATAGAAAAAAAATCCCAAAGTTACCTCGAAACTGAACAATAAACCGCTGGCAATCATGAAATACTTAAAATTAGATTATGAAACTTTTTATACTAACTGAACTAACTATAAAGCAGTTCTTATGTTATTTAGTTTTTCAAATTTCCTTTTTTTTCGCCTTATAGATATATTTTCGCGTAGACAACTATAAGAAAGAGCAAGCAAAAGTGCGTGGTGCGTGTAAGTGCGAGCGAGTAAAATTATATTGAAGTCTCTCTCTGTAGTCGGTCCCTCATGTCTGAGGATCGTGGTCAGCTTCAGAGTTGCATCTGGAGCGGATGATCCGCTTCCACCGGTTTCTGTCCAGCGCATCCTTTACCACCGAGTAGAATTTAGAGGATGATGATTCCTTCACCTGATCTGTCCATCGAGTTGGTGAACGACCGCGCGATCGTTTGCCTTCAGTCTATATTGAAGTACGCCTTAAGATCATGATCAAACTGTTTTGCATGTTCTAACAGCAGCTAACAAGCCGCGCGTGTGATGGGATTTCCCATCGGCTACACTGAGTAAACTTTCATTTCGTCATGTATTTATTTAATTTAGTGGTTCTATTTTGAGTCACGAGACTGTTTTACAGGCGAGGAGCTCGTAGCTAAATAATAACAGCCGCTCAGATCGATCTTCCAAAGCTGCGCTTGCCGAGGTTGGGCTGTGGATGGGTCCCTCACTGTCATAGCTAGTTTTCCGTGCCTCGGAAAGCACGTAAAGCCGTTGGTCCGGCTGTCATTTATAGATCTTTGACAGTCGTTACTGTTACAAGCTCTTAAGTCTGACAACCAGTGGGTGTTGCCACTGCGAAGATCGCCCGGAGGACACAGTAGAGCAAGAGCACGGTGCAAGACTGCCCAGCTTGGGCAGAGCACCGACGTGTCCTCACGGCGGCGATAGGCGGAGACCTCTCGCGCCCGGCATTGGTTTCGGCCATGCTGCGGAGCGAGACGGAGTGGGAAGCGGTCGCCAGGTGGCGGGCCGCGAGAGAGAGAGGAGAGCGTCCTCCCTCCGCCCCAACCGCAGTGGTGTACGCCCACGGCGTCGTACGTCGCAAGACGATCTCCGGCCACCGTAGGCGCGGGCATGCGGACAGCGAGTAAAGGGCAACTCGCTGTCCGACCATGGACCATGCCCGGGTCGACGGCGCGTCGTGTTCCACGCGCGCCTCAAAGAGCTGTCAGCAAAATGACGGGGCCCCCTCTCAGAGGGCCAAAGCCTGCCGGGGTCGCGGGACTTATTTCTATTACCGTGACCCCGGAACATAAAGGGCTACTGAAGGACACCGTGGATTTTAGTCAGTACAAGTCTGACAGTACCTCCCGCCCTGCCCGGGGTTGGAGGTCTCATTTGATGATTTCACAACGTAAAAAAAAAAAAAGCCTGACAACCAGTCTCACCATGGGTTATCGTATTACCCAGTTACTGGGTTGTGGAGATCCGATAGACAGCCTGTCCATATAAAATACTGATATTCAGCTACATATGGTTGACTGGAAGCAGACCACAACATAGTTGGAAAAAGACTAGGCAGATGATGAGACTGTTTTACAGGTAACCGTGACCCTGGACGTAAAGAGCCATTGAAGGAGTACAGTGGATTAAGTTAGAGTCTGACAGTCTCTCCCGATTCACCCAGGGCGGAAGGACTCATTATATGAATCAAACCACTGAATAAAAAACGAAAGTGGGTATATTATTTAAAATATAGTGGCGGGTCGACTTGGTTAGGTTCTGTCCGAATTGGAAGTAAGACGCACGGGCTCGCGAGAAGTGGAAGGAGTGGAGGAAAAGACTATTAAAAAAGTGGTATAGTGGATTAAAGAGTTAGCCATCGCTCACAGTGGCAACGTTGTAAACGGGCAATCCGTTTACGACGTTGCCACTGTGAGCGATGGCTTAGGCTTAGGATTCCAATACAGCCAGTTGCATTGCTTTATGTAATGTATATCATCTATCAAAACGGTGAAGGAAAATATCGACCGATCCTGTTCCCCTTCCGTTATATTTCACATAGCCACAGAAGCATAAGGGAAGTAAAATAGCAAAAATAAGAAAAGTACCCGAAATTATATTGAACGTGCTTGACCAGGATTGCCAGCCCTAGCCACAGCTAATAATATCAACATAAATGCATCTGTAAGTAAACATCAGCTCAAAGTGCAAGGGTCACAGAAAACATTGCGATAACAAGTGCTCACACGCATACCACCTTATGAGAAATTGTTATTTATAGGAAGCATGTGACTAGCATAAGCCTATAACGTTCCCACTGCTGGGATTCAGCCCTCCTCTCTCTGAGATAGCAAGTTGGCAGATGTAGCATGTTTTAGAATTTTTGGTTCTAGGATTCATCAATATTGATCGCAAGTTGTAGGATACGTTTCTTTTTCTTCAGATTTCACGTAAGGGCCTATGCACACCACGTTATTTAAACGCGTCGTAGAAGCGCGTTTTGGAAACGCGAGTCGAAGGCGCGGTTGTGTCAAACAGAGCAGTTTGTTGTCGCTCTAAGGCCGTGCCAATATGATTCTATACGACTAGAAAAGTTATTAATAAAATATGAAAGCAAATCATTAATTTGCGAATTATGTATAGTTCATAAATCGACAATTTTTCATGCAAGATTGGCCTGTAAGTGTAATTATATCAAATCGAATCGGGGCATCCATCAAAGTTACTCCGAGCATAGCTCGTTTCATAGCTCGCTGGGCGACTTTAAATTGGTGGACTAGTCTCACCAACGACGATATATTACTAGATTCCGCATGCACGATCTAAGGAACAAAAACTATTCTGCCAACTCGCTGACGTACTACGTAAGCGAGGGGGACGGGGTACTTCGTTGTGATTGGCTAACTCAAGGTCTGTTTCGTCTCAAGGTATCTTTACGGCTCACAGGAGTGGTCGAAATGAGACGGATATAAGACTTTTTTTCCTAATGTGTTGACAGACATCGCTCGCCTGTTATTAGGAGTCTAGTAATATATCGTCGTTGAGTCTCACTGTGAGTGTCCATAATTCAGCACCGTATGATGATGAATGGGGGACCTTTTTACCTCTGACATTTTTGGTGCTATTTTTTACAGTTCAAAAGATAACGTGTTATTTTTATACTTATTTGCTTGAAAAGATACTCATAAATATATTTTTTTCAGCCAGTCTGATTTAACACTCAGTCATGTGATCACAATATGTTATTTTTGAAAAACATTGCTTGTTTAATTAGAGTATCATTATGACCCAATTGACATATTTATAACAGCTATGTTTATCAATGAAATAAGAACTATTTATAATGTTGTAAACAGAGAGTTCATTAATTTTCCGCGAATTATCATTCGTTTCCCAATTTGTTTTGTGATCTGCGCAGTATGTTTTTTTTACTCATTTGTCATCTCAGATGGCCTACCAAGAACTCTTAAAGCATGAGTCTTTAGGCTGTGGGAAAGAAATGCCGCTAGGCGACTTGTATAGCTCTGGCTCTTTCCCGCAGCCTAAACTGGATCGCGTTAAGAGATCGTCTTAAGGCGTCAGGAGTCAGACCAGAGTCGCGAGTTTGACTCATTAGGTAACTATCGGCCGAATACTGAAACGCCACTCAAATATTTAAGGGCTGCTTAAGCGTTTGAGCAGCTCCTAAACTTTAATTTCGTATACACAAACGTCTTAATATGAGCATCTGTTAAATATAAGTGCTTCTTAAATTAAGTGGTGCTCAAACACCACTCAGTTTAAAAATCGTATACAGGAACGCTACTCAACGTTATTTATCTGTCAAATGAGCTGTCAAACTGATTTGAGCAGCCCTTAAATCTGAGAGTGGTCGCGAGGTCCCTCAAATCAAGTTAAATCTATTGAAACAAAATAAAATTGTGATAAAAATGTCTTTATCGTCCTTGTCTTCACTTTCGGATCATGAAAGGCCAACTGTGAACCGCAGAAATGAAGTACTGTTGAACGCTTTTGAAAAGTACAACGACAGGGAGTTTGTTTCACGGTTCCGCATCTCGAAAGAAACTGTGTTATATTTGGACTCTGTATTTGGTAGCAGTATTAAACCCCTAACAAAAAGAAACCGAGCCATACAGCCAGTGGACCAAATCCTTATAGCTCTCCGGTACTATGCGACAGGCAGCTACCAACGCGTAATAGGCGATATTTTTGCGGTTGAGCAACCCACGGTGCACCGAATAGTGCACAAAGTAACAGCCAAGATAGCCAGCTTAAAACCAACGTACATAAATATGCCAACACCAGAAGAATTTCCAGTTGTGGCAAATGAGTTCTTTGCAATAGCAGGATTTCCAAGAGTTGTGGGAGCTGTGGACTGCACTCATATTAAAATAAATTCTCCAGGTATGTCCTTACCAAGTTCATTGTAATCATGTGTCCTAAAATGTTGATTTTGCTTACACAGTACAACAAACAACAATTGTTCCATTGTTCCCCAACCCTACTTGTAGAATTGTTTCTACAAAAATATGTTAGTAGGTACTTTAGTAAAGTTTGTTCTCCCACAATATAATTAGAATTTATTTTCAGGTGGTGCCCAATCTGAAGTCTATCGGAACAGGAAAGGCTATTTTTCACTAAATGTGCAAATGGTATGTGATGCAAGACTACGCATAAGGAATGTGATTGCAAGATGGCCAGGTTCTGTACATGATAGTACTATATTTAATGACTCACCACTGTGTGCTCAATTAGAGCGTGGGGACTTTGGCACAGGTATTATTCTTGGGGACAGTGGATATCCATGTCGGCCTTATCTGCTTACTCCATTACTAAATACAAGGACGGCTGCTGAAGAAGCTTATAACCGTTCACAAATAAGTACCAGGAATCCGGTGGAAAGGCTTTTCGGGGTCCTTAAAAGAAGATTTCCTTGCCTACAGAACGGGATGGGCCTAAATATAAAAAACATTCCACCAGTCATTGTAGCATGTGCAGTGCTTCATAATATTGCCCTGTCGCGATCTGATGAACTGTCAGAGGAGGATTTTGCTTTACCCTATGTAGAGGAGGACTCAACAGATCAACCCATAGGACTTGGGTCAAATCAAAACTTTATTGTAAGGACTAATTTAATAAATACACATTTTTCCTCTTAAAATTATTTTTATTTCAATGCTTCGATTTCAGTTTCTGTAGTCTCAATTTTAAAATTTGCATTTCTATTTTATATTTATTCATTTCCCTTTTGTTTTTATTGATAAGGTATTTGGCTTCTAATTTGGCATTTCTTAGTTTAGTGCGAAAATATTGCTGTTTAACTGTATTATGTGTAGGTTTCATTTGTCCTGAAAAATAGTATTAGTTTAATATGAAAGAAAATTTCATACCATTGGCACAAATAACAATAATAAGATAATTACCAGCAGAGGATGATCTTAGGGGTTTGTTTTTTTCTTGGGGTTTGATGACCATTGCAGCTGGCTGGTCATCTATTAAGTAAAAGAAATGACTATAGCAAAATACCAAATTAGTTTACCATATAAACTCCTACAATAATGAAAATGTTTACCAGCTATATTTATTGATGTTATTGTACAAGGTTTGCTATTGTCTGCTTTACTCATGTAGGCCATAGTTGTATCTTGGTGATCTAAAAAATATTCACATAAAGTATACATAATATAAATTATGGAAATAATAAAAAAATAAACTAAATTTACCAATGGTCTGGATTGTGGCCGGTGATGAAGATATAACTTCACAAACTGGTTCTGTATCACCTATAAAATTAAACAAGAACATGTTTATAATTATTTTGTGATGTTAAAATATAAAGATATACATTTTAATATTACACAAACCATAATATATTGCAGCATCATCATAGCAATTAGGCAATGGTTGAATTTGAGGAGCAGCCATGGCTAAAATCTGAGCATCTTGTTCAGAAAGAATGCTTTTATATGTTCCACCACCAGTGCGATTGATTTCTTTCTATGAAAATAAAAATTACAATCACAAGATATTCTGTAAGGTCTATGTCACTTTTCCAGAAATATTATATTAATACACACCTTATCTATTGACGCCTTCTTTTGTACCTCTCTAGTGGTCTCGTAAAACTGACCCGCTAAAAAAATATTTGAGACATAAGTAAATAAAGAAATATTATGATAAAATACAAGAAAAATCAAGTCTACATAAGAAAAATCAATACATTTGCTTTGGCTATGTTCTTTTTAGACCTCTGTTTGAGGTTTTCATAGAGGTGCCGGAGTTGCTGCCATGTCCTGAAGCCGCTCACTGCAACAGCATTGTACTGTTGGCACACTGTATCCCATGCATCTCTCTTCTTCAAAATTATGTTAGCATTAGTTTCTTTATTTTCTATTATATTTTGGTATCTGAAATACACAACAGAAATTAAACTCTGTGAAATGTTCAAGAGAGTATGTTTCTAGTTCATTATCTGGCCGTATCTATACTTGAAGACGTCTCGTCGTGTACGAACTTGTAGTAATAAAAAGTAATTGTACTTAGACATAAATCATGTGTTTATTCTGAGCCTTTCAAATATAAGTGGTCACAAGTTTCAATGGGTAAGTAAGTGCTTGATACAGGCAACAGTTGCCCTGAGCCCCTGACTATGTACGAAAATGTTAAAGGCATGTGTACTAACAAAATATTACATAGACCAGGCTCTTGTGGTTAAATGAGTGTAAAGTACAGTATTTCATTGTTAATTTATGTACTTACTTCTTTACTAACTCCAAAAGCATGTCTTTCTCACCAGGTGTATAATTGCATCCACGTTTCTTCTTCTCCTCCATCGTGAATCAATTTAAAATTTATTTAAACTTGATAATAATCGCGCGTAAATGACAAGTGTAACGTTCCAATCTCGACAATTGTCATATGAAATTTTCTTTTCATATGACGTCTTCTTTTGATATTCAGCTCATTTTTATGTATATAAATACATAATTTCAATCGTAATTCAAACCAAACTTATATCACCCTGTTTTATTTCAACTAATAATAATTATAGAAAATATTTGTTCAAAGAAGACTGCGTAAAACGAATACAAGACGTAAACTAAATTATTTTGTAACTGAGAACGTGCTGAGATCAACTTTTTAGCAGGATGTTGCCATGATGTAAACATTTGAGGACTGCTTGGCTAATCATGGTTTCAAATTGCATGAGTGGCGTTTGTGTATACCATTTAAATTTGAGGGATGCTTATATTTATGTAGCTTTTAGGTGACTGTGAGATTTGAGTGGCGTTTCAGTATTCGGCCGTTAGACTCTGTAACGTAAAGGGCTTTAGAAGGATCAAGGAAGAATATTTTTTTAAATATTTTTTGTTGGATAAGCTATGTAACAAATCAAATCAAATCAAGCCGTTTATTTCAACTAAGCCAAATATAGGTACTTTTGAAATGTCAAGACAAAAAATAAAACTAGTACTAAAAATATGTATGGTGCTACAGGCTCAGTCATATGACATAAAAACTGTGAAAGTGCCGTAGGTGCTCATTCCAAATCGTAGTAACATCACGGTATGACCAACCGGGCCGCGCCGCCCCTATATGCGAATTGTGCGGCGCACACAGGCGCCAGGGCAATAGAGGCGCCGGGTAACCATGGTGCCAATGTTGAAATTACTATTGTCACATTACATTTTCATACTTGAGTATCGATAAGTAAGTAGATGGCGAGAAACTCATAAATTGATAAAACTGATAAAAAAATCCAGAAAAAAAATGAATTTATGAAAGAAATTTGATAGACGACGACATAAAAGGCGCTTCACAGGTTTTGCACACAGGCGCTCCATAGGTTTTGTACACAGGCGCTGCAAGGCGCGGCCCTGTTGACCAATAATAACCTAAACATCTGGTTTTTGCCCTAAATACTATTATATTTTTAAAATTTCAAGCTTTAAGAACCCAGTTTCTTCAAAAGGAAGATTTTATTCCATGGAAACACAATTATAATTATAGTTTTACTCCCTTCTACTTTAACCTTTGTTACTAATAATTCACTGATCTTATAATTAAACATGATTTATATAGAATCCGTTAACATTGTACGGAATAGGTATATCATTTAATTGTATTAACTACAACACGTGTCCACGATTGTACGCTGTTTTTATACAGAAAATTAATTTATCATATCCTGTTACATTTCTAAGCAAGCGTATAATGGTTACTTGTGAGACTAATTTATTCATCCTTATCAAAATGATTTATGAACGGAACAAGATTGTTTTACAAGAACCATAAATTATGTTATGTTCTATTTAAGAATTAGAAAAAAGGAAAGAGGTGTGAGTTTATGAATTCGTATTTGCACGCAAAAACAAAAACACGAATTTGTGGCTCGAAGGACCAGCCAGTCTCCAAAATTCCTCCGTAATTGCTTTGCCTACTTTTATTTTACCCATTTCCCAACGATGTAGGACTTAGATTCAAGTCTAACAAGTTTTATTTTTATACTAGCTTCTGCCCGCGGTTTCACCCGCGTCATGTTAGGAGTTTGGTCCTATAGTCCCGTCTCCATCAGTTCCCTTGAAGAGCGCTATATCCGACGTCGTGGGTATCTTCAGTGGTGGCTGGGGGGAGTGGCGAGAGGTAGAGGATGTCTTTTCCCTCACGCATTCCGACTGCTAACCATTCCCCTTAATTGCCACTGAATCTTGAGGTACCTCCCGAAACGAAAAAAACGAAAACCGGTAGGACTGCGTCAGACTGAAGGTGAGGACGCAGCCCGTAGCCTTTCCAAACGATCCTTAAAGTAGGCCGGTCAATATCGACATAAAAAAACCAAACATTGCACACGCGCATGTAACTACGATTCTTTTATATGTTGTTAGGTCCCTTTAGAGTTTAGAGTATTTAACACCCAAGTTTGCAACCCTGATAACTCTGTTCTGTCAATGTCAATGTCGAATCAAAATCGCACTTAACCAGTTTTTAGTATTTGTTGTTACAGCGGAAATAGACACAGATCATCTGTGAAAATGTAACCTATCTAACTATCACGGTTCGTGAGAAACAGCCTCCGAAACATTACATTACTTTATAACATCTAAAAAACCAGCAACAAAACCACGTTTTTTGTATGGGAGCCCCCCTTTTTTATACGTGGTAAAATCATCAAATGAGCCCTCCCACCCCGGGCTGGGAGGGACTGTCAGACTTGTACTGACTAAAATCCATGGTGTCCTTCAATAGCTCTTTATGTTCCGGCGTCACGGTAATGAAATAAGTCCCGCGACCAATGAGAGCCCCCCTTTATATTTATTGTATTTTGTTTTTTAGTATGTTTTGTTATAGCAGCAACAGATGTACATCACCTGTGAAAATTTTAAATCTCTAGCTATCACGGTTCATGAGATACACACGCAAAAACTACTGAATTGACAGCACAGGGTATTCAAGGTGGCAATTAATAATAACAAAATGGTAGTTACATGCGCGTTTGCAATGTTTGATGTCGATATTGACCGGCCTAAAGAGGGATTTTATAGACGCAATTGTGACATATTACCCAGCCCGTCATTATTTTGTCGCGGTATTTTTTGAAACTGTGATATCTCCTAAGATATTCATTGAAATCAAATGATGTGAAGGGCAATTTCGTTCAAAATTAAATTCTTGTGATGATTAACGTATTTATTTGGATAAGGATTAATATCATGTTAATGAAAACACCTTCGCAAATAACGCATTACTCTAAAACAAATTTGGTTCCCATAAAAAAGGTTATAGTGACTTAACCTTTAAAGATAGATATATGCTCTCGCGGACTTTATTTTAGAAAATTTTATGAGGAATAATTCTGTAGTACATAATTTTTGCGAAACTCTAACCGTTTACGCAGCGCACGCAACGGAAGCTCTAAAAAAGGAATACATGTTCCCGATTTTGAAACATTTCTCATTACTGCTCCGCTCCTATATGTGATAGCGTGATGTTATATAGCCTATAGCCTTCCTCGATAAATGGACTATCCAACACAAAAATAATTTTTCGATTCCAACCAGTAGATCCTGAGATTAGCGCGTTCAAACAAACAAACAAAAAACAAACTCTTCCGCTTTATAATATTAGCATAGATAGATTTAGACTTGCATTTAAAGTTTGGCGTTTTTTTTGTGGCTCGAAGGACAAATTAAATATGTACAAGTGTTGGTCCTTCGAGCCGGATAGACTTTTAATCTACTGTATTTAACCCTTTTCCCAACGATGTACTTAGCTTCGAGTCTAACAACTTCTTTTTTATTTAGACTTGCATTTTATGTTTGACATTTTTTTATGGTACCTACGTCGAAGTAAACTATGATGATGTTGACTAAGAATATTTTCCAGAAAAACCTTCACAAAATTATTGTATGTAATTAAACTATCTTAATTATACGGAGTAAACATAACCTACCACTAACCTTTCAACAATAAACTGCGTAAAACAGAAATAGACAACAATGTAAATGCCACGTAGAACGGTGCGGTATCTTAACGCTGCTACAATAATAGGGGTCGGCAGTGCATCAGCTTGATAACGGACAAGTTTTATTGTTATCAATGTACTATTATAATAATTATTATTTACTTTATTGCCCTCGATATGTAGGGGTCAGTATTGTTGAGTATTTTTGTTCATTTATTACTGGACGGCGTTGGTTTGAACTGCTACTAAGGACTTATTACAACTTGTTATTGTGGCGGTTCTAGGAATATTTGTGACTTCGTAACCTCATTAAATGTAGTTAAAAACAAGTGGTTTTGTTTTGATAACTCGCTACCAACCTTACTGAATTTCTTTTTCAATTGCCTTGACTCGTGACAGTGTTGAGCACTAGTTGCTAGATAAATTGATTGACTGGACCTATTACGCGCAGCCGTGGGACACACAATGTTATTTATTCTTTATTTTAAGGAACGAATGAGAAACGATCATAAACTCCAAACATTTGGGATAGGTTATTATATCAAGTTTCCCTAAAATACACCTTAAGTTAAAAACGTATGCCGGAGTCCCGGAACTGTGCAATGAGGTAAAAGTTAATCTGGAACGTAAAGGTCTAATAAATGATCACCCTGATTTTGGAGGACTCATTTGATGATTTTACCGCGATTAAAAAGTTAAAATGTAAAGGTGAGACAAGCTTAATGAACCGTGCACAAATTCGTGTAGTGTGGACCGATTTACTAACCTCTAATGAGCGCACTTCGGGCATTTGTTTCGTGCTCGACTGTGCTTCTCTTATTGACGAGTAAAAACGAATGCTCTTGATACTATTTAACATCTTACTCTCTCTATAAATTATGCTAACTAAAACATCAGAACAAAATATCAAATAGATACAGAACCATAAAAGAAAAACACGATTAAATGATATGTCTCGTCATGAGGGTAACGACTGTTCTGTTATAATTGTGTGCATGTTAGAGCACAGGTCAAGTTCTGCAATTAAAAAAAATGCTTCGGCAATTAACAACTTTGTTGTTGACATTTATGAGTAACTAGCGGCCCGTCCCGGCTTCGCACGGGTGGAGGACCCGGTCTAAAACCCGGTCCCGATGGTTACAAACACAACAAAAAAAATAATTATCCGAATCGGTCAAGCCGTTTTCATGTTATGTCGTGACAACAGAAAACGGCTTTCATTTTTATATATATAGATGCAGAAATAGGTGTTATTATTGTTTTGTATTCGATATTTATTTATTTTGTATCTAAAATTGCAATCATTTCATTTTCTTTAACTCATTCACGCGTGCACTTCAAAATTAATGGAAAGCATTTGTGTAATATGCATTCTTCATCATCCTGGCCTTATGCCCATGTTGTTTGAGGTCGGCTCAACACGTTTTCTTCTTCCATTCTCCCCTGTCAGACGTCAAAGCATCTTTCACTCCTATCACATTCATAATATGATCGAGATTATCATTTTACACATAATCCATCAATATTTTCTTTGGCCTTCCTATTCCTCCATATCATCAACCCAAATGGATGGGTATCCATCCTTCATTTTATCCTGCTTAGTTCAGATATTCAACAAAAACTTCTTTTAATCGGCGTGTTTGATGAAAATGTACAACTAAGCAGAAACTGATACATTTGGGCAACGTCATGTGATATACAACCGCATCAAAATCGGTTCAGCCAAACGCCAGATAATCGCAGAAAAACATGCATACCAAAAAACATACAGATCAAACCGAGAGCCTTTTTTTTATTTCGTTTAAAAATAACACTAACACATCCATTCTATCTCGCTCTAACTTCAGAAGTTTATTGCCTCCACTCTAATAAAACATTCTAAACATAAAACCAACAGAACGTTCATCAACATGCCGTGTCCACGTCACAGCCGATAGCCCCTCGGCCGCGACCACAAGGTCACAGACAAGACAACGCGGCGATATTTTCCACTGTCGATAGCCCGCGACCTGCGACCCGGCCCGCCGCCCCGAGATACACTCCACGGAGATATATTCAATTTATTGGCTTACACTCACCGCTGAGCTGGCGGTGATTGGTGACGTCAAGCGATGTAGACTAGGGGGGGTGAAAACCGAGAGGGGGGGGAGGGAATGGTTTTAAGAGCAAATTAATAATGTCTACGGAATTCAACAATATTATGTATATATTATGATGACTTTTACCGTTTCAGTCACAAAAAAGTTAAACATCTGTTGAACACTTGTATTAAAAACTGAAAGGGTGGTTTTGCAATTACATTTTTTTAGGTAAGTGTTCAACAGGTGTTTTATTTGCCGTGGTAAGACGGTTGCCGTGGTACCACAAAAACTTTTAAACGTCTGCTGAACACTTGTCTAAAAAAATGTCAGATTTTGACGTTGAAATTTGAAAAACGGACCTTCCGTTTTGCAGTCACACTTTTTTAGACAAGTGTTCAACAGATGTTTAAGTTTTTTTTAATAACGTTGTTAATATTTAAATGATACTGAAAAAAGGTGAACTAATATGTTCCTACTGGAACGACACAGAGGGTAAAAAGTATAAACAGCGTGATAATCAAGAAACTAAACTATGTACGAGTATCTGTCAAAGAACGTTAAAATCAAGTTTTTGTGTGAAAAAGTTACAACATTTCACATTATTAACAGTAGTTATAATTTAGATAAATAAGTGCACAATACTCGTCATATCTTTGTTTTATTTAGCAAAGTGGGTGACACTCATAACTGTTACTGACATTGTCTTTATCCAAAATAAAGCGGTTACAGTAGTCACGAACCGGTTTGAGCCGGTCACACTAATTTTATATTTGCTGATAATTATAATATAAATAGAGCGCAATTAATTATTTATATAACGATTGTGCATATTAAATAACTAGGCTTATTATCAGATAGTGATTATTTCACTTTGATGGAAATGTTTTGTCATCTCTTAGCCAACAGAAATCATATGTTTTAGATTTCTTTGTATTTTTTTTGTGAGGAAACAATATCAGACTGGAAATTGGTGTCAGTAATACTACATATTTTTTTACTGTGAAAATGTTACCTAAAATCTTTATAAAAGAACAATCATGCAGTGAGATAAGAATCATATATGAAATAATGCTGGGCCCTTTATTATTCATTATTTACATAAATGACCTACCCAGCATTACAAATTATCCCGTAGCACTCTTTGCTGATGACAGTACGGTCACCATAAACCCCAAAAATAAAGATAACTTTGAAAGCGAAATAAATGAAACAATAGGTAAAATAATTAAATGGTTAAATAACAACAACTTAAAAATCAATCTGGATAAAACAAAAATTATGTATTTTAGTCAACGTTTAGCATCACCAAACCTCAATATTAATTACCAAGGAACAATTTTAAGTAAAGCAGAATCCACAAAATTTTTAGGCGTAACCATTGATAAAAGTCTTAATTGGAAAGAACACACAGAAAATTTAAACAAAAGAATAAATTCTTCGGCCTATGCGCTATATAAACTTGCACCTGTTATAAGCACTGATGCGCTTCTTACCGCATATCATGGTATAGTCGGATCTATACTAAGATTTGGCATTATATTTTGGGGTAACTCCGTCAATAAAGAAATTATATTTAAGTCCCAAAAAAGGTGTATCAGGGCCATGTTCGGATTAAAAATGACTGATAGTTGCAAACCTTATTTCATTAAGCATAAAGTTTTAAGTCTTCCTTCTTTATTCATCTATGAAGTAGCGAATTTTGTCCACACTAATCCTAAGCTATTTAAAAAAATGACAGATGTAACAAACCGAAGTCGTCGTGATATTAACAGATTAGAAATAGTTCGACCAAGCACAGCACTTATGCATAAAAGTATCTTCTATTTGGCCCCACTTATTTATAACAAAATTCCCACACATATTAAACAATTACCAGTTAGACTCTTTAAAATACAAATAAAAAAAATTCTTTTAGCTAAATGCTATTACAGCTTATCGGAATTTTTAAATGATTAAGTTAAAAGTATCTGAAGTATGAAACTCAATTACGATATTTCTTTAATGTTAAATTGTTAAGTTAGAATTATTATTGTTATATTGTCTTTTATTTTCTTTTTATGTCGTTTTTTGAACTTAACTTCACCCATGTTTCAACCAAAAAATTTGTACGCCATACCTAGATGGCAAAACATGCAGCTACCTCATCATTTATTTTTAAGACCTGTATTATACCACTCATGTTTTTACAAATAAATATATCTTTATCTTTATCTTTATCTTTAATAAGGCTAATATAGTGGGTATTTTTTATTAAAAACGATTGGATGTGGCTACTAACGCCATCTTGTAGTAGATGCTTGAATTACTTGGAAAAGAGGCGATAACACTTAGATTTTAAAATGTCCAGATTCCGTGTTTGAAACGAAACGTAACGTTTTTAGTCATTACCAGCCTATAATGTTCCCACTTCTGGGACACAGGCCTCCTCTCTGTGAGAGGGAGTGGGCAATAATAATAATAATAATATTCATATATTTCCCGGCATATTCCAGGGTGACAGTCTGAGTCCTTTGTGGTTTTGTCTGGCCTTGAATCCGCTCAGCACATTGCTGGAGGGTTCGGGGCTAGGATATCGGTTGAAGAGAGGTGGTCAGGTCATATCTCACCTTCTTTACATGGATGATCTGAAACTCTTTGCCCCCAACAACTTGCAACTGATGAAGCTACTGAAGGTTACAGAAACTTTCAGTAGCGCCATCAGGATGGAATTTGGTGTGGACAAATGTGCAGTAATGCATGTGAAACGAGGGGAGATTATGGAATCAGAGGGAACTCAACTCTCGGATTCCATACACCTTAGATCCCTCTCTTCAACAGAGACCTACAAATATTTGGGTATGTCGGAAGCATTAGGCATCAATAATGCTGACATGAAGCAATCGTTGAGGGAGCGCTTCTTTGGCCGCTTGAATAAAGTGCTAAACAGTCTTTTATCAGGTGGCAATAAGGTGCGCGCTTTCAACGGTTGGGTCATGCCGGTGTTGATGTATTCTTTCGGCATACTCAAATGGACCCAGACGGAACTCGACGCCCTGGATAGGAGAGTCCGTTCACTGCTGACTGCAAATCGGATGCATCACCCACGATCGTCGGTGATGAGACTGTATATCCCGCGGAAGTGCGGGGGTCGTGGCTTCTTAAATGCTAAGGCCCTGCACAACCGTGAGGTATGCAGTCTCAGGGAATATTTCCTGGAAGCCGACGTGGGGATGCACCGAGATGTGGTCACAGTGGACAAAGGTCTTACCCCGCTCTCCTTGGCTAACGAGAACTGGCGCAAACCTAGAGTACTAGACACTAATGATCGTAGGGAGGTATGGCAGAGCAAGGAGCTTCACGGACGCTATTACCGGGCACTACATGGACCCGATGTCGACTTTTTAGCGTCCGTATCCTGGCTGCGTTTTGGTGACCTTTTTGGGGAAACCGAAGGTTTTGTCTGTGCAATAATGGATGAAGTTATGATGACGAATAACTACCGGAAATACATTGTGAAGGATGGTACGGTTGACATATGTCGGGCATGCCACCGTCCGGGAGAATCGATCCGACACATTATTTCTGGGTGTTCTCGTCTGGCTAACGGCGAATATTTGCATAGACACAACCTCGTTGCCAGGCTTATCCACCAGCAACTTGCTTTGAAGTACAACCTTGTGGAATCGAAAGTGCCGTACTATAGCTATGCGCCCGACCCGAAATTCGAGTTCTCGAAAATGGCAATATCTCGTTGTGTTGGGATCGACCTATCATCACTGACAGGACTATTGTTGCTAATAAGCCTGACATTGTGGTGTTAGATCGACGGAAGCGTCGCGCAATAATTGTTGATATAACCCACTCACATGACAAGAACCTCGTGAAAGCGGAAAAAGATAAACAATTCAAGTATCTTGATCTGGCTCGCGAGGTTGTTGACATGTGGGATGTGAATACGGCAGTTATTGTGCCGATAGTCGTATCTGCCAATGGCTTAATTGCCAAGAGCCTCGACCAACACCTAAGGAGGCTCTCGCTGGGTGGCTGGATCAAGCGCTTGATTCAGAAAGCAGTACTCATGGACACGGCGCGTATTGTTAGGAGGTTCCTCTCTCAGGAGCCATGACCGCCGGTGACCCGGACCCTGTTCATGGTACTGGTGGATTGCTATTTTTTATATTTTTAAATGTTTTTTATTTCTTTTTTGTAAGAATATTTAAAAATGTAATTTATAGGGTATTAAGATGAATAAAGGAAATAATAATAATATTCCCCAACTATCACACAACGCCATCTAGTCCCAAGCTAAGCAGAGCTTGTGTTATGGGTACTACACAACTGTTAAACATACTGATATATTTCTAAATACATACATGTTATAGATAAATTACACCCAGACACAGAACTGCATGTTAACTTGTATTAGATAAAAGCGCCTGTGTGAAATATAGTTTATTAGTGTAAAACACGAGTGTCACAAATTGCTATGAGAATAATCGTAGGAAATTGATTTATTTTACATATTTCTGCGCCTGGGAAGTGTAAAAACCAACTAAATGACCTGGCACATACATTTGCCCTCTCTTTAAAATCTTCAATAGTCTCATAGTATTAATGTTTTGAAAAACCTCAAACACTTTTTTTGGACCAAAAAAATCGCGTCTTTAAATACGCCTAACTTCGTTCAACACCACTTTGGCCAAGGCAGGGCAGCATTTCTGTGTTTAGAGATGATTGAAAAGCATTTCGCAAGTTTTCGGCATGCCTCAAGCATTTTTCCAAAATTTCAAATATATGTCATACCGTATATTCTCACGGAACCTATAGAATAGGATAGTTTACTGTATAAAGAATTGAAAAACTGTTAAGTCCGTCAGTTGCAGTTTAAAAAAAATATAAACACGTAAGTTTGTTTTTCTTAAAAAAAACTTCGGTAGTGGGGTCTGGTGCCGTCTTAATAACTGTAAAATTTTATCGACCGAGTGACGTTTTGTGATTTTAGAAGCGTCATGCCTTCGTCAATTTTGGTTTAAGTAAAAAAAAAAAAACAATCGGTCAAATATTTTTTGAAAACCTCATTTTCGTACTACCTACGGAACATCTTTTTTAAATTAAAATAGGCAGTCAATCATACCGATTTATCCTTCGGCTCCTTGGTGTGCAGGTTGTACAACGTCCCTCTCTTGTACTCGTCCCCGCACACGTAGCACACCTCGGTCATGGAGTTCTTGTCCGGCATGGACAGGTCCAGGATGTCGCGGTCCGAGCTCGAGTTAGAGTTGCCCGAGTACACGGATACTGTTGATCTGGAATTAACAGAACGATAGATCATTAGATTAGTTGAAAAATGTCACAGCAATATGTTGAGTTTTTTCGTGGTAAAATCATCAAATGAGTCCTCCCACCCCAGGCAGGACGGGAGGGACTGTCAGTCATATACTGACTAAAATCCATGGTGTCCTTCAATAGCCCTTTATGTTCCGCGGTCACTGTAATGGAATAAGTCCCGCGACCCCGGCAGGCTTTGGCCCTCTGAGGGAAGCCCCGTCAATACGTTGAGATAGGGCCTAAATTAGTCCTGTACGCGACCGAGGGGACTGGTAGCGTACAGGACTAATTTCATGTATGTATATCATTACTTCCCTGAATATGAACCTTATTAACACCACTATCGAATAGTGTAATAATAACTTTTAGCCACCCACGCCAACAGGTAAAACTATCGAAATCAGGCAAATCCCTTTAATTCAACTGAATAAGTAGATACAGTTTCATTTGATATATTGGGGTAGGGTGAAGTCTCTGTCTACGGTTGAACCGTGTCTCAAGCTTAAACTATTTCCGTCGAAATACAAAAATCCACAATTCAACATCTGTTGAACACTTCTTGTCTAAAAAAAAGACAACGTCAAAAAGGCATTCGACGTTAATACAACGTGTAACGTTAAATGCGCAAAACCTCTCGTGGGGTAACTCAGCACATGTTACTGAACAATGTTTGTTATAAAACTTTTGGAAATTCGCAAAAAAAAAAATGATTTTTCATACAAAATGAGAAATTGATCGAGCCCATCAGTATGAAAAACTATTTTTTTTTTTCGCGAATTTCCTAAAGTTTTATTTTTTTACATTGTTCATTAGCATTGGCTGAGTTACCTCACGAGAGGTTTTGCGCTTTTAACGTTACACGTTGTATAAGGGTTGTTTTCCAGTTACATTTTTTTTAGGCATGCATTCAACAGATGATTATCTCTTTGTGCTACGACAGTTTTAGTTAAGAGTTTTGTTCCCAAGTCCTAGCAGTAGTTACTGACCTGACAGCGTCCAGGTACCCGGCGGGCTCGGAGGCCCCCGAGTGCTGCGAGCCCACCGAGATCACGGACGGCTCGCGCGCGCGCAGGTCCAGCACGCCGCCCTCCTCCGCGCCTGCGCCTGCGCCGGGGAACCGTTGCTGAAATAAAGAGAAAGAAGAATGTTACTTTTGTGCTTAAAAAAACGAATGTACTCTTAAGAGGTTCTTGTTTCATGATCTACAACTAAAATTATAGGCAACTGTAGCAAATCCTCAAAAATTCATAATAATATTCCACAACTATCACTTAACGCCATCTAGTCCCAAGCTAAGCAGAGCTTGTGTTATTGGTAGTAGACAATTGATAAACATACTTATATATTTCTAAATATATAAATATTATAGATAAATTACATCCAGACACAGAACAAATGATCGTGCTCATCACACAAACATTTGTCCTGGGTGAGAATCGAATCCACGACCTCCGGCATAGCAGTCAGGGTCACTGACTGTCCACTATAAGGCCTGTCAAAACTATTACTATTTATAACTCTTTAACTTTCATGTTTCAAATTCACTTTTTTTATCTGTTTTCACAACCTGTAGTCAAATAAACCGTATTAAACTCACATTATTAAACTTATGCACATGATTCTGTTCCTTCTCCTCTTTCCTAAAGTTATCTTGCGGTGGGTGCGCAGGCGCATCGAGCGGGTACAGCGGGCGGGAGGTGGGGCGCGGGGAGGACGCCGCCTCCTCGCGGGTCCCCTCCCCGGAGAGGCCCAGGACTTGGGCTGCGTACTCGCCTTGGAAGGACATGTCGGCTCCTGGAAAGTAGAGAAACTTTGGTTAAGATTTTCATAAGAGTTGTGTTGTTTGCACATAACTAACGTGGTAAATTAATTAAAAGTGCCAAAAAGGTCGGATCTGTACTGAGTTCAATTTTAGGTCACTATCGATCGATATAAGAATCCAAATCCTAACCTCATCATCTGCCTAGCCTTTTCCCAACTATATTGAGGTCGGCTTCCAATCGAACCAGATGCAGCTGAATATCAGTATTTTACATAGAGCGACCGCCTATCGGAATTCCAAAACCCAGTAACTGGGTGATATGATACCCCATAGTAAGAGTGGATGTCAGACTTTAGGAGCTTCTGACGAACAGTAACGAATGTCAAAGATCTACAAATGCCAGCCGGGACCAACGGCTTTACGAGCTTTCAGAGGCATGGAGGAAACTCGCTACGACAAATGGTCATCATCAGCAGACTAACCTCGAGGAGCGCAGCTTAACCCGAATGATCGGCCTGTTCGGCTGCAAATTACTTAGCCACGCGAGTGAAGTCGCAAGCATGAGCTGATATTAACATAAAATTGGTGACATTGTAGTTTCTGTCATAGGTTGTAGCCAACGACGATATATTACTAGACTACGTATGCACGATCTAAGGAACAAAAACTATTCTGTCAACTAGCTGAGGTACTACGTAAGCGAGGGGGACCGGGTACTCCGTTGTGATTGGCTAACTCAAGGTCTGTTCTGTCTCAAGGTATGTTTACGGCTCACAGGAGTGGTCGAAATAAGACGTATAAAATACTTTTTTGCCTAATATGGCGACATCGGTCGCCTGTTATTAAGAGTCTAGTAATAGGTATATCGTCGTTGGTTGTAGCAACGTTGACGTATAAAACGATATCAGACATTCCTAGAATTCATAACAGTGTTCTTCATCTACACCCCCAAGCAATATTATTATATTCTGGGTTGATATTTCATGAAAAAATTGTCTCTAAAATAACCTGTAAGACTGATTCTTACACGGTATTTCAGGGAAAATTGAAATGAAAAAGTATGAAACGCCCAAATAGCTTATTCGGCTTATTTTCATTTCGAGACATTGGAAATTTCAATTAAAACGATTTACTATTATATAGGCTACTATTTATAAACATGTTAAAACCTGGTGAAAAACATAGGAAACTATAACTTTATAAACAAATATTAACATAAGGCGGATCGCGCCCAGCACTGGTCGCGGCCATGCTGCGGGGCGAGACGGAGTGGGAAGCGGTCGCCTCCTTCTGCGAAGCAGTCATGCTCGCGAAGGAGGAGGCGGGCCGCGTGAGAGAGAGGACAAGGTCCTCCCTCCGCCCCACCCGCGGTGGTGGACGCCCACGGCGTCGGACGTCGCAAGACGATCTCCGGCCACCGTAGGCGCGGGCATGCGGTCGGCGAGTAAAGGGCAACTCGCCGCCCGACCATGGACCATGCCCGGGTCGACGGCGCGTCGTGTTCCACGCACGCCTCAAAGAGCGTCAGCATAATGATGAGGCCCCCTCTCAGAGGGCTAAAGCCTGCCGGGGTCGCGGGTCTTATACCATCACCGTGACCCCGGAACATAAAGGGCTATTGAAGGACACCGTGGATTTTAGTCAGTACAAGTCTGACAGTACCTCCCGCCCTGCCCGGGGCTGGAGGTCTCATTTGATGATTTTACAACGATAAAAAAAAAAAAAAAAAACATAAGGCGGAACCATCGTTAAAACACCATGCAACAAATAATTTTAAATGATCTAAAATTAAATGCCACATTCCTTTATACACAAAACCAACCAATCATCATTAAATAAAAATAAAAAAACTAGTCGTTAATTATTATCTTACAATTACATTTCCGTACAAGGTATAGGTACAATTGACAAAATAATTTGCTATACATGCCACATGTGACACTTGGTAGGTGTCTCATATTTGGACCGTGTGGTGGATTACAGCCCACTTCCTCTCACAGAGAGGCCTGTTTTCTAGCAGTAGGAACTTGAGAGGTTGATTGTGAATATGCGTATTAAAAAGACCAATGCAAAAAAGTTTTACGATAAAGAATGATAAAAAAGATCTGACAGCAAAGATCTTTTATATCTTCTTTGCGGGGATGCTGCAGAACTTTAGATAGCTACCTATTTCTACTGTAAAAGCTCTGACAAAAACAAACACCACATCTTGAAAACATGATTATATTATAATATCTAAATGCATGAATCATACTATATAATTGGTCAAGAATCAATACTCTACAATCCACATATACCAAGTTTCTTTTTCTCTTTCACCTTAACATCACTATGTCTCACCCACCATAAACATCTAACTCTTTAGTCGACTATACACACCCACCCACACGTAGGCACCTAGTCATTCATACCTCGGGTGCGCCCGCGCCTGTATTCGCGACCTCGGCGCAATGGCAGTGAAAGTGCCACCGTAATCAGTTGACCGACTGAATCGACTGACCTATGCGAGATACATGCAGTAGTCCAATTGTTCACTCTTACTTTTTAGCGTGAGAATTTTGAGTTTTTGTTTGTTTTGAATATAAACCGTAACTCTTATAGATTTCTCTGTTTCCGAAGATTAAATGTAAATGCAAAAGATGAAAAACGACTTCATTTTCAACAGCTGAATGAAAATATTCACTAAACTTAAAGATATCGTGTAACATATTTTTTTGTGGAAGTACAAATTCAGCTACGAAAGTGACTCGAATTAGTGTCTTTTGGATTGAACCAAAAGGCATATTGATAGCAAAAAAAAAGCTGATTAGTCAATCAGTAAGTTTTGGGAAATAATGGACAAGACTTTTTTATTTTGTTGAATTAATGCATGAAAGCAGGGCTCGGAAAACGGTTTTTTTTTTCGAAACGTTTTCGTCTTAAATGCCTAAGAACTTATTTGTTTCGGTTACGTCCGAACTAAACGGACAATAAAACGGTTTAGAAGAAGAACAAAATTTTGTCGTTCTTGGTTAATAAAACGTTTTAAACCGAATTTAACCATTATTTTGACTTCAAGATGTAGGTACTAATTTTAATTTTGCAAACATTTTGTTGATATAACACGCCCGCACAATTATTTCCTTCGTCGTTTTGACAAGTATTATTAACTTTTTTCTAATCCAGATTTTTTAAAGTTCGAATCGGTACTTCCCATTTCATTCAAACGTTCCCATTTCGTTTCCGTTCCGAACAAAATTAGGTGCAAGGAACTGCTCTAAACGTTTTGAATCCGTTATTTTGAAAAACGTTTCCGAGTCTTGGTACAAAGTTGCCTTACTGCTTTTCCCCGCACAGTCTTAACCAAACTTCAGCCCCAGACGCAGTAGTATCAGGTTTCTTTGCTTACTAGAACACGGTCGCAAGATAAGGCCATAGGTCACTGGACCACCGGGAAACATTGTAAGGGCATGGTATTATAATAATTACTGCAATTATTTTTTAATGTTCCACGTTCTGGGTAGAAGAATGACGGAGGAAAGAGCGAAACGGATGATGGAGTCAAGTCAACAAAACAGTACAGTGTTATTTTTTATGTTGTGCGAATATAGGTATTTTCTTGTGGTTCTATTTCAGTACTAGAACACATTTCCTAAGATAACTTTTTTTTTAAATAGTTACCGTCAAATACATGGCTGGATGGATTGGAAGAAACTTGATTTGCTCAATAAATAACGACTGTTTTCCAGTTTGTGACTTTTTAAGATAGTTCAGAAACCTCAGCCAGCATCAGTTAGTCACTCCGATTCCGCGCGATTTTGAGTATTTAGTTACTAGATAAGAATAACAAACATTGTACAATTAAAAAGGTTTAAAATTCGGTATCTTTATTCTAATCACGCCATTACTTAAAGAGCTATCCCGGATCAATTCCAAGTAAGTGATTCTATACTTTTGCTCCCTAGCATAGCCGGTCGAAGTATTCAAGCTTGATTTAACGAGTACTTAAGTCAAATCAACGACAAAAGCAGACAAAACAAATATTAGAGGAAACTAAAACCAATATAATTCACATAAACCAGTTACCAGTCGCACACAACCAGTCTATTTGAGTCGCCAAATTCAATAACAACTGCACAGCTTATTCGAGCACGGATTTTTCAGACTCCAAACAATATGGCAGTGAAATTAGTTTAGCTGTTTGTTATAGTCGTGCGAATCCTATTGAACAATGGTTTATTTTATATAACTGTACTGTACGATAATTTTGGTTCTATACTGAATAGGGGTGAAACAAAAATGTACGTAGGCGACGGCAGAAGGAGCTGGTAGGTGGACGGACGGTATTGAAAAAGGTGGAAGGCGTGGTGAGAGCCCTTCGCCCAGAGTAGAAAGACCAAATACGTTACACGGTTAAGTACTTAACTAATCGTCACCTAGCATCAGACACTAGTCCATGAGCCAGGGGGTCTACTACTTTCAAGTCCGTCTACGAAGGTACAGTACATACACCCTAATCCCCGTTATTTTCAAATTCATGACCGTTTTGACAACACATTGGAAGTACTCAGTTTATTTCGAGACCCCTACATTGTCTTAAATTTTAAATAATAAGAAGAAAACAGTCGAAATATCGATCCAAACCAAACTAAGGTTTTGCTTTGCAAGAGCCCCAGAGCTACAGGCTCCGCATACCTAAAAATCTCGGAAATGGAAAAGCACCTTTTTGAGCAGATGCATTTGTTTTGGCTTTTTTTTTTTTTTTTTTTTACGTGGTAAAATCATCAAATGTGGTTTCAAACATAACTTACATAGCTCTCGCCTTTTCCCCACGGGCGGGAATGCAAAATTTTACTCTTTAGCCCTCGTCCAAGGTTGATGTCTCCAATAGTAGTGTTGAAATTAGTGGCCTACAACGTAAATACTACTGGTTCCGTCCCCGGGTGACGCGCGTCAAGACACGTAAGCCACATTCTAGGTAGACGTGACCAGTTAGGTATTGCAATTTATGATTAGGTGGCAGATCTTTCACTATAGGTATGATGACAGCATCGAAAAATTTCAAATCTAATTATTCTTTCAGTTAGTTTTAAATCAATGAATATTGACAGAGATTAAACGCACCAAAACTCGAGAGTAGGTGCCCGTGAGGTTAGAACTAGTGAGAATTAGTAGTATTTGCGATTTCCACCATTTGTGGATTTGAAAAGCAACGGCACGGTTAGCGCAGTGGCTGAGTGATTGGACTGCTGCGCTGCGTGTCGCTGGAGCCATTCCCGCACGGAGCAAATATTTTTATGATTTACAAGTAGTTGCTTCCAGTCTGGGCGTTTGTGTATGTAAGTTTCTATATTTGTAAACGCAACCATGACACAGGAGACATTCCTAATGTGGGGCAACGTTTATTTTATTAATTAACAAAAAAAAACTATAAAAGAGCGTCGTATCTTCGTAAATTTTAGCTTTCGTAACGAACGAAAGAATATGGGTCAATGTATTTTGATTCACTAAAGTATGAACTAATTATATAGAATTTTCCGCCATCTTGCCCATTCATTGCCCTACAAAGTATAACAGCTGCTCTAGGCAAATATAACAAATAACCAACCTTCTCGGGCTACTACGACGCAATCACCTAAAACAATGTTTAAACCCGAACAAACACAAAGTAACCTAGTAATACCTAATCTAGTAACAAAACAGACTAACTAGGTAATAAGTTAGCACACAGACATGCCCGCTATTAGTCTAAAAAGACAATTACGACTAGTGTTGTGTGGCTCGCAGTTCACGAACGGCACACTTCATAGAATCCGAACTATGGGCACAACTGGCCCATAGTTGGAATTCCATGAACGGAACTATGTACATATGTAAGTGAATAGTGAATAATAGTTTTTTTGTTTTTCAATTAAAGAGAGGAATTTCCATTCGTAGATAAGGGTGTCTAATAAAAAAAGCCATTTAAGCAGAATCATTTTAATTGGAATAAAATAATAAATTTCATAAGTATTTCAATTATCTTGCTTGTGTAATTAATATTTGTATCATTTCAAGAATGTTTTCACAATTTCTCATTTGAATGGCCTTTAGACTACAGATTTTAATGTGTCAAAAAAAACCCTAGAACTGACTGAACAATTTACTCAAATGAGGATTGGTCATAACCACAAATCCAAAATCATTACAATCATCAGTCTACTCTTGGACATTGATCCCTCTAATCACACACACCTTTACAAACTCAAAAGAAAAAAGACGCAAAGAAAAAACGACCCAATCCACAAAAACAAACGGTACTAATTTCGCAAATCTGCACCAAAGCGGTCCAAACGATCGCATTAGTCACGTCGTTCGTGTGAACAATACAAAGTTCAGTATGCAACGACTACGACTAGAACCGGTCGTAGCCGCTTAGTGGAACTTCACTTTTATTTACAGAGACTAATTCGATGCAATCAGGGCTGTGCTGGCGTGGGTGGAGTTTTTTGAGACTATATTTTTTTTTGTCCTACTTTTTCTTCCGGTGTCGTAGGTGCGTTTTCAATTATTTAGGGCAGACCATAAATAATTGAAACGTTAAACTTTTTAGACAAGTGTTCAACAGGTGTTTAACTTCTTATTTTAAGGTTTTGTTATTTTAACAACTGATCAAACTATCTGTAACCTTAAAACAAAAAGTTAAGATAGTTTGATCAGTTGTTAATATAACAAAGCCTTAAAACAAAAATTTAAACATCTGTTCAACACTGTCTTGTCTAAAAAAGTTTTACGCCAAAACGGATCTTATGACGTGAAATGCTATTGTGTAGTTACACTTTTCGATGACAAGTGTTAACTTCTATGTAGTAAAGACTGATAATGTTCATAATTCGCATTATAAACCGAGATAAACAAACAACCAGATCCGGAATAACTATATCTCTATACAATATACACAGTTTGCTTATAAGGGTTCATACTATTGCTGGAGACATTAGGGCTGGAATTTATTTTCTAGTAAGAGTTTAATATCTTCCTGCTACTCAGAACGTTTGAAGATCATAGAATTATATTATAATGTAAGTTCTGCAGTGTAAGGGTCACTAGTGTTAACGTTTGTGACAGTCTTCTATAATAAGTAAACCTTTAAAAACCTTTATGGTAAATTCAAAAATGATCCATACGTCGATTTGGTCCATTTCTGCTTAGATGGAACTGCTTGACAACAATAACTTGAGAACCTCAGGTCGCATAACTTGAAGAACAAATCTAGCCAAATACTGCCAAAATTCTGAGAGGGCCAAAGCCTGCCAGAATCGCGGATTACGAATTACCGTGACCCCGGAACGTAAAAGGCTATTAAAGCACACCGTGGATTTTAGTCAGCACCAGTCTGGATGATTTCACCACGATAAAAAGAAATACAGCCTTTTAACTTATTTTATGCGAAAAGATTATTCAGGATGTTGTGGAAGATGTCATTTATTCAAATTAAGCTAAAAAAGAAACAGTTCCCTAAAACAAGGCCTCTAACTTCTAGTGTTTGGTTGGGATCAGAAATGCTTTAACACCCAAAACGTAAACTACTTTTCAATTTATCCTGAGCCGCGTGGCATCCTTAGCAGTGGAGCGGCGGCGGCGGCCAGTCGTATTTATATAACATCAAAGAGTTGGTACCCTGTCGTCTGGCCGGGCCAGTGATTCATATTTCATCAACGTTTGACATATGACATGTTGGCTACCAGTCCCCCTTGCTTGATAGCCAGATGGAAATTCCCGATGTGGAAAATATTAGGTGCACTTTTTCTTTTAAGAGTAAAAGTTTCAGGCATCTTTGAAATGGGAAAATTGGGGAAGGCTTATTTGATCGTGTTTAAATCATCAAATGAGTCCTTCGACTGGGTGGAGCAGAAAGTACCTACTATCAGTGCTGAGTAAAATACTCAATACTCAGTACGTTTATTGCATTCCACAATGTGAACTTAGGTGAACATAAAAATTAAAAATTAGGAGGAGAGCTATTATAAATATTTGTTTACAACTTCAATATTTATACTCGTTTTCGTAATACTTTCGTTTTGTGTAGGTAAGTGGGCTTACCACTAATTGTATCATATAATTTTTACGACTTATATTTTGAATTTATGCATTAATATTTATTTAATTTATAGATTTATTATTATTGGTATTATAGACTAGTATTGCGTTTTTTGTTATTATTAAAATCCCCGGCGTTCGTTCAAAAACCCTTAAGTTCTAGGGTTACAGTAACGTCTATAGACAGTCCTGCAACCTTTGGGAAGGGCAAGACTGTGCCGGAGTACACGGCGCGTTGCGCAAAGATTTCGCATTCTCACAAATATTTGTCACATGTGTGTCGACCTGCCAGTAGAGCGAAAACTTTGCGGTGCGGCGCCGTAACGTGCCTTGTGCTCCGGCTCTTACTGGTTTTGAGATTGCTGCCTAAAAATGATCCAGATTGTAGTAGACTCCACGACCACTTGGCAGTCTTCAGACGATGCTCGTGAAAAGGCAAAACCGCACCAAAGCAATGACGAATTTCCCTTACAGAGAAAATCGAAAATATTTTAAGGTGACATCTGTAAAACTCATCATCCAAAGAGCTATCGGTGGAAACCTCCTCAAATATATCTAGATAATATATGCTATACGTCAGTCACATAAGTCTGTTATTGCAGACGACATTCCGCTGTGTTTACTCTATACAACATCAAAGGGGTTATTACTATCGGGGCTCATGGCTGCACAGCGGTTAGCATTCGCAAACGTATTTACTGTCCGTCTGTCCTGATGCCATCCATGTATTTATGCTTCAATAGCACATAGGGTTTGTGGACGTGAAATGGCTGAATGTTGACGCAGATTACATCGGTAAATGAAATACGAGGCCGGTGTTTTGTGGGGAGTGTTTCAAGGTAGTCTTATTAAGGGTCGTTTCTCATGCTCACAGTTGAGTATTTTACCTGCTGATTTTTTATAAAATTCGTAACATGGCACACGCAAAATTACATTTCGTATTTTGAACAGACGAGACGATTATGACGTCTGTAATAAATTAAAGGAATACAACATTTGGCTAGGCTGGGGAAGGTTCGATCCATGTTAAAGATAAGTCTACGTATTCTCTGGACCATTCAACGATTCCTATACAAAAGTATCTACCTACATGTGAATATTCAATATTAAAATTTCATTTTTGGCAGAACCGACGAAATGTAGAGTAGAAAGATTTTCGAATAGAGACCGCGCTTAGGTAAACGTAGGATGGGACGCCCCCGGCAAGATGGGCCAAAGACCTGAAGAAGGTAGCTGACATTGGTTAGATGAGAATAGAGGGAGATCTCGCGCTGTGGCGCTCCTTGGGGGAGACCTACGTCCAGTAGTGAACTGCAATAGGCTGAAATAATGACGACTTATTGTTTATGATTGTTTGTAAGTCATTCTAAAATTAACCTAATTAAGGCTACTGCAAAGATGATATTTTTTGACAACGTTCAATAATTCTTAGTTTAATTACTCAGCAAGTTAAAATTTGTTTTAAGTGGTAAAGTTAGTTCTTTGCGCAGGTGACACATAACAATACAATGCATTGTTTCAATAGTGGGGCGGTCACAATGGTGTACCACGAAACGCTAAGTAAACATTTACAAGGCTGTAATTCCATTACTTAGGTTTTTAGACGTCTTTTATGCCTAGAGGTCGAAGTAAAAACAAGCCAAGCCCCTGTTTTACAACGTTTTTTATACGTAAATATAAATACAGGTCCGTAAATATGAAAACTGTTTTTTCTCGCAAAGTATCCCGTACATGAAAACATCTCCTCAGAATAATAAACTCCAAAAACAAAACTCGCAGTTCATTTTAAAAACATGATGTAAATAAAATTCTTTACCTAAAAAGGCCGAGCAAAACTCCAACCTCCATACTTCGTATATACCTACAGCATGTCCTAAAAAGGACAACAAAAAAAAATAGGACACTTTCCGTGCGTCTATCACGGCTTGGTTTAGCCGAGACAAAAGAGTGCCGTGGGAGGGCTCAGCCTCCCGGATAATCCGCCAGGGGGCGCTTTGTACGACACGACCCGTTTTGACAGTTGAAATAATGTTTGATAACAATTTTTAAGGACATTTTTCGCGGCATGTTTTATTTTTTTACTTAAAAAAACGTTGGATGTTACATTTTTATCTCTGCTCGTGGATCTTTTTGCTTTGTAAGAGAAGCCGCATCTATTTGAAAATTTGAATTAATCAGGCTTGTCTTTTCATAATAATTAAAAGAATTTTCTTTTGATAATTTTGGAGACAAGTATTTCGTTTTTCATCTTCTTTGATAACATTAAAAGGGAGATCTAATTCTTTATTCTTGTCTCCGAAAAATTACAATTTTACACAGACTGTCAAATATTTTTGCTCCGTATTACCCTTAACAACTGTCAAAGCTGACAGCTGGCTTAACATACACTGTAGGACACGGAAATCAACCCATTATAAAAACTCGTAGCAAAAAGAAAGAAAAACAGAAAAAAAAAATGTTGTTCCACGTCCACAACACGAGCTTCGTCTCCTTTGTTTTAATATTATTTATCTGGCGAGCCGAGCCGAGGCGGAAAGGCGTTGGATTTACGACGACCATTCCGAGTAAATCGGAATGCAACGTTGTTGTATTATTCGTAGTGACGCCGACTGATCCGATGCGTTTAATAGTCGAAGAGCTACATACGCTGTGAAGACATTGTGTTCCGATTTATTTATTGTTAGGGAAAGATTTAAGGACGCATCCATGCCGTGCTTGTGTCTATGTAGTATGCTAAATACAACATTGGTTTTTGTGTGTTTTAGTGTCGTGAGAAAAGCTTGTGTTTATGATTCCCTGTATAATTAATTGTTTCGAGTTTCACGGCTATCGGTCCTACATTGACATTTAATCAAATATATTTTTTAAATCACCTGGTCAATAAATCAAGTCTGTTCTAAAACATGTCTTTTGATGGAACATCTTTACTATCGCTTCTGTGGCCGGAACAGGATTGGTCAAACCAAATTGGGCGATATAACCAATGAGACTACGATTTTCAGATTCTTTATTCGCTCAATTTACTCGTTACGATAAAACAGAATAGAACCCAATGTAGAGCCCTGCGGTACGCCAGTGGCATTACTGGTGTGTTGAGGGTTAAAGGTGTCCCGATTTTTGGTAATGAATATATTTTCATCTAGCTGTCCTCTATCGTTTCATCCCTGCTCGGATCCTACTTGTCATGATGTTTTATAGCCTACTATAGCGTCCAACTCAAACAAATGTTTTATATAAAACGAAGCAATAGTTTTTTTATGTGAGATGGGTTTGCTCTTGATCTTAGTCTAGGTCAGAAATGACTAAGACAAGGTCGATGTTGGAGCGAGCTTAACCAGAAGAAGCCTGTTCACCCTAACTTTGAAGAGATTAGGGTTGTATGCGTTCGGAAACACAGATGCAGGCAGAGAGTTCTACTCCTTCGCTGTCCGCATTATAAAAGACGTTTGGAAACGTTTAGTGCGAATTGGTGGAATAGCAATAAAGCTGATATAAAACTCACCAATGAAAGGTTTTCCATCGAGCCTCTTCATCCAATAGAACCTCTGGCTATGAGGTTTGTTCTCGCGGTCGTACTGCTCCCACTGTTGACGCAGGAAGGTGTAGCAGACGCAACAGCAGCGCACGGTACCGTCCTCGTCCCCCTCGGCGCGGTACCCCGCCGGGGGGGCGTGCGCTCCCAAGAACGGGAAGTATGGCTCCGTGCACTGTGGGGGAAAAAGTAGAATTAGAACTAGTACCAAAAAAAGAAGTGAGAACTTCTTTAGCATCGTTGTCATATGAAAGTCGATAAAAGGAATTTAGTGACGGTAAAAAGGGAACGTGGGAGAAAATGAGACAGGAAGCATTATACAGCGGGCCTCGAAGAGAACCACGAATATGTTCGTAGTTCACGAACATAATTATTCGTGATTCTCTTTTATAAATTTTGAAGGTTTCACTTGTACCACGCGTGAAGCTGATTTTATTGACAAACGCCTGAACAGATGTTCATAAATTATATCTAAGAGCCATCTCAATTTGGTTACGTATGTTACAAAAATAAACACATCAAAATCAGTCAATTCCTTGTGTGCGATAAGCGCCATATTTTCAAAGATGTATCTGTCATCAACAAGGTTAATACCCGAAGTGATCACCAACGGGTTAGAGGCACCGAATCTTAATATAATAATATAAATCAAAAGGAGAAAATTATTTCCCGGGAACGTTAAAATAACACAGTTAAAAATTAACGGGATAAACGGTATTTTCTGTTTATTCCAGCCAGACTATAACCCTTTTCTGAAACTTTTTTTAGTTCGTGATTAAATAACAATCATACATCCAGCCGTCTCTTCTTCTTAAATATTAGTTAGATTGTGTCAACAACATGGTAAATATTCCGTTGATACCCATGGTAAACCCAAATATTTGTAGTAAGACTACAGTCCAAACTGGAGTAGCCAGTACCGACGGAAAAACAAGATGGCCGATTTTATATGCCGAAATGATACACAATAAACGACCGACAGACAAGCATTTCTCGCCAATTACGATAGCCCATTATCGGAAATACAGTTGCGAAATTAAAAGCTTCACTCGTTTATGAACAAGAGCTGCTACCATCTGACGGCTCACTCAACTACCTCGCATGCTCATTGGTCAAACCAAATAGCGTCCTCACCGCGTTTAGTAAACGCGCCGTTGACGCGCGATTGTAGCGATACAGACGAGCGTTTGACACTTTGAATCGCGACAACAAACTGCTCTGTTTGACAAAAACGCGCCGTCGACACGCGTGTCCAAAACGCGCGGTGACGGCGCGTTTAAGAAACGTGGTGTGCATAATCCCTTACACTACGCAAAATAACATCAGTGGTCGTTAGACTAACGAATTACCATGACTAAAGGCAATGCCACCTTGCCCTGGGTCTCATAATGATGATTTTACCACGTAAAAAAAATCACTACGATGCTGACTGTTACCCATGTGATATGTGACAAGAGTACGAAGATGAAAATGATAAAATAAATATTTCAACATGATTCACTGATGCAGTAACCACGTGCCAAGACTCCCCAAAAGGCGCATGTGAGTCAAGACATAAATACACGATACATATGAATGGGTCCTTATAAAATGAACCAGAGGAGACTACTGTTAAATAAATTGATCCATTATTGTATAAGAATTAGGTCACATTATGCAGTGAGGGATATAAGCATGAGTTCTTGTTCATCATCATCATCATCAGCCGGAAGACGTCCACTGCTGAACATAGGCCTCCCCCTTAGACCGCTACGCCGAACGACAATTCGCCACTTGCATCCATCGGTTGCCCGCGACTCTCACGATGTCGTCGGTCCACCTAGTGGGAGGCCTACCTACGCTGCGTTTTCCGGTCCGTGGTCGCCACTCGAGAACCTTTCTTCCCCATCGGTTGTCAGTTCTACGAGCGATGTGGCCTGCCCATTGCCACTTCAACTTGCAAATTTTACGAGCTATGTCGGTGACTCTGGTTCTTCGCCGAATATCCGTGTTCCGGATTTTATCCCGCAAAGAAACTCCGAGCATAGCTCTTTCCATTGCTCGTTGAGTGACTCTTAGTTTCTCTAAAAGGCCAGCAGTCAAAGACCACGTTTCAGAGCCATATGTAATCACTGGCAACACACACTGGTTAAACACCCTTGTTTTGAGACACTGCGGGATTTTCGATGAGAAGATATCACGTAGCTTCCCAAACGCTGCCCATCCTAGTTGGATTCTTCGGGCGACCTCTTTCTCGAAGTTGGACCTACCTAACTGAACAATCTGTCCAAGGTAAGTATAATGGTCTACAACTTCGAGAGTATCATTCCCAACAACAACCGGTACGGGCGCCACATGGACATTCGACATGACTTTCGTCTTGTCCATGTTCATTTTAAGGCCGACCCGTTGGGAAACGATACTGAGGTCGCTGAGCATAGCATTGAGGTGCTCCAACGATTCTGCCATGATGACTATATCATCGGCAAAACGAAGGTGAGTGATGTATTCGCCATTGATGTTGATGCCGAGTCCGTCCCATTCCAAGAGCTTGAGAACGTCCTCCAACGCGTTCGTGAACAGTTTCGGAGAAATAACGTCTCCCTGTCTCACGCCTTTCTGCAATTGGATTGGTTTCGTGCTCTCTTCCTGAAGTCGGATGGACATGGTGGCGTTACTATACAAACACTTCAATACTTCGATATACCTATAGTCGATATGACATCGTTGGAGGGACTGCAATACTGCCCAGGTTTCGATTGAATCGAAGGCTTTTTCATAGTCCACAAACGCTAAACATAATGGCCGATTATACTCCTCTGTCTTCTGTATAATCTGGCGGAGCGTGTGTATGTGGTCTATGGTGCTAAAGCCTTTTCGGAAACCGGCTTGTTCGGGAGGCTGGAAGTCATCAAACCCGCGTTCGAGACGGTTCGTAATGACTCTTGAGAACAGCTTGTAAACATGGCTCAGAAGTGAGATTGGCCTGTAGTTCTTCAACAAGGTGTTGTCACCCTTTTTGAAGAAAAGAACAACCACACTCCTGTGCCATGCTTTTGGCGTAGTGCCTTCGAGTATGACGGAATTAAATAACTTCTGGAGGACTAGAAGTACCGGTTTTCCACCCGCTCTCAGAAGTTCTGTTGTGATTCCGTCATCGCCCGGCGCCTTGTTATTTTTGAGCTGTTTAAGAGCCATTCTAATCTCGTACAGGCTGATGTCCGGGATATCCTCAGTGTAGTGCCGAGTCAGTTTAGCTCTTGCGTCTCGAGCTGTACCGACACTGGGTTGTCGTGTAGATGTGTATAACTGTCCGTAAAACCTCTCAAGCTCTCTTAGGATCTCTGGTTTCGTCGAAATGATGCTGCCGTCGTTAATCTTCAGCCTTGTCATTTGGCTTTGCCCAATAGACGAATTCTTTGCGAAGACTTTTGAGCCCTGGTTCCGCTCGATCGCCTCTTTGATCCGTGCTGCACTATAGGCACGCAGGTCACGTCGCATTGATTTCGAGATTCGTCTATTGAGTTTGCCATATTCCGACATATCAGCTGAAGATTGCAGCCTCATCTCAGTCCGGTCTTGCATCAACTTGATGGTTCCGTTCGAGAGCTTTTGAGGTTTATTGCGGCGTGGGGTCTTATAGAACTTAGACCCCACAGCTTGGACAGTTTCCACCAACCCATCGTTAATCTCGTCAGCAGTTTCGCATTCGGTTAGGCACTGGAAGCGATTGTGCAGTTCGAGTTGGAAGTGTTCGGGGTTCTGGATGTGGGCAGGACCAGGTCGGAGCGTGGACTTCACCAGACGAGACCTTTCAAGCTTCACATTGATATTCAATGTGCCTCTGACGATTCGGTGATCGCTACCGGTTTTTACCCTGGCGATCACAGAGACATCACTGAATATTCGCTTCTTGGTCGTCATGATGAAGTCGATCTCATTTCTGGTAGTACCATCGGGGCTCATCCACGTCCACCTCCTGGATGGCCGCTTCTGGAAGTAGGAGTTCATCAAATGAAGCTCTTCCTTTTCCATGAAGTCGACCAGTCGCTGGCCCCTATGGTTTCGCTGCCCATACCCAAATGGCCCCACTCTCAACTCATCGCCATTCCGTGCGCCCACCTTCGCGTTGAAGTCCCCCATAACAACGGTGAAGTATGTTTCGGAGGTATGTATGGCCTCGGATATCTCCTCATACAATGCCTCTACTTCATCATCAGAATGTGTCGAGGTCGGCGCATATACCTGTATGACCTTCAACGAATACCGGTTGGTTATTCTGAGTATAAGGTATGCTACCCTGCTCGACACACTGTCGACCTTCATAACGTTGTTGATGAGGGACCTGCGGACGAGAAATCCCACACCACCCTGGGATTTACGGTCTTCTTCCCGGTAGAAGAGCATGTTGCCGGAATCTAGAACCATCGTATCCTGACCCTCTCTTCGGATTTCAGATAGTCCCAAGATATCCCAGCGCATTTTGCTCAATTCTTCCTCCAGCTCGAGGAAGTTCGAGTTCTTGTTACAATAGATTTATTCTGATCTTTATTTTTATATGTATTATCGTCTTTCTTATGAATTGTGGATTTATAACTATCAAAAGCAACAATATCTTCTGCGACATATTTCATTACGTCCACTTTTCTATAGGCTTTGTCTGAAACCTTAATATGCTAAAATTGTAGACGCCAATTTATCTAAGGGAAGCCAAGAAAATGCATTGAAAACCCTTTTCCCTTCAATCCTGTTCCCTAAACATGATACAGTCAATCCCATTATAGATCTCACGTCGAAACATGAATAATTCAAGACCCGATACATCATAATCATTCACCCACTGTTTGGATAAACCAACGACGATATATTACTAGACTCCGCATGCACGATCTAAGGAACAAAAACACTCACAGGAGTGGTCGAAATAAGACGGATATAAGACTTTTTTGCCTAATGTGTTGACAGACATCGGTCGCCTGTTATTAGGAGTCTAGTAATATATCGTCGTTGGGATATACCATCCATAGCCATAGCCTCTTCTTTATCTGTTTTGAAACGTAAACATCGACATAGAAACACTTAACACGAATTTAGTGGACATGGAATAGTTTTGTTTTTCTGTATATTAGATACAGGCTCGTCTGATGGTAAGAAACGTGGTTGACGTTGAAATACACTTGCCTAAAGCAACCTTTATTCTTACCGAAACCACCTTCTAGAATGGTGCAGTGAATTCTTTTCCATAGATGATTATTTTTGACCCAGAAGTGGGATAATAATAGACTGATTTCGCAACGATTTGGGCTTGGATGTCCTCTTCACACTGTCAACATAAAATACCAGGAACACATAAGCATACGAGCAATAACCGCCGCACCCGGCCCGTGCGTTGGACGTAATTACGTGTCAAATGTCAATCGCTTTAGGCGCTCCATCAATTGCAATCCGGTTGGAACCAGCACAGAACCCAAACACATGAATACGCGTAATAAGACGCGAATCGGGCGACAATGTACGGAACGTCAAGACATCGTTGCGAAATGATGGATGTGTTATGATTTGTCGTTAAGGAAACACGGGTTTGTGTGTCGCGAGGAAAATATCGAATTTATCTTGAGTTATTTTGATAAGTAGGTCAGTGATTATGGCTGTGCGTTGCTTTCTTGTGACATGTGTAAATTCGTATAAGATGACCCGGATCCCAGAAGGGTTTCCTCGATCAGATTTTCCTATATTAGCTAGTGCTGCTCTGGGAAGCCCTAAAGCCAGTTGGTGGCCTAGCTAGACCATTATGTCACATGTAGCCGTCTTGCCAACTTGACGAAATCTGAGCAGGCGTTCAAATGTTGCGGGCTGCAAGATGTGTTAACAGCAGTCGGGACCAACGGTTCACATACTTTCCGAGACTCGAAATACATAATAATATCCACGACTATCTACGGCAAGCAAAACTTAAACATAGACTCCTGCGGTATTGTACCTCCCTTTATTGGCAAGGTAATTTCGTATCATTTTCAGCCTGTATCCACCCAATACTCGCCACTTTGCTCCTGAGTCTCCCGCAGTCAGGTCCCGTCTTTTCTCCAGGTCGGGGGACCTGGTGGTGACCTGTCTACGTTCCTATGACCAGATAAGTTGGTACAATATTACCTGCGTATCAGGCTTGACCCTGACGGTGTAGTGGTCTGAGAACCCGGCGCCGCCGCACACGAAGCACACGCGCACGTCATCCTGCGCGGGCGCCGGCTTGTCGCGCGACGCGCACGGCGACGCCGGTTTTGACGCCAGCGAGCTCTTTATGTAGGCCTTGGCCTTCTCCATACCCGCCAGCTGGTAGACAAAGAAATATCAGGTTAGACAAATTAATTAACACGTTTCTAAAAAGATCTGTAGCTACTTTGTGATTGCAGGGAGATCGTTGCAGGGCGGCTGATCGTTGCAATCGCTGCGAACAAGCGGCGAATCCGTTGATGCTTCGTCTTGCTTACAGTGCCAGTGTGATATCGATCTTAAGCTGCGTCTACGAGCCGAGCACGAGCGGACAACGAGCACGGGCCGTATTATGACGGCTTAAAGCCAGAGTAGTTCCCGTGAGTGAACGAAATGGCACTGGACGACTTATATAGCTCTGTCTCTTTCACTCTCGGGAACTACTCTGGCTTTAAGACGTCATAATACGGCCCGTGCTAGTGCTCGGCTCGCCTAGCGTAGACGCAGCTTAAGAGGAAGAGAAAAAGTAAGTAAGATAATAAAGATTTGACGAATATAATAAGAGACCGAAGGAGACGCGATATGAATTTCAATCAATGTGATAAGTTGTTGTCTGCCTAATAATTTTACCAAGATAGCCACGAGTCCGCTGCTGAACTGAAATATCTCAATAAGAGCTTATGAAGAAGGGCGAAGTACCCATAGTAAATGTTCCTAAAATTCAAGTCAAAGTAACAAAACAAGAGAAAGTCAAGTACATAACTTATTGAATACTTATATATCATCGATACCACATTAAATCATCTCACATCGCATCCGAAGTAATAAAGATTCCTGTCCAGTAGACGGTAGTAAATATTTGACGTCCCTTATAATGTGGGTCGCACCGCGCCGAAAGTATCATTAAAAGACCTTCTCGGAATACCCGCGAGTTACTTGGAAAACACTGAAATTTGAAATTTTCCCTTTTCATGACAACCATCCATTCGTGGAACAGTATAATCTATCTGTTTTGCACGTGGTGGTTAAAAACAAATCTTTTGCGGATGTTTGTTAAGTACATTTTAGAAGGGTGATGAGAATTACGGCTTCATGTAAGTACGTCTACAGATTGGTAATAAAAAAACCCTATATAGGCAAGTGCTGTATCTATGGACGCTTTTACCTGTGGACACCTTTCATTTCGGGGTAAACAACACGGAAAAAAAAGATGGCGATACGTCAAATCTGTAAACCATAAACAAATGCTTACGGCTGTGTTCAAATTAGAATTTTAGGGTTGCCCCTTTTCTTATAAATTAATGGCGTCCATAGGTACAGCACTTGCCCCTATCTTTAAAAACAAAAGAAATTATTTTATTTAATCCACGTAGGTACCTTATATTTTAACGATGACGTTTCATATTTACGAAAGCTTTCCATTTTTCCTTAGAAGGACCGTATAGGCAGTTACAAATCAAGTATCCGAAATAACCGGATCCTTGCAAAATATCCGTGCCCGAGTAACACTCCCTACGTAAGTATTGACAAATTCAGATCATTAAGCCAAAATCTCTTCACGATGTTACCAACTCCTTTCACCGTCACGTCGTGGTAACGCTAAGTCCCCAACATATTATAAAACGCGACACGACCCGATAAAACGCGATGCGTGTTGAATCGAATCAAATGTATTGTTTTCTATAGACCAGAATCACACTATGAAAATCCGACGCGACGCCATGTCTGCACATTTGATTCGAGTCAACACGCATCACGTATCATCGGGTCACATCGCGTTTTAATAATGTGTTTCCGCCTTTAATTAGCTACCCAGCTTCATTTTCATTATTTCCATGTTTCCGTCGAGAATTTCGCGAAAACCATAAATAGCTTTCCAGCGCTCCATGATCAGCTATTCAAGACGTCTATAGGTCGTGAAAATCTAATAGGAAGGTAGGAAGTGAACTCTGGCAATACGCCAACGTTTACCAACAGAATTAAGGTAACAGTCATGAATATCAAACAGGACATTTTTGTAAATAAACTCTTTGCTTAGTCGGCAAATGATATGGAAATTGAACGAAAACATTGAAACGATTTAAGTATAGTTTTTTTCTGTGAGTTTAGCGGATTAGACTTGAAATGAAATTGGATATTATATTATTGTCGTAAATGTTTTTTTAGCAATAAGTACTATTAATTATTCTGTGGCAATGACAACATGGGCTCTAGATAGACGTTCTTAATGCCTATTTAAGAGATGTGGGTTGTTCGATATGACTTCTACAGAACCTGACACAGGAGGTTCCAACTTATTCTAAACATGCTGCGCTGAATCCAAAAAAAATAAAGTACACCAATTTCATTTCTATGTGGTAAAATCATCAAATGAGTGCTCCCACTCAGGGCATGGCGGGGCGGGTGGGATCGTCACAGTCACACTCGTACTGACTAAAATCCACGGTTTCTAAAATAATGTGCCCTGTAAAAGAAATGTGTACCCGAAAACATTAACCTTCTGTTGGACAGCAATCCGAATGTCTACTGCTATAGTTCTATTAATTCAGATAGTATCGACTATTTATTATAGAGATAGCAACAAAACTGGCTTATCTCAATGGGTTATGACGTTATAGTAAATATGATAAGCAAACTCGGGTATCGAAGCCTGCTAGCACTTGGTTGGAAAGAGATACTCTTTACGTGAGGGTAATGATCCCTAATGTCAAGAATGAGTTATGGCTGCTACACACCTTACAAAAATCGTTGCGATTGAGAAAAATCGAACAAACTGTACAGTTTTTCTCATACACAGTTAAAGGTTTATCGTTGAAGGTTGAACTGTAACGTCTAATCGTAACGATTTTTCGTAAGGTGTGTAGCAACCATTACAGTTTTTTTCTATGAAGTCCTACTTCAGGCATACACTGAGATTTATGGAAAAGCGACAATTACAAAGTCCATGTTCTTAAAGGATCAATAAATCAAGAAATCCATCAATACTAATGCGCCATTTGCAATTTTTAAACCGTTCACGTTTTCTAGTACGTGAGTTCAGGTAATTCCGCTTGGAATTCTGCCCATAAATGAAGGATGACCTACAAATAACTTAGAAAAAGGGAAGGCTGTGAAACTACGAGCGGCGAATATTAATAGAGAAATTAATTAAATTTACGACACAAAAGAATCATAATTAAAATGTGAACGCGACTTGGATACAGTCTAGAACCCAATAAAAGAAACTTCAGTGTAATTATTTTCATAAAAGACTCAGAAATTAGAAAACTTTATCAAATTATTCACTTTATTTGATTACTACTAGCTTCTTTATTCAAGTATGTATCTTTCGTCAATTTATCATTTTGCGTGTCACTTTTATTCCATCCGGATCGAAGGACCACAACTTTTTAGCTTTTTTATCTTGATTTTAGTTATTATCGAATCGTTCCTTCAAAATCGTGTGCACGAAAAATCTGTTGAAATTCATCGACTCAAAATTCAAAAGAGCGCCAGGTAAAAATAAACATCATCGCTTCCCTAATGCCATATATGCGTGAGTACAGCAACCACCCTTTTCCCGAGACTTTCTACCAAATTATAGGCCACGACCCTCGCCCATAGAAATCGGCGCCCAACCGCGATAATCACTGTACATTAATGAATATTTTATTACATATTACGACTAAGCGATCGTGTCGCGCGATTGTGCTAATGAGTCACGCAGCTTTAGAGGTGTTTGGTTATTATATGGCGACTGGTCGGCTGATGAGATGCGACGGACTGTGCTTTGTGTGTTTATTACTAAGTAAAATTATCAGAACGGAACATGGACTAAATCACAACAAAGGTCATACATATGCATCGGATTTATACGCGGATCTGTGTCAATTTTTTGTTCCAAATACTTATCATCATTCTCAAAAACACAAACTATTTAATGTCTCATTTTGTCGCACTGTAGTCCGATCCACCTTTTCTATACCACGTATGCTAACGATGCTCAACGCGCGACAAACCCTGGATTGGACTTGTTCGTTGATCAATGATCAACGGAAGACGGGAATGTTAGAATGTTTGCGGTTCTGTGAGAAGACAAAATGAAAGGAGTATTTAGCATTACTGGCATATTTGGCTGTTCTAAATGTGTTCAGTAAATGAATGGTTTACTTAACAATAATGGAAAAACCACATATAACATCATATCCACACGGCCGGGATTGATCCACATTTGTCCGAGCAAAGAGTACTAGAAAAGACACAGGAAGGCCTTTGCTCGGTAATAAGGTAAAATAGGTAAATACCCGAATAAACGAATCTCGAAGTACAAATCGAAAATTAGATTTCTTTAATAAATCAGACTTACAGGTTTGATAAGACCACAGCTATCGTGACAACGGAAGATCGACTCAACATGACTCGTGGTTTAAACCTGCGTGGTTCTAAGATAAATCATAATATCTTGAGAGTCCTAGTGCTCAAACACACTGCGAGCCTAGCGCGGTGGCGGCGGCGGGCGCGATAATAATGAATGTATGAAATCGCCGCTTGTGGCCACATTGAAGTGACTAGGCGGGGAGCCTAGCGCGGTGGTTACGAGCGACTTTGCGAGCCTAGGCGTTGCTAGGCAACAACCGGTACAACGAGCTGGCGGCAGGTGTATCAAACCTTTTCGGTTTTTTAGTAGCGCCATATAGTTACCAGAACATGCACTAAAATACTACCGTTGGATGTTTTTATACATATTTAAATTATTTTTACCGTACTTGAGTAGAAAAATGTAGAATGATTTATAATTTAGTTGTTTTCAATCCTAAATAACCTGTAAAAAACAATAATATTAATTTCTTTAAACCAGTTTTATAGAGTTTACTAGGTACCACCGGTTTGCAACACCTGAAGTCGCCGCAACAAAAACAAACACTTGATCGGCAGTGTGGACACGTATCGCGCCCGCCGCAGCGCCCGCCACCGCGGCTGCCACCGCCGACGCGCTAGGCTTCCAGTGTGGACAAACCCCTAGACAGGCCCAAAAAGTCTGCTCACCATTCAGATAACCAAAACTATCATATGCACGTCATCCAACCACGTCAGAGCTACTAAAATCGGCTCCTAAATGATACCATACTAACAAATCTCCCAGGATTACAACCATGACGTAAATCTCCATGTCTGCACCATTCATACGTCATAATAAATACCAACGCATCGATCGGTCTGACGTCGGTGGTACACGAAAGTGCGAAAACACGATGGTCCTTTCATTGTGAGTTTGTGAGGCACGTACTGAGGGTACTGAACTGTCCTAGTTTTTTTGTTGGAGTAATAAAACTGTGTATCTTGATAGACAGTTTAAGTAGTCCAGTACTTAATAATTTAACGAAAGTTTGAATAATACTTAGAAAGAATAATTAATTACTTTTTTTTTAATTTAATTTATTTCACGTTTGACCACCATTTCGCCTGATGGTAACCAATGATGTGGTCGACGGTGAAGCACGCTTGCCTTGTAGTAACCTATTCACTTTGACTCATCTTTAAATGGTGGTATGGTAACTACGACATGATGTAGCAGATTTGACAGGAATAGGGGAAGCTTAGTATACTTAATAGTAGATTTAACAAGGTAGAGAATGATGACGATACTAGCAGCCGACCTATTTGTATAATCAGCTGATGTATAACTGAGAACGAAGCGAAAGAAGTTTCTAAAGATCGTAGCAGGTGGCGGTCTGTGGTTTCTGCCTTAGACCATGGGCAAAAGAAGTAAGTTTATGTACCTATGTATGTATCCCATTGTACAGTTAATTTTAGCAGTTTTTGGGAGTCCCAGATGAAACAGAAAACGATGATAAATCAATAATGACACAGTTAATTCTAGCGGTTACTCTAGTTGACTCATATTCAGCACACAAAGTACAATTGAAGATACAGTTTCGTTCAACCGTAGTACTACTAGGTATTCTGTGGTCTAGGTATTACAACTACAAGCCGATAAATACTTAATACGTCAATCTAAAGAAACAAACTGATCAACAACTGCCGCCCTTACTTATTTCAACTCACTCATCGCTCATCTCTCTCGGATTACGATATAATGTTTTGAAGCAATCTTCTCGGCCTTCTACGTACGTGTAAGTATAGCCACCCGAATTAGTCAACATGTACAAAGTAAACCCGGGATCCTTATTAATATAAAGCCCCTAGGATTAGGGTAGGTTAAGCGTCACAATTTGGACGAGAACCCAAAAGGGAGTGTCCAAGGGTAGAGAAGATGGGGTTGGTGATTAAATGTCATAAATATTGTACAAAAGGGAATTAAAGGTATATTTTTTGAGTTGGTTCTTCCATGAGCGGGAGGGACTGACAAAATCTGACAAAAAATTCATCCTGTTCCATCACATTTCCTTTGCATTTCAGGGTGCTCTTCTAATCCCATGTACGCACTGCGATTCTACTCCCGTTTTTGACCGCGCGTTGCCTTCTAGAAAAAAATGCATGTGATTTTTAATCCCCAGCGCGTTTTGTGCTTCATGTAATTCCCATATTTCACAAAAATCTGCGGAAAAATCGCAGTCTCACGTGTTTGGCCTATTACAGTCCCGCGACGAGTTAGTATCCGCGATTTTGGTTGATACCTAAAATTCTTAGAAAGAAGGTTTGCCTATACCTCTTGACTTTGAATAACCAAGGTTGTAGCTATCAGTAAAAAACAGAACGTCTTAGCTGTACGCACAATTCAAGTTAAATAACCCTCTTTTTGGCTTTTGGTCGTAGTCGGATAATAAGTATTAAACTTATGAGAAGTACTATTTTAGACAGATATTTTCCTTCTATCAAGTTACAGTATAATTATAATGGTTATATAAATAATATTTGAGGATTTAAGTAACATAATTAAACTTAATCTCATAAACAAACGGCGATTAATATCATCTAATTTTCCCTTCTCATTTAAGATATTAAATCTCATCATAATAACTTCATTATGTTTGTCTAAAAGATAAATTAGTTACTAAGGGCGCAAGTAGTGGGTGAAGCAGCGAGTAAACTCGATTTGTTTCGTAAATTCTCCAATAAATTAACTCGATTTCCTCACTATCCTTCGTGGATAAAATAAATATTGTTGTACAATTTTGCCGAATAAATTCGGATTGGAATTCAATTTGGAGGTGCTTCAAAAATATTTTTGTTGATTTTCACCGTTTATTTTTTCCTGCTGAAAACGGGCTGGGAAAATGTACATTCTATAGTTTCATATTTACAAATCAATCATATTATATCTATGTTCTTTTACTCAAAGTACTGTAGAGAAATCACATTGCTAGAAAAATACTTCCTTAATAGATACCTTTATCAGTCTAAATGCTAAAAACGAGTCACCACTAAGTTGCAAAATATCTGTACTTAGATAACCGGTCATCTATACTGGACACAAACCGCTTCCTGTGGTAAACATATCATGTTTAACAGGTAAATACGACGGATTAAACTTTAAAGGGTATAAAGTAAGAAACTGTACCTTTATACCCGGTATCAAAATCGCAGTTTGGCCCTTAGAGACGTATGAAAGAAAATCGGGGTTGATAAGTTAAGATAACAGTATCATATCGAAAGATTAATAAAGCCACTTATTTAGTATCTATACACAGACGTCCTTCACATTAATGTCTGATTAAACGCAAGGTCGTTTTTGCGGTAGAAAATTGATAAATGCTAGAATTGGCTCCCGAAGCATTAAAAATTAAAACATAAAATTACATCCACATACTGACAAGGCCAGACGTTCCCGATCCCAAAAACACCATGATTATATACTATCGCATACCTGTATTTTATACATACAAACATACATCTAGCTACCAGGCTCGCAGATATGCAAACACGTCGGATCACAATGACGGACGGACAATCCGATCGATACGTACGACTGACGTGCCGGGTCTAATTGCCGGCCCTTTGTGAAGCCGGCGTGGTTATATATAGACTGGTCTGGACAAGCCCTATGTGTGTGCATATGTGGGATTTTTGGCTGCTTCCCCCAGGAGGGGTCTGGGGGACACAGGATATTGTGCGTACTCGTACAATTTCATAATACGATATATCAAAAGCTGTAGTATCAGATTTTCGTACAGCGTTTCGTTTTTCCTAAATCAATATTTTGACGGAGCCATTTTGTGGGCAGGATGTATAGAAGTGAAACATGGAAAAGTAAACGCTCACACCTTGATGTTAGAATATTTTTTCTACTGTAGAGTAAATGGTGGCAAGAAAAAATTTAAACACAATTAGGAGAATAAGTAAGCCCTAAGCGGAAGGGAACTTAAACTCTAACACGCTACGAACAGGGATAATAGTTGAAATCTGACCAGTTTAAGCAAGAAAGTAAAAGTTTATACTTTCAGTTTACAATCGACCATAAACACAAGTCTCCCCTCAATCACAGACTGCTTCACAAATGTTGCTCTACAGATAATGGTGATTACATTACTTATCAGCTGATGCCATAACCGGTTCGGACCGGTTTGAGGCCGATGTTTATGTCTTTTTAATAGCATCTACCAATTGGCGTGCGGCAAGTAGGCAATCGACATCAAGGACGATTGGCAGCAAATATTTACTGAGGTTGAATCATCAGGCAAATTAAGAACAGTCGTTCCGTAAAAATTGACGAAATGTATGATGAAAAACGTAATTCCTGCTGTAATAAGATTTCTAATTATTCACGGTTCAAGATTTCAATGACCCTTTTATATTTCGGTATTTAATAAAGATAGAATATATTTATGTATTTAATAGAGATAGAAACACAGATCACCGATGTTACTAAAATGACCGCTAAGGTGAAGAGGGACTGGACTAGCCACATCAGCCGGATGCCCAATGAACTGTGGGCCAAAATAACAACTATGTGGAGCCCTGACACAGCCAGAAGGCGTGTGCCCAGCAGTGGGATGACACAAGCTGACTGTAACAAGTAACAGATAGAATATACTTTATTAAATGCACACCAAACAAATCAAGGGTATCTAATAAATAGGGTGACACAAAGAGCGGTCGTATCGCTTAAAGCGATCTTTTCAAGACAACATTTGGATGGATTTCAGAAAGATGGAGAGACATTACTGTTGGTAATATAAATTCATACAAGCAAAGCACATAATTACATTATGTAATAATCATAAAAGCAAAGCTAAGTGACATTACAGTCACATGTTTAAAGGTACCTAACAACATTAGTAAGTATAGAATACTACTATTAACAATATTAAAAATATCTTGAATATTAAATGAGACAACTATTCAATCTGAATAATAAATAATATAATATTAATAAGTAATTAATACTTATTTATTGTATCGTAAAAGCTGAGCCCGTTAAGTAGGTTATCGTGTTCTAGATAAACATCTGTTTAAGCAAGTTTATAATTAAGTCGATCGATATCTTTTATGTTGATCTTGATATAAAATGACTCGTTAGTCCATCTCCGTTAGCAAAGCTCCGCAAGCTAATTATACTTTGCAACATCTTGATTTCTTTAAAAAAAAAAAAATGTTAATAGTATCATCGTCAATGTACCCTGAAATTACTGCTACTGCTGCTCCTCGAAACTCCCGACTCCAAATATATAATCATCAACCTAAATATCATGTTATGCTATTGAATAAAATACAAATACATACACGATCCAAGAAGCCGTAACATATCAAACCAAATCTAACAATACTTCTCCTGAAGCCCATAAAACTAATCAGCTCGTGTTTAAGAAGCATGGCATCGAACCACCACAATTTTCTGGCAATGCGAACCTTTGCAAACCCAAATCTCGCACCAATGCTTCATAAAGGGCAAGTAATCAATAAAATCAACATTCCAAGACGATCGCCGATCGAAAAATGGCTTCATAATACCGTTTTCGATTGATTTTGTGGCTAAATATTCAAGCAAATTAATTTGCCTATTCAATTTATCTTTCTATGGACTCCTTAAATGTTAATTGGGTACGTCAATATTAGTCAGTGTTTCTGTTTGGAATCAAAATTGAATTTGGTTCGGGAGTAATTAACTTTGTAAGGAAACAACGACGATGTATTACTAGACTCCGTATGCACGATCTAAGAAACAAAAACTATTCTGTCAACTCGCTGAGGTACTACGTAAGCGAGGGGGACGGGATATTACGTTGTGATTGACTAACTCAAGGTCTGTTCTGTCTCAAGGTATGTTTACAGCTCACAGGAGTGGTCGAAATAAGACGGATATAAGACTTTTTTGTCTAATGTGTTGACAGACATCGGTCGCCTGTTATTAGGAGTCTAGTAATATATCATCGTTGTAAGGAAAGTTAGTTATGAGATTTCTTACCAGAGCTTGTTGTTATCCCTCAACCTTTCCATTGTTATCACATAGCTTCGTCTCTGAGAGGGACAGCCCAGTTTGGGATGTCGCATCACATCATATTGCTTTAAAATTTTGGTCCTAGAACATGCTGGTTCCTTCATGTTATTCTATTTACTTTTTCTTGATTGTATCTATGTTTTTTAAGGATGGTTTCCGTGACAGGATTGTCGAAGACTAACTCCTGTAATTTATTTTAAGGAAAGCAAAAGCACAGATACCAACTCCTAAGGAAAATAAAAAATGTAAGTTAGATACTTTAGATCACTGAAAAATCCATTTAGATTTTTAGAACATCACCAGAGTGAACAAACCTTTCAACAGTGCTAACATAAGGAGAACTTTGAGAGCTTTTCTACGACTACTGACAGCAAAAGTAGAACTTTACAATAACAATTAAAAATGAATTGTTTTATCACTTGACTCGAGTTATAATTCAGTAAAAACAATATTGGCATTGAAAATGTTAAAATCGGAAACGGCTTTCCGGTAGCTCCAGAAATAAGAGCAGTTTCGCGAATTTACCCTTTCAAATGAAAACCTACAACCACGGTTTTTACAAACAAATAAAACAAAATTGAAAATCCGAAATTATTGCCGGAACCCGCGATAGTCGAACATCAACAATTTCGTACAAAATAAATATTTATTAAACATTAATGACTACGATTTGTATCAACCTCTCCCCGGGCGTACAGCGCGCGGCGGGCAGTGGGTGGTGAACCACCCCGAATGCCCCTACCCACTTCGCCGAAACGGGCTCTCGTTTGAATATTATTTTGTATAAAAACGTCCCTTTAATTCATACAGGGTTAGCAAACTTACCGATGAAAATCCGACAGTATTTCATGTGTCATTTTTATCATCGAGGAAATCTAAGAAGAGAAGTTTCAAGGCAATTATTTTAACGGTTTTTATGGCAAAGATCAGGAGGTGCCGACATTAGAAGTCTCGACATTTAAAGAGCCATAAGTAACTTTAATGCTCGCAACTTGGAATCGAAGAATGAAAGGGCACCGGTAGAGGAAAGAGAAAATCTAGGTAAGGCAACTTAGTTTATCGAAGATCAACATCTTGTGCGCTACAAGATGAGCCGAGACAATTACAAACCATCTTTTAATTAAATGAAAGGAGCTCTATAGCATAGGAAATACGTCCATACCCTGTAAACCTTCGCCAGTCTTATCAAGTGATAATATTCAGTAAGGTTGTAGACGTCAGATAAGCTGCGTAAAGTTATACTGGAAGCCAGCTCTAAAATTGTGTTGAAAAGGCTTGCAGACGATAACCCTAAAAACATTTACCGAATAATGTCAGAGTACCAGGAGTACATAAATCCGAAAGGCACAAAATGTCTCTCCATTGAAAACCACTCAAATCTCGAAGCCACTTTGATCAATCTTTGAGATAAAATGGAGGACGACATTTCGTGCTCAATTTTATTCACTGGCAACCCTGACCACTTCGCTGTTATCCAAATAACCGAACTATCGTATCGAGTAGGCAGTAAGGTAAATAAAATATAAATTCAGTTAGAAGCCTTTTCCTTTCTAAGGGCTCCATTGACTTCGTCGTATTTTGGATATAAATAAACTTTTTGTGTCTATTATGTATCTAACGGACAAGTTCTGTTTTGTGTTTTTGGAGAAATGTAAAATTTATCCGTATTATTTTGTTATTTGAGCCTTGAGAACAAAAATAAATGGATTCAAAGAAATTATATACAAATACAGAAATGTTTATTGGTGGGTATTAAAAAGTACCTATATTTCTGGACTAGATTTATTTATTTGCTGAATGAGCACAAGGAACATTTATATTGACAACGATATTTATATTATAGAAATATTTATATTATTATTCTTGGTAACGTCTGTTTCCTAGAAATAGTAATATCTGTATATTTTGAATGACCTAATTCAACAATACTCGTAATATACAGGAATAAATCAGATAGAAAATTGCAAGTATAAAAGACACTCAACTGCTTAGAAAAACAAAAGTGATCTTAAGTACTGAGTAGCTCTACGTTACATAGACGACGCATTGAGCGAAGATTTAGGCTATTTGAAATACCGTCGTACCAAAAAAGTAGAGTCGGAAACGAAATTGGGCTGATTTTTTAAATATTTATTCCTAAAACTCTAGCATAACAAATGTAATATTATTATTTTAGATGACGTTAACAAAATAATATGCTATTACATAATCGACTTTTTTTGTACCCATGTTTGTTTTCCAATGAACCAGTATTCATTATTAGTTTTTGTTGTGGGGTATGAAATCGATTCCGACTGAGACGTGTTATGACTCATGCCATTCAAAATATCATTACAATTAGGTTAGTAGACTTGCTTCTGAAGAATGATATTATAAGTAAAAAGGTGTAGTAGATACGTTACACGCGCTCAAATGTGGTCAATTGACAAACCTTGACTATATTTGTCTCTTTTTTACTTGCGATGCCATCCGTCTTTAGCGACTAATCGTGATGTAGTGTGCTATTGCAATATTTAGTTATTCATGTGTGCGTTAGTGTGCCGTTTTTGAAGATAGAATGTCGTGTAGGTAACGTATCTATTAATTAATTTATAATATCATTGCTTCTGAATTATAACTTTTTTTTGGAGAGCTATTTTGCTCTACCGATCTTTGACATCATTTTTACCTAAACCTTGTGTCGTTCTTTTGGAATAGGACGAAAGAAAAAGTACAAAATTGTGTGGAGTGTAGAAATGTCATCCTGGGGATGATAAAGAGGAAAGAAGCAAGAAAATAAAGACAATTCAACGATTGTCTGTTCCAAAACTGAATAAGTACTCCAAACGAGAATAGAGCTTCAAAACCCCTGCATCCATAGACACAAAAGAGAAAAAAAAACTACAGTTGAAAGCACAAAGCCATTGTACGAAACAAACTTATATCCAGTGATTGGAACTGTGTCCGATAAAATGGCGATAGGCACCGAATCGGGGCTCGATATTGTTATCGAAGGGTGGGTAGCTGTACCCCCGGTGGGTAGGCAGACCGGGATACCAGTACACAGCTAGAAACGTACAAATATTTAATTCACAGTGCTGTTAGTTCGTGTAAACGCTGCATCGGATGTAGATAGCATCGATCCACGTTTAGTAAAACATTCGACAGTTACACGCTGTTTGATGAATATTTTATTTCTGGTCGACGTTTAGCTTTACTAGGCTTTGCGGCAGAAAGATCGATAAGTACTATATCGAAAGTGTTAAAAGTAACTGCTACAGGAACTGATTAATATCATTTCAGTGGAGTTCATGTAGCTAAGTCTCTAACTTTTTTTTTTTTTTTTACGTGGTAAAATCATCGAATGAGGCCTCCCACCCGGGGCAGGGCGGGAGGGACTGCCAGACTTGTACTGACTAAAATCCACGGTGTCCTTCAATAGCCTTTTATGTTCCGGGGTCACGGTGATGGTATAAGACCCGCGACCCCGGCAGGCAGCTAAGTCTCTAACTTGGACCAAATATATTTTTAGCTAAGATGCGTTTCGAAGAAGTATATCTTTAGATGTCGATGCATCTTTCAGGCTATTAATGAATGCAATTTGACCTAGGATTCCAGCCGCGAATGTTGTGATGTATTGCATCAAACAAGGTCTACTTGGATAGATTAAATCAGTCTTCAAAATACACAAGTCAAGTAAGAAAAGAATCTTCGGGCAATGAGAATGAATGTAAAGTACATACAACGAGTACCCATTTTAGTATATTTATTATTTCGATCACGTGAACACCTGTTAGGTACGTAATCACATTGAGGCGAATGATAAGCGCGTGACGTAGGTGGGCTTGCAAATCTGACGTGCATGCGTTTAGATGGCACTCGTTCTATATATGCTACGAATAATAAGACCATTGTTTGAATACCCCACTAGTTGTGCCCTTCGTTCAATGTTGTCCATGTTATTAATGTATTTTTAGGGACAAACCCACCACACATTCCCAAACCACTGGAACTCCTAAAAGCTACAATCAACAGTGGCAACCAGCAGGAAAACACCGAGACAACGACTTGGATTCTTCAACGAAATTAATCAGAAAACAATAGTGGAGGACTAGGAAAGACTCCCTGTACCCTTAGCACGAGTTTTCAGTATTTGAGACGTAAAGTAAACTGGAACTTTGATACTTTCAAATTGACAATTTTCAAGGAAAATATGGAACAGCGCCTCTGGTGTGCGAAGAAGGAACTAATTTTTTCCTTGAAAATTGTCAATTTGAAATTGTCAAAGTTGCAGTTTACTTTACGTCTCAAATACTGAAAACTCGTGCTGACGGTACTGGTCTGACCTAACAAAAAGAGCTACTGAGTCTACCATGTTCCAATGTACTCGCAACGTCTCCAACCGGCAAAAATGGAAGCAGACCGCTGAATGAGCAGTCCTCGAGGAAATCAACGACCCACCGAAGATCCCTCCGTGTACCTCGTCTGCGCAACCACGACCACTCTAACAAGAGTGTTACGACTAAGAAGAGAAGGGAAGACACGTAGTTTCCACTTTAGTGTTTTTATGTTTTTCACAGTTGAACTGTGGATGTCCTCCGGCTGATGATGATGATAATTGCAATCGTCGCCAATGGGTATAAGGTCTAAGATTGCGAAAGGTTTTATTGATCAAAAAGTGCTGAGCTTCAATCTTCAGGTGATTGAGTTGCATGCTTACTGCATAGGACTAGTTCATACAACGTCACCTTATCAAGATGATCTCACTTTTGATACGGAAATGATTTTAAAAAAAAAACAACTTCCCACAGCATCATACAAAACTGATTTAAATTAAAGCAAAATGTATTTATTTTTAATATGTAACGATCAATTAAAACTATTACCGTTACGATATAAAATTTTAAATATATTATGCGAACTGACACTAATAATATTTAAAACGGCATTTAAATTATTTTGTCTTTGATTTACTAATCACCATTTTAATTATGCTGTGATTATTCGCGACCGGAAAAAGTAGGTATTACCGGTTATTGGTATTTTTCGGGCAAAATATTTTGTTTTTGTTGTAAATAGGAACATAGGATACGAAAAGTTCTGTTAAATTTTTTTCTTAGCCAAAACTGGGCTAATGTCTCCTCCAATTCCTTCCAGGAACTCTTTTGCTTAGCGGCTTCAAACCAGAACATATGGTAAGTGTCTCTAGGTCGGAGCCAGAACTTGTAGTAAGTGTTGTGGTCGTCCCGCCACAGTCAAATTAGGGGACATAAATCCCAGGAATTTCACAATACCATCCTGGATTTTTGCCCCCAAAAGGAAAGATATTTTCACTCCTTATCTATTAGACAAATGTACTGAGGTTTTCATATTACTAAAACCAGCGAATTAAAAGCATCAATACCTCTTTCTAAGAACACAGATGTCAAATTATCGTAGCGTTGTGCAAAATTTTCCACGATCCATTTGGAATGTTGACAACGTGAAAAACAAAAAGTTTCCACGTGCTCGGTTCTATTGCTGGTACACAATTGTGGAGTATAATGAGCGCCAACAAAAAACTTGGGAAGAAATTGTAAACATTTTCCTTATTCCTGTTACTGTTCCCAGTATTTGAAAGCATTAAAGGGGTTTCATGGACAAAATGTCAAGTTCTGTACGCACGGGGAACTTTATAAACTTTACCGTTTGACTTTCAAAGAGTTTTAGAGACTGGTTTGCTGTTAAGAAATTCAAGATCATACCTAAGAAATTGATGATGTCTTTGCAAGATCTGAACTTTTAGCTCGCCATGAATTGGACCTACAAATTAAGAAACTAAACGAACGGTAGAGGTAAGTAACGACATTACCACACTTTACTGAATACAAAAAGGGGTCGGTTCTTTTTTTAATTATTTAGATACTACACGATTAGATATTTAAAAAAATATATCACTTGTATTTACTTGACATTTATATTGGGAACGTTCGTTCCATCATCTATGTCAATTGGTAATATCAGACGGCATACCATGATCAGAAGTCAGGTCGTCCCTACGACTGTTCCCTTATTGCATGATTAGCGATATCGAAATTGGGTAAAAACCGCGAAGTTCTCACTTTGCAAAATGCTTCCCATTCTTAATTGTAATATCAACACTAGTAACAAGATTCAAAGACTAAATGATGATTCAGGCTGATAAATCAATCGCAGCGAGCTATGTGATAGAGATGGTAGAGACTTTGGGACAACCGCGCAGAGTAAATTACATACATATCAAGTTTAAGCGCACTAAAATATTTTTTGTGTACTTTTGTAGGTTTTGTTTAACATTAAAATGAAAATCAAGCCGAAAATGTGAGGTATTCCACGAAGGGCACTTGGCACCTGGGAAAAATTTTGACAGGAGTCTTATGTCGAATAGATAAGGTGTTCTCAGCGGGTGCCCTTCGTGGAGATCCATCAAAATTAGCAATAGGCAGATTATTATCGGCGCCCAATAATTGAGTCAGACGCTGTCATCGCTCACTAATCGTTTTGAAATTATAGTATAGTGATGTTGCGAATGTTCGATTTTTGACATTCGCGAATGCGAATGCGGATGCGAATATTCAATTTTAAGTCAATCATGTTTCATAAAAACACTTTTTATCAAACATGATTGACTTAAAATGATCAATGATCGAACTTGAACTTCATAATTTAATTTTGAATTTTTATATTTACAGCCTTTTTTACTTCCTTTCTGTAACGAGAATAGAAAAAGTATGTAAGAGTAGCTCTAAGAGAGGCTGCCAGTGAAAGAAAAGCAGAATGAAACATGTTTATCTTAGCATGAATGGTAAGATAAAGGCAGACGGAATAAAAGATGAATGAAGAGGAAGACGCCAGATAAGAATGAATGAAATGTGTAGAATAAAGAGTTACAAATATTGGTATATTTCACTCGTTCGTATTCGCATGAATATATGCAAATGCGAATACGAATGCGAATGTCTAAAAACCTGCAAATATATGCGGATGTGAATGCGAATATTCGCAACATCTCTACTTGAAATGAACGCTCATAAAGTAAGAACTCCGAACTATTCACGTTGATAACCTTGGTAAGGTTTCGATCGCAACGTGTTGCTGAGTAAGGGGGGGGGGGGGGGGGAGTTTACAAACTTAATTGTTCAAGGATCTTCTGGAAAGTTGGCTTGCCATTGAAATGTGGGTTAAAGGTCGAGCGATAATAAACAGCGGAGGCTGGTGGTACAAACAATAAAGATTAAGTTTTGGTATTGATCTTATGCTGTTCATGTTTTACGTAGCAAACAATTTTAATTGGTGTTCCAATGTTTACTGCGTGTCTTAAACCAAATAAATAATGAAATATTTTATAGTAATAGTGCAGATTATTGACAATTTGCAATATTGGAAAAGAACTACATTGCTAAGTGGCAGTTTTAGTCCTGCTGTTCATAATTTCATTAACTTCAAGAGTGTTCGAAAGCTTTTCAATTCAGAAAACGTTACTGGAGTACTAAATTTTCCAGGAGATGTTTATCGACGTGTGCGCGTGTGGAGTTTCCTCTAAGGAAGTTTCTGTATCAAACTTTGAACAATCACTAAAATAAAAGGAACTGGTGACATTTATAGAAAATATGATCATAATCAATAATCATGCCCAAAAACAGAACGAAATGCGACTCTTTACTTCAAAACCTCTTGACTTTGACTTTCACAAAATCAATTAAAGATTTTTGCCAATCTATTAACACAATGATATTATAAATGAATAGATACGTTACCTACACGACATACCTACTATCTTCAATAACGGCACACTAACGCACACATGAATAACTAAATATTGCAATAGCACACTACATTACGATTAGTCGCTAAAGTAGGATGGCATCGCAAGTGAAAAAGAGACAAGCATAGCAAGGTTTGTCAATTGACCACATTTGAGCGCATCACTTTCTGAGAGCGTATAATTTTTACTTATAATATATCATTGTATTAACATTACAAAAAATGATATACCTATACCTTATTACCAATAGGAAAAAAACCCTAAAATCCGTCAGCTAAGACAAGAAGGTCGTATGTAAGTCGCGGTATTAGACTTAGTACATGGGGAGCAAACTATTAGCACGATTAGGAGACACCGTCCGCTGGGAGGCGCGTCTTCAATGCTACGTGACGTCAACGCAAATATTAGTAGATTATGAAGGCTTATCTCAATATAACTGAGTTGTATGGATTGTATGAGCAGTGCATTGTATGGTTTACATCATACACTTTTTTTTACGTGGTAAAATCATCAAATGAGGCCACCTAGAGCAAGGCGGGAGGGACTGTTAGACTTGTACTGACTTAACTCCACGGTGTCCGCGGTCACCGTAATTGAATAAGTCCCGCGACCATACATCATAACACTTAGCAACAGTGCCTCAAATTTCAATCGTTCAAGATAGGTAGTTTTTAGATTTCCAAGACCCAAAAGGGTAAAATGGGACCATATTATCACTAAGATTCCGGTGTCCATCCGTCTAACTGTCTGTCTGTCAAAATACTGTATCTGATGAACGGTGATAGTTGGACAGTTGAAATTTTCACAGATGATGTATTTCTGTTGCCGGCCATAAATACAAATAAAATACAGAATAAAATAAATAGTAATTATGGAGGCTCCAATATTCAGATTCTTTTTGCCGTTTTTCTAGATTGTGAGTAATTGTACAGAACCCTACGTACGCGTGTCCGACTCGCACTTGGCCTGTTTTTTTTCTTGGGATTCTGTGATAATGGCAGAACAGCTATTAAATATAACCAATAAAAAATATAGATGAATTGAATGTTGAAACAGTAGTCAAGCAGGAATAACCATATGTTATAATTAATTACCAATGTAAGGAACAGATCTATTTAGAACAGTTAGTATGTAATATTTTCCTGTCTTCACTAGACTTAAGCCAAAGTCTGATAGAATACAATAGTACAATACAATGGGCGTGCCAGCCAGACTTATATTAGTACTTGTCATGTCAGAATCTAGACATAACTATTGATTAGGGATGGTTAACCAAACATGGTGAAACGAAACTTATAAGGCATATTTTTTTTTCCACAACTATCACACAACGCCATCTAGTCTCAAGCTAAGCAGAGCTTGTGTTATGGGCACTAGACAGCTGATGAACATACTTAGTTATATATTTCTAAATACATAAATGTTATAGATAAATTCCACCCAGACACAGAAAATTATCGTGCTCATCACATTTGTCCTGGGTGGGAATCGCACCCACGACCTCCGGCATAGCAGTCAGGGTCACAAACCACTAGTCAGAGTTATTGGCGACAATAGTCCTGTCAGTAATGCTAGGCAGATCCCAGTACAGCTTGACATGGTCTTTTTCGAGAACTGGGTCGGGTACATACCTGTTACTAGACCAACAGGCCAACCAAAATATGAACCAACAGCACACTACATCAATCGAAGACTACTATAACCTCACATATTCCTCATAGAGGCAGGCAGATATTACAGACCGCCACATGCTACGATCCTTACATACTCCCTTCGGATCCTCTACATTCATTCATACATAGCGCCCATTTTGAGTACTATACCTTCGACCGTTCTGGAGCAGCTGACCACTACTACTAGGTCAGAGTAGGTCTTCCTAGCGAGACCCTTACTGCAACATTCTGTATTTGCTGCAGTTCACATTTAAAGGAATCTACAAAAAAATGTGATGTACTCTCATTATTGGTTAATAACGAGAGTAGACCGCAATAGTTAAGCATAAATACAATGCCCAAAACTCCAACAATAATAAAGAAGATTAAGTATCAAATTATTTCAATAAATCTGTGAAAATAAACGTGAAATTATCAACAGAGTTAAGCTTAAATAACTATATGTCATGGAAAATATAACACGATTGTGGTTACACGAACGTTATTTGTCAATCAGTTGGAAATTAATGCGTCACAAGCTGCAGCAAAATTATTTATACAACAATATCGAATTTACCTATCATTAATTTCATTTAAATAAATATGATTCAGGTCGAATGGCTGAAATATGAATTATCATAATTTTTGGTTGGAAAGTTGCATCGATGACGAAATTTTATACCGCCGTTTTATATTGCAGAATAATGAAATGTTTCGCTAAATGATCATAATATTTGTATCAGGTTCCACAAAACATAATATATCTGAATAATTTTCTATGTTACATGCTATGGTCGCATACTTCAGGCTCAGAATACCAGATCCCTAGAGCTGACAAATACTAGGTTTGCATCCTGAACACACGATAGATCGTCATTGACAGCTTAAGTGCACGTAGTTTCATATTTAATCAAAAGCGAATGGAAGCCGGAAGAGTTTTACGATGTCTCTAAGTAATATTTGGATGAGAGCAGGAAGGAATATGAAGGCACAACGGCAAATTCAATTACTGAAATCGTCACACAGGACTGGACTAAAAACTCAAGCACAAATAACGAAAATGCTATTTTACGAGTCTCAACAATTCCAGCTCTCATTTGCAAAGTCAAAGTCAGCAAATACTTTTCAAATATTTACTCAAGCAACACAATAATTTTATTTTAAACCATCCGGCTTAGCACAACGATTCTCAGTAAACTTCAACAATATTTTAAACGTTTTCGAAAACACTTGAAGGGAATTCGTCACACATAAAAGACATTGAACTCTTCTAAGTAAGAAACACGATATATTGGCTGTTTTCGTAATAGTATGGACGTGTGGTAAAACGCTTGTAACATAAATTATTTTAATGTTCTTGAAAACGAAAATATTCAAAGTGCACGCAAGTTAATAACAAAACAATACACGCTAACTTCTTAAACTTTTGGCAAGTAACAAGAGAGAGAGAGATCATTACTAAATATCAGTTAAGAGGTAATAATAACCGGGACATTCGATATACAAGACAAAGTTTTCGCCGATCACTCTCTTCGTAAACAAAACCAATAATTCGGTGATCTTAAATAAAGAATAGACGGAATTTCTTTCCTTCTCACTTTTATCCCCGTTTGAACCCAATAAAGCTCAGTCAAGGAGTACCTAGACTTGAAAATGAGAATACAATCCTATGGGCGCTTTTGCACTACAAGGAATTTAACCGTCCGGCAGTCCAATTTCTTACAATTGTCAATGAATTCTCAATGAAAGTTGATGTAAATCTTACTGCCGGACAGTAAAAATCCGTGTAGTGCACAAACGCCTTATTTGGGTAGACGACGGCGCGTCATGTTCCACGCGCGCCTCAAAGAGCGTCAGCATAATGACGAGGCCCCCTCTCAGAGGGCTAAAGCCTGCCGGGGTCGCGGGTCTTATACCATCACCGTGACCGCGGAACATAAAGGGCTATTGAAGGACACCGTGGATTTTAGTCAGTACAAGTCTGACAGTCCCTCCCGCCCTGCCCGGAGGCCTCGTTTGATGATTTTACCACGTAAAAAAAAAAGTGCACAAACGCCTTATTTGCAATGGTTAGGCACGGGCCTCTGTTAAGTAGTGGATGTAGAGATTCCGGCAATTCTACACTGCTATTCAAAGCTCAACTACCAAGCTCTTTGCAGGTCTCAGCCAAAATGACGAATGAAGAGCTTGATAGTTTCTTGTTAAAACGGAGCTATGCTAAGTCGTAAAGTGAATCCGGCATTTCTCAGTAACGCCCCATTAACAAAAATGATTCAGAATGCCAACGCATAATTTACAAACACATTTATTCAACTGCTAAGACTACTTAATCCTAAACGCAACTCCTCTGTACCGATGTTGTCAAAAAGAGTCGAAGTGACGAAAGAAATATCGCCAAGTTTTGAAATTATCCTGAACAGAAGAAAATCCTCTAATGAGTCACTGATGAAATTATAACAGGGGGGGTATTACAACGTCTTAAAACCAGGCTTATTCCGGCGAGTGAAAGTGACAGAGCTATACAAGTCGTCTAGCGCTATCTCGTTCACTCACTGGAATAAGCCTGGTTTTAAGACTTTGTAATACCCCCCAGGTCTTCTCTTTAAATTGTTCGAGGAAATTTTAACGATTTCATATTAATTTTCAAGTACTTCCGTAACTAAATCGTGCCTACACGTGCAACAAATTGGATCCCCTGTGGATCAAATCATGGCTGCAGTATCCTCTGGTAATAAGGTTCACAATTCGATAAAACAGATTCACCATTATCAGCCAAGCAAGCCTAAGTCCAGGTACTCCTTATCATTCAACTTCCTGCCATTTGTGGTAACTGAGAGTAGACACTAATGACAGCTACGGTACCACCTAAGTAGCGTGGGACTGCGTTCCATATCTATTCAACAGATACACTACAAAGGCGTTGTGGCAGACGTGGTAAAAGATGGCGAGATGAACTGGACAAAACAATTGATCAGTGGTCTACATTGAGGCTGTATCGAAAGGGTTGAAGTCATAGGGAGACGTATTTGCACAGTAATGATATAGATAAGTCCAAAACTCGGAACAATTTTTCGGAAAGTCTGAGAAACGTTCAGAAAGCAAAAGCCTTAGATTACTGTCCCAGATAAAGATCTCGACAGCTCAAAGTTTTCCGAAGAATACGAACGCTATCTGCTAAACTCAGGAGTCTTGTTTTATTACCATGACGTAATGGATAGCTGTCTCGAAAGCGACGTTATTACCACTACTCCAAGATCTCTTTCTCCTAATGAAAGTCTAAGCAATAAAGCTTTCTTGCTCCAAACAGGATTGTATGCTAAGGTCGCTACTTCAAATCCGACCTTTGAACTCGAAGCAAAACCTTTTCAAGCTGTCATTTTAGTAAAAATTATAGGTATATTAGTCATTTTTATTACACGTTGGTTTATGTGGGGCGTATTTTACGACAATGTAAATTCTGGAGTAAAAATGTGGCCCACCGCCACAAAGCCATTACAGAGTTTGAAATTTTTACATTGATTTTTTGCAGTGATAAAAATAACTGCGGCGTTTCCGCATACCTTGCCTACATGTACGATTTTAGCGCCTTGTTTATTTAAATATTTGAAATATGCTAACACCTGTGAAACCTTGAGCTGAAATAAGTCAAGTTACTTAAATTCTCGGAAGCAGATGATGATGGTAAATATATTTTTGTCACTACATAGGTTTTGAAGCAAGCACCTCAACAAGCTTTTTATCTTCGAAAGGTTAGGCAGAAGTGTACCTACATTTTTTATCGTGGTAAAATCATCAAATGAGTCTCCCCACCCACTAACTAAAATCCACGGTGATCCATTAATAGCCCTTTACGTTCCATAGTCACGGTCACCTGTTAAGACAGTCCCGCGACCCAGCCAAGCTTTGGCTTTCTAAGGGGTACCCCCCGTCAGAAAGCTGACAGCTTTTGTGGCACACATGGTCCATAATCAGACGGCGAGTCACCCACTACTCACCGTCCGCATAAACCCACGATAAGTTCAAAATCTGTTAATAAAGGAGGAGTGTTAATGAATCGTTATTATAACAATAGACTGGTCTACTCCGAGATATAATGAGAATTGTTTACAAATTATGACTAAGTATAAAAATCCGCGAACTAGATCGGTATCATAAAATTAGTATCGTAATAAAACAGCATCGTAAAAATGTCTTGACTTTTATCGTCTAACGGCTGGTTCGGAGAAATATGAAAGGATGTCAATTTTGCCATGTAAGATTTTTCGGGGCATCTGGGTCGATTTTCGTGACAAAGCATCTCTTTTCGAGTTCAGTCTGTGGATGGGTAACCATAATGAGCGTTGTTGGACCATCTCGTTATGTGTCACAGCCACAAAAATCTAACAACGAATCGTGCCGAGGCAGAAGCTCCGTGTAAAAATATTGGTAATACACATCCATGCTATTAGTAACCACCTTCTCAACTGTACTCTGTGTAACTCCACCTGCTCTCTGAGGCCACTACCAATGCCGTCAATGTGCCAGAGTTTTGGTCGAAACATGCAATTTAAAGGAATCATCGACACGACGAAGAAGAAGTATGGAAAACGACTCCAACACAGTAAATACTGGGTAGACGATAAAAGGCTAGATTTCCTTGTCAACCAATAGCTCTCGAATTTAGTTAATTCTTCACAGATGGTCGATAGGGCCAGAAGGTTCTCGAATGGAGACCACGCACGGGCAAGCGCAGCGTGGGACTCCTACAAGGTGGACAGACGATCTGATGAAGACCACAGGATCGCGCTGGATGCAAGCCGCTTCCAACGGGTCTTATTGTAAATCTATAGAGGAGGTCTATGTTCAGCGGTAGACGTCTTACGCCTCAAACGATGACGAATTTTGCGCTTCTGTTATGACTACAATGCAATACCCAAGATTCGGTGGAACATAGGTACTTTATTCCTGTGTATTATTTTCTTTTCACTTACACATAGATGTTGTACTAAAAATATAGTGAACATTCTGTTTTTATTTCATATATTTTCTTTCTTTTCTAGCGTAGAATCAGCGCGTTGATGGACATAATTATGGAACAATGCATTGATTTCATTTTCGACTGAAAAGCTAACGCACTAACAAGCGAGTAATGTTAGACTCAGAAAATTTCGACATTCAAGGAGTATCTAAGCACGAAGCAACAATGTAATAGAACCGCAATGAATTATTATAATGTGCTTGTAAGGCGTTGCGGTTGAAGCCTTCCTCTAAGACCACTACGCCAAACAATAGCAGGAAAATTACGCCCTACATTTACATACAAGCAACAACCTACGTACTTCGATCATCGATCGCAAAAACGTGTCATAATATTTTACATTCCGATCGTACGCGTCACGGTCCGCAAAACAAAACAAACCAGGAACGTATATCTACAAAAACCATTTATCAAGAACACTGGCATAAATCGCCAAAACCGTTTTGTAACGAACATTTTTCTGCAGCCGAAGCAGATATGTCATGCATTCCCATTCCCACACGAAATGTATAAAAATGTATAAAATTGGCACAATCTTTACGCAAACGAAGTGGCACGGAGGCGCGGAGGCTCGCCAGCGGTTTGGCAAGCGGACCTTGAGATCGAGGCTAACATGACGAAAACGACCAACAATGGGTGAACACTGCAAAAAAAATGTTTTAGCAACTGGATATTATGTAAAAAATGATCCGCCTAGTCATTGTAACACGAAACTGTTCGATCAGTTCTTTGTTCAGAAGTAAATGGATGGAACAAATTGGTGTATCCCATGATTCCATGCCTCCTGGGACTGTTACGTGAAATAGGGAGTGATCAAAAAGTGTGGGGGTGTGTCTGCCTCCTTAATGACTTGGAAACAACAATACGTACTATACATAAAAAGCAGTTCAGACCAGACACAAGTCCCTGTTACCAACTCGACTTTTATGGTCTAAAAAGCGTGTAGTTTCAAACTTTCTTCACTGAATTTATGAACATTTCATAGAAAGCCGTACGACACGTGAAAACCCGGACCGCCCGCCGCGCAACAGTACAGTCTGACATTCGCTACAATCCTAGGCAATCTTTAGATTGCTTTATGCGAGGCTTAAACTCCGATTTCCGAGCGACATAAATTCTCGATAAACGTAATCTAGATTTTATCAGGAATCTAGAATGTGTTCCGTGTTCATTTCCTGCGTATGTGTGAGAGACGTACCTCCCGGGAGGCCCTTTATTGTAGTGATAAACTTATTTTCTTTATCACTGTGTGGTTCAAGGCTTTGTGCCTGATTCGTATACTTACAACATTGTGTTAAGAATATTTGTAATTGATCTAATGAAACGAAGTACAACATTAACTTGAAAACAAAAAACAGGCCAACTCTAGTTCCAAAGTCAAGTTCCGCTTTGTCGAAAGTTCAACTTAATACAGTCTGAAGGAGAGGATAATAAAACAATAATTATCAATTCAGCGAACTCTTCAATAAATCTCTCTTAATTACATTAAAATCAAAAAGAAATCAGCGCTCAATGGTCCGTAATTAACGCGGAAGTGAAAAACGAAACAAATGTATTTCGATTGGGGCTGCCGAACGCTCGTATAAAATAAATGCGAAATCGTAAATTCGCAGTTACATAATTCCTTTTAAAATTAAAAGCCAAGCGATGGATAGAAACAATCGGATTTTAAAGCCCGCATCGGGTTGTATCGATTGAAATATATCGTATTACAATTTTATTCGCTGACCCAAATTTCAACGACCGCAAACGAAAACTACGCAGGTCCGTTGTGATTGGATATTGATTTATTTTAGACATTGTTTTAACAACGGCATGTATAGTGTATACAGCATCATTGTGCTGTTTGTTTGTTTAGGGCTGTGCCCTCCTTGTTCGCATCTGAGGAACATTTCGTGGCTACTCGTCTGTGGCAAATGCACTTGAGGGCTATAAAGAAAATATACGCGCGCAAATGTCTCTGGTGTGCTTTTTATCTCAGGCATTTGGCTCCCGTTGTTTTTCGGTTTCGATAAAGACATCGTAAAAGCAGTGAAACGTTGAAATCAGCTTATTTGTTATTTGGTTTGTTACTACGTTTCAAAAGTGATTTCAAAAAGAAATTAAAAACGAAATTGCAAAACGAGAATCCACGTTGATGAGAAACCAGAAATCTTTATTGATATGGTTTTAAGTATAACACCAAAATTGAACATTATGTTACAACACCTAACATATACCTCAATCGGATCTGCAGAGCAACAAAAGCTTTGTACTGTTCTCTAATCAGGGCATTCACCAGACTTGGAACATTGTCAAACCAAATCTGTTCCATTGTGTGCCAATTTGGGTCGCAGTACCATGGGCACGACCTGTCAAACTAGGGTGTATCGAATTGATACTTTTTTCTACAGCGTTAACCGAAGGATTTAAGTAACAGTTACTGGTAAGTAAGCTGCCCTTTGTTGTGTCAATTCTATAATTGAATTTACTTGAAGACACAGCAAATGATCGTACCATTTGCTGGTTAGAAAAGAGGTGATCACTGAAATGACCGAATTCATAATAGACAAGTATGGAAGAAGACTTGCTATGCCAAAAGCAGAAGCAGACTAGACAAAGAACATATTCAGTTTGGCGTGATTGTATGTCCAGAAATCCAAATAAGTATATTGACAGTAGACAAGCTGAAGTCGCTGGATGCAGGTCGCTTCCAACCGGTATATGTGGAGATCAAAAGGGGAGGCCTATGTTCAGCAGTGGACGTCCTATGGCTGAGATGATGATAATGAAGCCGAAAGGAGTTTACAAGAACCTAGTAAGTGATGTTGTGTACCTTCTGCCTAAGTGGCAAAAGCTGTGTTTATGTATATTTATGGCGTTAAAAACTAAATAGATTGTGTTTATATTAAACAAAATAAGCAGCAACATCACTCTTGCCTTACTGCGAGCCCTAATCCTATACAAAACGTGGCCAAACCAGCAATATAAATTGTTAACCTGCATCGATTTACCGCTAAAATAGAAATACTGAGGCCTGTTAACAGACTGTAATCGATCAATAATAATCGAATACAATTATAAGGCAGCAGCCCTGTATTTGCATCAAAACGGGGCATGCGTTTAATCAAGCTGATTCGGAGTAAACAATGTTTGTACATCCGCGCCGAGTGTTTGAATACTCTCGGAATCGGTGGATTACTGTGGAAGGTCATGGCGGAAACGTTCTCATTTTTGGAAAAACTTGTGTCTGTGATGAGTCCTACCTATAACTAGGGATGGTTTTATGCAAAGGACGTTTTGGGTGCGTTGAATAAGTGCCCGTAAATGCCGAATAAATGCATTTTGTCCGGACTTTTTGCCCAGTTAAGTTTCTACGTATTTTTTACTAAACAAAGTTATAAATTTTCATGCAGTGTCCTTGTATTTATTTGGGCGTTAACTTATTCGCCAAGTTTATGACCATTTTGTTCGCAAATGATTCTGCCCTCGTCCCATCTCTACCATGACAATGAATGACTTACATTTTAGCGTGGATATTATGTTCGGTACAGATACAGAGACCAGTGCATATTGTGATAGCAAATCCTTATCTTCGATAAAAATCTCATGATGATGCGTATGCCTGTTACTATAGCGTTTGTCGTCTGTCTTGAAAAACCTGGGGAAATCCGAAACTGATCACCTGAGACGTATTAAACAGATAAAAACATGTTTTGAACAAACATACATCCGTCAACATCTTGAAATGTATCACTTCAATCAATTTAATCACAAATAGTGCTAATTTCCTCAATTTAACTTTCAATTTCGAAGTCAAATCAAATTGCTGCTAAACTTAATTATCACATCCTCAATAATTACTATTCAGAAACATGGAGAAGGATTTTTTTTAAGTGTATTGTGAGTCACTTAGCAGGGGACATAAACATTTCACACATAAGGCGATAAAACGGTAACATGATGATATTCTTGGAACCGTGAATAAAAACTTTATTGCTAAACAAATTAGAGCTCGTGTCGTGTTTTGGAAAACACTAACAACTATAAAAACTGTCGCGTCTGGTGTATGTCCGGTGTCAAAAATCCGACTTTTGGATTTGGCCATACTGAATACTTATAAAAATTTGGAATCGTAGCGAGTAGTTTCTACATTACATTCTCAAAAGACCAGTTATCAAACTAGCATTAAAAAAATAAACTAAATCGATCAAGTATTCCGAGACATTCACTGTGGCAGACCGACAAACAGACTGACACACAAGTTATCCTGTGAGGGGTTAGCATAGCCTTTTCCCAACTATATTGGGTTCGGCTTCCAATCAAACCGGATGCAGCTGACTACCAGTATTTTACATGGAGCGACTGCCTAGCGGACCTCCACAACCCAGTAACTGAGAAATACGATACCCCATGGTAAGACTAGTTATCAGACTTAAGAGCTTCTATCAGTAACGACTGTCCACGATCTACAAATGACAGCCGGGACGAAGATCATCCTGTACGGCTGTAATTATTTAGCCACGAGCTCCTCTCATTCAGACGGAAGGATCAGCATAAAATGCTTTTAGCAGTAAAAGCGAGGTCTGTCTTTAAAGTACCAGGAGCACATAAAAATGGACAAGTCAAGTCATAGACCAGCCTGTACTACTAATTATGACGGGTTACATAAGACCCAGCGACGACACGACGGTCACGAGACGTGGGCGTGTCGCGCTAACGACATTCGATAGGTTCCACAGATAAATGGTCGGGGTCGCCCCGGTCATAGTTCAAAATCGCCGCGACAAAGTGGATATTTGAATTTTTAATAAACGCAGATAAAAAATCATGACGATTTCGTTAATGGTGAGCTATCGATTATTGAAAAAGTGATGATTTGTTTTGAATGATATTTAAGTGCCTAATAGGTTTTTAATTTGAAAAGGGAATTAAATTTTAAATGCTTAATCGTAATCAACAATGGAATATTGAAGAGAGGAATATCAGTTGTTAAATTATGGCGATCGCAGAATGTTTTTCTAATATGCGGAAAGGATGCCCAACGTCGCACGTTTGCCACTAATAGTATTTATGGAAATTTTCTGAATACTCGACAATGCACGTCCGGACGGATTTTGCAATTTTCTGACCAACTGACCGACTCTTTGTGACTCCGGTTTCAGTACAGCAATGTATATTGCCATGTAGCTATGTTTAACTATAACATCATCGATGTACCGGAGTAATTTAATCACCACTACTACGACACTAAGGCAACTCAAAAATACCCATAATTAGTGGGTTTCTGAACATATAGGGCGCATTGAATAGTCGCCCGATAAAAACAAGAATAAATAATATTGCCAAGGCTTTGCCCCGTTTAGATTTTTTGCCCAGTGACCGGGCAATTTATTGGGCGTAAACTCATTTATGCCCAATAATGCCAAGTTTATGCCCGGATTTTGTTCATTTTTTTTTTTTTGCCCTCGACCCATCTCTACCTGTTAATATTGTTTTAATGGAAATAAATTCTTTACGATCGATAGACCAGACCTACCGGGATTTTCGATGTAGCCCCGATTTTTTATAGATTTCCAAAAGTCGTACCACCATAAATAAAATTTGAATAAATATCATTTGTTTTAGACACGTGTTGGAAGAATTTCGTGACCCATGTGAATTATGTATGTTTTATTGTAGTCCCACTAGGTTGGTACTCATATTTTATTCATAATAAGGACAATATAATATTAAATCGTGAACCGCGAGGGTTATTTCCACGTTATCTAGTCAGTTCTCGTTTTTATGAGACACGAGACCTCAAAGAATGATTGTTAATTAACGAACGTGTACTTTTACTAAGAAACTGCAGAATGGCGGAATCACTAATTACCTGGTATTCAATAACGTGTGTGTTTTACATTGAAAGAATAGAGGATCTCCATAGAATAATAAACATATGACTCTTCAGGAATGTTTCTGTTTTAAGGATTTTTTCGGATTAAGATACTGCCTGTGGCTGATATACTTGGCGATGACACGTTTGGCGCATCGTATCGCGGGTTATATTATCACACGGAACAAATATATTTGTATGATCTACAAGTAGTTGTTCAGTCTCTGGGTGTTTGTGTATGTGAGTTTCTATGTTTGTAAACGCACCTACGACACAGAAGAAATTCCTAGAGCGGGGCAACGTTTTCTTAAAAAAAAGCTATGGACCTAAAACCAATGTAAGCTGCCCGTTCGTTGTGCGGAAAAAAAAAACTTGGCGAGACCTAGATAAATAGAAAAATTGCGCGTGTTGTCCAGATTTACGATTAATGAATGTTTAATAGAGGTTGGACGACCTAAATTAGTTTAAAAAAAAAAAGTGAATCACTCTAAATGTAACGATAATAAGGTTCCTTTTATAAGCTCATTAATCAGTGTTTAACTCCAGTTCGATATTTTAATTTCAGTGTCAAACGATCAAGAGCATGCTAGTGTGAGTAACGCTGTTTGTATAAAAATATTCACTTTCTGCACACTGCTGTATTCTTAAACTCTAGCTAAGCCAACATAGTCATCACACAAATTCTAGATATAAACCTTTTTAACCAGCACTTAGCCCCTTCGTACACAAGGCGACGCAAGTCTCCGATACCTTAAGACTTTGCTATCCATTGACGCGTGCCTGTATATGAACTTCTATGAACTTGTGTTGCGATAGTTAACTGGATACCAAAGTCGTAAGGTATCGGAGACTTGCGTCGCCTAGTGTACGAAGGGGCTTAGAGAAGAGGTATTTCCTGACGTAAGTTTTATGACGTTTACAAGGTTAGCATTCGTACAAAGTTACATGTTTCATGCGAGTTCTTTGAATCTTATCCACGTAGAATCCAATATAGCTGAAGTAGGGATTATCGTAACTTCTGCAATTAATGACTATGTTGGCTTGGCTACAACTTCTGCTGATGAAAATTTTTTTTGTGTTGTTTGGCCTACGATTAGGTGATAAAAATGCTCAAAAATAGTTTTAGGGATTTTTGAAAGGTAGTTACCGCGGTCAATAACAAAACGACGAACACTATGTATCAACAACTGAGGCAGCATTCTTTCATTTGAATTTTGAACTTCAAAAACTTCTTTAATTCAGCTTGTCTTTCTTTTTAGTGATAGATAGGATCGTTTTTGATCACTATCTCGCCCGACGATAAGCGATGATGTGGTCGACGATGAAGCTAGCCTAGAAGTAACCTACTCACTCTTGACTTGATAACCTGAAGTTTGTAGCTACCAGAAAATAAAGAATCAGACAGAGAATTTGACTAAGGCTGTGCGCACAAAAAAGATTTCGCAAGTTTCATCGCTTGATGGAATCTCCAAGACACAAAAATCAAGTCCTTAGTAACAACAGTAGTCTTGCCACACCTTCATGACGCGTATCGCCTACCTAGATACGTTCCGTTCAATTAGCGCCTCAAGTAGGCGTCGAAATTGTTCTTTTATTACGCCATCTAAGTGCGTTAAGGGGCCGACAGCGTTAGCCCACCGGTTGGACAGGAGTCACTTGAGGATTCTTGATTTAAGAGAGAAAGGTGAAAGTGCAGGGTATTTTAACATTTTTATCTTTTTCATGGTGACCCACCTCCTGGCTTATGTAATCCCGCCTGCACTATAAGGGACCTTTCCCAGGACGAGGAGGCCGCCACGAACTAAAGGCAAAAAGTCTGGTCGAAGATCAAACAATTAGAATTAATTAAATCATCGACACGACGAAGTGTCTGAGATGAGTATTTGATGATTTTTACATTTCAAAAAAGGGGAGATTTTACAGCTAACTCCAAAATCACATTAGAAAGTAAATAGCGAATGAATTATAAGTAAAAGTGAGGGAAAAATTTAGTGTGATTCATTTCAAAATACAACCAAAATACGTGACCAGATATCCTTGTCGTGCCGATTAATCAATGACAAAAGTATACAATCACAATTATATGGGGTACCTATAAACATATGTTACTTGATAGGCTATAATTCTGCGGTTTGTCACCACAAAACCACAATCATAGGGCCAGTTAATTAATTACAGGATATAAATACGTATGCTATTATTGGCTCATGCTTATGCGTTTCCTAGGTAACCTTTATTCAACACGGGAAAATTTCCTCTTGGCTATGATTTTCGTTCATAAACATTAAATATAAGATATTGATTATCTTGCAAGGACACATCGAAGCCAATTCCAAGGAAAAATTGTTCTGGGCACAAGGTCTGATCTAAAGTCGAACTTGCTGTTCGAAAATACGCTTCCCGAATCGAGAAGGATACAGGAGCACCTTCTCTTCTCGCCTGAACATGAAACGAGCTAATACCAACTTAACACCGATAAATAATTCGCGACTGAGTCAGCCTATACCGCGACTCCGATACTTCAAAGGGATACCGAAGGACACCGTAGATTTTAGTCAGTACAAGTCTGAAAGTCCTTCCCGCCCTGACCGGGTTGGGAGGACTCATTTGATGATTTTACAATAAAAAAAAAAGATAACTGAGACGGTTTCCATAACAGAAATAAACACATCAAAGACCTGATCTCCTAAAAATCCAAGCCAAAACATTTTGAGCAACAAACTAGATGTACTAAGATATGTGCCATCCTAGCGAATGCACCAGTTGGCACTGCACTCGACTGCGGTTAAGATAATGAGCTAAACAAACGCCCATTCGCTGACGATACAATGTATCAATTGTGGGCGTGTCGTCATGACCGACATTCGATAATAATGTAGATCTTACAGATTTGTTTAAGCCAAACGCGTGCAGTCGCGCTATCGTGCATTTTGTGGGTTAATCTTGGATGAGGGATGCCCCAGAAAAGTACGGAAGGTAAAACGGGAGGCGTGTACCCATCATGGGATAACTTCGGGCTGAAATGAGGCTATCTAACATGAATATGAGATGGATAAGGGATGTCCTAGAAAAGTACGGAAGGAAAAACGAGAGGCGTCTACCCATCATGGGATAACTTCGGGCTGAAATGAGGCTACATAACATGAATATGAGATGGATAAGGGATGTCCTCGAAAAGTACGGAAGGAAAAACGAGAGGCGTCTACCCATCATGGGATAACTTCGGGCTGAAATGAGGCTACATAACATGAATATGAGATGGATAAGGGATGTCCTAGAAAAGTACGGAAGGAAAAACGAGAGGCGTCTACCCATCATGGGATAACTTCGGGCTGAAATGAGGTTACATAATATGAGGATAGGAGTTTCGCTACACGTGTTCGTGGATTTAAGAGTTTTGGACAGCTGAAACATCCAAAATTTATCTTCGATGGTTGATCCCAACCCTTTCATCAATATAAATTGTGTAGGTTAAGAATCTTAAATATTTGTCAACCATTGAAACCAATATGCAAAAATCATGATTTGGTATTGGTATACTTTAAAAAAGTTCGTATTGACCTGATTCGGCAGCAGCATGAGGTAAAAGTAAAACACACATCCAATGGAGATTGGATGTATTCTCATTTGAGAAACTATTTCCAGAGCTCCTTTTTTAAGAGCAATTATTTTTTCCCGTTGATCCAACTTTGTCACAAACATGTTCGACCATGCGTTTATCACACCATAAAGTTTCCTCTGCCTACAGAGTGTCAGAAAAAAATAAACATTGCGTAAGTGCGTACTTGATGCGCACTTACACAATGAGCGTTTCGAAGTTCAATTATAACACGAACTCTTTATCTGTAAAGTCCAAGCCCTGAGTCTAAGAGATAGAGGGGGACAAGTAGTGAGTAAGGTCAAGACCATAAATAAACAAGCTGAAATATTGATAACATTTTATGGTTATTGTTGAAATTTTCTTTATCATTTTTCCTTATCTGTTTAAATTTTAAAGCATGTGCGTTAAGAACTCATTCTGTACGTAGTTTTTCATCACAACGTTTCATTGTGTCTTGCTTTTAAAACTTGATAATAACTTTTTTTGTAAATTAGTCCTGTTCATCACAAGATTTTCTTATTGTTCCTTATAGAACACTGACATTTCACCAGTTATGTTTAAATCCGGATCCCCAGTCATAGGACACACATCTGCGCATTGCCATGAACCATACAAGCATGAGGCTGCGTTTCCACTGAGGCGGAGCGGAGCAGAGCTGAGAGCGATTCACCAATCACATGGCTTGAAAACCGCAAGTTTTCCTCACTCAATTCATGTGATTGGTGAATCGCTCTCCGCTCCGCCTCAGAGGAAACGCAGCCTAATTGCGGCTGGAATTGAACTTAAAAATCGGAAATCTCATTTACCCAGCTTTAACGGTCACGTTTAACCCTCCTCGTTTATTCAATTACAACTCAAATATAGCAAGCAATTCATTTTCGACACATAGTTGAACTGCCACTCCTTATTCAACCTCTGATCTCATTCAGAGCATGCATGTACGAAGTCTAATGACAACAATGTCGTAAGTCGTGATATATGGAATCAGAGCCACACGACTAGAGCGACAGATGGTTCCCTTGCAGATAACGTAGCGGCCTTACATGGTAAGACCATGTGCGAATTTTAATCACCTTGAAGACCGAAATGGTATCAAGTTTTCTATTATATATTGGTGTCTAGGAATTTTGGTATTTGCAGACGATAAGTCGGAAAATATCCAGGGGTTTAGATGCACCTAATTGTACGAAAACCAAACCAGGATTTTAGGTGGTCGCACATTTATTACCACTGCAAGCCCAGCACGTGCCACATTTTCGACTTCTTTTAATGAAATCACATGAAATCTCGCCAATTTATCCGCGTTGCATTTTGGTTTTTGTTTTTTTAACGTTGTCCCACACTAGGAAGCCCAGCGCAGCAGTCCGATTGCTCAGCCATTGCGCCAAACGTGTCGTGGCGTATAATCAGCATCCCAATATTGAAGGAATAATGCAGACAGTGCTGATGACGGTATATTATAATGAAAAGAAATGCGGTGTTGATAAATATGCAACCAACATGTTGAGGGGACAGAATTCCAAAGGCTCTAGGAGGTGGATAAAGAGAAAAACAACTTTCAACGTCTGTTAAAGATGGAAAGCAAAGCTCAGCAAGCTATAACCAGAAACAAAAGCAAAAATATCTGGAGCATACCGTCACGTGTAAAATAGAAGTATGGACGTTATAGTTAATAGAACTGAAACCAATATATCTAGAAGAGTGGAAAACGTTAATAATAAAGTTACATGGAAACCAGTCGAATCGCGGTCAATCATATCAATAAAATGGTGTTGTTGAACGCAAAAATCGTTTTGTTTTAAAAGGACTAAGTTACAAAACCACGCGTGCTTTCAGCCATATTGTACACGGTGCGTGCCTCGTTCAATGTAGACCACGAGTCGTGATGTGGTATGGCGTTCGAGCACGATTCAGACAGATGCCTCGCTTTCTGATAAGATACCCGCGATACTTGTAACAATATTAGTACGATAAGGCACCTATCAAAACTATACAGGAAACGTGCTTATTACTTCAGAATTGGTTTCAACGTCAACATCTGTTGATTATAGCCAACGACGATATAAACGACGTTGATTATACCAAACCAAAATAGAAAATTTTCTTGTTTATGGTAAAATCTTTGTCGTTCTTTATTTTCTGCCCGCCTTTTAAGTTCATCAACTTTTGAAATTAGTAACTATCTCTATAATCAAGGCTGCTCCAAGACAGGATATTCAATTTATTAAACTGCACAAAAAGACAGACAGATATCGTCATAATTATTACACCTTAACCGAATCATAATATTAGCTACAATTCAGATCATACGATAGTTCGATGGATTTTTGTTATCGATATATTTTTTCAGGCAAGGGAAAGTAAAATATATTGATACAATTCCAAATCGGATTAAAATTGCTTTAAATCGTACAGCAAGCATTTTTTTAACTGAAAAAGCTGAATTCATAGTATTCTGTGAGTAATTTGATGTTTTTGTTCTTTCATTTTTGTACGGGGTACATTCTATGCTGGATTGGTGAAGGAAACCACTTGCTTGATTGATTCTTGAAGTTTTATTTCTTGCTTGTTTCTTGTTCTGCTGCTGCCCGCCGACTGTGTCGATTCCGAAATCCGACCCGTAATTTATACAATTTTCGCTAAAAAAAATGTAGGGTCTCTTATTGGCCAGCCAATCAGAATGCGCGATTTTAAACCAATCAAAAAAGGGGGCGGATTCGGCGCAGTTAGCTTACATACTGCAAAACGTTACCTTAACGAGAACCGCGTGACATTTATTGCGATTTATAACAAGTTTTCTTTATTTACATGTTATAAAATATATGTTTTTGTAATCTACTAACTTATATCTATCAACGAAAAATATAATATTCATAAAAACATAACATAACAGGTGTCGATAAAGTATTACGAAACTATCAAATTCAAACAATTATCAAAGCTTAAACAAGTTCTAACAGGTTTAAACAAGACTCAAATAAGATTCAAATAACATTCCAATAAGATTCTAACAAGATTTTAAGTAAATAAGAAAGAATATAAACTTTAAACTAATAAGAAACATTAAACTAAGTTACTGTCTCTGTCAGTTTGTTATTTATCACTATTCACTATGTACACTTATTTGTTCGGCACAGTTATTCACTATATACACTTATTCACTTATTTGTCCCGCACATCACTCCCGCCGTGCGACTGCGTCGCATCTCGTTCCGGTGCGGGCACGTCGTCCGTAGGCAGGGGCAGGATCACCTCCCTTGGTCTGCACGTCCACCGTCCGCACGATGCTGTCGGGTCCAGGATACACCGCGATGACTCGTCCTCGTATCCACACGTTGCGGGGCAGATTCGGGTCGACGATCTGCACGAGGTCATTCACCTTGACCTCTTGACCTCGTCCGTGGGGCTCCCGCCGGTGTTGGAGCTCGGGTAGGTACTCCTTTACCCACCGGAGCCAGAAGATGTCAGCGAGCCTCTGTGCGGCTCGCCAGCTGGACCGGGAGACGGTGTCTTGCTCGGAGAATGTGCCAGGCTGTGGCACGCGCCCAGGGCCCCCCAGTAAGAAGTGGTTGGGAGTCAGGGCCTCGGGATCTTCTGCGCTGACGGAGACGTGTGTCAGCGGGCGACTGTTGACGGTGTACTCTACTTCAGCTAATAGAGTGTTGAGGACTTCTTCGGTGGGGTGGCGCTCGTGCAGTGTTGCTGCGAGCGCGGTTTTTACAGAGCGCACCATGCGCTCCCAGGCGCCGCCCATGAACGGAGCTCCAGGCGGTATGTAACGCCAGGAGATGGTCCTCTTCGCTGCTTCTTCTGCAGTCGCCGCGTCGATTGCTTGTCGTAATTCCTTGTCGGCAGCCTTTAGGTTGGTGCCGTTATCCGACCAAATTTCGGCCGGGCAGCCGCGTCGTGCGATCATTCGTCTGACCGCCATCACTGCTGAGTCTGCGCTGAGCGAGCCGGCGACTTCAAGGTGAATGGCTCGCGTCGTGAGACACGTAAAGATGGCTACGTATCTCTTCTGTCTGGTGCGTCCGACGGTCACGGAGAGAGGCCCGAAGTAATCGACCCCAGTGAAGGTGAAGGGTCGCTTGTGATGTGCTAGGCGACACGCTGGCAGATCTCCGGTTCTCGGGTATGGTGGCGCTTGGGTCTTCATGCGGCAGAAGAGGCATTGTCGAAGGATTGCGCGCGTGATGGGGCGCAATCTTAGTACCCAGTACTGTTGGCGACACTCGTTGATCGTTGCCTCGACGCCGGCGTGATGAAGCTGCCGATGAACTGCCTGTATCCATAGCTTCACTGTTCGATGTTCTCCGTCGATGACTAGCGGGCTCTTGACGTGTTGTTCGACGTCTTTGGCCGCTTGAATACGGCTGCGAAGTCGGAGCGAACCATTAATCGACTCGACGCTAAGTTGATGGAGGCGACTTTCTTTTCCGACCGTTTTCCCGTTTTTCAATAGCTCTATTTCTTCTGTGAAGGCCTCTTCTTGTGAAGATCGCATCAGGAGCTCTTCGGCTTTCTTGAGGAGCTCTGCTGTTGTTGGAAGTAGGTTGAGTGTCGATTTCTTCTTTGGTGTAGGCGCCTGTTGTTTCGCTGTCGCAGGTTTGTTTCTTTTCCATGCTGGATCCGCTTCTTTGTTTTTCTTTGTTCGTCGGTAGTTGACCCTTTGGCTGGTGGCTCTACAGAGGTCGATGAACTGTAGGACGCGTGCTGTCGCGTACCGGAGGCGGTCCCAGCTGGAGAACTTCGCTGGATCAGGCAGGCTTTCTGCTAACTTCAGTTTTCGATGACTGATGACGTGATGCGTCTTCTCTTCTTCGGAGGGTTCTTCTTCTGTGGTCTTCACAGGTTCTGTTGGCCAGGAGTCTTCTGTCAGGTAGAGGAAGTCCGGCCCTTGGTACCATCGATGACTCTTATTGAAGGCTGTCGGTACATCTCTTGTCGCGTCGTCGGCGACGTTCTGTTTTGTCGGGACCCAGCGCCAGTCGTTGACCTTTGAACTTTCTTCTATAGCTGCGAGACGGTGAGCCACGTATGGTTTGTATGAACGTGACCCGGTCCTTATCCATGTGAGTACTGTCTTGCTGTCGGTCCAGAACACTCTTCTGTCGGGTTTTCTCTCGTGCTCTTCAATGACTGCGTCGGAGAGTCTTGTACCCATGACTGCTGCTTGTAGTTCCAACCTCGGTATACTTGTCAGCTTGAGTGGCGCAACCTTTGCTTTGGCTATGATGAGAGATACCCCTACTTCACCGTCCGGTGTCACCGCCCTCCAGAATAGGACTGCCGAGTAGGCCGACTCGCTGGCGTCGCTGAAGACATGAAGCTCGAGGGAGGCGGCGTCACTGTAATGCAGGTACTGCCGCGGAATCGCTATGTCGTGGAGACTTTTCAGGTGTCCCATCCACGACTCCCACTGCTCCGCCAGGTCTTCGTCGATGTGGTCGTCCCATGCTGTTCCTCGGCGCCAGACTTCTTGAAGGAGTTGTTTCGCCCTGATGGTAATCGGTGAGGCGAAACCTAACGGGTCGAAGAGCGACATCACTATGCGCAGGGCTTCTCTTTTCGTAGGTTGTTTGCCTTCGATGAGTGTTGCTGGTATTCTAGTCATGTTGAGGTTGAACGTCAGCTCGTCTGTCTTCATTTTCCACACGACGCCCAGTACTCTTTCGGTTTGTTCTTCGTTCTTGTATAGTTCTAGGTCTTCGGTTCTATTTTCTTCCCCCAACGATTCCAGGAGCGGTGCTGAGTTCGATTTCCACTGTTTTAACTCGAAGCTGGCATTCTTGTGTACTTCACGTACACTCGTTGTCACCTTTATTGCTTCTTCTAGGCTTCTGAAGCTGTCGAGGTAGTCGTCGACGTAGTGCTTGTTCACTATAGCAGCTGCGGCCTCCGGGTGAGTATCTTCGTGTTGCTTGGCGTTCAGGTTCTTTATGTATATCGCTGTGGACGGCGAACTTGATGCCCCGAAGATAAGCGATGTCATTCTGTATTCCTCCGGAGGCTGGTTGTCGCGGCGGTCCCCGCGCCACAGGTACCGCAGTGCGTCTCTATCTTCGGTGCGTAACTTGACCTGCATGAACATCTCTTTGATGTCCGCTGTGACCCCGATGCGATGCTGTCTGAAGCGCATGACGACACCCGGCAGCGACTGGAGCAAATCCGGACCTTTGAGGAGCATGTCGTTGAGAGCTACTCCTTTGGTCTTGGCGGCGGCGTCATGCACAACACGTAGCTTGTCTGGCTTCATGGGGTTGATGACCGCGAAGTGAGGCAGGTACCAAGTCTTGTCAGGCGTCTTCTGTGGCGGCGCGGGTTCGGCGTAACCCTTTTCTATAAGAGCTTCCATCTGTTCGACGTACTTCTTTTTGAGGGCTGGGTCGCGATCGATCTTCTTTTCTATGTTGAAGGGCCTTTTCAGTGAGTTTTCATAGTTGTTCGGGAACTTGACGTCTTCTTGTTTCCAAAGGAGGCCGGTCTGGTATCTTGACTCGCTGATTTTCTCAGTCTTCTGTTCGAGTATTCGAAGTGCCTTCTCTTCTGGGTCGGTTTTCGGTCTCTTCGGGTTGATGCAGAGAGCGTCCATTTCGAAATATTTCTTCACCAGGTCGTCGAGGTCATCTTCTGCTTCCTTCATATGTGATACGAAGTCTATCTTCTGACCGAAGGAGTTGGTTTGACTTCCATGAAGTACCCATCCGAGCGGCGTGAGAGATGCCACTGGATGGTCCTTGTCCCCTTTTCTTGTTTCTTCAGTCAGCAGGAGATGCCAATTGTCTTGACCGATGAGGATGCGTGGCTTCGCGTTGGAGTATGTAAGATGTCCCTTGATGTCTGAAAGGTGAGGACATCCTTCCACTAGATCGCGTGGAACCCGTTGAGACGAGACTTGTAAGTTCTTCACTGTTCTTGCTTGAATTTGCTCTTCATGTTCGTTGACCCCTTTCAGCCCGATGGTTACTCTTCTTGATGCTGATTCTGCGGTCTTCAACTCGTTGATGGTTTCTATCTTCAGCGGGTCTATGGGTCCTGTGGCTCCGATGCTCGCAGCGATGTCGTCGTCGACGAGCGTGACTGTCGACCCGTCGTCCATTAGTGCGAACGTGTCGATTGCCCCTCTTGGCCCCTTGACCTGGACCGGCAGAATCTTGAGGTAGGACTGCTTCTTTATAGTCCACGTTGAGTTTATGACTTCAGTCTTCTCGTTGTTTTCGCTCTTCTCTGTTTTCTCAGCTTGTTCCGACTTCTTTTCGTAATGAAGCAATTTATGGTGGGTATATTTACACCCATCGACACCACATGGTTTCGTCCGGCAGCTATGTGTTTTGCTTCTGTAACGCAGGCATCTAAAACAGAGGCGCTTCGATTTTGCGCAGTCCCATCTCGAATTGGCTTCTAATTTCTTGAAGACCTCACATTCCGTCGCGTTGTTATGATTGGTCTGTTCGCACACGGAGCACTTCGATGTGTTATTCTTCTCAGTCACGTTGTTAACCCGCTGTATCTTTTTCGGTGGTGCAGACGTTGATGGTGTCGCCACCTGTTCGGGTAGCGCGTAAGGTCCGCACAGCTCCGCTTCTCTTTTGAAAAATCTTTCTATCTTGACCAGGCAGGGTTCTTCCTTTGGTTGTGCCGCTGAGAAATCATAATATCGGTACTTGAGCGTCGGTGTTAGTTTGTCAATTAGTGTCTTCGCAAGCTCGGGGTTGAACATATAATTGAAGCATCCCAGTGTCCTTAATGTCGCGACGACGTTTGATATTTTTGTGGCGAATATACATATTTCTCTGGGTGATTCGGAGAGACGTGGCAGGCTTCTTAGTGTTTCCATTTCAACCATTGCAATTGATTCCGGCCTTCCAAATCTTGATTCAAGTGTTTTCATAACTTCCGAAGGGTGTGCATTAGTTATAAGTAACCCTTCTACTGCTTCCTTCGCTTTTCCTTTTAGATTTCTTCTTAATCTATTTATGTTTTCGACGGCGCTGAACGATGTTTCTGATTCGTAGTAGGCGGCGCGGAAGGGTAGCCATTCCTGATGTGACCCACTGAAGAATGGTAGTTCGACGAATTTGGGCCGCTGGGCGGCGCTGACAGCACGAGTAATTGCTTCAGCTAGGAGGGCGATGTCCCTTTGACCTCCCGCCGGTGTACGATGAACCTCTTCTTGCTTCGGTGGTTCTTCGTGGTCGATCGTTGGCTCTGGTGGTGGACGGTGTGGCTCGTTGGCGATGGCGAGGACGGGGCGAGTCACCTGGTTTTCCAACCAGTTGTCCACACGGGCGTTGACTTCTGAGTAGAGGGAGACTTCATCTTCGGCTCCTTCTTCCTCTTCTTCTTCATCTTCTCTATCGGTGTCCTCAGTCTGTAGCGCGGCCAGGCGGGCAGCAGCTAGTTCCACTTGAAGGCGGAGTAAGTCTTCTTTCGCTTTGGCGATTTTCTGTTCCTTCGTCTTGCTATAGGTTGACCCCCCCCCTCCCCCCTTCTTGCTAGGGGGGCGGAGAGTCTGTGTGCCGGTTGGTTTCGACGTACCGGCGGTGATGTTCTTGACAACTCGTTGTTTCACAGTCGAGGCGTCAGTATCACGGCGAATTTCTTTCGATGTGACAGCGGCGGGCGGCTTCATCAGCTGTTTCGATTTCCCACCTGCGGTGAGCGTCGTCGCGGCGGATGGGGTAACGGAAGGTGCGGCGACGCCGGGGAGGTGCGAGGCGGGGGGGGCGTTGGCGGCCGAGGGGCGGGGCACGGTGGCTGCCGGCGCGGGGGGGGCGCTGGCGGCTGAGGCGGATGCGGCTGTCGAAGCGGTGGCGGCGGAGGTCACGGTGGTGGGGTCGGTTGTCGCGGAGGTGGTGGTCTGTTCGGAACTCTCCGTGGCAGTTGTCCCCGTTTGTGTCGATTCTGATGTGGCTTCCGTGCTGGTACCGGTCGCGGAGGTCTCTGGAGTGGCCTCAGACGATGACGGCTTCTGGTCGCTTGACGGCTTGCGGCCCCTACCCTCGGAGCGCGTAACGGGCATGATGTCAGCTGATCTTCAAGTCGATGACACGTAGAAACGGGCACGAAGTACGTTCTTCAAGCAATCTTCACTGTAGCACTATCTTCACTGTAGCACTGTAGCACTATCTTCATGCAGGATTCTTCACTATCCGGACTCGGCAGGACCATTAATGTACGGGGTACATTCTATGCTGGATTGGTGAAGGAAACCACTTGCTTGATTGATTCTTGAAGTTTTATTTCTTGCTTGTTTCTTGTTCTGCTGCTGCCCGCCGACTGTGTCGATTCCGAAATCCGACCCGTAATTTATACAATTTTCGCTAAAAAAAATGTAGGGTCTCTTATTGGCCAGCCAATCAGAATGCGCGATTTTAAACCAATCAAAAAAGGGGGCGGATTCGGCGCAGTTAGCTTACATACTGCAAAACGTTACCTTAACGAGAACCGCGTGACATTTATTGCGATTTATAACAAGTTTTCTTTATTTACATGTTATAAAATATATGTTTTTGTAATCTACTAACTTATATCTATCAACGAAAAATATAATATTCATAAAAACATAACATAACAGGTGTCGATAAAGTATTACGAAACTATCAAATTCAAACAATTATCAAAGCTTAAACAAGTTCTAACAGGTTTAAACAAGACTCAAATAAGATTCAAATAACATTCCAATAAGATTCTAACAAGATTTTAAGTAAATAAGAAAGAATATAAACTTTAAACTAATAAGAAACATTAAACTAAGTTACTGTCTCTGTCAGTTTGTTATTTATCACTATTCACTATGTACACTTATTTGTTCGGCACAGTTATTCACTATATACACTTATTCACTTATTTGTCCCGCACAATTTTTGTAGTTAAATCGAGGGCACAGAAACGCAAAAAAAATAAAGTTAAAAATCATCATAAATAACGAAATTTTCCCTTTAATGTTGCCCAGTATAAATGTAAATATGTAATTATAAATTGAGAAATAAAGAATGAATTATATTTATAGGTAAAAGTTTCGATAGATTTGATATTCTCCAACATAAGGAGAGCAAAAACGAAGGTGTTATACCCGTTTTAAAAACTATATGAATGAGCGATACTGTAAGGCGTGGCCCAGACATGACGTTGTGCTATCAAAATCAGGCTTAAAATCTTATACCTAGCTTCAATTATTGCCATATTAATACGATACGCGTGTCAGATATTTCAAGTAATCGATTACTTCTATCTTAATAAAATTCAATTGCAGTTTATCAATACGTGCTGATTCGGGGCCAATTTAGTTCGAAAACTGAACCTTAGTACTGAATATTTTGAGTATTTTTTTTTTTTACAGCAATCGTTGCCCTTACTAGGAATTTCTTCTGTGTCGTGGGTGTGTCTACAAACATAGAAACTCACATACACAAACACCCAGACACGGAACAACTGTTTTGCAGGTTATACAAATTTTTGTTTCTTGCGGATATGGAACCGGCTTAGCCATTGCAACAATTACTATGCCGTCAAGGATGAAGCTAACGTTTTCATTCTATTTTCGACCATTTTTGGGATAGCATTCTGGCGTGGGTCATAATGTACCTACCCTTAAACCAATTCTTATTAATCTATACCACTTAATACTATAAAGCCGAAGGGTTCGTTTGGTTGAATGTCTCAGGAATTGGTTGTTCGAATTCAATATATTTTTTATTTGATAGTGCATTTATCGAGGAAGGCTATAGGCTACATTACATCACGTTACGACCAATAGGAGCCGAGCAGCGAAATTAAAAACTACGGATTACAGCTAGTGTACCATGTTCCTCTTTTACGTCGAAACAGATGAACAAGATATTGATAAATTTTGATCTTATGTAGGGCGAGAGCGAAAAAGGTAGACAACAGTTTATTAAAGAAAACAATATCTCAACTTTGTTTTTTTTACTGTGCTTTTAGAAAATTAAACACAGATTATACATTCATTTCAAACCCGGGAGTCACACAAGACAATAATTAAAACTATCCAGTTGGTAGCCATTACTGTTTACACGTATTATATGACACACATACACACATTCATTGGTGCAGTACGTCAATGGAAACCTATTGTCCTAAATAGATAGCGAGGATGTCTGTGCATCGTAACGAGGCGCGCCATCATGTAATATGACTGTCAATGTTACCTCGTCACATGATAAGCTAGGTTATTATTTGAATATGTGCATGGACAGCGAATATAAGTAAGACTGTGACCATCTTCTAGCCACTAACGTCTAGTCTCAGAGTTAATTTTAAACCTCACCTCCTGCGAAGCCCTCATTCTAGCGAAGGAGGAGGCGGGACGCGTGAGAGACAGCATAGCCTCCACCTCACGACCCAGCCGCTGTGGGCGACGCCCACGGCTACGAATGTCGCGAGGTGTTTTTTCGACACTTACCCCGTAGGCGAGGGTATGCGGAAGTTGTTGGACCATGCCCGCGCCTTCAGTGTGTCGTGTTCCACACGCGCCTCAAAGAGCTGTTAGCTAACTGTCGGGGACGCTCTTAAATGGGCAAAGCTTGCCAGGTGGCAAGACTGTCTTATAAAATTATCGTGGATTCTTGTCAGTAGGTATAAGTCTGACAGTCCCTTCCGTCCCGCCCTGAGAGGGAGGATTCATTTGATGATTTTACAACGATAATAAAAAGCGGTTAAATAATTCAAAAAGTTAACCGGCGTTAATTGCATTGGAGGGCTAAATAAATATTATTTAGCCACGAACGTCAAGTCAAACGTATGTCTTTTTAAACACGAACGTAAGTAACACAAGTACATAACGTCGCTTATCTCTTTATAAGTTGACCCATAACCTCGCATTTCGCAACGGCCGGCCCTCGCTATCGTACATATAATAGAATTAATTCATAAATCATGCTAGTAAGATCATGAATGGCGGTCAACACACTCTCAATGAATTGCGTTTCAAACTGGTTACTTTAGATACTTACGAAGTATGTTAGCCTGTTGGGCTATGAAGGTTGCAACTTGGAAATTATGCGTCACTTTCGCTGTTTAGAACTGAGTTAATGTGGCTCTTAGCATGCATTTTACTATGCGTAAAAGGCATGCTTAGCATGCATTCACTATTTCATTATATTTTAACAATGTTCTTGCATCAGAGATTTTCAACTCTTGTTATAGAAGTCTCTAATCTATATTTTTACGAACGAAAAATTTAGCTGCGAGCAGGGTTTGAACCTGCGTCTTCTGGATAGGTACTCCAGACGCCTTAACCAATTAGGCCACCGCAACCGCGACGTAGGCGTTATTGCGTATAAAAATATAACTTTAGTATCTAATCTAATTTTATAGAACGTAGAATATTAGTTGTACTCGTACGTCAAAATGTTAACACAACTCTTTTTAATTTGTAATCCTTTATTTGAGGAATTCAGTTATAGAAACTGTATTTGGGAACGTGCATGAAAAATTTTACAGAACGAATTTTTTGGTTGCTTTTGCACACTAACTCAAAAACTTACACAACTATTGTTTTTTTTAATTCTTACTTTCAAAAATCATATAACGAAATATCAAAATCCTTTCCCATTTTGTTTTATTGTAAACACTTAGTCAAAACCATCCATCATTTAACATCGATTACTCCATCCGCGGAATTCATAGCCCCACCACACGGAGGATTTCGCCCGCTAATCCGTCAGTGTCTGACGGTTGATGAATCGGCCCATTCTCCGTATTACACAGATAGTACAAGGTAGATGTGATGCTGTGATACCTAAGGTAATGGCTGATACATTGATAACTTATGCGAGAAACGTTTTGCTTAATAGATTTATTATGCGAGTGAATCTGATTTTCCGGTAGCATTAAACTAGGACTGTTTTGCCACAAAAAGATCTGTTGAACAATTCGCTGCTTAAATTCAAAACGGCCACAATTCGAAATTTTTTCAAATCGTTTTTAATGCAAAAATCGTATCAATTCTGCCTATATTTTTATATTCCAAAAAGACACCTAGTATTTTCGCATTAGAAATGAGCAAATCGCACAACCGCCCTTTTTCCATTTTGTCACTTAGGTGGTTAACTTCAGATCAAAGCCGCCATATTTCGGGTTGCGACCCTGCAGTCAGCGGGAGCGCACGTTTGTTATGTGAAAAAGGGCCACATTTCAAAATACAACCGTATTGTTTTAAAATTGCATGTAAGTGTATCATAATCTTGTGAGGAAAAGTGCCGTATTTTGTGATATGTCCATTTTGAGTTTGAATAAATCGTGTTTTATTATTACTCTTTTAAGGAAAAGTGCAGTATTTTGGAATGCTTCTGTTTTGCATATAGAATTATGGTGATAGTGCCAGTATTTATTTAAACAAATATACAAATTATATTTAAATTTTAAACTTAACACAGTAATTACAACTTAAACCAGGCCTGTCTCACTCCCTTTATAAAAACATATCGAAGCGCGGTGGATCCACCCGAGTAGGCGATCGAGAATGGACGCACGTACTCTTAGTTCGCAGTCTTAGTTTCTTTGTTGATACGCACACTATTAACTCTTTGTATGAATGATATTATTTTTTAGTATTAAGAGAGCAACTTGTTTGTTGAGATATTTTATCCTTTTGAATCATGTAATCGATCTGCGCATTTAGGAAATAATCAAGAATTAGTTGTATTCGTGAAAATGTAAACAACGAACTTTTGAATTATTACAAAATGTGAAAATATAATTATTGTAAGTTATTAGACGTCTTCCGGTCCGTGGTCGCCACTGGAGGTCTTTTCGTCGCCATAGGTTATCAGTACTATAAGCATAATTATGTGGCTTACCCATTATACCCATTGCCACTTCAACTCCCAAATTTTACGATCTATTTGGATGACTCTGATTCTTTGCCGAATATCGTTGTTCCGGATTTTATTCCGTAAAGAAACTTAAAGCCTAGCTCTTTCCATTGCTCGTTAAGTGACTCTTAGTCTCTATCAACTACCACTTTTCAGAGCCGTATGTCTTCACTGGCAACATACTTTTTTAAACACCCATATCGTAAGACACTGTGAGATACTCGACGAGAAGATAATATCATACGCTTCCCAAACACTGTCCATCAGAGTTGCCTTCTTCGGGCGCCCTCTTTGTCGAAGTTGGATCTACCTAACTGAACAATCTGTCCAAGGAAAGTATAATGGCCTATATTTTCAAGAGTAGGTATATTCCCAACAACAATCGGTTAGGGTGCCACATGGACATTTGACATGATTTTTGTCTTGTCCATGTTCATTTTAAAGCCGACCTGTTAGGAAACGTTCGTGAACAGTTTCGGAGAAACAATGTCTCCCTGTCTCACCTTTTTCTATAATTGGATTGGTTTCGTGCTCTCTTTCTAAAGTCGGTGCCATTTCCAAAGAAACACTCCAACTCTTGGATATACCTAAAGTCGAAATGAAATCGTTGTTGGACTGCAATACTGCCCAGGTTTCGATTGAATCCAAGGCTTTCTCATAGTCCACAAACGTTAGATATAATAGCCGATATACTCCTCTGTCTTCTTTATAATCTGGTGGAGCGTGTGTATGTGGTCTATGATACTAAAACCTTTTTCTAAACCGGCTTGTTCGGGAGGCTGGAAGTCACCAAACCTGCGTTCGAAACGGTTTGTATTGACTCTCGATAACATCTTGTTGTGTGCATGGGACAGAAGTGAGATTGTTCTATAATTCTTTAACCCTCTGTTGTCCTTGTGTTATCACCCTTTATAGGGTTCCATGGCAAAAACCGGAAACCTTGTAGATTCGTCATGTCCGTCCGTATGTGAAAAAAGTGGCTGTGCCACTTTTTTTCGAAAGTATATGAGCTATCCTGTTGTAACTTGGTAAATAGATGTATTATTAGAACCGTATTAAGATTTTCACACAAAACTAAAAAAATAATTAAAAAATTGGGGGTTCTCAGTACTTAGAATTAAATGTCAAAAAAAAAAATTTCACCAAACCCATACGTGTGGGGTATCTATAGATAGGTCTTTAAAAATGATATTGAGGTTACTAACATCATTTTTTTCTAAACTGATCAGTTTGCGCAAGAGACACTTCCAAAGTGGTAATATGGCTGCTTTATTTATAAAATTCATAAATATTAATATCTTTTTTATAATCAAAAGGGACTTAATGTGATTTATTTATTGACTGGGTAATCTTACACAAAATATCAAATTGCAATCAAATAGAGGCTTGAAATATACATCCGATGATATATAGTACATAGATATACGACGTTTATTAATAAAAATAATAAACAAAAACCGAAATGAAAACTTTAATGGGCTCTCCTGTAAAAAAGTGAAATTTCGATTTGCGGCCGTTTTGAATTTAAGCAGCGAATTGTCTAAAAAAGTGTATTAATGCACCCACCCAAATACGACCCTTATTTCTACGGCAGATGACGTTTTGCAGTTGACAGTTTTTAAGACAACTGTTCAACAGATGTTTAAATCTTTCTTTTGGTAAGACGAGGAGTGTTTAAGTCACCAATGGGACGGCTTTCGCAAATATCTAACCAACAATGGTTAGATCAAATGTGTTGCTGGGTAGTTTATTCCATCGCTTCTACCCAATTAAACACTCAACGACTAATATAATGCCACTAAGAAGTGGAAAATATTTGATTTTTGGGGTAATTTGGGATGTTTCAAAGGGGCAGCTTTTAAGCTCGAATTTTGATGCTGCAAAGTTTTCTAAAAGGCATAAGGCAAACGTGTAACATAAATTTTCGTTCAAGTAGGTAAAAGGTAAGAAATATTTGAATTTTAGTCAACTCAGACACGACCCATTTCTTTCATTTTTCCTAAAATACCTTAAGTAAATTCTTAACATGATAATATTTCAAAGTTAATGGAGCAAGAAAAAACGAAAAAGGAGGCTTTTATGCAGGGTTCGCGACCTTTATGGCAGCATTTAGCCTTAAGTATTTTCGTCAATACATTTATTACCTACTTTCAAGACATGTTTTTAAATTGAATAACCTACCCACATGGTCTCAGATGATTGATAGGTCAAGACTAAACCTACGCTTAGTATAATCAGCCTACAATTGTCCCATTGCAGAGGCCGAATCCATTCCTCCCTGAGAGAGGGAGTGGGTCGTAATCACCACATGGGTCCTGTACGGATTGATGGATGATCTGATGTTTATATAAATTCAGTATACAACTAATCGCCGACAGACACTACGCCGACAAGACTTTAATTCGATGGTACTCTTGGCTAACACTACTCTTCGCCGGCTCATCAAGGGATACCCCGAAGTTCGGTTTGGATAGGATCCTTAGAACCTTGCAAAGAGAAATAGAACTCTTCGTCTATCATGCTTAGGTTGAAATTTTAATACCAATCTGATTGTTGGAGACTGTTGCGTCGCTGATGAGCCTTGTCGGCGAAGAGTTCCGTCGAACTAAAGTCTTGTCGTAGTTTAGTCTGTCGGCATCTAGTCATACACTCGTATACATATAAACTGATGTTGAACTGATTAGAAAACTCCATTATTGAATTGACAAGGGCAGCGACTAGCATAGGGCAATAGAAGTCGTTACATCAAATTCACGTCATGATACTGCTAAAGTGGTCTTTTTGATCCTTTAGCTAGATATAAAATATAATTTCGGAAAGAAAAATTTGTCTTGTTCGAGCAGGACTCTAACTTGCGTTTTCTGGATGAGTATTCCAGAGGGTTCACCAACTAAGCTATCGCAGCAACAAATCTTTCGTTCCATTTTTAAACGATATGAATATTTACATTTAGTACTGCGTATAGTTAACATAGTAAGTTTCTACGAAAATATGAAACCTTGGTACCCGAACAAGACGAAACCAACTTTTACCAACGTAGGTATTTGATCGATCGTGATAGACGGCACCATGTAAAAATGTAAAATACGTGGGGACATAAGCCGAGCTCGAAAAGAGAATATTTTGCGACAAGAATGTTGCAAGGAGATCAAAATTCCATCATATTTCAGTTAAATATCAATGAAATTAAGCTTTGAATACTAGCAATGTTAGTATGAGCGTTTCATTCAATTAAATATTCATAATCTGACGGAATAACTATAGTTTATTTTGGTGGACAATTATTGTTTGTAATTAGGAATCTTTGACTACTAGCTAGGTACGTCCCGTGGTTTTAGACCCGGTGCTCGGCTCCTATTGGTAGTAGCGTGATGTTTCTTAGCCTATAGCCTTCCTCGATAACTAAACTATCCAACACAAAAAATATTTTTACAATTCAATCCACTAGTTCCTAAGATTGGCACGATCAACCAAACGAAATCTCCAGCTTTATAATATTTGTATAGAATTTTAGGAGAAAACGAAAAAAATCAAATTGAAAAAGGGCTCAGTCGAATTACAGTTTCTGAATTAAACTGGTTTGAATATATCGTGCTATTTGATTAACCGCTAATCAAAATAGCACGATAGACCATCAGTCATGTCCTAAGCGTTAGGTAAATTTCATTTTAGCCTTTACAAAACATTTGTTTGTCTTGTCGAGTAATAGACGAATAGAAAATTGGTTTTATGTGTCAAAATATTACATTGTACTGTTGTTAATATACGTACATGTGCATTTTAAATTTTTAATACGAGCATAAATACTGGCCAGTCAACAAATTATGGGACATAATTACATTAAAGTTAAATTATTAATCACTAGATTTAGCTAGCGGTTTTACCCGAAATTACGCGATACGTAAACTAGGGATAACATCCTATGAGATAATTCAGGTTATAAATTATCTGTGTGCCAAATTTCATCCAAATCCGTTTATTAATTTACATGTGAGAGACCAGAAAAAAAGACTAATACAACCATAATAAACAACCTGGGAATCTCCAATAAAACTTATAAATAAGCTGTTCGGGATCCTTCGTAAGCTCACGAGCGTACCTATAATTTGGTAGGTTTGTAAACATTGCGTAAAAGCTGTAAATGAAAATTCAGCTACATAATTATTTGAATTATAATTAATTAACAGTAGGTTTAATTTTGTTCAAATTAAATAACAGAAATGTAAAATACATTAACAGCGGTTTCACGGAATAATAACGAGGATTATATTTCAAGCATAATTCTGAATTTCGCAAAACGTATAATTTTTATTTTCGCTGTTACTATCAGCAAATTCTTCGGCTTTTAAAAACTGGCATAAAAGTTTCGGCCACTTAAGATTCTCGTGTTAAAATGGTGATAAAAATGTAGTATAATCCAACGAAATTAACCATTATTGGGTCGAAGCTAAAAATACCTGGCTTTAAAACCTCACTAAAAAAAACGGTATAAAGCACTTTTGATCGTTTCCAATACACCCACGGATCAATGGCGATGTTAAGGCCAGGTGCAACCACCCCGCAGGTGTGTCTACCCCGCTATTTTCAATATTTATCTACAATAAACTGTGGAGGAATATTATTCTTTATTATTTTTAATGTTATAATGACAGGCAAGTATTTGAAAGCCTATAATGATGATTGAAGTCGCTTTGACGGGAAGATGGATGAATTTTTCGTATAAGGATCGTGAAACGTTCCTCGTGTGTTTTTTAAAGGACAATATAAATTCATAAGTGGCTTTAAATTAGGTTTCCTTATAAGTATTTAGGCATTATAAACATGAAAGACTTCCCTATGTGTATAGTTTACAAGAGAAGTCATCAATAAATTAGTTATAAATATAGTTTCTTTCGTTTTGAAAAAAGTCATTAGTGTGTAACGATGAAACGTGGCACTTCGTGAGTGATGATGTTTGTTACTTTTTCGTGGAAAAATTTCGCAGCCTATTTTGATGAACCCTACAATAATATAGCATACACATCGGAATAACACACATGATATAATTAATACACTTATTTTTTTAGACTCATTTTTTCACCAATGTTTGCATATGTAGAGCCGGAAAATCAACCTATTAAGCAAAAATGCCTACTTTGATGTTGTTCAAACAACATTAAATATGATTCACATGCAAAAATCATTAATTGAATATTTTTTAAATGACTCAATCAAGTCACCTATACTTGTGTTGTGACAGCGAATTCCCGTCGCCATTACGATGAATAGCATAAATGAAGCCTTCGTGTCACTGACATTTGGCACACACGTGTTCTATGGATGCACAGAGCCTTAACTACATTTTTTTGTAGTGACAACAGAAAAGCTAGGAAATTGAGGTGTTTTATATTTATACTAAATGTAAGCTTGAAAGTATAAGTTTGCGAAAATTTGCCTTGATTTAAAACCACAGGTCTTATGAGACTACAAAACTTGTCCTATGGTCTCAGGTTTTTTTTTATGGTCGCAGGACTAACGAATTACCGTGACCCCGTAACGTTAAGGGCTATTGAAGGACACTGTGGATTTTACTCAGTACGAGTCTGACAGTCCCTCCCGCTCTGCCCTGGATGGGAGGTATCATTTGATGATTTTAACACTATAAAAAAAAGACGAACGTTTGCACGCAGAATAAAAAGCACACATAACGTAGTAAGGAATCCATTCAAAACGTTGCGACTTTCGAATAAGGTACAACAGTATCAGATAAAATCACAGCGAAAACATGGAATCCCCTAGGGTTACAGAGGGCAGACGTCGGCCACTTATAAAAGCAGTAGCTTGCCATAACATGATGGATGGAAGAACCGGTCTTATGCCTGCTAATGATCACTCGACCAGTTCTTTTAAAAGGAGCGAACCCTGCCTGGATTCGCCGAACGGTAGGGTGGAGTGTCAATGAACCTTGCACCAAATTATCCGTAATATCATCGTAGTTTTTTCCCGATAATTTTGGAGCCAGCAATCGTGCCAGAAACGACAGATTTTCTGTTTTTTCGCACGCGATTGCCATCGAACCCTCTTCGTTTTGATAATTATTATTAAAGGGCTTATTTTAGTAGCTATACTAAAACCAATGATATTATAAATGAATAGATACGTTACCTACACGACATTCTATCTTCAAAAACAGCACACTAACGCACTCATGAATAACTAAATATTGCAATGGAACACTACATTACGATTAGTCGCTAAAGTAGGATGGCATCGCAAGTGAAAGAGACAAATATAGTCAATGTTTGTCAATTGACCACATTTGAGCACGTTTAACGTATCTACACCTTTTTACTTATAATATCATCGACTTAAACGAACTTCGTACTGGACAGAAACCGAATCTACGAAGCACAGAATCATGCCGAGAAATATGCAATTTCGATTGCCTAAATTCAAAACTCAGTATTTAATAAGTAGGTAGGTTTGCATATGGGTAAATATTTGCTGACCAACGTCAACATTTAGGCAATTTCACAACCTACTTTCGCCAATTTTACCGCGAATTTAATATGAAAATTAAAACGTGGCCGGCCGTGCAATCATCAACTGTTTACCACTGCTGATTGTAATGACGGGGTGTTTGTTTTCCATATCGTAATTTAAATAATTTATTGTTTGAAAACATTATAATCACGACTCTGTAATGTAAATAATATGATACGTGTATGTATGGACGTTTGTGGTTGAGTACGTGCGTCCGTGTGATACATCGGCGGCGCATCCGTTGAGGTATCATGCGAATATTTCTACTCGTATAACATAGAATGCTACATTCTTCAGTTTCCTGGATTGAAGGAACACGAGGTGCCGATTCATCATCAGTCATAATAGTCAGATAACTTTTATGAGACGAATAAAAATGGCGGTTTTGACAGCTTATCTATAGAAAATGTCAAATAGCTTTTTTTATTCCTCGAATAAAAGTTATCTGACTATTAAAAAATCAGCCGTTATGGAGCTTACTGATGACGCGATACGACACAATTCGACCGATTCCAACTACAAATGAAAATCATCCTTACCACTACGACATACCACATAAAACGTGCGGTTATCTACGGGCAGATGAAAAACAAAACACGCTCGCCACGACGACGTAAGTCAGTCGAATTGCATCATTGTACCGTAGTACCAAGGACGATTTTCACTTTTAGTTAGTAGAAATTGCAAATCGCACGAATAGCGTCATGAGCAAACTCTCTTAGTCCGGTGTGCTATCGAATCTCTTCGTCGAAACCAATACAGTGTAGGTATGACGTCTTTTCGCTTGAATTACTCGGAAATAAAGCTCGTATTGAACAACAATGTATCGATAAGTGTCGTCACTACCTTAAGTGGTCTACTGCAGTGAGCACCGTTTGGTATGTCGACTCCAACAGCTTGCCTAACCGTCTCTTTCCATCTTTACAGTGCCTGACACAACGGGATTCGTTTTTCAACGGACCGGACCATAAATTAGAAAAAGTTAGCCCTAGGAAAGATTGTTTCTAATCAAATAAACGAGCAATCGCTGTGATTGGTTGATGAAAACTACAACCAACCAATCGCGTGAGCCGTTGAGATTTAACAACAGATGAAATTCAATAGGTTTTCAATAATAAGTTTGGCAGGGCGTCTATTCTGTCGTTATAACATAGCGGGAACAATGCCTTCATACGCATTTGGTTACGAGATACAAAACAACACGAGAATATGACTACCCCTTTGTCCTTTATCTATCGAAAACGTGGTTAATTTCCATCTACGTACCCAGAGATCTTATGGCGGTTGATATTCTTCGTATCATAATGTTGATATTACTTACTGTTTATAACAAATAAGTACCCTTCATCAATCATATTATGGTAAAGGAAAAAATAGAAAGACATCATCGCACTTCGCATCCCTACAGAGACAATAATCGTGTTGTGGAAGGAATTTGAAGAATGCCAGGAAACGATTTAGGTTATGTTTCCTTGCGAAAGTAACCACCTCTTACGTCAACCCATCGATAATCTGGAAACTTGTGTCGAAGACTTTCAACCCAACTTCTCTCCGGTAATACCTATCTACGGTTAATTTCCTCTTCATCGCGATCTCTCGTCAGCGTATATTCAGTGCCATAATGCGGCGAGATCCAAAACTAGCAATTCTTTTCGTAATTCTGTAACGTGGGTGTGTTAACAAACGCACAAACAACCAGGGGCCTAAGTCTACTAATTTATAAACGTTACAATGGTCTCTCAATGGTGTGTTTTTGACAGTTTTTGTATGGCAAATCTGTCAAAAACTTACCATTGAGAGACCATTGTGACGTATATAAATTAGTAGACTTAGGCCCCAGACCCGAAACAGCCACTTGAAAAAATACAAATATTTGTTCCGTACGGGGATCGAAAACGCGACAAAGAGTAACCATGGAGTTTCTTCTCCATGGAAACGACTAACCCGAACCGCGCTATTTTTTTGGGTGTCTTGTATTTGCCCATTTGAAATAAAATATTTTGATTTTTTTTTTTGACACGCTGTACAGCAGTTTGTCGCACAGTCACTGCGCTAGCCGTGTTGCCAACTGAATTGAAGTGTCATTATTTTCTCACCAGTTTCCTTGTCGAAACCAGACGTCCAAGCATACAATAAATATTATATTTGTACATACTTTATAGCTCACAGAGACAAGACTACAAGAGTCACGTTTTTAAAACAATGAAACATACATACAGTCTGCATGACATAAGTAATGATAAATGACCAACTTGAGCTATTGCATATCAATTGTGATTATTAGATGTCTTATTTGCTATTGAGACTGGGATGTCCCACTTCAAGGTGCGACGTTTGCAATCATAATTTTGCGTTACTAGTTTTGATAAAAACTGGATAAATATTATAGTGAACATTTCGATTACCTATAGGAAATGCAGCGGGGATTACTAATAACCGTAACGTTTATTTGTGTTGTATGTCTGAAATAGCCATACCTACTAACTGATTTCGATTTGATATCCATGATTAATTGATGTCAAAACCTAAAAAGCTTATAAGGTCGCATTGTAAGTCTACCTAGAGTCCTTCGGCTGGAATTTTTGCAAGCATCGCCTATTTGTAATGGCAAGTTATTATTATAATAATGATTCTCTTACACCAAGGCCAATATTTTTGGGTAATTTTGATGATTTTACTAAGCAGAATTGACGCAGCTTGCTCAGTAACCGTCTCGACTGGTTAATGTGGTGATGCGAGGAGTGCGTCTCTGTTCAGGTAGACTTTTTTTTTGTTGACGTCATAATTATGAACAAGCTTACAACTCAGTGCTATACCACAGCAATACATGTTAGACTATAGACCATCGCCCACTCTTCAAAATTATCATAAACTTATGCCACTAATGAGTAACCAGCCAGTATGCCTTTCAAGCTACACAAGTTCGAGCGGAGACTAGCGGGGGCAAAATAACATTTGATTTTGTCGCCCGACCTATGCTGACTCAGGATTACCTAATTACCTGAATGTATGTCATGTAAACCCTTAAGACGACTACAATGGCGGTCGGTAAATGATGTGACTTATTATTAATATGAACTAGTTTGTTGTCTTTTTGTTTAGGTTTAATAGTAATCAGGCTCTTCAAGTCTTTTCAATATAGTCGGTTTTAAAGTCTGTCTGTTCGGGCAAGCCTTCTGAATGATTGCACCAAATTAGATTTAATTCTTCTTTTGTTGTAATCTTTATTGTCAGGTGAAGGTTCTTCTGTAAGAAAGTTTTGGGAAAAACTATAAGGTACTTCGAAAACTTGCGAATCCGGGACGTGCTGGTCGATTATAATCGGCGACGACACGAATCGCTCGGCTGTAGCAATAGGTCTTATAATTTCATATATTTAACAACAATGAGGAAGGAGTTTCAAGTAACAACATAATACAAGACAACCAAATGACATGCTGGCAATAACAAGCAACATTGACAGAAAGGAAACATCAAAGTTCCTGTACATGCATACATACTATAATGTATGAGGCATGAATAGTATTGTCTGCTATGTACATACGCATTTTTCCCATGGGTGTATGGTAACTACAGAACATACTAGGAATATAACATGTTCTTTTTGGCTTGTCCATGTTCTTATATCTTCATTGCAAACCATGTTACAGGCATAAGTAAGTAATGTATTCAGTTCCATGTTTGCTCAATGAAAAAACTAATTATTTTTACTTCACATAGGCCCAAGCCAAAATAATTATTAATCATTAATTTTTGATGAATGATTAATTTTTATTTTGTTTATATTCAAGGTAAATCCTGCCACATACAATTCAGTTCACCATCAAATTTGTAGTGCGCTGCAAGTAGAGGGTGATAAATATGGCTATCAGTGTGCGTGACAAGTCCATTTCAGAAAGTCATCCCTCCTGCATGTGCAAAGCATTTTCAAAGTACATGTATTGTGAGTTCAGCTAAGGAGTGAAATTCTCTGCCAGATTGTGTTTACCGATACTTATAACCTTGGGGTCTTTAAGTCAAGAGTGAATAGGCTGCTTCTAGGGAAGTGTGCATCACCATCAACCACATCATCATTTACCATGTGGCGAGATAGTGGTATGGAATGATAACCTGATAACAGATACTTAGGGCTGATATGTCTAGAAAAGGTTGTGAATACTCAGGTTTCTTGTCCAAAGGGACAAACAAATTAAGTTTTTGTAGAAGAATAATGATGATTCATGAAATAATTAAGTGGTAAAGTTACTATGGTAAAGCAAGCCTAAAAATAAATGGCAAGATGACTTGAATACCCACTGCAGAACTTTCAAAGAGCACTCGGAAACATAGTTTCAGTTTTTTCTAGAAAGACGGTTACCACTAATTACTACAGTTAACACTACTATAATAATATTGGCAATTGAAAAAGAGTGTCCATGGAGTTTCTTGCTCATTCTTCTCCATAGAGATCTACTTTGGAATGAACACCTACGGTACTTTCACAGTTCTTATGTCTATTTTTGTACTAGTTTTATTTTATGTGTTTTGACAATTCAAAAGTACCGGTTATTGACAAGTTGAAATAAACGATTTGATTTGACCAATGAAGTGATAAAGTAATAGAGAACTGTAGAAATATGCTGCACAAACCCAAGAAATTGTGACAAGATTAGGTTGATGATCAAATTAGGCTAATTAATGATAATTTTAAATTGATTGTAACTTTTTTTTTCTTTACTTGAAGTTACAACAGTACAACAACTCATTAAGTATGGTAAATTAGTCAATTTTTTTATTAGCTAACAAGTCAGAGGTTAAAAGGTTAAATAGTTGACTCAATAAAATCAGTGCTTGAATGCATAATTATGAAGAAAGAGACAAATGGTTATGTAGGTATGTTAATGATAATTTCAGACTTTTAGAATATTACTAGATGTCGGGCATTAAATTTAAAATAATATATTTTGCTCTCTTACATTTTCTTTTTTTTATTGAGAATTAAGCAACAACATACAAAGTGTGAGAAGGAACAATGATTAGAGTATAAAACATAAGAGTTTTAACTAGAAACAAAGGACCCATGTGTGGCCAAGCAACTTGTTCTTAGGCCCTTAATTATCTTTTAAACCGACTGTTGTTTTAACATGGAATTTGGAAGTAATAAACGTTTGCTTACTCATCATAAATATTGTAAAAATAAATTCGTAAAGTCACGCGTTCATCTCTATCGTGTAAGTATGACGACCAAAATAATTGTTTGTACATGTTCACGAAAACTGACAACGTAGATAACGACGTGTGGTAATGTAGTCAACGTTTTAAATGCGCGGCGAGGGTCTGCCTCGTCGAATCATTACTAAAACATCTGTTTTATGACTAACAAATGTGAAAACATATATTTGCATGATTTTATCGTTTTTAACGCTAAAAATACTAAACTGTGGAGGAAAACAAGGCGTTATTAGCGTGAGAACCTAACAGCTGTGGCGGGCGAAGCACCGGTGGGCCGCCGGCTCGCTCAACAGCCACGCCACTGAAAACCCTTTAAAGGCAAATAGGTTACAACACTGACGAAATTTTTCAACATATCTTTTCTCGCCTGTTTTAAGCTATATTAACATAAAAAATTAATACACTTACGTGATAACACTGATATCATCCAACAACAAGCGTCATAGCGATCCAAAAACTTGTATCACTGCATAAATAATCACAATTCAACAAGGAACATTTTGTACCATCCAACGAAAGATTACACAAACTACTTTAAAAACATTAATAACTCATAATATATTGCACAAAAACTTCCTCCAGGCACATACACAAAACAATGATAATATTTATAACGTTATTATCACAAATATAAACGAAATATCACAAACGGATATCACTTTTCTACTTGTCCTTGCGTTCACATAAATTGGCAGCCATCTTGCGTTCGTATGAGCAGGGAGAAATGTTGCCAGCTTATAATTTATTTTTCCCAACAGCATTTCCTTTTGCATTTTATTTATAGTTTTATTTATTTTTTAATTTGTTTTCTAAGTTGAGTAACGTTAATCAAATGAGAAAAACTACTCAAAAATGACTTTTGACAACGAAAGGACTATAATATATATTTGGAAAATCTAAATTTTAGGTTGAATTTTGCAAAATCCCTTCTTACAGAGATTGTAAAGAAGAAAAGAACACCGTGCAAAATTTTAAACTCGTAGTAGGTACCTACTTGTATTTTCTAAGATTTCCTGATGAGTCAGTGAATCAGTGAGTGGACCTTTGGTTTTTATATTATGTATTTATAGAAAATTAGCTGGTTCAGAGAAGTAAAATGCAGAGGTACAACACGGATAAATTGACCAATACATCCCACTTGTATTGCTGGTCGGACTAAACTGCTGGGACATAGTGACTCTTACTTCTAAACTTAATAAAATCTATAATATGTTATAACTAATTACTCTAAGCTAACAATTATGAGACAAGAAAGTATTCTCGTTGAGAAAAGTCACATTGGTCGATCAAGAAGCTCATAACAATACCACATACTTTTGAAAGTCAATCAATTAAAAATATATTGACTTGAAAACTCACCCAATTATTCCTCGGACTTTGGTAGTTTTATTATAAATGGTAACACTGAAATATCCACAGACATTTTTTTTTTTTTGTTATTCTAGCTATGGAATTTGGTTGTACAGCCAACGACAATTTTCAAGTTTTTTTTATTTCGAAAAATAGAGAATACAGGCATAATATTTAACACGATAAATTAATGTAAATAATTTGTTTTAAACCAAAACCGATTTTGGAAACTGGTTCTTGTACCAAAAAATAAATGTGGCAACTAATAAAATTCGTTTTCTTGTTGCCACATGAACACATTCTTGTTGCCTCATCTCAATGATGCTATCAATATTTTGGTGTCGCTTTATCATACTGGCAGAGTACCTAATCGAAGGAATCGAAAATAAAAAAAATAGTGACGTCACTTTGTTTTATTTACAGTTAATAGCCTGAAGCCAAACGGATAATCAAAAATCCATCGATCTTAATGACTGATTCCGTACCAATCTAACACAATACAATAAAGAATGGATCACTGCACACCATGTATACACTAACGCTTTTTACTTAGCACTGCCTGTTTGACATTTGTGAGCAATTGGTTAGATGGAGGGTTTGAGTTTTGTGAAATTGATGATTACTACATTTAGGTGCTTTTATTTACCTATAGAATACAATATTAATAATTACTGTTTTCTTTATAAAAAATAGTACCATAAGAAACATTGCACCAGCACCATGCTAGGAATTTCTCCTGTATCGTGGGCGCATTAAAAACATATATAATATCGTTTATTGTTATACCTACACAAAAATTAAAAACCCAGACTTGGAACGACAATTTGTAGGTCAAACAAATATTTAGTCTGTGCGGGAATCAAACCCGCGACACTGCACAGCAGTCCAATCGCTCAGCCACTGCGCTAAACGTGCCATCCAAAGGTAAGGTACAATATGGAATGTGCATCTGGACTGAGAGCCCGTTTTTTTTAAATGTTGGATCAACTTGAAACTTACAGAGGAGTTATAAAGTAGTAGTAGTCTAGTAAAAATATGATGCCGCAAAGCATACATTTATTAAACGTGAACGTGTGCTATTAAAGGCTGTTAAATATCTATCTAATTTTTCATCCGAACATTTGAAATAAAAATTATTATCACAGAGTACTACAAAGTACCTACTACCTTTCAGAGATTTATGTTATGCCGTTTTTAGCGTGCATCTGAACTGAGGGCCATATCCATAACATATCCTCTATCAGCTTTGTTTCACGTATAAGAAATGTATGCTTTGCGGCATCAGGTTTTAACTATTTTTAACTAAAACCCCTATAAGTTTCAAATTAATCTACCCATAAAAAAAACGAGCTCTCAGTCCAGATGCACATCAATATGGATTCTCTACCTCCCTTCTACATTTTTTTAACGTCATCATTCACATTATGAGCTGTACCAGTCTGGCTGATATTTTCTTTATTCTGCAAAACTATTCACATAAGGTCGAAACTGAGCTAAGCGAATGGCCACGCGGTTAACAAAAATACTCCTTCGTGGAGTGCGCTTGCATTTTATATCGAAACGTTTTTACCCTTAGATTAGGAGGGGAGACGCCTCAAACTAGTTTCGATACGATAACGCCCTTCTGGCCTAGCTATGCCACTGCCACTGCCTGAAAATTAAGTCCACAGGTCGTAAGTAGCTGGCTACTTACGACCTGGTATTTTAGGTGTTTGCTTATTTATAGCACAGGTTCTAGAAAATTGTTGAGATGTAACTGTTCGACACCGCAACTGCTTCATTATAATTATTATAACTATAGAATAGTAGTAGGATAGTACACGCTAGCAGGTCAACCTCCCGAACCTGTCAAATTTTTCCAATCGTAAATGAACCTTCCGCTAAAGTTACTATTCCGCCTATTTCTCAAGTTTTTGTAGGGTATTAAAATAAATAAAACAACAGATTGGCAGTATTAGTATGTTGACTTAACATGTATTTTATATTTTTTTCCCATTAAAGTACTTACAGACCACAGGTCTTACAAATTATTAACTTATAATCAAACTTAATCCAACGTTACAACGAACATAAGTTACCAAATGATGAACAGGCAAGTTTAAATTTAAGTTTAATTAAAATGCACTTTTTTCTGAACAATTTTTCTTTAAAACATACATCATAATTATCACAAAATATTAAACAAGACCTTCTAAAACGAAGGTGATCAAAAATAATTTTTTCGGGTACTTTTTTTTGTATTTTTTCACATAATATCTTAGATTTAGCCAATAATGAATATATTAATGATTTAAAATCTAAGAAATAAGTACCAGGTTATCATAGCTTGGAATGGCTGTACATTCCTGAAATGCATTTGTCAGATGGAGTCAAATATTAGTGACTAGACAATCACACACACACACAGAAGGGCAGTTCTTCACTTCACTCTCGCGGCGCGCGCTGCGGGGAATCATTTCGCGTAGAAAATCATCGTCATCTTGATCCAATTCGGTCGGTCGAGCTACTCATTTCACTAGGCCAGGACTTTTTGGGTAGTCGCACGGCAGGAATATGTGCATCAACTTGTCGATCTCGCTACGGCATAGGGGGCAGCGGTTACATCTGGAAAGAAGAAAGTCAAAAATTAATATATTTTTGGAAAATCGTGTGAAACTATTAATACAAATTGAAGGGGACATATGGGTGATGATTTTACCACGCAAAAAAGGGGACATATGGGGGGGGGCGTTATGGTAAATTTGTGAAATACATACCTAGGAGCACATTCCTCGCAGCACACAACATGGCGGCACGGCAGGAACAGTGTGTCGATGGGCGCGTCCATACACACGCGGCAGGCCAGCGCCTCCGCACGACATCCGCCGCTGTGAGAACGGGATCGGGGCTCCTGAGGACAAACAACGGGTTCATAAGTACAGGGAAACAGTTTTGTATTTTAACTGGGCAGTTTATTTTGCAAAATTTCCAGCTATAACACTAAGAAATTATGAAGGGCAGGCTCAAATATAAGGAAGAAATTGCTTGAAATTACCGTGCAATTAGATTGATACAATGTAATAGTAGGTAGTAAGGAGTGGAATTCCCTGCTGTCTGTGTTTCCCGACAGCTATAACCTTAGGGTCTTCAAGTCAAGAATGAATAGGTTACTTCTAGGCAAGCATGATTCACCGTCGAACCCATCTTCGCTTACTATCAGGCGAGATAGTTGATGGTCAAACTTAAAACTATCAGTAAAAAAAAGAAAAACTAGTACAAATATCGCAAGACCTACATCATTGTGGATAAGTAAAAGTCACAATGTCTATGGCATTTTGGCTCTGGGGGGGCATGGCGGTTTCCTCACGATATCTTCCTTAACGGTTCGAAAGCAGTGACGATGCAATAAAAGCTTCTAGTGTGAAGAAGTGAACCTAAGAAACTTCTAGAAGTAGTTATCAATAAATAGTTCCTCACCTTATGTTCAGCCCCAGAGTTAGATCTCCTGCGCGCGCGCGGCTCGTGTGCTGCGGCGGCGAGCGCGTGCGCTGCGCGGCGTGCGCGGTCGTGCACCTCGCGACACGTGCGCCGGATGTCGAAGACGTAGCGACGGCCTAGCGTCGTCGAGTCGTTGAAGATTGACGCTATTGTGCCCTGCAAGAGAAGGAGAGGGTTCGTTAGTGGAGTCGTTGATATGGGTGAAAATAAAGTCCTGAATTTGGAGCTCATCTACTAAAGTTACATGAGATTTGCGAAGGCAAACAAAGTTGTCGATGTTTCGGGAGGTTTGTTTCCCTTCGAGGAAATGTTTTAAAGGTCTACAAATTGTTGCAGGTTCCTTTGTGCTTATATGGGTATGGGTTTGGGGACCCTCTGAATTTTCAGTAACTGCATAAAACAAAAAATAACCACCAAAGGTCCAATTAGGCTTTTCTTGAAGAAGACGTTCATAGCTTCTGCATTGCTCCATAGAAAAGCGTAAGCATATGAATGTTCAGTAATGAGAGCTTCTAAAAATAAGTGCTTCTGAACACCTCAGCTAAGTACCGACAAAATCTAAATTGATCGCAAACTGACTACATGATTGTAGTGATAAGGATATCCTATTGCGTAAGGTGTCCTGTCGGCTCGAGTGGGAATGAGGCGACTCTTATTGAACAGCCGAGGCGTTGAACGCAAATGACTGATCGACATTAGACTCCATTCTTTGCAAAGGGTTTCAATTGTCATGAACAGTTTTTCCAGCAGTTTTTTTTTAGCCCATTCTCACTTATTTTTAGAAACACTATTGTTTTTCCCATGGATCAAAAGGCATTGTGTTTTTATTTTATTATGGGTTTTAATCGTTTGTAACTAGAACCAACATTAATTTTATTGTTACATTCTCACGCAAAGTTCTTCAGAGCAAGCAATAAAAACCTTAAAATAGATTTCTTATGACAAGACAATGATAATTGTGGTAAGTATTAGAAAACCCATCATTTTAACTTCTATGACGTTAAAAATACACTCCACTCCAGATCCATTGTATAAAAGATCGAGGGGAAAGACTACTTGTAGGTGGATGAACAGGCGATCTTAATAAGGTGTCTGGATCAGAAAGATTTGATGATCAAAGTGTTAGACAGGGTGTCATGGCAAAGCATGAGAGAGGCGTTTTACCAGCAGAAAACTGATACGCGAAAGCTGAAATATTTTGATAGGAAGATCCAATTTCCTTTTATTTCACAACATTACTACATCCAATTCTCCCGAAAAACAAGTTTAGTCACAGTCGCAAATACCTATTTAATTACATATCCCGAAGCCGCATCGTTTAGACAGTCCAAAGTCCACTATGGCCACATAAAACGATTGTTGTGTCAACTTGTAGCTAGAGGTCACGAATCGTCCCGGTGTATATTGGACGGGACAAAGTCCACTTGTGTTTTGGTCATCCTAACTATTGCTGTCAGTAATTTATTTAATGTGAATTGTAGGTATGGTTGACATTGAGTGTATTAATTTGTGAGGTTGTAGGAGAAATCAATGAAGAGAAACTTCTATGAGACGTCTCTTCTGATGATCTTCAAAGCTTAGGTGGAGGTTTCTGTATAGCTATAATATTCATGTGTTTATGTTTTATTAAATAGGGGGTGATGCCTATTGTCATCAACCACCAGCCAAGATCAAATTCTCTGGGAAGCGGTGAGAGACTGTTTGGTGGAAAAATGTTGTTGACTCAACCATTTGTCATATTAATAAATACACAGTATGACAGAAATATTCCCCTTACTATACTAAATAGGGCAAAGAGTATGAGGACAATTCGATGTTATTGCAGATGTAATAAACAAATAACATCCCGCAAATACAAATAACTAATAATTAAGTAACAGACCACAAATACAAATAACTAGGTTGATAATTCTCCACAAAAACAACAAATACATTGTACAATTAAATTAAATTGATTCTGCATCCAACGAGTCAATATTTATTTTCAGTATGCTACCTAAATAAGGTTATGAATAATGATAAAGGCCCAATCGAATGTAGTAGTGTTGTTAAAATGGGTATTCTCCACAAGGTTGCTAACAGAAAGGCAGATTACGTGACTTGTGGCATGAACGATAAATGTAGACTTGCTACATTTCGTGTAATTGTTACAATATTTGGTTGATAACATTATTAAAGGGGCAATGATAAATTTACCGGACGAGCCCTCTATATTGTACCATTAGAAAAACAACAAATATAATGAAAAACTGACTATGGAAATAAATCCCTACCTGAATTATCGAAACCCCCAAGCAACCGTGCCTACTAAAGTCTAGCAGTTCCAACATTAGAAGTTTATGAACAATTGTCTATGTTTAGAGTTAAAAATGGAATCCCTAAATAATGTGTCACTGCTGCATCCAGTCTAATCCAGCCACCTGTTGTGACCGTCGATCCACTTAGCCACTAGCTCAAATGAAGTAAAAAAATCATACATTTCAGAAAACCTAATAAAGAATGTCCTGCACCAAGAATACGGACTGCATCTCGGGCTAAACACGTTGAATTTAATAGCCTTAACACTAGGCCTTAGTGCCATAGTGACTAGGGCAACGCTTACGGGGAATGCCGTTAGGGTGGCTCTAGTGTAAGTAAGAAAATCATAAAGAATCTTACCTTAAGATCTCTAATGAACTGCTCAGTGACATCAGTACGAACAGTCTCGCAGCAGTAAAAGGCGTGCTTTTCCGTCACGGCGCGGTAGACCGCAGCAGCCTGGCCTGAGGTGGCCATCTTGACGTGGAGGGTCGCCTCGTTGCCTTCATCTGTCACGTATGACATCTGAAAGTTGCGCCGGAATGGTTGCGCGCGATGGATCGCGGTGTAGGCGATGCTGGAAAGAGAGAATTTGGGGTTAGAGAAAAAAAGATCAGATACCATGTAGATCCACGTTTTGAAATTAGGATTTAAGTAGAAAAACAATTCTAATTAGATCCATCTTGGATCTGGCCTATAGATCTTCTAAAACTGAACCTACAAATCCGATCAGATGGAGCCAATTACCATAATCAACTCCATCTATAGACTGGAAGCCAACGTTGAATTAGTTCGGATAAAAGCTGGGCTGGTGATACAATAAACGATGCTACAGAAGCAGCTTGGTCACCTATTTAGTGCTAACTTTTTGATCATGAATAAGGATAAGAAATTTATTTTATTTTGAGGCCTATGCATGTCACTGAAATTGAATTGGAAGAGTCTAGAGGTTTCTAAGTGGTCCTATAAGTTAGCAAAGTTTGTATTTTACAATTTTTTTTTAGAAATGCCTTATTTTATTTTTTCTTAACTTAGCAATCTTTCAGATAATACTCTACTGTTTATTATAGCTTCAATTTGAGAGTGCGGTGTGTGAAGATAAAACAATTAGGCATAGTGATACAGATAAGACAAAAGAACAAAGACATTCATACACAAATCGAGAAATTTCTCCGAAAAGAAACTACAATACGCAAAATAAGAGCATCCTATCTTATCTTACACAAACATTTGCAGTATCAGAAATTCAGAACAAAGATTATTATTATGTTTAAAGAGGCTAAAATGTTATTATAATAAACGGATGGGAGAACATAAAACTCATAAATATTTATTAATTACATTTTATCTTGTGAATTACTTTAATAATGAGTAATTGAGTAGAAATTGAGTTATGGGGTCATGGTTATTGAAGAAAAATGGGTCAAAGAGAACTTTTCGAACCCTCTCCCTGCGTCTATGTTAAATTATACACGGATATTTTCGCGTGTGGCCCATGTTTGGACTAATTACGCCATCTTCCTTTTCAAAAACAATTTCACGCTGATGTTTTCTTGGACATTTTCGGTTATCTGCGTCAGTGTATTTAAATATGGTTAAATAGTTGTTTTATTTATTAATTGCAAAATATTGGCCTACACATAATTTGTTTGATTTGCATTATGTTTGCTGGTAGTAGACGTTAATTCAGCGTTTTTTTACATAAATATCTATTCGCTAAATAGACAGTAATAGGCACGTTTAGCATATTTTCAGCAAATCTATGCTTATCTGCGCAATTTCAAAATGTTTTAACAAAACAGGTGACACTGCAAATACCCAGTCGGTGAAGTAAAGTATTTTATATTTTGCTGAGTAAATATTTTTCAATATTCTTTTCTTTTCGGTCGTATTTAGTTCGTGATATCATCGTCGTTTTTAATGAATTCAAGAGCCGAAAACAGAAGCGAGTCTACGTGTACCCATTGTCTTGACCTGACTAACGTTTCGAATAATAAGTGAATTTAACATTCGAAACACGTCCGTTTTATAACATTTTATTGTTGAAATTAGCTTTGCTTTAAAGTTTAGCAGAAAAAGATCTTATTTAAGGATAAAAGCAACGAGTTTTAGATGCATTGCACACTTTTAAGTTGAAAATAATGAGCGAGGTACTTTGTCACAACTTTCACTTTATGTATTTGTATGGTAAACGGACCGTCTTGATCAATAAACAAAGAAAAATCAAAAGAAAACACCAACCTTTGTTTCTCGACTCCGATCTCATGATCACCATTGCACGCCGGTCTGTAAACCACGATGCCATGAGGTCCAACTCCCACACAAGTGCTGAGTCTGCACCCACATCCTCCCCCACTCTGTCCTGACGTCAGGCACCCGACCGTGGCTCCCCCATCGATCTCCTGCTCGTCACGAGCCCTGGGCTCCTCAGCCTGCTGCCGGTGATATAGCAAGTGACTGTACAAGTTGTGCGCATTGTTGTTGAACGTCACAGGCTTGCAGAAGAACAGTTCCTCCCCAAACGACTCCAATTTCGAAATTTCTTTCAACAATCTGTATTCCGCCTGCGAAGCTCCCATTCCGGTAATTTCGCAGTGGTATTCAATGATCTTGTCCACATGATCTTCTGGTCGTTCGCCTTGAGGCCCAATTTTGTCGCATTCCTCGTAAATGTGAGTTGGGGGCAGGTCCGGATCGCAGTCTCCTGTCTCAGCTTGAGCTATGTACGCGATGATCCTCCGGGCCACTTCTAGGTCAGCTACGACTAATCTTCCTTCAGTAAGGTCGAGTTTAGCGTGCAGATAGAACTGATGGCGGGTGGGTTCGTTGATGAGGAGGTGTGGGGGCACCCAGAACTTGACGCGGAGGTCGAGGCGCCTGCTGGGGATGCGGTGCGGGTCGAGAGGGTTGCGCAAGTTCAGCCACCTGCTGGGCCCAGAGACTGGAGATACGCGGAGGCCGAAGTAGTCCGCTTCGGCGCCGATCTCCAGTTTCTCGCATACCTGGAACAAAGGAAATTTACATCAGTTCTGCTGTCAATTTGAACAGGGTATTTTGTTACACGAAACTCGCAATTACTTAGTACAACTTTTACGAAAAAGAAAGTGAGACAAACACGTGATACCTAAATAACTGATCCACATCCATATAACCTAAAACAGGATCTACACATTTCATTAGATTACTGACTTTCGCAACACATTTTGTATTTGCCAAATAATTACATAGTACTCATAGAGGCTAGTATACAGGCCAATTTGGTAATGTTGTGAAGTGAAAGTTGGCAACCAAAAAACCTATTATTAGGAGCTATTCATCAATGTTGAACATGTCTGAGTCTTTGCTGGAGGCTCTGAATGGCCTCTGTACATAACCTGTAGGTACAAGATGTTATGCCAAAAATCTTGTCATCGGAAATATACCTATTTGTAGATCTACTGTCGGGGTGTCTTAACCTTAAATTCCAGCTGCAGTATTTTCGCAGTTCTCCAGAAATTCCAACTGAACCTTTTATTCAATTCTGTAAAACTTGTTTGCATATCCGTTATGAACTTATGACGTATGTCTGTTTGGGACAGCCAAGTGAATTCCAAGTGTAACATTACCATATTTCTTTGTATGCAGCAGTTAACTGCGCATAAGGTATCAACAATAACGAATAGTAAGCGAAGGTATGTCTTGTTTACTTACTGTTAATTGCGCATTATTGTAAGTATATGCGCTCATATTGTTTTTCCAATTAAGTCAAGAGTAGGTAAATGTTTTGGCCGTTGAAGGCGCCATATCGTGTTGTAAACATAAGTTAGATAGTAAAATGTACGATAAATTGACTATTTGTTGCATTTACAAGCCCACATTGATAACAGTTGCATGGTAACTGCGATTTGTCAAATGTTTTTGTCACAATCAGACCAGATGTGTGAATATTAGTCCATAATTAGTAACAGAACATTAGTGATATGATACACATTGCATAGTAACTGCAATGAGTAATGCCCACACGCTGGCATCCATTGTCAGATACGCCATGCGGGCAGGCAAGTAAGCCAATGTGAGAAGCTTTATACGTCAACAATTTAATTCATTCATTGAATTATTTTATCGTGGGTACTTCTACAAATCTTGAAGCAAAACTAACAAGTGAATTTTACATGCTGCATGCATTCGATTATCGGAAAAACTAATAATCCAAGAATATGAATCAAAATTTTGCTTTTTCTGTACGATTTCAATAGTTCACCCGCTTCGTCCCATTATAATTGAGTGAGTATGAAAACATCATGATCTAGTACACTGATTTTAAATAGACTTGAACAGATAACTGCTCCTTATGAGTGTTTGTAATCTAATCGAAGTAATATAATCACAAGTACAAGGAGTCTATTTATTGAAGTATACTATGAGATCTAATAAACAACTGAACAGGGTTTTCACAATCCCCGATGTAATATTGAAAGATTTGAGAGCAGAGGGTAGATAGAGAAAATTATGAATCTAAACCCTGAGATACTGTTATTTATAGCATGTCCAGCTTCAAGTCCTCAGCAATGGATATCGTGACGAACTAACCAATAAAAACATAGATTTCATTCGTTTTATCTGATCCAATCAACACCAAACGATTATTACCACTTCTTCCCAACATTTATGTGTACAAAGTCCAACTTCCAATAAACTCGCCATTTCACGAACCCGTGCATCCTTGTGTCAGCTAAATCAATTGAAAACAAGACTAAAGTAATTGTATCCAGCCATTCTCATTGACACCTTATCTTCGGCATCACGTTGCAAACTCCCGCGCAGCCGTGTAGTGTAGTAAATATTTGTCATGCGATCTCATGTTTACGTATAACATCTTGTGAATTAGTTTCCTTACATGTTTTGATGTATAAAAACAAGTTGAGGTAGGTAGACAGCACTGCATATTTTATGATTGATTGCCTTTTGTTTTAGAGCAGTTCTGTCAACTGCCGGACATAAGCTCTCTAAAGACAGGAATTAATTGTACTATTGTCTCTGCACCCCTATATAAGCATTTTACTTTGGATTTAGCTTCAGCATCAAGATATGTATACTCGTATATTATTTATATTATATCTTATTTTCGTTGATATAAAGGTTGTCTGTTAAAGATAGCATAATCGTAAAAAGATTGTATAGATCTTAGCAGGTGACAGGGTTTTTTTTTGTTCTTATTTTTCATTCGGATCCGATTTTAGCTTACGATCGCGTTTTTTGTGTCAGTTTCCTTTAAATTCTTCCTTAACATCTCTTGTTTACGGAGTTACAATATTTTGTTTGATTGAAAATTTTCCTCCATGCTCCATTATTGATGCTACATGATGCGATCTGATAATATCCTTTATCTGTCATCTCGGTATCACGCTTGCATATCGTGTCAACAGCGTCATTCCATGTTGTTTGGTATTTAAATAGGAATTATTATAACATGCTGTTCACTCGTGAAGTCGTGACGATTTTGTTGAATCAGGAAATCTTGAGGACATAATATTTGCTTTGTAGGTATATTGGTTTTCGCCTAGAAAAGCTAAATGGAAATGACTATCAAAATTTTTCATTTATCGCATGGATTTGATCCGAATGATGGAGCAAATATTACTGTTTCTGTTTTGGATAGTCATCTGACTGCTACCATACCGGCTATTACTGATGTTATTCTTATGAATTTATTAATAAAGGGAACTCCGTAACACTTGTCATTAGGTTTCCAATTCCCCCCTTTCTCTATTTAATACAATATTACTACCTTTAGTAAATGTTACCCTTAATTAAAACTACAGTTGCTACCTTCCGAAGGGTCGTAAAAAAGCAATTTGCGTAATGCACGGTACCGTTGGAATAACACACGCGTTGGACATTTCGCAGAATTGCAGGGCAAATTACCCTGGAAGTAATCGCTTTGCCTGATCGGACTATGGTATACCTGTTTTGGTTAAATTCGTTTACGTAAACATGGCTGAGGGAAGGCCATAAATGCAATCGATTTTGTCATTAGGAGAAGTGGTATTGTCTTTTTTGTTTTAGTGTCTAGCCTTTGCTAAACCATGTTGAGGTCCGTTTCGAAGCTAATCGGATGCACCTGAACATACTAATTTGTTACATAGAGCGACTGTCTCTCTGACCTCAGAAACCTAGTTAGTACTGGATAATACGATACTAAAACTGGTTGCTAGATTTTCGGGTGAATATTGTAGGAAATAGTACAACTAGAATTACTTTTCAATTATGTAGTGAGTCAAGGTGAGTCCTAAGTCCACTGCATTTGTAATTGAAACGATTACATTAACCACGCCCAATATTAAATTCAGGAACCAATTAAAACCTATTCTAGGTGCGCTCACAATGGCTACATATTTCCACATATTTGAATACTACCTACAAAAGTAAAATATTCGCATAACAAATGACTCATGTTTTTCTTTATACGTATTTACTTTTATTTCATTATTGACTTTGCCTTTATGGACATACAGTAGGTAATCTATAGCTATTGAACATGACCTCATTTCTACTTTGCTGACAATTTTCTTGTAGACAAATAACAGTATGTGGAAACCGTAATAGCCTAGCATGGTTAGCGGTTTTCTATGGTAGCTGTTCCCGTGAAAGTAGATTAAGAAATCCCATCAAAAGACGACTAAGGAATAATAACATTAACGTCAAGGATGATTAAGTCAACGTGTGTTCACCTGAATATTATTTTGATCCTGTTTCCTTCTTAGTCAAAAAATATTGTGCACTATTAGATACAGTAGTTCCTGTTCGTAAGTTCCCGACGATCTTATGAGTTCTTCCAACCATGATGCCTGTATCAAATGACTGCAACGGATTCCACCTGTCGACTGTATCTTGACTTACGTAACTTCTTACTGTCCACTCTACAGACCGTTGAGTACTTGTTTTCCATCAAAGTTTGAAACCTTCCTTAGTATATTATAGGATGGTTCCATTTCTCTTTGTATATCATTACGGAAAAATTTTGGACTATCCGAGTCTCCAATTAAGTTTCACAAATCAGTCTCGTTAGAGGTTATTATATCTTGCCCAGTATTTGGACAAACAAAAGAGCTTTGTTGTTATTATTAACGTTACATTGTTGTTATCAGTAACACAAATATTTTCGTTGAATCAAAATAAGAGATCATTAACCTCGTTCAATGATAACGAGTGCCCTTTCTTTCATTTCACCCGAAATGAAGCTCTATACTTTAGAAGTTAAGTGTAGTTGTTTAATGAATATGGAATATTGATAAAAAATATGGGGCTGATAGGTTCAGCATTTCCGATCCATATTTACAGTATCCTGTTGTCGTAATAGTAAACATAATTTCTATATATATAAACAAACAGTGGTTGTCATTCTTTAGTTAAAAACCAGAGTCTGGCTTTAGTTGTCTGGCATTTTGTTGAATTTGGCTTATTTGGCGCAGATACTTTTGTTTTCTTTTTTGTGTGTACTTGTGGCGTGTACCCAAATAAACATAATTTCCGTCAGTAATAGACAGTTTTATAATTTCCTCTATGCCTATCTGTGTAGGCGGACTGATGTGCTCATGAAGTGTAGGAGAAACTATGATTTTCTGTGCCACGAGCTGTCATGGATGACGATATACATGTACTATGCGTGTTGCAACGTAATCTTAAGATTATGTATTAACAGTTTAACACAAAGAGATCTATTGTTGTTCAGACGCAGAAAAGAAAAGGGCTTTGTTGGATTGGTATTCAAATACATAACTTGTTGGAGGTGGCAGGCGTGTGGGCATCACTTGAAACTGCATACTTCTTGGGTTGAAGTTGTTACTGGATTGCCCATTTCTTGCGAGTAACATTGAAACCAGTTTCTTTCAACCGTATGCGTTACCGATAACGGAAAGACAGGTAGCGTCGATACAAAGACAGACACATTGTTATCCTCTTCTTATTTAGGACGAGATATTACTATCAACCACCAACATCACTTCAGTTATCTGGGTATTACGGATTTCCATGAACACAAACAGATTATATTTGGCAGGACACGAACGCTAATCTGTTCAGTCGACTAGTTGCTCAACTGTTTGGGTTCAGAAACGAAAGTTTGGCCGCTGAGCCCGATTAGTTGGCCGATCGATCGACCGTTGCGCGCACGCAAGCCGTGCGTGATTCTGTTGAGACAGCATTGGCGTTAGAGAGAGACGGCAAGAAAACATCTGGGTTGGTCGTTTTGTGATTCAATGTTTTTACTCTTCTATTTTTGTTTCGACTACAGTGCCAAGAGAAAAAGGATTTTGATTTTTGCATCTCCGAATAGAATTCTAATCTGACCCATTTCCAAATATTTTGTTGTAGAGTCGTAAAAACGAGAATGGTGGCACTTCAGACTGAAGTTTGGCACCTTTATATAAAACAATCAACATGTTTTCAAACAAAGATCTGAGACTTCACAAGCGTTCCGTCGTGCTTCGGTAATGTTCCGACCAAATCCAGGAAGTCTAGAATTCACGTCATCTGGTTTTACTGGTGTTGCTGGAGTCATTTTAACTGGGTGTATTGCGCAATATCACCTTCCTTTCATACTTTAACGTAATCCAAAGTAAAGGTTTTATCTAGATTAAGCTGAAACGTATTTCCTTTGTTACCCAAACATAATTGTCTACCAAGGCCCTTCCTCTTTTCTATCTTTTGTTGCATCTGTCTGTTTGTGTAGTGATCCAAAACTTCCAAATCTCAACCGATTAGCCTCGTTAATTGTTTAGTAGATTTGGTCATTACGTCAAAAGCAATTAGTCGTATCGTACTCATAGTATTCGTAGTCCAGCGATACGTTTTGGCCATCAACCAACTCTGTATTGGGTCTTTGTTCCCAAGTTGGATGCCGGCTTCCCTAATGGCCATACAAGGTATATGTGGAGTCAATGCCCTTTCATCGTCTTAGACCGTTTTAAGTACGGACTGAAATATAAATGTCACTCAAAATCGAGTTCTTATTCTTGGAAAGGAACTACTTTCGATTTTATTGTCCTCGTAGTCCAATTATAGGAGGTAGGTATATTCTAGAATTGGTAGGCACTATAACTTGTATTAATTTCCTCAAAGTTACAAGGAAAGTCAGATAACAGCAATGTAATTATGGACTAGACAACCTATCCTTATGGTAATCCAATGTTATTTGCTTTGGTACAAAGTTCGTTACGACGAGGAAATACCGATGATACAAAATGCTTTAATAATTGCGGTTACCTACTTATAGTGGGTATTACGTTACATATTAAGAACTTCCCAGTCCTGTTTACCTGGTATTTTGAACAAAATTGACAAAGAAATAAAATACTTGCTGCAATTTCACTTGGACCTTTTGATGTCAAGACCCCATTTCCCAGGGCCGTGTCCTGCCAACTGTTTTCAATAAAACCTGGCTTGAACCCAACCAGTTTTTGCCATTGTGAGGTCGACGGCCTACGAGGATACAACGCACGTGTCCCGCTTCTGAACCACTCCTAGTTACGCCCGATTAGATTGCCTATTTAAAGGCCTCGCGAAAGGATGCCTTTGTTCTTTTGTCTCTTTTTTTTTTGGTTGAAAGAGAGCGCCAACTAAACGCATCTGTCAAAATTTAAATAAGGATAGTCGTTAAACCGTCTCCGTTCGAAAGTTCAAATGTCGAATCGCATTTTCGCAATTTTTTTTTCGTAATAAAGTTAGCTTGGATAAAAACGTTGGCTGTTTAACTGTAAAGCTAATTTTAGTAAACAAGGTTTACGCTTACGTTTGTCATATTTTTGTAACAAATTAACAGTAAGGCTCATAACGGCTCATTATTGTGACGGAAGTGAGGGTCATACTTCCTGTTTCTATTTATTTAATACATTCTAATTGGTAGTAAAGTTTAATACTTTGACAATATTGGTTCAAGTATAAACTGCTTGATTATACAAGCAAAACAAACCCCGCAAATATATTTTTATCTTGAGGAAAACTAACATGTTTTTCTTAAAACTCATCTGAAAACATTCAGTGAAAAGCAAAAATTATGTCACGAAAATACTTCACTTTTCCTGAAATAACGCGTAAGAACATTATCAAGTACTTAAAACACGTGGATATAAAATATGAATTAATTTATGGCTATATTCTAAATGCCAACAAGGTAATTCAACGCAGTAAATTAAGCTCTATACAAAAGCATATAGGTATAAAATCCTCTGGTGGATAAAAAAAAGCGGACTAGTTTTACCAGTAAGCTGGGAGGGGTCAGGACCCATTCGTACCCTAAGATTCGCACCCTGTGCCCGTTCGTACCCTGGAACTTTTGAGGGGCCCATTCGTCCCCTGAAGAATATTTATTTTTATTCATTCTTCTAATATAAGTACATGTATATGTGTATACTGCAGCTTGGTAGTCCTGGTACAGTCGCGCAGAAAAGGTCAAAATTAAAAATATAGTAATTCGGTGGATACCATGTTTATTTTAAATAAGATTAAGTTTAATAAAATGCTCCTAGGCTCTAGGCATCGCGGGCATGCGGGCGGCGAGTAATGGGCAACTCGCTGTCCGACCATGGACCATGCCCGGGTCGACGGCGCGTTGTGTTCCACGTGCGCCTCAAAAAGCGTCAGGATAATGACGGGGCCCCCTCTCAGAGGGCTAAAAGCCTGCCGGAGTCGCGGGACTTTTACCATCACCGTAACCCCGGAACATAAAGGGTTATTGAAGGACACTGTGGATTTTAGTCAGTAAAAGTCTGACAGTAAGGGGTGGGAGGACTCATTTGATGATTTTAACACGAAAAAAAGAAAAGGCTCTAGGCATTAAGTCAGTCTTCAAAAAAATTAATCAACTTTTGGTTTCTTGTACATTTTTAAATATTTAGCAAAATATATGATAACTACTACTTTATGTAGTAAAATAAAACTGTGTAACTATTTAAAAAAAATCCCAGTAATAACTGAATCTTAGATTAATTTACATCCAGTGTACAAACAAATAACCAAATATCAATACCAATATAACAAAAATAACAATTAATTGTTAGTACTTCGTACAGTCAATGAAAATAAAAAGTAAAACCAGTCTTTATCAACTATGTAAAACCAAAATTTTTACTAACAATAAATACAAGTCTTTTACAAAAATCAGCTTTGATTGACCATTATATAAATCAACATTAAATATACAATATGCGAAAAATATAGAACATGTCATATCAACGGTAAATAATCTTCTTATTTTTTTTTGTATGTGTACCAACTACATATCTACATGCAAAATCATAATAACTTAAATCTAAAAAAAATATTTCGTAGAGAATTCTACATCGTAAACCTATCGACAGGTTATATTATTATCATGACGGATTATCATTCATCATAGCTCTTTTTTTAATGATCTGTTATGATTTATTAAATTAATTCCGTTAATAAACTGTTCACAAGTGTACTATGTTAACTGTTTCTTAGGTAAAATATAGCTAATTTTATCTCAGGCGACCAATAGGCACCTGAATAGGTGCCGAATCTTTAACTTATATTGTATTTATATTAGAGGGGACGAATGGATACTTTAAAAATAATATTTTTTATTGAAATATTAATTGGTCCCCTACCAGGAGACCAATGGGCTCTTAAATAGGGGCCGAATCCACAACTTTATGCTGGGGGACGAATTTTAGGGTACGAATGGGCCCTGACCCGCTGGGAGCCATATTAGATTATGACGTAATATGTCTGAGCACAGATTATAAAAAGCAAGGGCAAATAGGTGAAGACTTACAAGTAGAACTCAAGTATAGTAGTAGTTGACAGTTTATGCAATACTAAACCGAGCAATGAGGAAGACAAAACAGTGCGTAAACAGACGCATAAAGATTATTTTAAGTGGACACTAGTATATTTAGACGGTGAGTAAAGCAACTGTAAGTACTAAGACTCGTAATTCTAAACACGAAGTTTAAGCTTCAAAGATTGATTCCTTAGAAGACTATTTTGACTCCAAACAAGACAATCTAAGCAAAATTTTGATTAACACAATCTATCAAATGCTAGATGAAGCGAAAAGACAAGCAGTGACTATTAGCGACTAGTTTATAGATATCCTTCTAACAATACTAACTGCTTGTAACAATACATAGTTAAGACCTAAAGTAAAATAATGTGGTGCTGTAAGCACTAATAAATGTTTAGAGACAGGGTCACTGGTGACAATAGAAACCTTGGATACTTCCACGTAGTGATTGTAACGTTCTGGGCGAATTTATTCCTGGGCTTGTCCTGTTAATAGACACTAATGGTGAATATTAGAATTAGAAACAATATATTGTTGTGGGCAAGTTCTATGTTCCATAGAAAGTTCAAAATGCGTGGGATTTTTCTAATGGAAGTACAAAAGAGTGTTGAAGATACTGATCTACTAACCACAGAAGTTCAACAGTGGTTTTTGTAGTCTTTTAAATTTTTTCCTGGCCATAACGACTTAATAGCGAAACAACTACTAACAATTATGCTTAATCTAGTACAAGACGTTCAATTTTAGTTTTTTATTCAACTCCCATCACTTTGAGAATTTTTTGCTTACAAAATGTCGTTGGACTTTGATCCGAAGCGTGTGGGTACGAATGTAAGGTAGGCTATTGTGTAAGTACAGCTACAATCTGCCATAATAATTTAACCAACAGAAAAACGAAAAACATTGTGTTTGATACGACGTTTACAATTCTGATGCGTAATTTGCAGAACACGTAAATAATCATAATTTCCAAAAACATGTTAATCTTTGCAACTGATAAGAAGATTAACTTTTGCAACAATAAAAAGTTTTTACATACGAATAACAAAAATACTGATAGCAATCATTGATTTACGATCAGGCATTAGATTATCCTAGGTCTTAACGTTTATTGCATCAATCAAATTTAATGACGTCAAACAAAGATTAGAGACACCTGATTAATTATTAAATACCCCACATGGACTTAACACATCAGTAATCACTACCAAGGACATCATTAGTTATGCTATCAACAACATTATTTGTGCTATGACTCAATCATAAAGTTAGATGACAACAGAAAGTATTTTTGTAATTTTGCAAGATTGTCTCTGGCCTCTGGAGAAGAAATCACAAAAGCTGATTCAGAGGCAAAATCTTAGCCAGGTCTGTTTACAGAAGAACAACATGTTACTATGTGACACCCTGTCAGAAAATTCTATGTAGTTGATCCAACTAACATGAACATTGAACACCTTATTCAAACAGTCTTTGTGTACCTGTGAATTAATACTGCACCTTGTACGTATCTTAGCTCATACTTGGCGTCTGTAAATATTGATAACCCGCCTACAAATGGACAGCCATTAAATTCATGTACTCAGGTGTCTTGAATACATAGGTGCGTCAGATATGATATAAAATTTTCCTAAAAGAGCCAATATTCATCAGAAACTTTGTACAGTTTTAACGGTAAGTGTTGATGCTGATGTACTAACAGATGAGGATAATCCAGATGACATAACATTATCAAATGCAAAATCATTGTTAAGCCCCATGTGAGTAGAAAGTGATCCGGGCTGAGTAAACAGGAAGGCAGCTGCAATAAAAGGCAAAGTGCTTAATAGATTACCATAACAGAAACCGCATAAATCTTTATGTTCCAACATTTGTTTTGGTCAAACGAAACTGATTGAAAATAACAATTCACTATTGCGTATCGATAGCAAAAGGCGTGATCAACACACAAATGTCAAATACTGCGCGTTATGTCTGTTGTGGACCGGTTTCGAATGAAAAAACAACATAAACCTGGCATTATTATCGCTTTTGAATATTTTTGTGTTCATGTTGTTTTGTACTTAAGTCGTAATATGTTAATAAATGTTATCCTTCACTAAACTGAGAACTTTCGAAACCTTGAAGCAGATGGTAAGAAGATTAAAATAATTGAAATGAGCAATGAAGTTGCGATTGTAGACTTAAAAGTGAAGAACTTTAAGGCAGATGATAAGGAGCTTATTCCAGCACTGCAGAAATACAGGTTCAAGGGTGTTAAATAAATAATAACAGTTGCAGCAACTGCAGGTGAAATCAGACTTCGTGTACCATCACTCAAAATGTACTGAACGGATTTTAATGATACTTTCACTGCAGTACATGCCTGCACAGCTACATCACGTAATAGTTGAAGGGATATTGGCAGCTCGCCATCCTTAGCAAATCGTAAAAGTTGGCAGAATCAAAGAAAATCAGATGGCAATATTGGAATAAGTTCCAAATATGCCTATTTTTTAAGACTTGTACGTTTTCGTTGTTGCTTATCTCTTAATCTCATTACCATATATTCAGTATCGTTTTAAGAGTTAGAGTGATCATGTGAGAAATCGTCGTCTGTGGAAATAATTTGCATATTTGCTTTTTTTAATAATATCCAAGCCGGATTCACAAGAAAATGCTATTATTAGCAAACCAAATCGCGAAAATACTTGATTTCAATGTTAAAGGGTCACTTTGATAAGTGGGCTGCATTATTATTTTTAGCGATGACGAGGAACGTGCATTTTGAACACAAGGAAAGCAAGAAAAATATATTGCACTGGCGCCAATAATTTATTTTATGTTGTCTAGCCAGAATAATGTTTTTCTTTGAGTTAGTACCTACTACTTACAAGGTTCTCGTTTTCATGAGTTAAAATCAAATCCATTCAGTGTTATTGAAATATTCTGTAATCCCGATAAATATCGTGCGAATATAAAGTTCGCAATTGTTCGAAGATCTAAGTCCAGATACTATTAAGCTTTTTTGTAATTTGGTGGTTATTTCAGAAGCTTGCAACATGACCTAGCTGGACAAAAATAGGTACCTACCTAGGCTATAATCTAAAAGCAAATATGTGCTCAGAATACAAAGCAAGACCGAGCCAGACCGACTTTAACATTTACATAGTAATAAGCGCCAGCATGCATAGATTACGCATTTTATAGCCGTCCTCTACCGGCCATCATGTTTTCGCGAGCAAAACACGGCAGCCATCTTGATTTCCGAAGTCACCTATTCTATATTCAATTCAAATTAATACTCGACACTTGCCGACACCGACACGCCTTCATACGTGTGGATGGTATTAATAAATAGATAAACCTGTTTGATTAGGAAGTAAAATACAGCTTTGCCGCCATTGCGAATTGGGAGTAACAGATAACACAGAATTACGTTTTGTTCACGCTCCAGTTTTAGGCCATTTTGAATTTGGTGTAGAACAGTTAATTTACATTGAAATTATACTTTTGCTTTGTTTGAAAATTATAATGATCTTTGCCATCATGAGCAGGTAATAAAAGAATCAGCACAAGATAGCTTTTATCTTGTTTGTGCAAATAATGTGTAAAGTCAGCACAAGATATCTCTGTTGAAGCCAAATATTGTAATAAATGTAAAAATAGACTCAATAACAAAGCAGTGAAACAAAAGACTAGAAAAAATATAAAATGATTTTAGAGCTCAATAAATATGTGAATAACAAAGTGCGTTCCGCAGCTAAACATATTAACAGCTAATCGTATAACAACATACGCCAAGGTAAAAGTAAAGATTCAAACGCGCAATAAAATTCTGTAACTGCGCAAAAGACCTACCTAGATCAATAATCTAAGATTACACCAAAATCCTTTCATTTCTATTTATTTTTGCTGATACATAATCCCTGTTGAAGTGACGTCACAAGATAGAGGTTATCAATATTTATAAACTGGGTAGCAACGACTCGACGAGCGATAAAAATTGAGTTAGCGAAAATTTTGCAAGCACTACCGGACTACTGATTCGAAACTTAGATGATTTATTTATCTTTAAGAAAAAAAAAAACCATTGTTTCTGCTGCGAACACTGTTTCTACACCTTGCAAAAAATAAAAGTGTTACTTAAGATTATGGTTTTTTTAATTTAAAGCCATTATCTCGTTATACAAATCAGGTAGTACGTATTTGAAACCCACATAAAAACTTTTTAGCATATCCTTCCTACTATTGCCTCTAGGTGCCCCCGAGACGGTTAAAGTCCATTCTTTGAACGAGCAACCGGTTGCTAGATAGGTACACACGCCAGCACATCAACAGTTTTCATCTTTATCACCACAGCAGAAGGTTCGTGATCATTTGGAAAAGACAGATTCGGCTAGGTTGATGTGATTACATATGTACATGAGGATAGATTAGATAGACGCTCCTAAAATGGACGGTACGGGTCACCTTCATTGAAATATACTTTTGTCAAGATTGTAGGTATGAGATAAAGGAGTTTGGAAATTCTCTGAAAACTGGGAGGACGCAATTAGATTAATTTGACACACAAACAGTTTTTGCGACGCACAGAAAGTAGGTTGAATGTGTTCATATTTTGCATAAACGTGTTACCTATTTAGATACGTGTCAACCTCGTACTAGAATTTTGTTTGTTATGACTTCATGAGGACTTCAACATCAATCGTCAATTTCACTCGATACTAAACAATAACTATCCAAATCGGTCTCTGGCTTGGATATGAAGTCAAGCAAAGCGATTCGATATTTACCAAAAAACTTATTTGACCTATCGATCGGCGCATAACCTTGTACCATAAATAGAAGGTTAAAAATTCTGACTAAGCGGGCAACACCGAATAGGGAAAAATATTTTGGAATGGCGCCAAAATACAAATATTTTTCGAATCCCTGTCAGTGGAGTTTTATTTTTAAAACTATGTTTCATTGATCTTAAATTGTATTCCACACGGCTGTTACTACGGTGGAATATAAATTGATGATGTGTGTGTGTCTGATTTGAAATATGAGAGCAATAATCGTAAAACTAGAATATTTAAAAATAGCCAATTTAGTTAAAATAATCAATGAGATTGATGAACTTTCACTTGTTTTAAAATTTGAAGAAAACATTCTAGAAAATGCAGACTATCCATTCAATCACCGCTCAGCTTCCATTACTGCCGGTCAATAAAGAATCTATGTGTAAATATTTTCCGCATACAAAATATACTGAGAACCGATCTCAAGTTCAATCACTGAGTTTACAAGAAAGTTTGGACGACTTCCAACGAAGCACGCGTTGTGAACGTGAACACAGACGAGTCGCGGGATCTCCCACGTAACCGAAAACGAGACGCTACTACATTGTACTTTAGTCTCGTTGTTCCTGAAAATCAGCACAAGGTTCTGAATGACTGGCCCGTGCAAATAGACTCAACACGTCGAATTATGTCACTTCGCAGACGATACAGTTGATTTACAATCTGGCGCTTGTCTATAACGATCAAAGCTTCAAGCAAAACCGCAGATAAAAGATATTTTGATAAATCTGGGCCCACAAATCTAAGAATATCCAAGATTCTTTTGGCATATAAAATGCGAGGAGGTTACATTACCAATCGTGATGCAACAACCAGCACGTATTAAGCCATCGAATATTATTCGGTCTCCAGCTCTTTTTTAGCCATCGAAGATTTGTGTGGATTATTAAATAGATCTTCAAAACTTTAAGAGTCCATTACATTTGAAATTATGTTAAATAACAAAACAGCAATTGACTACAGACTACAGAGTGGAATACCGCACCATTGAAATGCAAATGTTACATATTTCCCAATGTCCGATAATTTCTGAAAAGTTTCTGATGATGTATTGAAACGATAATTATTCGTACTCCTCCTAAAACAAATGGTGAAAGATAAAAGAAAATGACGTCATTCTCGTAATGAGTCTCCATTTATAGACACATGACAAGACTGTTGTAAAGAAGAAAGGACGTGGCTACACATTAAGAACTAATTGGCGCTGCAATAATTAGCTTTTTTTTAAGTAAATTACCAAAGTGCTCTGAAGATCCTTCAAAATTCGAAAAATTGATGATACAGAGACTGGCTATACAATTATTGTAGAGTACTGAATTGATGGTGATGAATACAAATTCTAGTTAGAACTGTTTAACTCCTTCTGGTCTTGCGTGTCAAAAACCACTCGTTAGCCAAATGGGTTCTTGTTATACTAGCTTAAGGCAACGATTTAAAGCTACTTCAATGTCATATTTTAATTATAATTATCCTCATTTCTGTTCCTTGCATTGGATTGAAATGATTTACTAGGAAATGGTAAAGTAGAAATTATTTTCTGGTTAATCCGGACTGAACGTGTCTGAGGAGATGTGAAATGTGACGATCACCCTTTTTTTCTGGCGTGTTAAAATCATTATGCGTTCGAGTTCAAGTGGTCCAGCCACTTGCGTGGTGCGACCAAGTTACGCTTTTTGAACTTTACCAATGAGGTTACAGTTATAGATATTATATTGTGCAGTTAACTTATTGTGAAATTCGTTCTTGTACTACATCAATTAATCGGGTTCACGCTGTTTTCGTGTGATAGTTGCTCCAGTTTGCACATGGGAATTTGCCAAAATGGACACTTATAAAGTACTCAAATACTTGACATAATTATAAGTGCATTTATCGCGGTCATGTTTAACCTGTTTACTGTAGTTTGCCTAAATTACCGCGTTTGTCACTTGACAGCATCATTCCAGTTAACAAAAAAGGCTAAGTAATTAACATTACAATATAAACAATAGCGGTCCCAGCATTGCACCTAGCGTAACCCCGTTAAGTAGCTTCAGTTGTACGCAGTGACGATCACGTATGCACTCCCCACTAACTTGCCGGTTCGCCTACGAACGTTACCGAGGTGGAAACTGCACGCAATCACCACGTGCTCTCAAACGAACCAAACATTTTACGTACACAACATTATCATAAGCGTTTGTCAAATCTCTACCTAGTTTTCTAGACCAATAAGTCTAATTCTAGGTTATCAGATGAGAATGGAAATCCATTCTGATTTCTACTCTAGATTTTATGATAGTGGAGTTCAGTGAACGCATCTTTTTTTGTAGTTCATTTGATAAGTTATCTAGAATCTATACCCTCTAAAGTCATAAATGACATTAAAATGACTTTGAAATTACATGCATATAGACATGAGATCCGGCTTTTATCAGTACAAGCAATGAACGATAATTTTATAGATACGATGATTAAATGTGTACAAAGTGCAGAATGATTAGGATCGGATTTGTTGTTAATACGGGGCGTAATAAATTATCCATTTAGTTACCAGGTGCAGATAAAGATCAGACGTTAATAAATTATTTACCCGCTGGAATAAGTCCATCGTTGTAATGGAACAAAAATATACCAATGGTTTCATCTTCTCAATGCATTTGGCTGATATAAAATCTCTTGAATTATTTGGAATTCTGCAACCCAGGATTATTTTGAACTAGCAAAGCAAAACGAATGCATTTGGAAATAAATTGACGCACCGATCAAAACCTACTGTTAGTCGGCAGGCTTGAATAATGTTTATAAAACGAAGTGATACCACATTTAAATTGCAATAACTTTTGAAGGTTATTCAAACTACGCCGTTAGAATCGCACATTACATTTAGGTAATACACCAAAACCAGTTTCATTTGGAAGTATTTTGGGAGAACATTGGAAAGTGTTGATTGCAGACAGCTACTATTATTATAATGCTAAACGAACATCAAAAGCACAAAGAATTTTTGATTTTCTTATCCATGAATCTACATAATAGTTTAGTGGAAACACCCTGATATGAGAGTAAAATCGTGGAAAATTCATGTTTTGTAAGTTAGAACTGATAATATGGTCAAATCAACTGTCATAGTTCTGATAATAGATAGAGGTAAATCCTTGAGTCATGGTCGTGTGGGACAAGCCATGTTTGGATAGCAACTAGCTATGACGGCTAATCGGGAAGACGGAATTGACGTACTGAAGAAGGCTTCGGAGAAAATGTTGCTTTTGTCAAGAGAATCTTCGAATATCGTTTTTGGTATTATGTGATTGTAAAACATGTTCCTTATCTTCAAATTACTTATGTAACTTAATTGACGTATCAATCAGTCAATTATCAAAAACTAGATGACGTATTTACACGAAAAAACAGTTATCAAAATCTTGCAACACATCTTTCAGAGTCATGGTAACTACGATACCCTTTTGCCCTCTCTTATCTTTACCAAAATGTTATCTGTAAAAGCATGTAATCGATATAAAAAATGTAAGTTTACATTAGCCAAGCATACATTATCTGCAGTAGGTATTTGTTGATTACCAGTTAACTTTTTATTGATCTTCGGAAGTAAGGCTATCAGGGTTCAATTTAAATTGTTTCATGTTTAGTGACGTTTATTATATCTTAGTTACTTTGTTATTATTAATGACTGCAATTATATGCCAATATTTTATATGAAATGTCTTAGTTTTGTTTAGAATTGATAAGGTATGTGACATGTGGTGAAGAGATACTTATTTATATGACTATTAAAAACTTGTTTTTCTACTTTCATGATATAAATGGATATAATTATGTTATTACTGCATTAAATACATAGTTATTTTCAATGACGATAAAATTTATTCTCTGATGCATCATACCTCTTAGTAGTACTACTCTATAATTAGTTCAAAAGTTTGTCACGCACAGCTATTTCATGAATCAGTTGGGTTTTTCAATCTCTCTTTTAGGTATTATCATTTAATTTAATAGCAACTCGCCGCGGCTTCGCATACCTCATATATTTTCGACTAATCCTTTTAATTTTATCCTGAATGGTTTTGTTCATACAATAGACATAGCCGTCTTTGTTTTACACCATGTAAAGAAGCTGTGAGAATCTTAAGATAAGAAATGACTGAAGATTGATAAATTGAATATTGATAGATAGAAGAGAACTTTGACCAGGAACTGGTTTAACCAATCATCGCACGTCATCAGATTTACTGAGAAGGTTTCGGCCGAAGGGATTTCCCACTAGGCCATAGAGCTGTAAACTATTTAAATTTTATATTTTACTATGCTCGCTTTTATACCTATTGGATCGGATTTAAATTACGTAACGTTCGAACGATTGATTGATTACACCACCCGCACCCACTTTACCTAAATAGGTAAGTAGATTTTTTAGCAAGTTCGTATCTACAGTTAGATAGCCGACGGACTTAAAATCGAACGAGGTTTTTTAATCCTCTAAACAGATTAGGTACAGAAGTTTTTCAAAAACATAAGTATACTTAATACGCACTTATTTCACCGCTCTAATCAGTCAAAGTACCTAATTTTGTTTTCAAAAACTCTGAATTATCTATAAGGATCGATCCATTTAAGTAATCGGTACAATTCGCTATCTGTCATGTACTGAATACACCTAGATTATAATGTTCTTAATTATGATTATTATTATTGGATATTATACTAAGGAGTTAGGAAGCATGACATTTAACTCTGGGTTATTACTTATTACGTAAAGGTTCCATGACATTTAACATCTTATGGTGTACCACTTCTGAATCTCGTTCAAGATGACTAACAACTAAAATACATTCTTTCTTAATTTTTTTAAGTATGTCTGCAAGATTGTTTTAAAATATTACAAAATATTTAGGTCCCTTTGCTCTCTAGCTGGTCTACTAATACAAGAGACACATTGCAATCTTGTAACTACCGTCAAGTACTTTTCCTATATCTAATTATAACCTGGATTCCTACATGTATTAATTCTTAAGGTCGGGTAATTAACATCGTAGCAGCAAACGGTTGCACGTTGCGCCGCCGTGATTGCAAACCTTGGCTCACATTGCTATTATCTTCGCATACTCGAACGACCTTATTTTTGCCGGTGCTAATGCTCTATAATCTATAATTTTACTTTGAGGTATTCTTGGTAAGGTTTCTAAGGAGTACTTATTGTTCTTTCTGAGAAATGTCGTTCTTCTCGATTTGGTTTTCCCCTTTCAACTTCAGTTGAATTGGATCTCAAAAAGATTTTAGCCTTTCAGAATCATCAAAGTGACTTGGATATTGTAATGGGGTTTGAGCAGATACACATGCGTCGGATGTATCATGTATCCTTGCCACATCTGGAGTCTGGACCAGACCAACCGAGTGTAAACAGATGTGGCAAATATTTTAGTGCAGTTGCGATAAAAACTTTCCGCAAATTGAAGTCTAATACCTATTTGCAAGTCTATATTTTTGTATCTGGATGACTTAATTGTAAGTATACTGTATAAAAGACACGGCTCACGGCACATCGGGCAATGGACCATTGTTTTAGGATTACAATTACAATGTTCTCTCTGTATTGGTCTCGTGGCAATTAAGCATACCTTTATAGTCGAACAAAGATATACGCTTACAATCATGCCGTTATTGGCTCACAATGAAGAACAGAATACGTTTTTGGACTTGAGAGATATCGCAAGTATTTAAATTGCAATTTAGAAAGAAAAGAGAGTAAACAAAAGAGGATAACTTCAATTTTTGTCAAAATGTTTTTGTCTGCGATTGAATTTAAAGAAGAAACAGTTAACAGGATAAATATCCAATGAAAATAGAAATAACATGACCAGAACTTATTGTCCACGATTTGAGTGAACCAATAACATGAGCAGGGAAACCTAAACTACTGGAGGATATTGTGACAAACAATGAGACTGTTACACAACGGAGGCCGTTGATGACGTCACAGAACAAAGTCCACCGAACCAATTGGAAAGTTCAACATTGGAAGCAAAACGTTTGCGCCAACTATTTGGTCTAAATTGTTGGTTGAATTTAGTCGTTCAAGCTAAGTAGGCCAATTTGAGTTTTAATGACTGCGAAGTGCAAATTTTGCAATGTTGCTGGGTCAAAAGATTTATCATCGTTAACATCTTCTGGACTTAATTGGTATTTATTAACCCAATTCTTCGATAGCATTTCAACTTAGAGTATGAACCATGAACGAAGTTTTTCTAGTCATTACTTCGATTGAAAACAACTGTTTTGTACAACTTTGCAATGACAAAGAACTAATCAATATTCCTATGCCGTCTAATGTCCATTTAATTTCTAATGTTGACGTAAATAGTTAGTTGGCAATTAGGGAATTACTGAAAATAAAGTGACTTGGATATCAAAACAGAATTACAATTAAAAGACGACTAGGTTATAATATCTTTAAAGGAAAAACGCCATCTTTTTGTATGTTGTGATTGTAATCTTGCCTTGTGTCTTGAGAATCTGGCATGTTGCAACTTTGTTTTTACGTCATCTTAAAATTTTATGCTTTTTGCCTTGAGGTGCACTCATTTGAACAATGTCCGAGGATTTTTTTTAAACACTCTGTAAAAAATCTTGATCTCTACTGAATACAAAAATACAGCTTCTTCAGTCTACTAAACATCAGTTATGTGGCTAGTAGGCAGTTGTGATGACCTTTATCATAAACAACCTAAAATTTAATAAATATCATTACAATCTTTACAGAAATTCGTACAGGACTCACAAGTGGATTTTAAAAATAACAGATCATCCAATTAACCTCTTTAGTGAGTAATGAAGCCACCACGTGGCCCGTGATGAGACAACGTTAAATATAACCGTTGGAGTTTGTACCCGATGTTTCTGCTACACGGTTCTTCAATGATTCAAGGAGACCCATGCTTTAGAACCATAGAAATAAAGTTCAGTTCAGTTTGACGTAACTATTGTTGAAAATGAAGTTGTATTGCAAGTTGTGAAATTCCTAATTAGTGTTGTGGTTTACTGTGATCACTTGTTGCATTTATAACTTATTTCCTATAAACGACTCTATTCTTCATGCCTGTGAAATTAAATTTCAACAAAACTGTTACGAATTTTCAGTTACTTGATCTGTACAATTGACCCTCAGTCCAGACAATTTACACACACAATACCCTCTACATTGAGAGTCCAAAGGTTCACAGATTAAATTCAACCATAAAAGCAGAATCTAATTTGTCACGTGAAAAGTTACAACTCTGCACTGAAATAAAGACTCTCGGGGCTAGTAACAAGGTTGGGTTTGCATTTTCAGATTGTAATCACGCTCCGTGCACGTGCGTCTGCGCACGGTAGAGAGTTCACAGCTGTTGTTCAAACAGTGGACTTTGGACCCGAGCCCACAATCACCGGTGTAACCGTCCGTCCGCGTGAATAACGTGAAACGACTCGCTATCATTTGTTTGAAGATATTTTGATTGGGGATTGAGTCATCCATTTTTACTTCATCGATGGTTTATCTTGCCTGTAGGTGTACCTGAGTTGTACTGTTATCGTTTTCCGATCTATTTTACATGAGGCTTTGCAAGATTATATTTCGTCATGATAATAAATAAACGGAAATTGCACATTGAGTTAGCTTTATGTATGAGGGTATGAGTATATCTATCCTACTAATATTATAAACGTGAAAGTTTTGTATGTGTGGATGGATGTTTGTTACTCTTTCACGCAAAAACGACTGAACGGATTTGGCTGAAATTTGGTACACAGATAGTTTATAACCTGGATTAACACATAGGATTGTTCTTATCCCGATTTTATGTTCCCGTGGGATAATTTTCGAGTTGTAGCGGGTGAAGCCGCTGGCAACAGCTAGTGTATGAATATACCTAATAGTTTATCTAAAGATATGATAGTCTAGTCTTCCATGAAGTTTTATACCTAATTGCAATTAGGTAGAGTACCGCATGAGTTGACTATTTTTTAATAGCATTATTTGTAGATAGCCTATGTACCTACCTACTACCCATGTAAGTGAAAAACTGAATTCTATAAATTGTTTTGAATTCATGATAGATATCCTACTTTGCTTGAAGTTAATACTCGGTGCCTATGTTTAAAAAACAAGTTTTAGGATCTTATTTTTTACTTGAGATTTCCAATTTTCTAGGTCCCTTTTATAGGATTAATGACGTCAGCCTTTGTTCTTTTTAACTTGGGTTTTGTAGGTCGGTGCTCCTACAGTCCACTGATATATTAATAAGTATGAGTAAGTTTCTTACGTGACGCGGCTCACGAGTGGACGTATCTATGTATTAACTATTTATACATATATACATCTATTCATCATACAAGTCATAATGGATTTATTTGCACGTTGTCTAACCTAACAAGTGTTGTCAATAATTTAATCACGTGAATTTTAGTATAGGTGAAAATTGCAAATTATTTAGCAAGAAGTCGTAAAATTGAACTTTTTATAATAGTCTACTGGATTTAGAATTTCAGTTTGATTGCAATGTCTTTAGTACCTAGGAAGGTACCTACTTAACAGAGCCACATTAACAAGCTATTGCTATTCTCTAGAAGACTACCACGAACACGTCGACGAAGTTGTATTTATATAAAATTTCAATTTTTTATCTAGATCATAAAAATGAAAATCCATTGAAAAACTTCCTCAACGACGAAGACAGTGTCTAGGTTTTCAACTTTATAGTTTCCAACATAAAGTTGAAAATCTACTAAAGACAAGCCGTGGTTTCGGCGCTGTTTTATAGAATAGCACAAGGCCCCTATACCTTTATAATCTGAGTCTAAACGGTTTATATTCTGTCTCTGACAATGAGAACAAAAGCCATTTAGTTCCAGGCATCAGAACTAGGTTGTGCAATCGTTGCCTAATGTTACAAGTCTGTTTTCAGCTTGTTACTATGCTCCGTTGCGGCATTACGCAGATATTTCCTTTGCCTGTGTTGAATCACCAAAACATTCATGAGGATTGCCCTAAATTCAAAATGCATCGGATTTATTGGTTGGAAACCAGCCAGTAGGTACTATAACACTTTCCGGCGGCGGCATAATCGAAACATTAGACCTAAAACACGAATTTAAAAAAAAAAACTTTTTTTTTTTATTATACCATGAACATCGTAACAAATTAAGATTTTTGAATTAAGAAGAACGATAATATTTAAACTAAGAATGAAAGCGTTCATTGAATTTCGTCGCTATCACGAAGGTAAAACGTGTAGTAGAATGCCATTTGCCGGGTCCAAAGTCCGCAAGGTAAACTCACGATGCCGTCGACGTTGAACAAACGTGTCTCGAACAATGCTTTTGTTATAATATTATTGAATTGGTTCAGGAATGATAGGTATTGTTGCTATTCGATTATAGTAATAATCACTCTAAATAGATAATTAATCCATATGTTCAACAACCACGTTACGTGCACAAAACATGCTGTTTCTTTTCAAATTTGTGATTTTTTTGTAGTTTACTGTCATTTATTGCTATGTAATTGCAGGAAATCTGAAAGAATATGTTAACAAAGAACTAAAAAAGTCTTGTTTACTTTGTAAACAACTGAAAAACTGTAAAAATATACGTTTGAAAGTAACAAACAATATAAACATTATGTTGTAATAGTTGTGCATTCTTACCTTTTCAAGGCAGTCCTGTCCTATTGCATTGGGTTCCACTTTGACTTCCAAAATCACAGAGTTTGGCTGGCTAACTAACCACATTTTGTCAAATTTTTTGGAGAAAACCGAATAAAATTAGACTGTAAAAGAGGTCGAGATGTTTTAGCGTTACAATAATTCCACGTTAAAACACTTAATCAACAATGTTTATCTCACTCGCGTAAAGAATTTATTTAAAAATGTCTTTCTTATTTCGCTCTGCGCAATGTTTATCGCGTATTCTTTGTGGAAGTAAAACTGTGAATACTTCCAAACGACGGCCATACTACGTTAAGTTTGCCTCCGAAATGATAAAGAAAACAGTGACGTACCTAACGCGGGGGGCGCCGACTCTGTACGTTGATGATGATTTTTGCAACTGACCCGTATTTATTCAACATTCATCACTGCTTCAATACCGTGGCGGATCGACCGCGGAGCGAACAAACACATCGATGAATATTATCACCGGCGATTTTAGTGAAATGTTAGTCGTTTGTGCTCGCATTGAATTGATGTTTTGTTTCGCTCAACCGCGGTGCGTAAAAAGAGACAGAGCTATCGGGAGCACAACCCTCACTTTGTTATTGACATGCACTTCTTTATTCTTACTATTTGTTTAGATTTTGTAAATAAGCTTATTTTCTTTATAATATTATGTATTAAATGGGAACAAAAATAAAGTACTCGCTTAATGTCTTATTCATGTTTAGGAACTAAGTAATGAAATCAACGAAATTAATACTATTTTCTGTGATGAACTTTTTTCTGCAAAAAGTAGCAAACAAAATTGTATGTATAAGTCTATTTTATGGTTTGTGTTTCTGGGCCTTATGAACAAATTGATTGATTTAAAAGTAGGAGTTTGAAGTAAATTAATTACTATGATGAGAGCTGCACTTAGAATAATAACTAAAGCATAGAAGGAAAGCAAAAAAATGAACTCTGTAACTACTTTTGTATTCGTTCTATCTTATGGCACGAAAAAGGATGTGTGAAAGAGATAAATGATTTATTCTTTGTTTTATTTTTTTGGCATGTCACAAGATGAACTGTCATTTGGTTATATTGGTTCTATTTCAACCCGGCCAAATTTGATAGTATTTTGCTTCAATGCCTGACAGTTCATTCATTGAACTACTTGCCTTGTTCGCGTGTTCATTGTTTATGTTTTTTGTGTAATCTGGGTATGTTTTTGCGATATTTTACTGTTAGATTGCACGAATTCTTTTTGTAAACTACAAATAGTGAGTGTGTGGACGCTGTGGAGCAATGTCTTGTGTGAGCAATGTGCAGTTGGGGGCTGCAAGTCCCATTCATCACGCAAAGAAAATAAACAAGAAATATTGACCTACCATCGGTAAGATTTTGCTCACTTTTTTGATAAATGTGAACTGATAACAAAATTTAAATACATAGCAATTGATGCTGAATCACTTTGCAGTGGAAACCGGACGTAATATCTATTCCAATAGAAGTTATTAGCGAATATTCGGAAACTGTTTTGAGGTTATCTTGATCATACATAGTGACGTAAAAACGTTGTCGATACTTTTACAGATTTCTTAAAGAAACTGTGAAAAAAATTAATGGTCAAATTGTATTGGTAGACGAATTTGGACTCCAAAAAAGCACAGTCACATTTGCTCCAAACATTTTACTTTAAATTCATTTGTATGTAATGAAATTGTATATGTATTTATTTTATTTGTACTACAGGCCAATCAATCTAGGCGTTTGTGGACTATGAAAAAGCCTTCGATTCAAACGAAACCTGGGCAGTATTGCAGTCCCTCCAACGATGTCATATCGATAAATGCTCATGAGCTCCCTGAGCCCGCTTACAGACGCGCTCATCAACATGGCAACCAACATGGCGCTCTATTCCCGAGGATCCCGAAAGACAACATATTGCTGAAATAATTCCTCCAAGAGAGGTTTAAACACCTCTTTTGTTTTCTTTTTTATTCATACAAGGCTGGCATAAATATAAAAAATAAAAACGCAGATGTTTCTTAATAATGATACAAAACAGTTCTTAATAACTACCTAAATACTTTGTTATTTTTCAGTTTTTAGTGGGTCGGTTTGCATTTTTTTTATGGCGTGCAAACAATAAAGTATCCATCCATCTATTTGTTTTTCATTAAACATTATTATGTTCCATTTTGTAAGTCTAAAATCCAAATAAATATGAGAAAGTAATTTGAAGCAAAAGTTGCTGAAAACATTCTTAAAACCGAAGTCTCCCACATTGTTCCCATCAATCACTGTATAGCAATTAAATACATTCGGGGGTAGCCGGGTCAGGTTTAATACTTAGATACATACAAATCTGTAAGGAACCAAAGAGGACTTTAGTGATAACGATGACGAACTATCATCTAGTTCGTACCTAAGTACGAACTAAATAGTTCGTCATCAATCATCGGTCGTTTTTTGGAGTTCGTCCATAATAAAACTACCTACTTATTTTTATTAATAAAATACTGTTTCATTTTGAACTAACTTCCAAAAAACGATTTAGATGTCATAATTATGTATAAATTGTTATTTTATCCGCCTACCTAGATATTACAATAAATGCATAAAAAATACACATGCATTGTAAATTCTATCGATGTTGAAATTTAGTAGGTCACATCACTAGTCTGAACAGAATGAGTGACAACCAACGAAATTTCGAAATGTTTTCTGTATAGGTGTCCTTCTCTAACATAGAAGCGGCTCCATAAGTCAAAATGAAGCAAGTATATTGAGTTTTGTTGCTATTTTAGCCCTCCTTCTATGCTTTAGTTATTATTCTAAGGAGCTGCATAACCTGCTGTGTCATAACCAAATTGACACATTTTGAATTTGCCTCCTCGCAACACTATTTCCTACCACAGACAAAATATGACACCAACAAGATAGATGACTTCTTGTGGAAAATGAAAACAATTTTTGAAAATATAATGTTTTGAATTGAGATCATTTTATCACGAGACTTTTACGATATTTTAAAATGATTAATAATTTAAAATTATTTAAGTAGTTAAACTCGTGTTTCAAACTTTACATCGCCATCTAGTTTGTCAAAAAAGAATGAAACAACAAACGCTTCGTTATACGCAAGGAAACGAAATAAACATTTTAAAATTAGACCATGATGAATAATAAAACATTAAAAAATCTTTTGATTTTTTCCAAAACTATGTATAGCGACTATCATCTTTAGCATTACTAATAATAATAAGTTCCTTTTTTCGTAAAAGTTTTAATAGAATTCGAAAACAAAGAGTTCCGTTCCGCACAGAACAACAAAAGCACGAGCTGCTGACAGCGCCAATCGTGACTACATTGGTGAACTAAATTAATCATATGACTTTCGTCACGACCAGCTACTGCGCCTATTGATTTGTGGTTCGGTCCTGTTTCTCGCTCGACATAGTTTTTGTGTGTATCAGAAATGGCGAGTCAGACACAGGGAATCCAGCAATTGTTGGCGGCTGAAAAGCGAGCCGCCGAAAAGGTCTCAGACGCGAGGAAGCGTAAGTTATTTTGAATGTCATAGTTTATGTACTACTTATTTTACAATTTTAGCCTTGTTTGTACCTTTTCACCTAAAGACTTGATGTGCCCAATGATCAATTCTCGTTTCCATAATCAAATTAGATACGTTTACAAGGAATCTTGATATAATCAAGTTCAATAAGTGGTGAGATTTCATTCAGGCGTAATCACATGATTTTTACGTTGCACCCGCGGGCTGATGACAGAATCGATTGATAACAGCATCTTACTCTCGTTGTCTTATTGGAAGTAGCTTTGGCTTTTGCCCTATTTACAAGTTATTTAAAGATTTACGTCGGTTTCAAGGATTACTGCTACAGTTTTTCATGAAATCAAAGATAAGGCATTGAGAAATAGACATACCTTCGTATTTCTCTTAATCAACCAACCATCATCCTCAGAAACTGGTAGGACAATGATACAGAAGAAATGAACGATAACTTTATGTAAATGCCCTCATTATCCAAATTGCAGCCATTTCAATGAATTACAATTAAGTTTCTGAGCTCCTATGACATCAGCAAGTACCTGTAAAATCTATGAATGTCCTTTTGGAAGTCATAGTTGTGGTATAAAAGTACTCACAATGATTTAATGGTAGTTAATGTTTATAAAAACTTGAAAATTGCTGCTAGTTACTTAAATGTTCTCGTTAAAAAGATGGTTTTCAAGACTGTTTGCACACAATAATACAGATGATTAAATGAAAACACCTATTAGATTAAATGAAAACACCATTTAGAAAACCTTGATACTTCCGAGCTAAGAAATAAGCCACATCTTTATTCAGTTTATGTTTTGCAAAGTGTTGTCTCCTCCATGTGATCATATCACACGCTGATCACATTTGGATGGCTATCGAATGACAAACTCTGAAAGTAGAGAATTGAATCCTAGTTACATAACTTTACAGCTCATTTTCCCTTTTCATAAAGCTGTCTGTTTCTGAACTCTGTCCATTTTACTGTTTTGAGTCATAGTTTAATAACATTGTGTTACAGGGAAAGCAAAACGCCTAAAGCAGGCTAAGGATGAGGCCCAGGAGGAGGTCGAAAGGTACAGAAGTGAACGGGAGAGGCAGTTCAAAGAATTTGAGTCAAAGGTAAGGCATAAACAATAAAAAGTAATTTGATTCTCTATGACTGTCCAGTAATTATGATAAAACTACTATGAAGGCCATAGAAAAGAAATTGTTTCTTTTACAGCAACTGTCCTAGAATTTGTAGCTTTAGTACTTTTTTAACCAAAAGAGTCAGGAGATATTGTGCAAGTATTTATTTACTTATTAACCGACTCCAAAAAAGGAGAAGGTTCTCAATTTGGTCAGTATTCTTTTTTGTTAAAAACTTTATGCACATCATCATCATCATCAGCCTATAATGTTCCCACTGCTGGGACACAGGCCTCTGGCCCACTCTCTCTGAGAGAGGGAGTGGGCCATAATCCACCATGCGGGCGCAGTGCGGATTGGTAGATGTCACATATCTTCGAATTTTTTAAAAACTTTATGCACATTTAATAAAAATGTATTATGCTTGATACCCTAGTGACAAATGGGTAGCAACTTTAAAATGTAATGTGGGGAATCATGGCTATACTTTTGGAGATTTCATATGAATTAAGAAGTCAGTCAACGTTGCTGAGATCTGTATTAAGGACACAGTAATAAAACATCATAATGCTTAATATTCAATCTGTGAGACTTTTGTGTTTTATTTAATAAATCATGTTTTTCCTTTGTGTAGCACATGGGCAGCCGGGAAGGTGTTGCGGCCAAGATCGATACTGAGACCAAGATCAAGATTGAAGAGATGAACAATATGGTGAAAGCAAAGCAAGACCTTGTATGTATACTTTATTATCTATACTTTTTCTATTGTAAAGCTCAAGAGTTTGTTTGGTTGGAGGCATTAACCTTCAGAACCTACTGGTTTAAATTGAAAAATAATTTTTGTATTGTACAGTCCTTTTATCAATGAAGGCGATAAGCTGTAGAACATCAAATCAAATCAAATCAAATCAAAACGTTTATTTCAACTAGGCCGTAACCGGCACTTTTGAACTGTCAAAGACAAATTAAAATCACGCTACAACCAATAGCATCTGAGCAGGGGGGTCATTCATCATCATCATTATCAGTCTATTATGTTCTTCTGCTGGGACACAGGCCTCCTCTCTGTGAGAGGGAGCCCATAATCAACCTTGCGGGCCCAGTTCGCATTGGTAGATGTCACATGTCTTTGAATTTTTTGGTTCTACAAATATTTTTAATTAGCAAGGAAATAAAAAATTGTCTTGTAACTTTAGTCGTAGACCGGCCGCGGCAAATTCGTGTCGCCGCGTCGCTGACGGCCGCGATTGACATCTCTTGGTCAAAATATTAAATATGGCAAAATTAAAAAAAAAAACAATAATGATTTAAAGTTGCCTAAGGCCGTTATCATACTAGCGGTTTGGAAGCGGCTGCGGGGCGGAGCGGACGCGCAGCGCATCCGTCGCGAACATGCCGCGCATCCGTCGCGAACACGTCGCGGACGCGTGGCAAATGCGTTACGTTTTCGTCGCGTGTTTGTACACTCAGTAACAAAATTGATTCCGACGAGGAAACTATGCTGTTGACGTTATTACTTCGAAAACGCCGGAAGTGAAAACGAAAGCATCGACGAATTTGGGAAGATCCATTATTAGATTAGGCTGAGGAAGTTTTCGCAGAGAGTTAGTAGCAATATTCATGTTTTGGTAAAAAAAACTTCTCGGCTAAAAATAAAATTGGATGATTATGCATCTAAAATCTGTTTCACCTATTCTTATCATATTATGCCAAATTTCAGCGCTGGAGGAATTTTTCGAAAGTCTTCATACAAAAAATTCCTCGTTGATCTGAGGTGGGGCGGACGTTTTGGCGTTTGTTCGAGGCAGTACAAAATGGCGTCCACTTTGCTGTTCGCGGCGATCCCGTTGCGCGTCCGCAACGAATTCGCTGCGCAGCCGCGGCGTGTTCGCAACGCATTCGCTGTGCGGCCGCTCCGCCTCGCAACCGCTTCCAAACCGCTAGTGTGATAAGGCCCTAAGTTAGGTTTTGAGTATATCTTGTGGATTCATTTAAGTAATTCTTTTTAGTTTGAAAACGGGTTCCCCTGTTCTCCAACTTAAAAGAATCACTCTATGTACTGGACGACAAGAGATGAGTAGTAACTCAACAAATATAACGGCCAACTAATCGGAAGCTCCTACCTTTTCTTTCAGAGGACATTGCCATTTTAAGATGACAATGATCTTTACATCCTTGATGAATCTTATATCTATTTGTTATCCCTCTGGGATGTACTTACAGGACTGAATTTAAGTATATAGAACAACCCTGCCACTTTAGGAATTTCTCCTGCAACATTGGTGCATTTACAAACTTAAATACACATCACGCGGCCTGGAATAACTATCTACAAATACTGCCCCCATCTTTTATGTTTGGTCGACCTAATTATACTTGTTTCACTTCACTGTCATCATAGATTACAACAACGATATTATTATTAGACTCCTAATAACAGGCGACCAATGTCTGTAAACCCACGCAAAAAAGTCTTATGTCTGTTTTATTTCGACCACTCCTGTGAGCCGTAAACATACCTTGAGACAGAACAGACATTGAGTTAGCCAATCACAACGCAGTACCCCGTCCCCCTCGCTTACGTAGTACATCAGCGAGTTGACAGAATAGTTTTTGTTTCTTAGATCGTGCATGCGGAGTCTAGTAATATATCGTCGTTGATAGATTAAATTTTAATAGGTTTTGTGCACTCAAAAGTATTGCTAGTCAGCTGTGGTACTACTCTCTAAATAGCGATGCTGAAACTATGGTTTGCCTTTAATGTATTTTCAGCTTTATCTACAAAAGAATAAAAATTAAAATCTGTTAAAGACAAACTGGCTTGTTAACTGGATTTGTCTCCCTCTTAGTTGGAACAGTTTGTCTTTAATAGGTTTACGACTTTATATCCAAGAAAGTAAAGTTGAAAATCCATTAAAAGCCTTTAAAGAGTTAGTTGAAATCCAATCTCCTTATCAATTTTGTTGTATGTTTCCAGGTGATCAATGACATCCTCAACCTGGTGTACGACATCAAGCCAGAGCTGCACTCCAACTACCGCATCTAAGCGTATTTTGTAACATCAGTTTGCCGCGTATTAAACATTTACACCAATCTAGTTGTTATCTCTTAAATAATTCTGTTTAATAATAGGCACTTTAAAGCGGGGAGAAAACATGCCAAATATCGATTTGAGGCCATCCGTGATTTAAATCATCAAATTTGACAGTTGATCGTTGCATTCGATTTTTGAATCCTCACCATTATTACTGGTCACTTAAAATGGGGATTACTGTCAAAAACGCGGGAACATCTACCCGTTTGCTGTACATACCAGTATTGCTTGGTTACGCCCTATTTATTATATATTAATCATTCAATATTCTACGTGTTAAGAGATCAGCTCGGTATCATTCCAAACGTTCGAAGGTCCGAATAAGAACACAATAAAAAAATGTACCTATAATAATCTTAAAATTGTATGTTGTACTATGTTGAATAGAAAATATAATATAAAGTTTAAAAAAGAATTCTTATTGTCTTTTTCTTGAATAGTGGCGAGTGTATAAAGTATTAGTGAAATATAAATGTTGATAATGTATAGCGTTACTATTGTTTTATTGTTGTTACCATTTCAGGTCATGTCTGTATTTTTCTGAAATAAAAATCAAGTTGTCGCTTAAATTATATATTGGATCATTTTTCTCCTGTAATGATGTGCTTCTTCACTGCACTAACAATGACCTGTAATAAAATAAAAAGATCTTTTAATTTTCGTATTGAATTGAAAAAATGTAGTAATAACCAACAGTCTGAATTCGCCACTGTCAACGTTGCTAACATTTTTTTTAATATCTACGAGTTCATACTTAGTACGAATAACACATATTTCTTTATTGACGAAGTTTTGTCAAATCCTTCATAACATAAAAATTTAGTCACCAATTTGTCGAAAATTTCACCAAATCTTAGAATTTGTTTTCGCCAAATGCCCTAGTTTATGAGTTTCGCACGGGGCCAAGCTGGGGAAAGTGTCATTGCTCGGCTACCAATACAGCCTTATTACTTTTGAACCAGTAACTGAAATTTCAGTAACCCATTTGGTGACCTTCTTTTTTTGGGTAACACTTTAGTGTTACCCAAAAAAAAGTTTGGTCACTTTGGTAAATAGGTTAATAAGCAACAAAACTTTAGTGTTACAAAAAAAGGAATTAAAGTTTCTGATAGGAGTCCTAAATCATAGTCATTGACACGTTCATGATGTTAGGGTCGCTAGAATCGTGCCGAGACAAAAGCGGCTATAAAGCTACTGACCTGACACCCAGAAGGTAACCTTGATCCTGGAACGTAAAGGGCTACTGAAAAATCGCCGTGGTCAGTACCAACATTTCTGACAGTCTCTCGCCCTGGCTAGTTGAAACTCATTGACTGGACTCATTTGATTTTACCAAGATAAAAAACACCAGAGGGTACCTGGCCACATGCGAAAAAGAAAGGTCTAATACCCACTTTCGTTTATTCTTCTTCTCGCCAATTTTATCGAGCCAGTCTGCGATAGTGCCAACATTGGAGAAGACTGCCGGCTGGTCCGCTTGGTCGCAGCGTTTGGATGAGAAAGACAGCACGCCCACCAGCTGCCCATCCATGATGGCTGGGCCGCCCGCATCGTGCTGAGGAAATAAATGAGTATAGTGTAGGAAGAGGGTTAAATAAGAACAGTCCTTGCTAGTCTTTCCTCCCCCATTACTAGGCAACAGCCTCCCCTATATCTTTCCAGTAGGATAAGCTAGAAAAGGCACGACATGAAGGCATATGTCGTGCCTTTTCTGGCATATCTCTCTGGACTGGGCGGCTATATACCTCTCATATAGGCACTCAACCGAAGCAGGTGCCATCAAAAAAATATCGCTTACGTCAACTGCAAGTTGCTAAGGTAGTTTCCTAATGAATATTCGCGGAAAAACAGTAGCCTTAGTGTCAAAAACACAAAGATAACTTTAGAAAGTTTCAATCCAGTTTAAACTTACGTTACAAACGTTTTTCGGTATCGTTATGAATCCTGCGCAGAAGTTCGAACGGGTCACCAAGTCTCTGTGAACAGGATAAATATTATTAGGGGAGGAACTGCAATGCACAATTGCACAGAAGTTTTTGAATAAAACACTTTTTCACACTACTTGCTCGTAAATGTCATATTATATGTCAGGCAAACCTACTGTAAAGCATTATTCCCTCTCGCTCGAGCCGGGCAATAATATATGTACTGAATTTCATTATTCCCGTGGGAATAATGTGATTTGAATTTGAAACCTCAAAGAAAACCGTATGCAAACTTTCACCAAGGAGTCGTATCAGTAATGGCGGCCGCTGGCCGCAACAGCTGATCGCTTACAGTGGTGCCAACTTTACGTTCGAAGGTTGTCGTACCACATCAAATTTCAAAAATCGTATTTATTTCCTCGCAGTAGGTGTGAAAAGCAGAGTACGCTCCTCGAGAGTAAAGCTGCCTTGTCTTGGGCTAACTTGAATCCCTCGCTACACTAAGGATTCTTAACTAAATTCCCTCGTTTCACTCGGGAATTAACACTTGAACCTCCTCGCTGCGCTACGGAGGTTCACCTCCAGAATCCTTAGTGTCGCTTCGGGATTCAATACGCCCGTGACGTAAGGCAATGCTTTACTCCCTTGGTGCGTAATCTACTATTTTGACTCAATTCTCTGTCTTACGGCTTTTAGGGTCAGCTCAGACCGAGACGTAACGCTGCGCGCACATTTCAATAGAGCTACTCAAAATCCAACTCTATTTCCTTCACGAAAAGATACACCTGCCACAACCCAGAGCAGCGCCGCGTTGCATTTTAATAGCGACTCAAAATCAAACTTTATGTACTACACGAAAAGATACACATTTGAAGTATCGTTAAGTCTCGTCGCGCCGCATCGCGTCTCGGTGTGAATTGACCGTTATACTTACGTTAGTTGGTCTACTTGAATCATCTGCTAAATTCATATAGGTAGGCATAGTTTATGAGGGAATTTTGTCAGACTGAGTCAGTGGGCTAAAAAAGTGCCTATGAATCTTACCTTCCGTATACCTCTTGACAATCTGATGTGTCGTAAACTGGAAGCACCACTTTCTGCAGCAAAACTTTTCCTCCTGCTCCATTTATACCCTACGCACAGAAAGACGGAGAATTGACGGCACGGTTGGTGCAATGGCTGAGCGATTGGACTGCTGCGCTACGTGTCGCGGGTTCGATTCCCGCACGGAGCAAATATTTGTATAATCTACAAGTAGTTGTTCCGGGTCTGGGCGTTTATGTATGTGAGTTTATATGTTTGTAATACGACATAAGAAATTCCTAGTGTGGGGCAACGTTTAAAAAAAGAAGAAGAAGATGCTTCTAGAATACATAAAGAAGAAATGAGTAGGACTGTGATTACTTTCTCGTATGTTTTGGGTTTTTAGGTACCATTACTTTCGGATTTCGGAAGTTGGCATATTGGTACTCCTGGTATATATACCGACTCTGAAAACACTTGCCTCCACTATCTCCGGAACTCTGGTCGTGTTGGATTGCTGTTTTCGAAATTCCTGCTTTAGATTTCCCCGGGTCGAGCATTGTGGTTATACCATTCGGAATTGCCGTATTGCTCAATACCAGATACGTAGTCTAAAGGTCTCTTCATGTCGTTTTAGGTATGCCAATTATGATGATGTGACTAGATCATTTATTTATTTATAAGAAAAGTACAGCCATATCACATACATTTAACATTAAAATTTACAATTTAAGCGCGGTCTGATGCACGTGACAGTAATGGCATTCACAAAATTCAGTACACCTCTGCCTAACTCTTTGGGGAATATAGATGTTATGTTATTTAACCATCCTTACCAGAACAGATCCCCAACCAAGGAAAGTGATTTCTTTATCAATGGGCACAACTCGCTCCCTTGCGTAATTTATCATCTCAATCGGTGGCTCTTTCCTCCCAAGAGTCAGATTCTTATGGATCTTCAGCACAGCGTAGTTGAACTCCAGTGTTTGAGGCTTGTAGTTGGGGTGGAAGAAGATCTCGGAGACTCGCACCTCCTCGCCTCCTGATGTGGCGTTCGTGGAGCCAACTCTTACTGTGAGCATTTTCACGTATTCCCGGAAGAATCGGTTGTTGTATTGGCTGTGTAGTTAAAATAATAGATGAAAGAGTTTTAACAATGTTCAACAGAGTAGGTATTTAGTACGAAATAGGACGAATAAATCTCTTTACAAAGCGACTCAATGGTCTGGTCAGGTGACCTAACAAGACGTCTTAAAAGGAGACTAATTCCAGATTTCCATTGTGGGTTCCTAAATCGTACATTTCAAAAGTTTCAATCGTGTCTCCCGGAGCTTCTTGCCATTCAAATTCGAAAACAATTTGAAGGGTTCTGAATTACTGATGTAATGACTCATAGACACAGACTTTACAACATTTGTCGCTAAATAATAAATAGGATTGCGTGTGTTTGTGAGCTTCCATTAGGTTTAGGTATGTCACAGACGTGCAGGACTCGATTTCTTTCCTTTTTTTTTTTTTTGTTTCCGATTTGTTTGACTTCTAGGTCAGACAAAGTCGACGATAGAGCGAGAGCTTACTCAGAAGAAGACACTACCCTAACATTAAAGAGAATAGGGGTATATGCGTTCGGAAACAGACCTACCAAAACAGCCTACAAAAATAGTTCAAGCAAAAATGCTAACTCACAGTTGTAAGCAATGCGCGGCAGTAAGGATCTTGTCCCTACCAATGATAACGGCGCCGCACCAGAGCTCGTTGTTGACCAGCAGGGCAGCCATATAGGGGAACTCTTCAACAGTAGCCACCTCATCAGGATTGTAGATGCGGCGGAAACGACGGTCCAGCACCAAGCGCTTGGTCGTAGATGTGGTAGCTTGTGTTGCTAAAAGGCAAAGATTGATTTAGGGATGATGGTTTGAGGCTTGTACTATAGATATGAATGTGGAGAATATAAGTAGAAGAACCAAACAAGAAGTACAGGGGCCAGTGATGAAGATAAAAAAAAAGATTTCTTTTAAACGTTTCCCCATACTAGGTATTTCTCCTGCATCGTAAACATACACCCAAACTCGGAGCAACTACTTGCAGATCATACAAATATTTATACCGTGCGGAAATTTCACCCGCGGCACGCAATGCAGCTGTTTATTGTTCAGCGAATAGCCATCTAGAGTGCGCGCCAGAAAAGGAGGCCTGCGGAAAATTCTTGGTACCTACTATGTTTTTTAATGCAATTTGATGTAGGTCATAATATAGACTCACTATCACCGCGTCAAAAGGACTGCAGTCCTGGCGCGGACTCTACAAGAACTATGTGACTTGATACGATGAAATTAAATGAAAATATTTTTTAATGCAAATGGTTTGCAAATAACACTTTTACACATCGTATTTTTACAAACTAGATGAGGCCGGTGTTTTGTGCCTGAATACTGAGAAGAAACAACCAAAACAAACTCAGAGTCAAGATATTGGTCAAGTCATACGGGAACCATGTAGGTTAGTGTCTGAGACGGTCTTTTGAAGATAGAACCATACAGATTTGAGTGAGCCTGTCCAGTCAGTGCAAGCATTTTTGTGAGATTTCACCAAGTATACCTAAACAGGGCATGCGGACAGCGAGTAAAGGGCAACTCGCTGTCCGACCATGACCATGACCATGTACGGCGCGTCGTGTTCCACGCGCGCCTCAAAGAGCGTCAGCAAAATGACGGGCCCCCTCACAGAGGGCCAAAGCCTGCCGGGGTAGCGGGATTTCTTCCCATCACCGTGACCCCGGAACATAAAGGGCTATTGAAGGACACCGTGGACTCATTTGATGATTTTACCACGATAAAAAAACAAGATAAAGTATTCCTAAACAAACGCAAAAAGTCCTTACTCGTGTCAGATGTGACCGTAACTTCCATGCCTCGTCGTCGGTTAGGATCGAAGTCTATGGGTAAGCCTTCGTAGCGCCTGCTATGGACCTTCTTGTCTGCAAGATGTGACTTCTTCGCGAGCTCTTTCATCAACAGACCTTGGATTTGTTAAAAGACATGAAAAATATTTATATTAGGCTAGTTTACTAAATGCAAGTCGGACTCGCCAACAAAAATGTTCCGTAAAATTATCTAGTCATTTTGGTTATCTGTGAAATTTTTTATTGTCTAATGGCAGCAAATCTACAAGTTTGTTTGAGAAAAACTGTACAGTTTGTTCGAATTTCCTCATACAGACTTATTTATCGTTGCAGTTTGAACTGTACCGTTTAATCGTAACGATTTTTCGAAAGGCTTGTAGCAGCCGTCACGATTCATGAGATACAGCCTGGTGACAGACGGACAGCGTAGTCTTAACAATAGGGTCCGATAAATAGTCCGTCAGTCATTACTTTAACAGAAGAAATACGCACGATCGTTGAGCGGGGATATTGTTATTTTGTTAGGTAACTAAGCACGAATCGAAACTTAGCTTCTGTTATTAAATTCTTACAGGAAAAACAAAATAATTGTTGTCTCAACCTTGGAATCTCGTAAGTGGTATTCTCCACGTAAACCTTAACCGTCGTACCACAAAAACTTTTAAACGTCTGTTGAACACTTTTCTATAAAAATGTCAGATTATTACGTTGGAATAAGGTACGTTTTGCTGTCACACTTTTTTTACACAAGTGTTCAACAGATGTTTATGTTTTTGTAGTAAAGCTGTAACCGTTTTACTTCGTACTAAAAAGTTAAACATCTGTTGAACACTATATATAGATACTACACTATTGTCTAAAAAAGTGTAACTGCAAAACGACTCTTATAAGACTTTTTTAGACAAGTGTTCAACAGATGTTAGAAGTAAGACGGTATACGTCTAATCCTAGCCGTTTTTGATAGTTTTAACTCATCATCTACCACTTCATTCCAAACTTACCTTCTTCCGACAAATCGGACAACGAATACTCTACATGAGGCGTCGCGTACGTCACTGCATTCATTAAAATAATCAAAATGGCCGCTATTTTCTGACATGGCCGTCCCGCCATTTTATTTCTTGAATCTGTAAATCACTGACAGAGCGAAATTTAGTCAAAAAAGTATACGGGGAGACTCTATTGCCCTTAGCTGGTCTAAATGTTGGTCCAATTTTATATGAAATTCCTTTAAACACGAGAATTACTGTCTTCCGTCACTATTTCCCATTTTTTTAATATTATTACAATGATTTTTTGGAATAAAAACTATTGGGACACTGTTTACATTTAAAAAAAAATAGAAAGACGTTGCCCTACACTAGGAATTTCGCTTTTGTCTTGGGTGCGTTTACAAACATATAAACTCACATACGCAAATGTCCAGACCCGGAATAACTACTTGTAGACCGGGAACTGAACCCGCGATACGGAGCGCATGAGCGCAACAGTCCAATCCCTCAGCCACTGCACCAACCGTGCCTTCAATTTCATTGTCCTTTATTAGCCCAAATATAAACTAGCTATCGTTGCAAGTACAAAGGTAGGCAAGTTATTAGGAAATTACTGAATAATTAACGGATGTTTTAGTAATTCGAGTAAGAACGCATTTAACACAGACCAGTAAAATACTCATTGCTTCATTCAATCGAATGCATGTATCCTGTGCCCTTCGAATGTTTTCTATTAGTTTCAATTTAGTGTATTTTTGTACACGCGTTGAAGTCAGGACGTGTTACCATGTATGTACCTACAGAATAGCGTAAGCAGTTGTGTGTTTAACTGTACCTAGGTGCCCTAAAGGCGCTCTCTCACCGGGAGCATTCGCGTGTAATGTAACATTATAGATTCGACTTTCAGCATTACATTACAATAATACCTCCCTGACTGACAAGCATTTGCGTACATTTAATACTCGTATAGATTTGAACAAGGTGCGCATTGTGATGCTCTATTGTCTTCACTCACTGATGAAATGTTCAAATCTGTAACGTTACATTAACAGTCGCTATGAGAGGCGCCTTAATATTAATTAATAAAACATACCTAATGCCAACTAGAAGTCATTGGTAGAACCTACACAGAAAATAATTGACTAAAAATGTTTATTTACTAAGAATAAGTCCAGTTTAAAAAATCTTTCAATTTCCACAAGCAATAAAAAGAAAACAATAAAGGTCTTATGAAAAATTTATTACAATATTCACACGAAAACTATGAAAAGAACATTACTATATACAAAAAATAAACATCCATGCTTTATGATAACATTTTATAACAGAACGAGAATTCTTTTATTGAAGAAAATAATTTCGTGTCTTTAGTTTAATGCCATCCTTTGCCCCAGCCGTAGCCGCCCCAGCCGCCGAGGGATGAGCCCCATCCGAGGCCCCCCCAGCCGACGCTGACTGGGGCCGCGATGATGGGTGTACGATAGATGGGTGCGGTGACAATGGGGGCGGAGATGACGTGACGGACAACTGGGGCGGAGACTACCACGCGCGGGATCGTCACTCCGTGGTTGATGAGGCTTGAGCTAACGGAGTACGATGGAAGCACGATGGGTGAGGCTGGTGAGAAAAGATCGATGTTTAATCCAGGTGTTTAGGTCTGTAGTCCAGTCCAGTTTGTTTTTATACTAGTTTTCAGCGAAACACAGCTTTTAGAGTGGAGCGAAGTAAGGGTTTTTAGGCACGAGACCAAAAGAATAATGCCATTTTTCTTTAAACTCTGACAAATAGTTTACATCGACCTTTGCCAAGAGATATTCGGCTAATTTCGCCATAAGCCCCTCGTTACACAAGACGACACAAGTCTCCGTTACCTTACGACTTTGGTATCCAGGCGATTATCACAATACAAATCCATAGAGGTTTTCACAGACATGCGTTAATGGATACCAATAGTGTACAACACAGGGGCTTTTATGTCTCCTTGCGCATTGAAGTGCATAGAAGTGCAGCTATATTTTTATATTTTTGTGGGTGTGTGGGTAATGTGGGTTAGTAGAACGTTTTTATCAAAGAGTTAGGCAGGTGTACCTTACCTTATTGATAGTACACCATTATTTCATCAGTTGTTCTATTTCATTTCATAAAAGAGTTGATTTTTTGTATCTATCTTATATTAAGTACTAAAATGACGAGTTTGTTTGTTTGGTTGAACGCTCTATTAGCGTATTCGGGAACTGCTGTTCTATTTTTGTGTTGGATAGTCCATTTATCGAGCAAAGGTAGAGGCTATTATAACATCATAGTATGCTCAAAAAGAGCCGAGCTGCAGGGGTGAAACCACGGGAGACAAACTAGTTCTAATATAATTCGGAAAGCAAATAATGAGTTTTATTAAAAATTGTATCTGTAAGAGTGTGAGGGCAAGCAAAAACAACTTCTGCTTACCTTAACGGAATTTTCTATGCATGGACTTGGATTTAGTGTTCAAATAGTGTCTATAATTAAATGAGGAGTTACCGAGGCCCAGTCCCAGCGGTGGGACAGGGTTGGCCACCACCAAGCCGATCAAGGCGAGAACTAATGCCACCTGTAGACAGAAAATAACATGGTTAATTATTATAGTAACTTTTAAGGGAATGTAACGAAAGGAGGCCGTTAATAACTCAATTAAAAATGAAAACTTCTTTTTATTAGATTCATTGGAGATTATAACAATAAAGAGTTTTCATTTATAATTCACTATCGTTTTGATTAATCATAACTATAGTTTGAGCCATATAAGTGTGGAATAAAATTCGTTGACCCCCAATGTATTCCAATATTTCAAAACTATTCGATAAAATGTAAAGAAAGTGTCGTAACACGATCAAAATAAACGAATCGTGGTAAGGGGCGACCGTGACCTTACATTTTATTTTGAAATTCGAACGATGGTATAATGGAATTCTAACGATGCGTTATTAGGATCAATGACCTTTATTCCACACTTAAATGGCGAGGACTATAATGATATAATAGAGATAGTGGTCAAACGCGAACCTATATCTTTAAATAAATAAATAATGTTATTTTTAAGCAATTTGATTCACAGGCAATCTCCCATTTAATAAATTCGATTGTCTTTCTTAAAACGGTAAAAATCTTTCAACGTTCTGTCATTTCGTCTTCTCTTCCGACTTCAAATCCGTTTCTACGGCCATGCTATGCATGCAGACAATAACTTTCACTTATCCAAAACTAAATAATGACTTACCGCACACTTCATGTCTATGTATTTTCAGGATTTAACTGAAACTGCAGTACATTGTATTAACATTGTCCTTATATACAGTAGTTGGCGCGGCCACGCATCGTTGGCTATACGCACATCCTGCGACGGGAAACTTTGCATCATAAATGAATGCATTATACATTAGTTATGACCTGCCCTTTCGACAGTGCTACTGTTTTTACCGATTGAAAGAGTAAAAAGTGATGAATGATTAAAGACTTTGATAAATTACGAGATATCTTTCGAAAGTCTTTTTAATCGACTTCGAAAAAGGAGTAGGATCTCATCGGTATCTTTTTTTTTTTGAAAAAACTTTCATACTCGGCTTTGTAACCCTTTTTATTTCTGCCAACAAATTAGTCGGTGCAGGCGTAATACTTATTTTGTTGTGGCATATGCGATAGCAGCAATCCCCGTTGATTTATTATCATATTGAAGAGTTCCCGCGATTTTTACAAGTTCTGCCATCAGATCCTTACCTGATTTCTATAGGACCATCTGTGAAATTTACCTACCTTAAAAACAAAAACGGGGCTACGGGCTACGATACTGTTATAATAAATGCTACGTAGTGCCACGCGCTACACGCTACGGGCTACGATACTGTTATAATGAATGCTACGTAGTGCCACGCGCTACACGCTACGGGCTACGATACTGTTATAATGAATGCTACGCAGTGCTATGCGCTACACGCTACGGGCTACGATACTGTTAGAACGATTGCTACGTTATGCTACGCGCTACATGCTACGGGCTACGATACTGTGCGAAAGAATGCTACGTAGTGCTACGCGCTACGCGCTACACGCTACGGGCTACGATACTGTTGTAACGAATTCCACGTAGTGCTATATGCTACACGCTACGGGCCACGGCTCGGTAAGGATGAACAAAGTTAGTTACAAAGAAATAATCCTATGCTGAAATTTTAGGAGACAAACGTGATTAGGCGTTTGTCTGGTCATGAATCCAGCAGACTGTGATTAAGAAATTCCTAATAAGACCTCTACCTACTTCGAAATGGATCCTAAAACCTTCGTCGTAAAGTTTGCGATAGTAGAACATAGATGCAGTTCGGGGCATTTTTATCACACATTTTTTTAAACATTGCTTCACTCTTGGAATTTCTCTTTTATCGTGGGTGCGTCTACAAACATTTAAAATCGCATACACACCCGACATTATTGTAAGCCATACAACAAAAAAAATTGAGTGCAGGAACCTCCGACACGCCGCATAGCAGGCGATCGCTCAGCGACTGCGTCAACCGTACCGTCTTAAGAAATCCATTCGTTTTAAAACATTCTGTCGCCACAAAACAATGAAAAACCAAATCAATTAGAATGATAATGAGGCATTACGTACTAATCCGTCGCTTTTTGCGATAAATAAGCAATTATAGGAACTAATACATTATCATAGAATGCACTATCGGATTACATTAATCATCAGTGTCTTGACTGTTTATTAAAGTATTGGAACTACCTTTTAATGAGGTATTAAAACCCGATGCTCCCATATATTTTGATGGCAATAACGAACTGTGACGTCACTAATTAGTTAACTGAAATAGCACTATTTAATTGATGTGAGGGAAAAAGAAAGGATTATTATTAGTTGATAGGATTTTATCCTATATTGTGGATGCATTTCACATACACAAATACACTCAGATCTGGAACAACTACATGTAGATTATTGATCTGTATGCGCACTCACACATAGGACGCATCCTATACTATATATTCTCAGATGTAACCCCCACTAACTCAGTAATAAACTAGCGATCAAGGACGACACTCGTTTCATTATAATATCCACCCACTAAGGAATATATCAATTATACATTTATTTTCACCGTACGGGGATCGAACCCGCGACACGCTGCGTAACAGTTAATCGTTCAGCCACTGCAACAAATTTGCGGTCAAAAATGGAGTATAGTTTTTTTTTACAAATAAATAAAAGTTACTACAATAACTGCCAAAGTACTATCTACCTGTACCCTCAGCACGAGTTTTCATTATTTTACTTTACAGCGTCTTTCCAGTATTTACAGCGTTTCTTGTATGAAAATATGGAACAGCGCCTCTGGTGTGCGAAGAAGGAACTAATTTTTTCCTTGAAAATTGTCAATTTGAAGTAGTCAAAGTTCCAGCTTACTTTACGTCTCAAATACTGAAAACTCGTGCTGACGGTACTGACCTCGTATGTCATGTCCGAGCAAGAATCCGTAAAATTGCATCATGGGGCAATTATTATGTTTATATCCTCCGTTTCATACCCAGGTTTAACCTGAAAAATGTATAACAGAATAGGATAGATACATACTTAATAGTAGAATACTAGCTTCTGCCCGTGACTTCCGTACGCGGATCCTTTTCGTTTATGGATAAAATGTATGTATCTTATGTCCGCCTCCTGGCTCTAAGCTACCTCCCTACCAATTTTCAGCCAAATCTGTTCTGCCGTTCTTGAGTTATAAGTGGTGTAACTAACGCGACTTTCTTTTATATATATAGATAGATGTAGCATAACAAAAATATGCGTTTTTTTTTTGGAAATTTATATCAATAGGGTGTTACAATGTTTTTTTTGTTCCTAGCTCAGGTGATTATTTCACGGCTGCGTTTCTAATAGGCAAAGTAGCAAGTACCTGAATTCATCCGTTTACAATTCCTATGTATCGTTAGTTTCACTTCCCAACAATAAATCACTTTTCTAAAACCTTTTTAAACAGTTTCGCAATAATATTTTGATAAAAAGCTCTGTTGTTTACTTTCGACATGACATTTCGTCAGACGTCAGTTTTGACAAGTGAAAGCGCCATCTGGCGAAGTTTGTTAGCAGCTATCGAGTAATCGATATTTTAACATAATGATCGAAAACCTTTTAAGTAATATCAATTAACACCTTCCTAATATTTTTCAGTTAAAGGAAAACAAACGAAATTAATAATAAATTAAAATAAATTTATTAACGGAAATGAGTTTATTTTTTCATTATAAACTTTCTTCTCGAAACTTCGTCAAGGCGATGCATATTTAATCTGTGGTTTTGTTTGCGTCCTTGGTGTTGACAGCTCAAAGTGGTTATTTTGCCGAGTTATAAATATACTATTTTCCCCATGAAAAGGAAGATAGATTAATGGAAAATTGCGAGATATTGATCATGGAGCAAAGAATTGAGGTGGATCTTAAAGCTTAATATGGCTTCGGCTTCTGGTCGTGACCTTAGACAGTTATTGTGAAGTTTTTGTGTTGTTGTAGGGTTTCCATACGGTGACCGGTTAATCGTGATTTACTTAAAATCTGGGAGAATGGTTGGGGCTTGGCACCCGAACCCTGACCTCAGATCCGGCAGGAGCGTCAGTAGGTCAGCCATTTATCTCAGAGACAGCCTGGGAAGCGCTCGCCTGAAATCTTGCGACTAATTTAAAAGGTAAGAAATCTTGTTGTAACCGGGTCTGGAGTTAGTCAGTGAGCGCTCCCCTGGTTGTTGAGAGAATATGTTGGTGATCTATTGAACGCTTATTCCAGGATTCCAAACTGCGTCTTTTCGTGTGCGGGCCCAGCCAGTCGAGCAACACGAGGCCACAGTCCAAGGGCTATTCCCCTGCAGTAACTGTGAGTATTAAGATTGGTTGTTGTTTTGACTAGCTAGATTTCCCTGCTCGGTAACCTGGAGGAAAGCAAATTAGTTTTGTTTATATTCCTAGCCCTCCGTATTGTCGATTGCAGGAGCATCGAGTGATTCGCTCCGCCGCTGGGATTCAGAGTGCTGTCTGAAGCCCAGACGCGGAACCCGTCCTCGAGCACGCCTCCTGCAGAGACGACTGTGCGGCTGGCAGACCCCGCCTAGCGATAGCGCAGGCGTGACGGTTTTTTTTATTTTTACTTCCTTTTTCTTTCAATTATTTCTACGGATTATCTTAAGACGGTTTCTGTGCAAACCGCCTCTTAAAAGACCGGTGTTAGGTGAACCCGGTTTTGATGTCGGTACTTCACCGAATTTAAATTAAGGATCTTGGAATTGTCTACCCTCATCCCGAAGAATAGTGGACATCTGCAGCTCCAGGATCCGGGACTCTTCCAGTCCCTGGCGCCCATTATTTAATTTAATTTAGGTAACTTTAATTGGAAGGTTCAGATATTTGATAACATTTTATTTTTGTAGTCGTCATCGAATCAGTACCCGGTTATCTCCAATTCCCCATGACCCTAGCTCTTAATTTAAAAGGTTGAAACTGGCTAGCGTTACTTATATAAAATAGTTAACACCAAGAAAGGTCGTTTATTTCACCTTTGTCAGAAAATTATATTGTATAATTATTTTAATTAATCAAGGTAACAATACAGGGTGTTTTGGCTAATAAACCGTTCGAGTGAATTTATTGTTTTCTTCAATCCTTATCACCAACCGGGGAGGGAGAAAATATTTTTTGTAACAAGGGTTTGAAGTAACATTTAGAGGGGAGGGCGGAACCTAACCATGTCGGGGTGCCCCAAGTTCCCAAGACGCGCCATCCACCCTGGCATGGTCCATGATCGGACGGCGAGACACCACCTTTCATTAGTCGATACCCCACTTGCATATATTTCTCTCTACTCTGCAGTGATACGAGAAGGAATTGTCATTCATCGTTCCAGCGAATTTTTTGCCAGGCCGACTGTTAAATCTGACATCTTCATGAAGAAAATCAAGATAATGTTTATATTTTTTTTACTATAATCGATTATATGTCCTCTAAAAAGATCTTGAAAATCTTTGGCTCTCTGTTTGACTCTGTTCGTTGCGACAAAACTAAAAATCCGCGAATGCTTGACGTTCTGTTGTAAGTGAATTGCTCAAATATATCAGCACCTTTTTATCATTCATTTCGGTAAGAGATTCAACAATAAAACAATACATCTTTGAAAAATAAAACATTATTTTATTAGTTAAAAATAACAGCATAAATAACAACTTAACAAAATCAAAAAACTAACAAAACTACCAACACTTGGCGAGAACTACACTCGAGTTCCGGTCGACCGGGCACGAACAAACTACGAGCTTGACGGATAATGTCCTTAGGGTGGTCGCACACAGCGCCTTTTTGCAGCGATACAGTCGCTATGCAGTTTACCGCGTAATTATTAAGTTTTTAAGACACCCAAAAAAGAGTTTCGAAAGAGAAGTTATTTTGTAGGTTATTTTAAGCTTTTTGTGGTTGATTTGAAATCGGTTACATTATTTTTGAAAACGTTTTTTATTTTATCATTTTTAGTTTAAATTGTTGTCAAATAAATACATAATTTTCTTACATTGTGTTCTAGAAACCCGTAGCGGTATTAACATGGCCCAAAAAACTACTGAACCAAACTAAACGAAAATTTTATGGGACCATACGGCAGGTATACTGCATTGAACAAAAAATAATTTTCGAAATAGAACCAAAAAGCTTATTAACGCTTCTCTACACGGTTTTTTATGGTTTTTGTTAATTTTCAAAAATCCTTTTCATGGGACCATTTGGAAAAGAGAGAGCAGTAGTGGCCCAGTGGTATCGGTCTCGACTTACGAGTTGTAGGTCGTGGGTTCGAACCCCGCCAGGCGCATTACTTTGTGTAATTTATTTCATCACCACTGCTCTCAAAACGGTGAAGGAAAACATCGTGAGGAAACCGGCATGTCCTAGAACCAAAAATTCGAAAATATGTGAAAACTACCAATCCGCACTGGGCCCGCGTGGTAGATTATGGCCCACTTCCTCTCTCCGAGAGGAGGCCTGTGTCTCAGCAGTGGGAACATTATAGGCTGATGATGATGATTTGGAAAAATACATTTCAAAATCGGGTGGTTCATCGACGGAGCTATGTCCGAACAAAAATAAAATAAAAAATAAATTATATTATTTATAAACACCCGAATTGATAACTGCCACTCATGAAACGTGTATCGTTGCAAAATGTTACCGTGGCTAACCGCCCTTGGGCTTTAGCCAAACAGCATACGACAGCAGACGACAATCGTTATCGCTCAGCAGTCACCAATATATTTTGAACTTTAGACCCCAGCTCGTAAAGTTGAAAATCTATTGAAGTTTACACATCGTTTTCGTTTGTTTCGCGTTCGTTATCGCTCAGCAGTTTTTAATACGATAACGATTGTCATCTGCTATTTGTCTATAGGGCTAGATCTGACAATGTCCTCTGTCTACTGAAAGTCCACTGTCGTCCGTACCGGCTTAAGCTGATCGCACGTTTGTCAGCACAACACGCGCTGCACGCGTCGCGTTTTAGAATTCGATCTATAAAATCATAAATGAAATCGGAAAATGCTGATACCATCCGAAGAATGCTCATGACGTCATAGTATCATACAATGGGCGCGTACGGTGCTGACATAATGTGTAACCACCTTTAACTGAACCTCCAAAAAGTGCACAACAACGGAAGATGTATTTGCGATACTAACCAAGAAATACGCACAGAATTATATTTACACAAATAAGCCCACATTCGTTCTACAGCAATATTAAAACCTTTAACAGTTGCAATATAGATCAATGTAGTCTGTGCAAATAAAGATAAATAAATAATATATATATATATATATATATATATAATATAATATACGGTAATTTTGACAGACTTGTCAGTCATATAGCACTTTGGGAGAACCTGGACTGAGGGTATTTGACTGAACGAATTAGTCTGTCAGTTAGATTATCAAAAAATATAACGTATTTTTTTTGTAATTTAAACGAAATTTACGAAGTAACGACTGTTTTAAAGCTGGCAATACGTCATGCAAGTTCAGTATTTATTTGCTTTTTCGAAATTAGACCAGAAACTTCGAAGTAATCGGTGTAGACAAAGTTGTTTTTTTTTGGTTTTGTTCATTTTTCAAAATCCTCTTTCTTTCTCTTTCAAGATCGTCTGGTTTCGATAAAATTTTCATGGGACTATTTGGAAAGTATATCCTTTACAACCAAGAAAGATTTTTTCAAATCGGTTGGTAAGCGAGTGAGTTATGCGTGAACAAACATAAAATTGAATTGAGAAACTCTTCCTTTTTGGAGTCAGTTAAAAATACAAAAAGTTCACCAACATTTGCTTGACTATGTAGGCTTATTTGTTAGAAACAATAAAGTGCTATCTTGGCATCGTGTTGACTGCCCTATTTCTACATCTTTATCCTAGGAAACCGCTCGCTAAGCTTCACAAAATACGCGAAACACAGGATTATCACTGAAAAGAAGAAACATGGTATTAGAATTCATAAATATAATTATGTTGGTAAAACTGTTTATTTTTTATGTACCGTCTACTACTAAGCAAATACTTTCTCATTTTTAACAATAGCCGTCATAGTACAAAAAGTTTGTTGAACACTTGTCTAAAAAAAATTATTACTGCATAACGACGCTTATATCAATGTTAAATGTCGTTTTGCAGTTGTCAGTTTTTTTAGACAACTGTTCAACAGATGTTTAACTTTTTTGTAGTAAAACGGTAAGTAAGTATACATATTTAAATACAGGATTATAAATTGCGAGCCATATATGAGAAGAGGGTTCAGTATCAATAAAGGAATATATAATAAAGAACTAGTAAAGAAAACAGTACTTACAACGAAAATCTGTTGAAAATATTTTTAATGTGTTTTCTTCTTCAACGAAAAAAAAACATAGGTATTTAAATTATTAGCTAAATTGTACGCTACAAGGGAATTCCCAAAAATAATTGGTGATTTAACTTTGTGAAAACCGCGTAAATGGCAAACTAGATGTTCAATTTTATTTCGCTTTTCACGCGGACTGGGATTTAAGATTTTTAGATTTATTTATTTACTTTAAAATTATACTGAACCCGCCTTTGAATTCTGACTCGCAATTTAATTACCTCTCTCAGTTTGTACGCGATATTTTATTACATAAAAGTCCGATATTTTATGTTCCGTCACTTTTTATCAAAAGTTTAAACTACTTGCTACCTACTTGTAATTTGTATGCTAGGTTTATTCAAGTTGCATACAATTTGTCACTTGCATAATGGAAGTGACTGGGTGTGTGTGTGTGTGGCTTTTATAGATTTACCTTCCATCTGTCGTTATCATAATCCCATTTAGAAGAGAGTCCATCTATGGGATTGACGCGAAGTTCTAGCATCCTCCGCAGTTGCGCCTTCTGCGATTGTTTTGATAGACTCGCCGGTAAGGGTTCCCACACTGATATAAACAAACACTTGTATTAGTTGTACAATCCAGTGCTGCATCGTTTCAGAGCTTTTTTTTTAATGAAGCCCCCCTTGGCCTTCTAGAGGGACAAAGTCATTATGCTCACAGCTCCTTGAGTCGCGCGTGGAGCACAACGCGCCGTCGACCCGGGCTGGTCCCTAGTAATTTCTCCTAGGTTGTGGATGCGTCTACAAACATTATACACAAACGCCCAGACCAGGAAAAACTACTTGTAGATTATATAAATGTTTGCTCCGTGCGGAAATTGAGCCCGTGACACGCAGCGCAGCAGTTCATCTCAGAGGTCACAGTATATTTTAAAGTTCAGACATTGTAATGTAGATCAGGTTATACAAGGACTATGCAGGTTAGTGTCTGAAATGGTCTTTTGTAGAAAGAATCACACAAATTCCTGTGTGGCCTGTCCAGTCAGTGCAAGCATTTGTCTGTTATCCTCGACTTTATATATACCTATGATAGTTGTTCCAGGTTTGGCTGTTTGTGTAACTGCGGCAACGTTAGAAAAAAGATCCTATCTATGTTCTGGTGGCTTCTACAGTCTGTTGAAAGGCTACCTACCATAATGATGCATGAAAATGAAGACCCAGAAAGTGAATGAACACAGGAATAGGCCGGTGCCCAAGATCACTTTCCACTGCCCTGTGGGGTGCTGGAACTCTGCGAAGGTCTGGCAGAACGATGCACGGTACAGGGCCTTCTTTTCTTCACAGCAAAGCATTCGCCAGTCGCCTCTTTCCTTCTCACGAAGTGCCTGAAAGTTGGTAAGTTAACGGATGATGGACTGTGGAATTTAAAAGATTTTCTCCATTTTCGTTACAAAGACTCGAAGAGCGATGACAGCACGCCGTATACCGAGCGAATGTTCGTTCGCTGTTGAGTAATATCGAATGAATGATATGATGACGAGCAAACGTTCACTGAGTTCAGTTGAAGATCTTTAAACGAACTTGTTCGCCTGCTCTGACGTGGCCATTTAATGGGCAACTTAAAAAAAAAAAAAAAAACTGGGCAAACATTCACTCAGAACTGTGCCGAGAGCTATGTGAAAACGCAGCTTAATAATACTCTGCTTGCTCTGCTAATCAAACGTTGAACCACAAAGTTGCGACCTTGCATTTTTCACTCAAGAATAAATATACCCCAAAATTGACTAGGCTCAATGCCACAAGGTCTACAACGTCTACAAATACTAAATATCCATACATACATAGATGTCTCTGGTATTTTCCTTGAACCTGATAGCAGGGAACGGGAAGTGGGCATCATCCTTATAGTTGGCACTGCCATTGACGCCGAACCCTACCCAGTCACGATTCCCGATCCTGCATCTACCGTGAATTCCTCTACCTTTTATTAAAAACGAAGAATAAGCTTTTCCATTTAACGTTAACAACGACATTTTCATTCAGTCGATTGACAAAATGACGTGACAATTCTTTTGATTTTTGAAGTTTGAAACGGTTTTATGGCTTTTAAAGGGTTTGTTTGAAAAAAGGCTGGAGCAGTGATGGTAAACTTTTTCATTTATTTTAAATTTAATTTATTGTAGGGCATAATTATGGATATCAACACGCTACCTGTCATGCCTTATATTTTTTATTTACGATAACTATTTAAGACAAAGGAAAAAATTCGACACAAGTTTATAATCTGCTATCAAATTCAAAATAGCAGATTGCGCATCGATACTCTTACACCACTAAATAAAAATATCTGTGTGTTGAGATTATCTGTCACTTGTATGCCCTGATAACAGCTTATAAATATCTTCATAATCTAACATATCAATAAGCCTGTCAGTGCTATTACTACTTGAAGTGTCCAACTCCGATGTCTCATCTGTGACACTCAATGCTATGTTGTCTTGGTCCGTTTCCTCTTCATCACTTGTTTCGTCATTATCATCTGCTCTAAAATGTTCATTATTTCTTTTGATTTCTTGTGTGTCTTCTTTACTATCCTCGTTTTCCTGAGAGTCATGACTATTCTTGTCTTTAGTGGTTTGAGCTTTATAACTTTTTGTAGTAGTTTTGTAATCACTGCTACTTTTATTTGTATTTTTGTATTCATTGGAACTATTTTCCTCGTCCCCTTTATCATCGTCACTATCATTCTCACGTACTTTATTACTCTTACTGTTTGAATCACTTTTATATTTATTTGTTTTGGGATTTTTATCGTCTTTTTCTCGTTCATTTTCTTTGTTTTTCTTGGAATTTCCTTCAGATTTCATGATATAATCAAGGTTCTCTATAAGGCTGTTGATAGCTTCATCAATTTCTGTGTCTTGGCCACTGTTCGCTTCTTTATTTCCATCAACCTGTGGCGTGAACGACTGTGTAAATTCTTCATCAAAACGAAGAGCCTCTCTAGATTCGTTTTCCCTATGGGTTGAAATAGTTTTACCTCGTTTTTCTTTTGACTGAATTTGCGATTCTTTTAGCCATTTATTTTTTTCTTTACGTTTTGGGTTATTTTTTGTTTTGCTTGATGAATGTTTTTTATTTTTTTCCGTTACTTCTTCAGGTTTGTTTTTAAGTACTGGCTTGGCTGTAAACTTTTTTATTTCTTTGACTCTCTTTGCTTTAGGTTTCTTAACGTTTTTAGTTTTATGCGAAGAATCTTTTATTTTTTTAGGTTTATGCAAAGAATCTGATACATTTTCACTTTCATAGGGAGAATCCTTAGCTTCTTCTGTGTCTCCTTCTAGTGTTTCATCTTGTTCCATATGATTGTTATCCCCTTTTCTCTCCTGTTGTTTTTGCTTCTTTATCACCGTTTTAAGTAAAGCTCTAAATTTTTCTGTTTCATCATTAGTTCTGACCACCTCAGGTTGGCCCGATTTATACGGTTTTCCGTCAACAATTGGCATGACTTTTATTGGAATTTTCCGCGTAACAGGAGGTAATCGGAACGTAGGAAAGTTTAATGGTCGAAGTGTGGTCGGCTGTCTTGCTGATGGCACCACCTGTTAAATAAAGAAAAAAATGTTCACCTATAATTATAAAAATATCTACACTGAGCTTGTGTGGTTAGTTCTTGTTCTTAGTTCTAGGACATGTCGGTTACTTAACCAAGCAAGCAGTTAAAGAAAAATTTGAAAGTCACCATTTCCACAATTTCCTCGATCCAATCAGTGTAGTAGCCCAGTTTGGTGAAGACCGTCGGAGCGTCAGCAGTGCCGCACACCGGAGCCCCGAAACTTATTACTCCGACGAGAATGCCGCCTGAAATACCGGGTCCACCAGCGTCATGCTATCAAACAAGAAAAGAAGTTGGGAGTTAGCTTTTGTGATGCTACGGGGAGACGTCTCCTCGAGACCTTTAATAAAGCAAAAGTGGCGTAGATAGACATCTCACATTCATGTTTCCCGTAAATCTGTAGGCTGCATATATGATTTACCTTCAAAAATAGGTTCACAAATTACAAAAACAATAGATCAAGCGAAACTCAATACTAGATAGATTAAATTGGTTCATTACGTTGTAGAACTTACAAAAAGCATCAACAATATCAAGGAGCTGCACCATCTGAATGGTTCATCTAAAAAACCAAGTATAGAAATAACAATCTTTCTTTGAATCTTTATGATTGAGAGAGAAGATACGCAATTGAGAACTACATACTAAGATATTCATCATACGTAATTGTGTAAAAAACTAGTTCTGAACGCTTTGAGAACTTGCCCAAGAAACTGGCGACCATGTTGCAGTTGGCATATTCTTCAAATCTAAGCCTCTATCTACGGTAGCCTTAGGTTGTACATTTCTGAAGTGGACAATTACAATCAAAAGACGCATTGCGACTTACGTTACATGCTCCGCCTCCCTTCGAGAAGAAACCGGCACAAAAATTTCTATCGGTGACAAAATCCCTGGAAATAATATTAAGAAAGGTGACTTTATTTATTTATTTGTCTTCAGGCAACGAAGGCCCATAGATAAAATACACAGGTATAATGTTATAAGTAAAAATAAATTAATACATATTCAATACAATAAGTGTTAGTAAATAAAAGATAAACCTATATTAGTAACACTTCACTAGCACTGCACTGACTTAGTGCCATCGTGTGGAATAGGTCCGCGAAAGCGACGGAACACTACGGTCTGGGGCCAATAGCTTTCTTCTAACACCAGGTTGAGGTAGCACGTCGGAATGCGCACTACAAACACTTTAATATGGTGCGCAAAAAAAAAACGAATTCCATCCATCCATCCACGCAAAATAGATAGCTTACCTGGTATATATCTCTTGACATTCGTCAAGCGGATAGAATTCTAGTTTAGCAGATGATAATTTATTCTTCCGCGTAGCCACAACTGTACCTCCGAACTGAAACATTTTACTAAGCTAGTTGGAACGTTCATATCATCATCATCATTATTGGTAATCCTGTTCCACTTATTGCGAAGATAGGTCTCCCTTGCGTTGTGCTTTCTTAAACTGCACACGTATCAATCAATTTAAAAACAAAGGTTTTATTGCCTCTCTTAATTCAGACGGTTAGCACACGAAACTATCCACCTGTGTGGTCACACTGGCTTGCGTGGAATCTATTGACATCTAACAAATAGATCGGACAACCAAGTGCCGCTCTGCCATTTCATCCGCTTCTTCTCTTGTGTCGTGGGTGCGTTTACAATCATAGAAAGTCACATACACGAACACCCAGACTCGGAGCAACTACAGATAGCGCGCGAGTTGAATGCAGTCGGGGTCTGAGGTGAAGAGCCCCCCGCTACCCGCACGCCCCACCTCACGCGCCTGCAGTGTAGTACTTTGCCATCCTTGTCAACAGCACTACCGCATTCCTAAGCTCTGCATTCAACTCGCGCGCTTAGTGTACTTGTGGGTCACACAAATATTTATTCCATGCAAGAAACGAATCCGTGGCATGCTGCAACCCAATCGCTCAGCTACTAGGCATTGCATTTAGAGAATTTAATAATGAAACTTAAAAACTTACAACTTTAACGCCCCAACCAGCAACAATAATGCCGTCAGTGTTCGACGGCAATGGCGACGGATGTCTATCAAAATCTATCTTCTTCACTTTTCTACTTCGGTTTTTCCCGAACTTGACACTTTTTGACAACCTCATGATTGCCAGATTATGTCGTAAAGTCTTGGGGTCGAAGCTAGGGTAGAAGTAAATTTCCAAGACAGGGATGTGCTCTCCTCCGTGATCGTAGTATGTACTGCCAACTTGTACGGAGAGGAATAATGGATTTTCTCGGAAGTAGCGGTTGTTCCAGGCTCTAATGGAATGAAGAGTGGTGAAAACAAGTAAAGAATGTGTGGTGTGTGCTTCTTCTTTAGGTGGGATAATTACTGTAGCGGTATGATCCAAAAAGTAAATGCACCAAATTCCTAATTGCGTTATCAAAATTCTCCGTGAGTAGGTAAGTTTCATCTATGTAAAAATATCCGACTACAACTGACACAAACACAATATCAAGGCATGAAATATACGTATTTGGAAAATTCTTTGAATTATTAGAAAAATGAAAAATTTTACTCCTCTAATGTACGAACGAGGAACTATATTTTCTCATAAAATTAACGTTCAAATCTCCGTATAGTTTACGAGACAAAACTTGAAAATTCGTAGGCCAGAGGCCTACGATTGGTCTGAAGTGACAGAGCTATACAAGTCGTCTAGAGCTATCGCTTTCACTCACTGGAACAAGCCTGGTTTTAAGACGTTGTAATACGGCCCCAGGGCGGGACTACTAATACCATTGTTTTCTGAGACAGGTGAGATACCAGCCGAGGGTGTGAGGGCGGAGAAGAATGAAAGAGTCTTACATTTGCAAACACGACGCTGAAGTGATGATAAGATCTGATTTGATGATGGAACCGCTGCATTGGAACCTGCCGAAGAACTGAATGGCCGCCATGAAAGGGAAGTGTTCGACATCTGATACTATACCCTGGAAAATTCGTCGGCCGCTGGGTTCTGAAAGATATAAAATATTACATCTCCCTTTTCTTGGTCCCCGAGAAGAGGCTGAGAGAGATGGGTAGATCAAATAATATTAAAACATGTTGTGTAAGTGATCCTTAAGTCGCCTACTTTTAGTTAGTGAGAATCTGACGGTTCCTGCAACTCGACCCAAAGCGGGAGAAGTAATTAATTGATTTCATTACTACATAAAAACAGCAATGTCAACTCTATAACCAACACACAAAACAATCATAAATCTGGAAACTTACGCCAAAATTCATTTTCACTTAGTAAATTATCATCGGAATCATTCCCTTTTACAAACTCTTCATTTGAATATGTTGCATTTACAAAATCATTTTCATTATTTTTAAAATACCTTACAATAGCTTTATATAAGTCAAAAGTCTTCGTGTTATTAAAATCACCATGTTTAGCCTTTGAATGACTCTGTTGGTCTAGGTTGACTTCAGGCAAAACAAAATGTGTTAAATCATCAATTCTTTTAACAAAATCTTCAATAAGAAACGCAACGTAAACAGAATCAGTTGCTTCATCGCTTTTGTTATCTTCACTTAGTACTTCGTTTAACTGTGTAATAAAAACTAGAGTACCGTTATCGATGTTATCAACTTCAGTTAGTTTAGCTATTTTCTTCAGATTCTCGTGATCTCGCAGAGTAATGGACACAAAGAAGTTATGAATTGTTGAATATTGTTTCAACTTTAGCTTATTTTGCATAACCTTAAGATTTAGACTGGAGAATAAATTGTTCGCTGTGTTTCGTATTGCTGTTTCAGTGGACAAGATGCCGTAACTATCTTCGGGAGGTAATTGAGGAGCAGACTCGGTTATAACGATAAAGTTCAAAAATGTGAAGCACAAGATGATACTCAGCATTGAACACATATGAATGAAGATGACGTTCTCTACGACATGCAAGATGGTCGAAGAAAAAAAATATTATAGATAATTTCACTGTTGTAAACAATTGTTCTTGTTATTATAGTAGTTGTTCAATGTACTGAAGTATTTTTTTATGTTGTTTTTCTTATTTCTTTTCTTGCGAAACAATATGTTTCTTTATCAGGGTCATAAAATCTAGAGTTGATGTCGAAACAACCAAATTAAATTTAAATAGATTTTGGTTATGATGAAATGCAATCATATATTATGATGAAATAAAATCTCTGTTGGTTAGTCCTTCTTTCTTATCCTGGTATTTTATGATTTTAATTGGTCATCAGGTTATTAGTAGCAGTGGGAAGCGGTCGCCACCTTCTGCGAGGCAGTAATGCTCGTAAAGGAGGTGGCGGGCCGCGAGAGAGAGAGGACGGCGTCCTCCCTCCGCCCCAACCGCAGTGGTGTACGCCCACGGCGCCGTACGTCGCAAGACGATCTCCGGCCACCGTAGGCGCGGGCATGCGGACAGCGAGTAAAGGGCAACTCGCTGTCCGACCATGGACCATGCCCAGGTCGACGGCGCGTCGTGTTCCACGCGCGCCTCAAAGAGCTGTCAGCAAAATGACGGGGCCCCCTCTCAGAGGGCCAAAGCCTGCCGGGGTCGCGGGACTTATTTCTATTACCGTGACCCCGGAACATAAAGGGCTACTGAAGGACACCGTGCATTTTAGTCAGTACAAGTCTGACAGTACCTCCCGCCCTGCCCGGGGTTGGAGGTCTTATTTGATGATTGTACCACGCTAAAAAAAAAAAAAAAGTTTATTAGTAGCATCATGCTTTATTTAGCTTTTCTATCAACTTGCCGGTTGTTTCAATCACCATCAGTCAATGCAATTGCAAATGTCTACCATCTTCAAAAAATCTTACACTTCCTTCCCTCTGATGAATTCGATTTTAAATTGCATTACTTTTGCAAGGCATTTTAGGGAGATACTCATTTCACCTGCTGTGTTTATTATATTTAATGTATGTGCAATATGGCAGAACTCGAACACGATCATCCTACAAATCCAACCTTTGCTCAACTTAACTCGATTTCCAGTTATACAAAATGCGCATTTGTCGGTACGTGGTTTTGACTCACAGACTCTTGGTCTGACGACTTTCAGTCCTCCGGGCTTGTGACAATTTGTTATTTATGGACTGTCAAAGAATTAATTGAACTCAGGACCAATGGCTAAGCTTTCTTCGAATAAACTGCTACAAATATGCTCTCATTTTCTACGAAAAGAAAAAGTGATTCTATAGAAAATCTTTGAAATTCGACGCATGCGTTATCGAGTAAAATATTTATACAATATGCACTGATTAGTTTTTATTCTTTAGGGAATCGATAAATTATAAGAAAAATCTGAGCATTAAATACACAAAAACAAAACAGTTAATTCAAACTTTTTATTGTATAAACCTAAGTCAATCTGTATTTGTACTTATTTAAGTCATTTTAATTATGTAAGATGAAGGTAACTGCAATAATTGTGTTCCTGGTCCGCGTGGTGGTAGCTAAACATCATCATTGGCAGAAGTCTCTTCTTCAGAACATAAAATTAACATCCAAAAACAATTTATTTCTTCGAAGCAATCAAATTTATCCATTGTTGATAATATTCAGGCTTTTAATTCTGGCTGTTGATGAAATTTTCTTGAAGAATCGAGATTCAAATTATTGTCGACCATGCATCATGATTGTGCAACAAATGTGGAAATATATTTGAAGAGAAAACCAATATATACGGAGCTGTTGCAGAAAGTGAAACTATAAAGGAATTTGAAATAACGCAAGATGAAATAAATCAAATTGTGAAATAAAGTACGTAGGAAATTGGAAACCATCACGAAATTGTTATATGTGCTGAATGTATTGAATTACCAAGGCTTGAAATATTTCGCAATTTGCAGGTGCATATTGCCGCTATTGATACTGATGCGATATTGACTATACTGTCTAGCAACAGCTTAATCCTATCAAACAAATACCCCTTTCTGTTAGATCATTTACTAGACATATAAGGCCTACTCGAATTTCCTCGACTTGATCAAAAACGAAGGTAGAATTTCGCAATACATCGCTTATTTTTTTGTTTGAATCGTTTTTGTCACTTATCATTATTCTGTTGATAGTAAGTTGGTAAGATTTTTTAAGATTTTGTTAGGTAACTACTTATTTTTTTCTTTTAAAGACGCGACAGCAACACTTGTTTTTTTAGGTGGTAAAATCATCAAATGAGTCCTCCCGCCCTGGGTGGGGTGGAAGGGACTGTCAGACTTTTACTGACTTAAATCCACCCGTGTTCCTTCCGATGCCCTTTACGTTCCGGGGCCGCGGTATCCTGGGTTAAGAAAAAACCCGCGACCCCAGCAGGCATTTGGCGCGAAACACGAAGCGCCACCGACCCGGGCTTGGTCCTCGGTTGGACGGCGAGCTACCCATTACTCACCGTCCGCAAGCCCGCTCCGCCGCTGTGCCCTCTGCTGATCAGAGGGACACGCGTTGGAGCGTCCACACGACAGGCTATTCGCATACGGGCAAAGAGACCCCTTAGGCACACAGTGCCTAAGGAAGAGTTTTTGCCCGCATCCCAGGGTGCACCGGCCCGAAAAACTGGTCTTCCCCCCGGACGTATCCGAGAGGGAACTCCAGTCCACGGGCGTACGTGGAGGTTTCCTGTCTTAGCACCCCGCGACAGCAACACTTGCAAGAGAAGATCACACAATGTTGCAAGTATTTGGAAGATCCCCTGATACATGAACTAAACATTAAAATATTTGGCATTTAATTGCGATGATACTAAACATTTCATAAAATATTTTATTAAAGAGATTGACATTATGTTATACTTAATTCATTTTCTACAACTCGGTTTTTCTCTAGTGTTCACCATTTCTTTTTGCGATGGATAATCAACAAATGTGTCCTCTTTCTCTGGGTGAAAACCATCTTGATACTTCAGTTACTTTTTGAGTTCCAGTGCCACGATAACATCTAAAAATAGATCAGCGACCTCGAAGATCGAAGGTTAGTTTCGAATGTCGCATTGACTTATTTTCTTAAGACCGTGTACCATATACAGGGTGTTTCTTTTAAATGGGCCAAAAGGGAGAAATCCTTATCCATAAGAGATACGGGAAAACTTTCTTAGGAACTTTTAGCTCTTTTTTGATGTTGACAATTTTGGCGTTTTTATTTTTTTGGTCAAGTGTGAGTTGTCCACAAAAATGAGGGAAATTGGCCAAAACTTTTTTTAGTGCCTATCGACTCTGTTTCATGTAAGGATCATTTCATTGTATCGGAAGAAAAAAATTGGGATGGCGGAAGTTGGTCAAATTTAACAAAATATTATTTCATACAAATTGTATGAACAAAAAAATCACCAATTTTATTTATGATGTTTTTTGATTTACTGCCTTCTAAGGATCATTTCATTGTAAGGGAAGGAAAATGTCTGGACAATGGAAGTTAGTCAAAAGTACAGTAATGTTTCTTCTTACACCATAAAAACGTAGTACTCAGTATTTCATTAGATTTGACCCACTTCTGTTGCCCTGACGTTTTACTTCCCATACAATGAAATGCTCCTTACATGACAGTAAATCAATAAACATCATAAAAAAAATTGGTAATTTTTTCGTTCATACAATTTGTATGAAAAAATATTTTGTTGAATTTGACCAACTTCCGCCGTCCCGATTTTTTTCTTCCGATACAATGAAATGATCCTTACATGAAACAGAGTCGATAGGCACTAAAAAAAGTTTTGGCCAATTTCACTCATTTTTGTGGACAACTCACACTTGACCAAAAAAATACAAACGCCAAAATCATCAACATCAAAAAAGAGCTAAAGGTTCCTAAGAAAGTTTTCCCGTATCTCTTGTGGATAAGGATGTCTCCCTTTTGGCCCATTTAAAAGAAACACTGTGTATATGTTACCGGCCAAACCCGATTTTCAGGACAAACTAGTTTGGCCTAGGCTAAACTAGTTTTTTGCAAGCTAGGGACTTGCTGGCACCCCGACTCGGACAATTTAGGTTAGAAGAGGATGGCGGGGTCTGAAAGACCCCGCCATCCTCTTCGTGGTTCTTTTTTTTTAAAACCACCCAGTAGTAGGAAATCCGCAAAGCGGGACTGTGTCGAAACTAGTTTAGCCTAGGCCATACTAGTTTGTCCTGAAATCGGGTTTGGCCGGTAACATATACATTAAGAATGTATTTAATAATTCCAAGCACAATAAACACACATATTTTGTACACATTTACAAATTGAACAACCTTTTAAAGTAATTGCTTATTAAATATTATGGGAAAAATACCGTTGTTATTAATGGTCGGTCTAACTGTACGTACTATGAAATTAAAGTGTTCAGTCGCAAGTTTTTCACTAAATTTCGCTTCATCATCAGATAAGTATTCAACATCATGCAATCTCAAAGAAAACATTACGTAAACAAAGAGTTTCTGAGCATTTTCAGTCCATTCTACTATATCCATACTATTTCGTGTATACGCAAATACAATATCAACAACAACTATGTGGAAAAAATCACAAGAAGAAATATAGTGTATGCCGCTATTATGGTTTCTGTTCTGACTGGTTTTTACCATATCACCATGCAGTATACAGAGTTCAGTATTAAAACTTACGGGTTTGTCTACAAAGTTATCTATATCGTGTATTTAATCAACTTTGTTGGAGTTTGTATTATCAATATATACTATAGCACCACGACTGTCCGTCTCCTATCAATTCTTTACAAGATCAGCTGTTGTATCTACAATAGCAATGATGTTAAAAAATTCAAGACTGTCTCACGCTTCTTAACATTAATGCTCCTAATATTCTCTGTTATCCTAGTACTTTTTAAAATAATTTACGACCCGTCTTGGTCTTTATTGAGAGGTTGTTTTGTATCGATATCAATAATATTGGATTTAGAGTTAATTCAAATCTGGATGTACACTCATATGCTGACTTGTAAAACTAAACGATGGAATTATAATGTAATGAATATTGATTTCGGAAACGGCAATGATGAAGTATCTGTAGACCGAGAAATGATATTGGAAGAAATGCAAGATACTATGACATCCATTTATGAAGCTTGGGATCTTACGTTGAAAAGTTCTGGGTTTAGTGTAAGTTATCTCATAGTTTTTTCGTTTGTATATCTTTGATGCTTACGCTGAAAGATGCAATATTTGATCATGCAAATTCAGCTAACAAAAATGCCCTGCGGTTAGATGGATCGATACGGAGAGGTGGCCGTCAGCAGTTTTTTTTTACGTGGAAAAATCATCAAATAAGTCCTCCCACCCCCTACTGTCAGACTTGTACTGACTAAAATCCACGGTATCCTTCAATAGCCCTTTATGTTCCGGGGACACGGTGATGAAACAAGTCCCGAGATCCCGGCAGGCTTTGGCCCTCTGAGAGGGGACCCCGTCATAGGCCGGCAGCAGTTGGCTGTGACTTGCAGATTACCGGTTTTTTTAGCTCTCTTTAACGGAGGGACTAGTTTAAATTGCAATTCATTAATGCTGTCCCATTGCCTGTTTGGAAAAAGCATAATGTCAAAATTCGCTAATAAAAATAATTTACTTTTTAATAGGTATTGCTTCACTTCATAACGACATTTGTACAGACACTCGTTTATGTGGGAATTATGATAATATGGTCAAAAACGCACTTTGTAAGTACTCATTATTTATTATACCTTTCAGACGCTCCCTAACCGCGAGCATTACACCTGTACCCCTAGCAAGAGTTTTCACTATTTTACTTTACAGAGTTTTTCCAGTATTTACAACGTTTCTTGTATGAAAATATGGAACAGCGCCTCTGGTGTACGAAGAAGGAACCAATTATTTCCTTGAAAATTGTCAATTTGAAGTCGTCAAAGTTCCAGTTTACTTTACGTCTCAAATACTGAAAACTCGTGCTGACGGTACTGAAATGTAACGTTACAGATTCGAGCATTTCATCAGTGACGGAAGACACATTGAGCGTCACAATGCGCCTTTCTTTCAATATATTAGAATTTCCGATGTTTCACAAAAGTCTGAATAACCCAAAATCGGCCACATTTTGCTGAACAAACATAAAAAAAATAATGTTCTAAAACAACATGTTTAAATAAAGAATCTAAAGAGAAGAAGAAATAATGATTATTATGTACCGTAATAATAAAGATTTCGATTACTTAATATCACCACTTGCAGAATGACATACAGACACCTTGTATAAGACGTTGTTAGTAGGGGTCCGTACCTAAAAGATAAAATCGGATCCTATAACTAAGACTCTCCACCCCGTAAATTTGTCTGTCCATCTCTCACCTAGCTGTTTCTCAGGAATCGTAATAGTTAGACAGACTGTGCTTTTATTTAGCGCGTTAAAATGAAGCGGAATGAGTGACCAGTCTTTTACTGACTAAAAATTCACGCTGTTGCTTTAGTTGTTATTTTATGTTCCAGGGCCGCTTTGACCATTCAAAACATTCCCGTGACCTCGTTACGTGGGTAAGTAATATAATTTTAAACACAATCTCATCATCTGCCTAGCCTTTTATCTGGGTAGAACGTGAGCTGTAAGACTCCGCTGTCTGAAGGTCTGTCCTCAGTCATCTCATGCACCGTGATAGACAGTTGAAATTGTCACAGATGATGTCGCTATATAACGAAATAAAATTAATAAGGGGTTCTCATACTATAGACTTCCACCTACTCTAAGCGCGCGAGTTGAATGCAGAGCTTAGGAATGCGGTAGTGCTGTTGACAAGTATGGCAAAGTACTACACTGCAGGCGCGTGAGGTGGGGCGTGCGGGTAGCGGGGGGCTCTTCACCTCAGACCCCGACTGTATTCAACTCGCGCGCTATCTGTAGGTACTTCAGTAGGTAGATGGTTGGGCCCATCTATTATTTCACAGTCATTATGTCTTGTGATTGAACTGTAGGACCATAATTTTGTAGTATTTAACTATATTTTTTATTTCTTTGACAATATGAACGATGTTTTTTTTCTACAATGATTGTTATGCTGTTTTTACGGAAACCCTTCGTGCGCGAGTCCAACTCACACTTTGCCCGTTTATTTTTCAACGTGCGTATTCTATACTAATTAACTCAAGTTATCTAAAACTTTCAGGAGAATTCCGATGTTACTATCAGTCATACATTTGGAGTAGTGCTATGGTTAACCAAAGTATTTCTTGTGGAATTAGCATTATGTATCGCTTGCGAAGCTTTTTATACAGAACTTAGAAAAGCGCGGAGTAATGTCGTGATCAAAGTGGCGCAAGACTGTGAGTATTGTAAGCAAAATTATAAATATTGAAGATAGAAATAATCATTTATTTACTACTAGCATCTGCCCGCAACTTCGTACGCGGATCCTGTTCCATAAGCCAGCGACAACGGGGTCATCTAAATCGACGATATGAAACGTCTGTTGTCCAATACCAATAGCCCGGGTAAAAAAATAAATGGGGGTTTTGGCCAGTAGAGTCACATTTTTAATGATATACTGTCGTCATCCAAAATCAGTTTTAAAGTCTTTCCGCCTTCACCGCGTTGAGGTACTCCCAGCTTATGTTATTTTATATAGATACTTTTAATTTCCACATCAGATGTTTCTGATCTTCGATTTTTATGTCAACAGGAAATGCTCATCAGACCGAGCAACTCTTGGAGTTCCACAACAGATGTTCCAGATCTTCGATTTTTAAAAGTCAACAGTGTGAGAGTGCACATCAAATTAAAAACAACTTTTGCTGAAACGTTTTTCCTACAAATGTTATAGTGTAGCTGGGCTCTTGAAGTTCCACATCTTTTGTTCCAGATCTTCAATTTTTATACGTCAACAGAAAATGCTCATCAGGCTGAATAACTCATGCTAATACATCATTTCTATAAATGTTATAGTTAAGGTGCGCTCTTGGAGTTCTACAGTAGGTGTTCCAGATCTCAAATTTTTATACGTCAACAGAGAGTGCTCGTCAGGCTGAATAACTCTTGCTAAGACGTCATTCCTATAAAAGTTATAGTTTAGTTAAGCTCTTGGAGTTCCACATTAGGTGTTCCAGATCTTTAATTTTTATACCTCATCAGAGAGTGCTCATCAGGCTGAACAACTCTTGTTAAGGCGTCATTCCTATATATGTCATGGTGTAGCTGGGCTCTTGGCGTTTCATATAAGGTATTCCAGATCCTCAGTAAAAAGTAGCCTATGTCCTTTCTCAGGCTCTAACCTATCTGTGTACCAAATTTAATTTAAATCGGTTCAGTAGTTTTAGCAGAAAAGCGAGACAGGCAGAGTTACACTCGTATTTATCATATTAGTACGGATTATAAAACTTCATTGTTTTCAATGTATCGCTGGATTTGACATTTCAACAATCCCACTGTACTTAGCAATACGAAATTATTGAGTTGAACAAATATATCATTATTTTAAAGAAGAAACGTTAACTTATGTTTCAAATACAGTCTTTGCCTTCAAGGTTAATCAGTTTTTTTTTGTAATAATACGTTTTCCTTAAGTTTGCCGTATGTGATTACTTCCCAGAATTTGATCCTTAGCAACACTATCCAATGGTGTAATTATACAGTGTGTGTTTTTTTCTAAAATCAGCGGGTTCGATTCCTGGCTAGGAATATTGAATTTTCCAAAATTTAATGATGCAGTTTTAGTTTTTGTCAAATATGGCCTCGAGACTCCTTTCAACATTTTTCAATATTCCTCATAGTTTCGGATATAGCCATTCACGCCCAGTTGAAAAATTCAGCCTGTATAATGTTACAGTTTAGCTAGGCTTTTGGTGTTCCACATCAGGTGTTCCAGATCTTCAAGTTTTATACGTCAACAGAGAGTGCTCATCAGGCTGAAAAACTCTTGCTAAGACGTCATTCCTGTATATGTTATAGTGTAGCTGGGCTCTTGGAGTTCCACATCAGGTGTTCCAGATCCTCAAATTTATTCTCTCAGCAGAAAATGCTCATCACGTGGAACAATTTTTGCTATCGCACCATTTTTGTATCTCTTATAGTTTAGATAGTCTGTTGCGGTTCTGCGCCAGGTGTTCAATATTCCAAAATAAATTATAGCCTATGTGCTGGCCAGACTTAATACCTATACAACAAAAAAAGAATCATTCAAATCCGTCCAGTACTTTTTGAGTTTATCCCGGACATACATACAGACAAACAGACAAAAATTCTAAAAACTATATTTTTGGCTTCGGTATCGATTGTAAATCACACCCCAAGTATTCTTTTAAAAAAATATTCAATGTACAGTTTTGACTTTCCTACTATCTTAATCTTAATATATATAAATCTCGTGTCACAATGTTTGTCCTCAATGGACTCCTAAACCACTTAACCGATTATAATAAAATTCGCACACCATGTGCAGTTCGATCCAACTTGAGAGATAGGATAGTTTAAATCTCAAATTTTAGACCGGGTCTTCCACCCGTGCGAAGCCGGGTCGGGCCGCTAGTTTTATTATATGTATGTATAGATGTTTAGTGAAAGAAACACAATATTATCGAGATTTATTGAATCAGACAAAATAGTTGTTCAACAAGACTACATCGATATTAAATATAACTGAAAATTAATTTGCATTGCACATAATTAGTTTTCTAATTTAAGTACAAATTGTACTGTCAATTAATGTCATTTGAAAATTAGGTTAATTTGAGGTAGAAAAATTGAGTACCTATGTTATTTTTGTATCCTTTAAAAATAAGTATTTAATAGTTATTTATGATACTAGTGCGGTAAGTTGGTTTTTACAAACGAGTAGACGAACGTACGCCCGAGGCAAAGCCGAGGGCGTACCGTAGTCACGAGTTGGTAAATACCAATTTCTTCACGTGTGTCATACAATGTTTTTCAACACATTTATCCATATTCATATCAGATTCCTCGCTTGAACTCAGATTAGTCGCAACAATTTTTGAAGTTTCTAATTTGAAAATGGCGCCACATGCACGTGGTGAAAATTAGAACTACATCTTTCATCTCATTTACTCTTTAGTATTAAAGTGAGACAACGTATTGAGCAAAAGCGCTTCCAAGGAGGTTCGATCAGTCAGGTTGTTTATTCTCTTAATGTGAAACTCTTTGGTGGACAACTTTTTTTTAAATTAAAAAAAAAAACCGTAAAGAAAACGCACGCTGCTATACAACGGGCGTGCGGTAAAATAGGTACTTAGGTGAGAGTACCTATTTTACCGCACGCAAATCAAATCGTTTATTTCAACTAAGCCAAATATAGGCACTTTTGAAATGTCAAGACAAAAAATAAAACTAGTGCTTAAAATAGTTATGGTGCTACAGTCCCAGTCACAGACATAAAAACTGTGAAAGTACCGTAGGTGCTCATTCCAAATGGTAGATCTCTATGGAGAAGAATGAGCAAGAAACTCCATGGACACTCTTTTTCAATCGCCAAAATTATTACAGATCTTTGGTTATATCATTCATCATCAGATGGTGGGTACATTATGTGAGAACGATGTGGCAATTTATTAGTGTCCATAGTTAATATAAAATAGACAATTCAAATAAAGTAATTAATTATTAAAATAGACCATGGCAGCTAAGAGATGACCAGTCCCAACTGACAGCGCCCGTTCATGAACATGACACATGTATCAGCACCATTCAGCTCAACCATTTTGAAAGGAGCTAAACGATCCGACACACGCGCCACCATCAGCGAGACATTTGAGTGAGCATGACATGCTCTCAACCGCCAGGGTGTTCATGTCAATAAGAGACGTAGGTACTCAGTGAATGATAGCTCCGAGGTACATAGTACTCACACAATGCTGGCTATGAAACTATATAATACTAGGAAGATTGAGTCTATACAACGCTCCGTTGTATGATCCGTAATTTTTAGTTTTCGAACACTGTATACAGGCTTTGTAAATGCATTTTACGAGCAAATGTGTTGAAAAAATATAACAATAGTGGCTCGCCGGTATCATTATTAACTCAATACGATCTTTCTAGCGAACGCTCTACACGATGATCGTTAAAAAATTTTTCTTCAAGGGGACTAGACAGTCAGCTCAGAAAAAAGCTCGCCAGAACATTCATTAGAATGCTCGTTAAAATTCGCTCGTTTGATTTTCTGTCATATTCGTATGTAATGTTAAAGTGAATTCTCAAGTTTGTGAGCACGTAGAAAAATGTGCATGACTTCAGAATATGGCGGAATTACAATTTCGTTCTTATCGGGGTTGCGTTAACAATTAACTTCCTAATTAATATTCTTACTTTCAGTGCCATCAAAGAAAATGTGGAAGAATATCTTCAGAGTGCTTCACAAAGATTTCGAGAAAATGAACGCATGTGGCGTGTTCGATGTTGACGCGGAAACTCTGCTCAACTTTTGCAACGTACTGGCAACTTACACGATTGTTTTGTTACAATTTGCTTTTTTGTAAAGGACTCTAAAGTTCATTAAATAAGTACCAGTTTGAGAATATAAAATAATGATGAAATAAGTTTTGTAATGTTACTTTGTATAATTGTCGAAATCGAGGGGCCTACCATGGCATCTTAAAGCGATTGTAATTCCAGTCTGGTGGTCTATTATGACGGTCTTATAGAGTGAGTAGTTAGGCTGTGGGAAAGAGACATAGCTATACAAGTCGTCTAGCGCCATCTCGTTTCTTGAGCGGAACCATTAATGCTGACGTCATAGTAAGACACCTGCGAGATGGCGTTTGACAACTTTTATGGCTCTTTTCCACGGTGGAAAAGGCCCCCAGGAAAGTGATGAAAAGTGATGAAAAGTCATTGTATTTTTTTTTCTTGTTGTTTAGTACTCGTATTTTAGTGTTATTGTATTTTGGTCTTTTATTTCTATAATTGATTTATAGTTCGATATTAAAGATATATTCTGTTAAAAATAAAAACAGTTCAGTACACTGCTGGTTATGTCTCACCATTAAACGTCGTCGTTTCGATTTTTCGACGTTCGTTTTTTCGTCGACGTCTGTTTATATTTAAAAACCAAAAAATGGAAAATAAAAATACTGTGCTTATCCTTATTTATTATGTGTACCAGTAATAATTGACGAAAATATCAAAAACTGTAATATGACAAAGTTATAAGTAGAAATTAAGTCTGACAACTGAAGAGGTAGGTCAGCGTCGATGATGAACAAGCCCCAAGCACTCAGCTTCTTGAACCATGCTCTGTGTACACGTTGGATGATCTTGTAAATTCTCCTTTCTACAACAAATTAATATTATCATCAACAGCCTATAAATGTTCCCACGGCTGGGACACAGACCTCTCTGTGAGAAGAAGGGGTAGGCATACTCCACCACGCAGGCCCAGTACCCTAAGCACGATTTTTCAGTATTTTGAGACGTAAACAGGAACTTTAACAATTTCATATTGACACTTTTCAAGGAAAAAATAGTTCCTTCTTGACACACCAGAGGCGCTGTTCCATTTTTTTATACAAGAAACGCTGTAAATACTGGAAAGACTCTGTAAAGTAAAATAGTGAAAACTCGTGCTAGGGGTACTGGTTGGTAGATGACACAGTTAGTGTAGTTAGTAGTTTTTTCCTCACGATGTTTTCCTTCACCGTTTTGAGAGCAGTGGTCATGAAATAAATTACACAAAGTATCCTGCATGACACAAATACACGACGGCGAGTAATGGGAATCTCGCCTGGGCTCTTACACTAGGCGACGCAAGTCTTCGATACCTTACTATTTTGGTATCCAGGTGATAATCGCAATACTAATCCATAGAGGTTGGTACACAGGCACGCGTCAATGGATGCCAAATTCGCAAAGTATCAGAGACTTGCGTCGCCTTGTATACGAAGGGGCGGGTTTACCCTGGTCAAAAATGGCTTCGTGATGTCCGACGACGTAGGCGTCTGCCACGGGACTGGGCTGTGAAGTGGAGGATGTCCTCTCTCTCACATCATTTAGTCAAAACCAGTCGTTAAAACACGTTAAATTAGTTCTCAGATGTATTACCAACATTTGTTTCAAAATAAACGTGTTTAATAAATTGTATGTCAACTTTATCGTAAAATTAAAAGTATAACATTCTAATATTTACATAGTTCATAAACGGATATCCTATAAGTAATTATTATTATATGTAGAGCATTAGTAAATTATATCCACATCGATTGCTCCGTTTTCTTTATTGATCAAGTTGCTCCCAGACAGTTAACTTATTTGTAACAGCCATGTTATCGTATTTCAGAAACAGGTCTTTATCTATTACACACTTGACAACAGATGTGATAGTATCAACAGTCTCGTCAAACGATGCATTACAAGACAATGTGATTGATGAAAATTTACAATCTGTACTAAGACCGTTAAATTTGATGCAGAGAATTTTCTTCTGCGCCAAATATTCCATTAACAAAAACATTATAAGTTTTAATACTAAGCTTTATAATTTTTTAAGAGTATTTTGCCTAATTGTATACCAGTGTATCTTTTTGTATAAATTGATCATTTATATCATCGAATCAATTCCAATGGGTTTAAGTTTTTTCTTGATTTCAAGCTTTGTCATCGATTTTCTCATGTTCTTGATCGGGGATTTGATGAACATCGTTTTAAGCATATTATACAGCTATTACAATATCTTGTTAGTCTTAAAAATCCAACACGTGATCAACGTCTTACAAATGAATGAGCAACTCAAAGGTTTTATTGTCTGCAACTGGGCTTCGATTATCATTCTAAGCTCATTTAACTTAATTTTCGGGCTTTGTTTTTATTTAATAGTTGCTGAGTCTCTTTTCGATATTGTGACAATTTACAGCAGTATGGCTTTTGATATAAACCTTGTATATGCTCTGTCACTAATAAAATTGTTGGAGAAAATTCTTCGTGTGTGGATTGAAAAAGTTTTAAATCCGAGAAATGCAGAAAGTGAAGAGTACTGGATCAAAATGTTTGATGTATACCGGAATGTTCAAGAGATTTACATAATTATAGAGAAGACTTTTCAATACATGGTGAGTTTAGAAACTATCAAAGAGTTAATGATAAAGGGGATGCGTATTCAATCGAAAAATAAGTGCAGAGATCAATCTGTCGCCGGTCGATGCTTGAATTAGACACAACGTATTTTATGATGAGCCCAGTAAAAAATCAGGCAGATAGTAATATAGTAATATATTTTATTTTCTCTTATCACAATTAAAGGTACACAATTTAGAGTCAAGTTATCACTTCATAGAGACTGGTGTCTATTGTAGGTAAAACCTGTATTACAGATCACCAGGCTAACCCTCCGTCGGACATATAACATAAGACACTGTTCAAGATTTATAAACAGCTAGATTAGTTGATTAAATATAAAATTTAGTTACACAAGTTACATAATACAATTGATGAATTAAATTATGCCCTTTAAATAAATTTAATTAGATTGAATAACATTAAATAAATTAAATTAAGTTAAATTAATATAGGATAAAAAACTGACAAATTAATTACCTTTAAAAATAGATGATTTTTAAGGAGGTACATATTTCAAATATCAAGAAGTACATTAACGTCGATATGGTTTAGGGTATAATTGGGTTGTGTATTGAGTATGGGTGTTGATTAAGTGAGAAGATGATGAATACTGATTGTGTGTTATTAAGTGTACGTGTGTAGTTGTGTGCGTCATCGAAAGATCAAGTCAAGGGTTTCAGTAAGCGTTCTGTTGCATTGTAATCTTTATCCTGCAACCACGAGGAAACTTCCCTCTTGCACTTTAGCCTGGTGAGGGGATAGACATTTAATTTAGATATTGTTTTTTGTAAAAACGACTTGTGGCTCTCCCGGTAGACATGCACAAAAGGGGGCACTCCGCGGCTCTTTTGGCATGAAATTAAATGATATTTATTTTTGCAAGTAGGTTAAAAGAACACTTTTACACATCTTTACAAACTAGATAAGGCCGGTGTTTTGTACCTGACGATTCCGAGGGCAAACAGCCGAAACAAACTCGGAGGTCATTGTCTCTTTTTATGTTTAGACATTAAATTGATGACGTCATACGAGTCTGTCTGAGATGGTTTTTCCAAGACCCTTACCACGAGTTTTCAGTAAATGAGACGTAAAGTTACCTGGAACTTTGACACTTTCAAATTGACAATTTTCAAGGAAAAAATGGGACAGCGCCTCTGGTGTGCGAAGAAGGAACTAATTTTTTCCTTGAAAATTGTCAATTTGAAAGTGTCAAAGTTCCAGATTACTTTACGTCTCATTTACTGAAAACTCGTGCTAAGGGTACTGTCCAGTTCCTGCAAGCATTTGACAACGACGTGTACGACTCAAAACTTAAGGAGCTCAATGACACAAATATAATAAGTTTCTCTATTTTATTTTGTTGTGTCTTCCCAATCAAAAGTCTGCAAGAGTCAAAGTGAGGGAGGGGGAGCTTTTTTTTTTGCGTGGTAAAATCAGCAAATGTGTCCTCCCACCCCGGGTAGGGCAGGAGGGACTGTCAGACTTGTACTGACTAAAATCCACGGTGTCCTTCAATAGCCCTTTATGTTCCGGGGTCACGGTGATGGAAATAATTCCCGTGACCCCGGCTGGCTTTGGCCCTCTGTGAGGGAGCCCCGTCATTTTGCTGATGCTCTTTGAGGCGCGCGTGGAACACAACGCACCGTCGACCCGGGCATGGTCCATTGTCGGGCAGCGAGTTGCCCTTTACTCGCTGTCCGAGGGGAGGGGGAGCTTTGGGGGACTTTCAAACAAATCAGCCTATTTTGAATAAATTACTTTTGTTTTTTGTAAGCAGCCAGCTACTGGCGAAAGCTAGTCAAAATATATATTTTTTTGTTGTTTCAGATAATCTTTTATATGATGCTATCTGCATATCTTGGTTTGCGGAATCTACAAATGGTACTGGTTGATAAAAGTTCAATAGCTAGCGGTGATATTGTAGTAAGTTTTCAATAATACACACGGCTGTTCATTCTTCTGTGATAAATTATAATATATAATATAATAATAATTTAATATTCCACAACTATCACACAACGCCATCTATTCCCAAGCTAAGCAGAGCTTGTGTTATGGGTAATAGACAACTGATAAACATACTTATATATTTCTAAATACATACATAGTATAGATAAATTACACCCAAGCACAGAACAAATGATCGTGCTCATCACACAAACATTTGTCCTGGGTGGAAATCGAACCCACGACCTCCAGCATAGCGGTCAGGGTCACTAACCACTAGACCAACAGGCCAGTCAATTGAAAGGTCTCTCAATTTCTCTGGATTCAAAGAGACTACTTAAGGAATATAAAGCTTTCACTTTTTTGGAAGCCAGGGGTCGGCGGTCTGGGGTCAATCTGCGGCTCCTGAGCACCATGCCGCTCTTTGGTTCCATACGAAGACTTAATTAATTGTACAAAAATAGCTCCAAACAATCGTTCTAATAATAGTAAATCTTGTCAAAGCAAATGTTGACGAAATTGGTATAATTATTGGTAAAAATCTTGGAATATTAAAAAAAACATCTACATTTTATACAAACAAGATGTAATATTTATTATTTTTTGGCAATAAAATAAAATTGAAACTAAATTGTAGGTAATTTTTCTCCGCCGACTCAAAAGGTTGCCGACCCCTGTAATCAACGACGATATTACCACAGTATAATAATCATACAGTAGCGTAACTCGAGCGCCAGACAGATTTAAATACCTACAGCCGCGCGGTACGTAAACATGCGTTAGGGCTACCCGTCTACAACATTTTAATAACATTTTGCCTTTGCGTACTTTCTGTTTCTATGTTAGTTTTGTGATTGTAAATATACTTTTTTTTTAAATAAATGAAATACTTTGTATAATGAATAGGAAGTGTTCAATAAAAATGCGTGTTGTTTTTTGATTGGTAGATTTCATTAAAAAAAACATGTTTTTGTTTCAAAAACAAATCGGGCTTATAAAGTCCGATGTATTATAGAAGTATTTGAGACCGAAAAATATTTGCGCCACGACTGAGTCGTACGGAATGCTTTATTGTTAAATTTTAAAGTATAATAAATCCGCATTCTAATATAAAGCTTATTTAAACTACTCGTCTTATTAGATATGTACTCGAACTGATTTTTAGAGATAAAAACACGCGGTTACTGTTAAAAAACCAACACACCGTCCTCTCGACACTGCGGTACAGCCGTGACTGTCTGCACCCCGAGCGCGCCCCGACATCGAGGCGCGTAGGTATAGCTCGCTTTTCGTCCGTTTGTATGAAGTTGGGGTACTGTATTATTATATTACCGTGATATTACTATTACTATTTCCTTTATTTATCTTTCTTACTGATTAGTTTACATTTTTAAATATTATTAAATAGAAAAAACAAAAATTTAAAACATTTAAAAATATAAAAAATAGTGTTCCACCGATGTGGGAGCGGGGTCCAAGCTACCGGTGGTTAGGGCTCCAGAGACAGGAACCTCCTCACGATACGAGCCGTATCAAGAAGTACTGCCTTCTGAATCAGGCCCTTGATCCAACCCCCTAAGGAGAGCCTCGAAAGGTGTTCGTCGAGGCTCTTTGCCATCAGCCCATTGGCAGTAACGACAATCGGCACAATGATAGCCGAGCTCACATTCCACATGTCGACAACCTCGCGCGCCAAGTCAAGATATTTTATTTGCTTATCTTTCTCGGCTTTCACGAGGTTCTCGTCATGCGGGATGGTAACATCGATTATCATTGCGCGGCGCGCTGATCTGTCTATCACTATAGACTCCTAATAACAGGCGACCGATGTCAGACAACACATTAGGCAAAAAAGTCTTATATTCGTCGTGACTCACCAAGTTCGTTTTAGTTTCGACCAGTCCTGTGAGCCGTAAACACTTCCGCATTACTCCAGTTAAAAATCGAGAAAATTGACAATATGGCCCCGTGTACAATACGTTTTTGTGATAAAAAATACCAAATTTCAAGTTTCCTGAAAGACGGTATCACATTTCATCGGTAAGTAAGTAATAGTTCCATAATCTAAATTAGATTAAAGTTCCGACAATATTTATCGGGGTTCATCTTATACTGGTCGCACTTGTACGCATGGCACATTCGCGGAGCGCGCGTTGATGTCTTTTATGATTGCGTCCCTTTCTCTTCAAAGTGTTTTTTTCGCTATCTCTTTTCCTCGATTTTATGTAAACAAACTTAGTGATGTCCCAAAATCGTTCAACCACTTCTGTTGTCGATAAAGCAAAAAAACCCTATAAATATTTATGGCAAACAATATATTTTAAATAATTAGAAATGAGGGATTTTCTTTTGAATGTATCCCTAGTCGATGGATAGATGGCGCTGAGCCTGGTATGTTACTGTAATGAACGGAACGTCGTCATTTTTTATTTTTTTTTTACTTGATTGTAATTTTGAGATCTAAAACGTAACGTACATGTCATGTCATTGTCAGTCACATCACATCACACCGTTGGCATTTGGAAATAAATAACAACAAGGAAAAAGAAAAAAATATTCATTGACCAGTCTTTTTAATTTATGAGTTTTCCACGCCATAAAGAAAATGTCCCAAGAGAAAAAGAAGAGAAGTCTGTGCCTCGTGGATTTGTGCAAAAATGAAGGCATAAGTCTAGTAACGTAGTCAGTTCAACGCCATCTACAGAGTTCTTGGAAACTACTTTTTTTTTAATACTCGAAAAAGAAAACTTCTCATTACTACAGATACATGTGATAAATTGTGAAGCTCACAACTCAAAAATATCGCGCTGCATTCAATTTGATAGGTCTCACCAAGAAAGACTTCGAACATATAACTACGGAAATAATTTTAAAACATTGTTTTTATTCATTTTTATATTTTACCTACATGATTCAATCGTAATTAGAATAAAAAGGTAATTTCATGCAACTTTATGTATGTTAAGACATTTTTTACTTTATAAATTAATACAATAAAAAATATCGATACTTTCTTATTTAATTTAAAACTGTCCCATCCCTAGTGAAATGCACTGACGTCGCACTGACCTTGAGTTAACCAATCAGAACGCAGTACCTCGTCCCCCTTGCTTACGTAATACCTCAGCAAGTTGGCTGAAAAGTTTTCGTTTGTCAGATGGGGCATGAGGAGTCTAGTAATATATAGTCGTTGATCACTACTATGTCAGGCTTATTGGCGACAATAGTCCTGTCAGTAATGATAGGCAGATCCCAGTACAGCGTGACATGGTCTTTCTCGAGAACTGGGTCGGGCACATACTTGTAATACGGCACCTCAGATTCCACAAGTTTGTATTTCAACGCAAGTTGCTGGTGAATGATTCTGGCTACTAGGTTGTGCCTGTGCAAGTACTCGCCGTTAGCAAGACGAGAACAACCAGAGATAATATGTCTAATGGATTCTCCTGGACGATGGCATGCCCGACACACGTCAATCGTCCCATCCTTTATAATATGTCTCCGGTAATTGTTCGTCAAGATAACTTCGTCCATAATCGCACAGACAAAACCTTCAGTTTCCCCAAAGAGGTCACTGAAACGTAGCCAGGACACGGACGCTAGAAAATCTACATCGGGCCCGTGAAGAGCTCTGTAGAAGCGTCCGTGAAGCTCCTTGCCTTGCCATACCTCCCTGCGGTCTGCGGTACTGAGTACCACAGGTTTGCGCCAGTTCTCTTTAGCCATGGATAGCGGGGTGAGTCCGTTGTCTACCGAGACCACATCTCGGTGCATACCCACTTCCATCTTCAAAAAATATTCTCTGAGACTGCACACCTCACGGTTGTGAAGGGTCTTAGCGTTTAAAAAGCCTCGACCCCCGCACTTCCGCGGGATGTACAGCCTCATCACCGATGAACGTGGGTGATGCATCCGATTTGCGGTCAATATAGTACGGACTCGTCTATCCAAGGCGTCGAGTTCAGTTTGAGTCCATTTGAGTATGCCGAAAGAGTACATTAAAACCGGCATGACCCAACCGTTGAAGGCGCGCACCTTGTTTCCGCCTGAAAGGAGGCTATCTAAAACCTTTTTCAGGCGTCCAAAGCGCTCCCTCAACGATTGTTTCATATCCGGTACATGAATGCCTAACGCTTCCGACATACCCAAATACTTGTAGGTTTCGGATGAGGACAGTGATCTAAGGTGTATGGAATCTGAAAGCTGAATCCCTTCAGATTCCATAATCTCCCCTCGTTTTACATGCATGACTGCACATTTGTCCACACCAAATTCCATCCTGATAGCACTACTAAATGTTTCAGTTACTTTTAGTAGCTCCATCAGTCGCAATTTGTTGGGGGCAAAGAGTTTCAGATCATCCATGTATAAGAGGTGAGATATGACCTGACCATCTCTCCTCAACCGATAGCCCAGACCTGAATCCTCCAGCAATGTGCTTAGAGGATTCAGGGCTAAGCAGAACCAAAGTGGACTCAAACTGTCGCCCTGGAATATTCCCCGCTTGATCCATACAGGTTCATCATTCGCCTGAATCTGTCGACACCCTGGATAGCGAAGGACCGTTCTCCATTGCCCCATACACGACTCAAGGAAGGCGCGTAGAGTTGCATCTATCTTGTACAACTCCAGCACCCTCATGAGCCATGTATGTGGCACCGAGTCGTAGGCCTTCTTATAATCTATCCAGCATGTGGACAGATCCCTGCGAGATCGACGAACCTGTTGGCTAATGGCCATGTCGATGAGGAGCAGCTCCTTAGTACCACGGGACCCGTTCCTACATCCATTTTGAGAGGCAGACATAATGGAGTTATTTTCAATATGTGTGTTAATTTTCACTCTCAAAATGGATGTAAGAAGTTTATAGACCGTCGACAAGCAAGTTATTGGTCTATAGTTTTTGGGTTCCGTGGTACTACCAGATTTATGGAGTAGGTGGGTAACACCAGTTGTTAGAAACTGGGGTAGCGACCCAGACTCTAAGGATGACTGGAATTGAGATGCCAGGCAAGTATGTGAACTAGTCAGCCACTTAAGCCAAAAGTTATGCAGTCCGTCCGGTCCTGGAGATTTCCAGTTCGGTAACGGACGGACTGCTTTGGCTACATCCAGTGGCGTTATTGTAACTTTTTCCATTTCTGGAATAGTTTCACATACTCGCTCGACATCACGCATCCAGCCAGCCTCAGCATGACTGACCGGCACCGACCAGATGCTGCGCCAGAATGAACTCGTGGCGCCGTCATCCGGGCGGCACAGGTCAGCCACGCTTTGTTCGGGCCGCTCCCAAGCTCTATATACCCACCTCTCATCGCTCCGGAACATGCGATTCTGCGAGTACCGCTCAACCCGTCGCTTATACCGCCGAATACGGCTTGCCCATGCACAAACTTTTTGCTTCAGGTAGTCGATGCGCTCTGTGACACGGTACATGTATTCTTGAGGACCGATACCAGTCCCCGAGAATGCCCGCCTCACAAAGCGCATCACACGTGGTCGTGTATTTCCCTCCCTGAAGCAATATAGTTTGCCGATGAGTACCCTGGCCTCGCCGATACGACGCTCAATCCTGCATTGCCAGGCTGGAACAGCTGGCTTTGGTCGATTAGCTCCGTCACTGTTCGGAAACTTGACATTAGCTAATCGACATGCCGCAACAGCCCCGCAAAACAGGATTGAATGTGTATCGACAAGATCTTCGCTGCTCTCGAAAAGATTCTTAAGCAGCGAGTTTAAGGCACTCACCAGCGCCCTATTTTTTTTATTATTACTAGACTCCACATGCACGATCTAAGGAACAAAAACTATTCTGTCAACTCGCTGAGGTACTACGTAAGCGAGGGGGACGGGGTACTGCGTTGTGATTGGCTAACTCAAGGTCTGTTTTGTCTCAAGGTATGTTTACGGCTCACAGGAGCGGTCGAAATAAGACGGATATAAGACTTTTTTGCTTAAGGCGTTGACAGACATCGGTCGCCTGTTATTAGGAGTCTAGTAATATACCGTCGTTGCCTGTACTAGACCAAAAACCTGTTAACCTCTGTTTCAATTTCAGATTACCACGTTACTCATAGTAACACAGATTTATCAAATGAAAAACATTGTCGTACTTATATGCTTAAGCATGGAATGTGAGAGATTCTATGCAGCAATAAAGGATGTTCAGAGTATTTGTGTTATGGTCATGGAGTCAAGGCACTGTACTGGTAAATTTCAAATCTTTACTTATTATATAAGCTGAAGAGATTGGTTTGGATTTGGTTGAAGAGTTAATCTCAGGAACTACTGGTTCGAATTGGAAAATTCTTTGTGTTTTGGATAGTTCATTTATTGGAGACGACTACAGGATATTTAATGTCACGCTACGGCCAAAAAGTAGCCAAGCAGCGGGGGTAAAATGTTATGCAGTCAGGGTTGCCAGGTGGCCAGGAAATCTGGGATTGTGCCGGAATTAGGATGTCTTGCCCCGTGTCCAGGAATTTAAAATAACAGTTGATTCTCCCGAAGTTCGAATACCGAAATACAGTTCGTTTTTTTTCATGTTACAAGTACACCACTTACTTACGGTTAGCTGTTTGCGCTTCACGTTGTTTATGTTCAGTACCCCTAGCACGAGTTTTCACTATTTTACTTTACAGAGTTTTTCCAGTATTTACAGCGTTTCTTGTATGAAAATATGGAACAGCGCCTCTGGTGTGCGAAGAAGGAACCAATTTTTTCCTTGAAAATTGTCAATTTGAAGTCGTCAAAGTTCCAGTTTACTTTACGTCTCAAATACTGAAAACTCGTGCTGACGGTACTGTACTGTTCTCATAAAGATTTATAAGTAAAAGAACGTGTTATGTTCCGTTTTTGATTGAACTTTGCGTTTTAATATTATTTTAAAAATACACTGAAAATAATTACCTAACAAGACCTACATTACTCATAAGAGGGTAATGTAGATAGATAAGTTAGTTTTTTATCATAGATAGAGACAGTACAAGACGAACGACGAGTCATCATCATCATCTTCCTGCCCTTATCCCATTTTACTTGGGGTCGGCGCAACACGTTTTTTTTTTCTACCCTATCAGACGTCACGGTATCATTTACTCCTTTTTCATTCATATCATCGCTTACACGGCTTACACAATCCATCCATCTTTTCTTTGGCCTTCCCCTTCCTCTCCATCCATCAATATTCTATCTCTTAGTCACATGAGTCTCATCACAAGTCTCATCACCAAGACAGACGACTTGAAGAACGACCAGTGACGATGAATTACTTACACTTAATAATGCTATTTATTTTTCTCTTTGTGAAGCTTCAACCCTGCTCTGCTGATACTTTCTTTGGAGTTCCGGGCTGTTCTGATATATTTTATTGTAGCAAAGTTATAGGTCTATCTAAAACCGAGGAGTTGTCGTGCGTCAGCCCTCTTTAGTAATTTTTAACGAGCACTAACTGAATCGCTTAATAAAACATTTTTTTTGCTCTATGTGGAGATTCAACCCTGCTCTGCTGATACTTTGTTAGGAGTTCTGGGCTGGTCTGTTTTATCACATTATAAAACAGTTATAGGTTTATCTTAAACCAAGAGTTCCCGGTCCTGAGCCCTCCTGAATATTTTTAAACCATTAATTACTGATACACTTAATAATGCTATTTTTTTTTCTCTATGTGGAGCTTCAACCCTGCTCTGCTGATACTTTGTTTAGAGTTCTGGGTTGTTCTGATATATTTTATTGTAGCACAGTTATATGTCTATCTTAAACCGAGGAGTTCCCGTCCCTCAGCCCTCTTTAGTAATTTTTAACGAGCACTAACTGAATCGCTTAATAAAACATTTTTTTTTCTCTATGTGAAGCTTCAACCCTGCTCTGCTGATACTTTGTTAAGAGTTCTGGGCTGGTCTGTTTTATTACATTATAAAACAGTTATAGGTTTATCTTAAACCGAAGAGTTCCCGGTCCTGACCCCTCCTGAATATTTTTAAACCATTATTTACTGAAACACTTAATAAAGCTATTTTTTTTTCTCTATGTGAAGCTTCAACCCTGCTCTGCTGATACTTCTTTAAGAGTTCTGGGCTAATCTTTAATATTTTGTGGTAGCATACTAATAGTTTTACCTAAAACCAAGTAGTTCTCGGCCCTCAGCCTTCCTGAATAATTTAAAAACCAGCACTGACTGAAACGCTTAATTAAGCTAGTTATTTTTCTCTATGTGGAGCTTCAACCCTGCTCTGCTGACACTTTGTTAGGAGTTGTGGGCTGTTCTGATATATTTTATTGTAGCACAGTTATACGTCTATCTTAAACCGAGGAGTTCCCGTCCCTCAGCCCTCTTTTGTAATTTTAAACGATCACTTACTGAAACGCTTAATAAAACTTTTTTTTTTTCTCTTTGTTATGTTTCAAGCCTGCTCTACTGATACTTTCTTTGGAGTTCTGGGCTGTTCTGATATATTTTATTGTAGCATAGTTATAGTTCTATCTAAGCCCGAGGAGTTCTCGTGCCTCAGCCCTCTTTTGTAATTTTAAACGAGCACTAACTGAAACGCTTACTAAAACATTTTTTTTTTCTTTGTGGTGTTTTAGCCTGTTCTGCTGATACATTGATAGGAGTTCTGGGTTGGAGTTTTATATAATGCTATAGCACAGTTATAGTTTTGTCTAAAACCGAGGAGTTCCCGTTCCTGACCCCTCCTGAATAATTTTAAAACATTACTTACTGAAAGACTTAATAATGCTATTTATTTTTCTCTTTGTGGATCTTCAGCCCTGCCCTTCTGATACTTTCTTAGAAGTTATGGGCTACTGTGTATTTAATTGTAGCACAGTTATATTTTTATCTAAAATCGAGGAGATCCCGTCCCTCAGCCCTCTTTAGTAATTTAAAACGAGCACTAACTGAAACGCTTAATAAAACATTTTTTTTTCTCTTTATGAAGCTTCAACCCCCTGTCCTGCTCATTCCATCGGGATAGTTATGTCCTTATTTATATTTCTGTGTTATCTGCTCTAATAGTTATCGAACCTAGAATATTCTTAAATCCTTTTATGCACGCACTTTTTAAATAATAAATTAATTTTTTTGTAACGTGTTTGGATCACATTTCTTTTTTTTTTTTGTTAATTTAGATCGACAGAACTCTTTCGAAAAAGTATGAGGAACTGTAGATATAATCGTAAGGAATCTAAATCAGTTTTTAAATTTCGATTTTGGAAAAAATGATCTGCCGACGGAAGTTAGCAGAGCATATTTTCATTTTCATTTTTTTCAGTCAAAACGCCGGAACTATGTCTTAAAAGTATGGGGAACTCTAGAACTCAGCCGCATGCCAATAGAACTCACATTTTTTCATGCTCTGCTGAGAAATGATCTGCCAGGTTCACGCACATGAAAAAAACCTACTTCGTGTTTTTAAATAAACGTATGAAATCCTTGACTTATTTTCTTTTTTTTTAATTACGGATAGGTTCGCGTTTGACCACTATCTCGCCAATGGTAATCGAAGATGTGATCGACGGTGAAGCACGCTTGCCTAGAAGTAACCCGTACACTCTTGACTTGAAGAACACAAAGCTTTTTTTTTTTTTTTAGGTGTCAAAATCATCAAATGAGTCCTCCCGCCCTGGGTGGGGCGGATGGGACTGTCAGACTCTTACTGACTAAAATCCACCCGTGTTCCTTCGGATGCCCTTTACGTTCTGGGGCCGCGGTATCCTGGGTTAAGAAAAAACCCGCGACCCCAGCAGGCATTTGGCGCGAAACACGGCGCGCCACCGACCCGGGCTTGGTCCTCGGTCGGACGGCGAGCTACCCATTACTCACTGTCCGCAAGCCCGCTCCGCCGCTGTGCCCTCTGCTGATCAGAGGGACACGCGTTTGAGCGTCCACAAGACAGGCTATTCGCATACGGGCAAAGAGACCCCTTAGGCACACAGTGCCTAAGGAAGAGTTTTTGCCCGCATCCCAGGGTGCACCGGCCCGAAAAACTGGTCTTGGGAACTCTAGTCCACGGGCGCACGTGGAGGTTTCCTGTCTTAGCACCCCAAGAACCCAAAGCTTGACTTTTTTTTTTTCACAGACGCTGAAGTAAGGGTTTCAAAGAACATACAACGTTTGCAGAGGGCATCCTTCAAGAAGATGAGTGCATGTGGCTTGTTCATCATAGACGCCAGCCTACCTATACAGTTTTCAAGTTTTATTACTTCTTATACTATTGTTTTATTACAATTTGCGTATCTATCAGATTAGAATTGTCGATTAATGTTTTATCAATTTATTTTTATTCTATCCCAGTATTTCGTTCTCGTCGGATAATTTTCGAATGCCATAAAACAAATACCGTGGCTTGATTTAAAAAAAAAAAACTACGGCACTCCGGGAGTGTCGGCAGAAGTGAAAACTTGAATATTAAAGTTGTGCATTTATTGCCCTAATTTAATCACCTAAACACACGAATTTTACGAATATATTTTGGCGCATGTTATCTGTGAAATATGTGCACGTCACGAACAACTATTATATTGAAGTATCATTAATTAGTGAGTCTTCAGTGACAGTGACATTTACTCCTTTTTCTTTCATAGCATTCCTTATACACTCCATCGATCAAGTCCAATGAAAGCCAAGAAAAGTCTTTGGCTTTCTTTTTCCTCTTCATCCATCAACATTCATACTCATCACTCTCTTAGTTACATTAATATCATTCCTCCTCATCACGTGTCCCCAAAACAGACGGTTCTCTTTCATTTTTTCTGTAACAGTTAATTCTCAATTAGTAATATTTTTATATCATCATCATCATCATCAGCCGGAAGACGTCCACTGCTGAACATAGGCCTCCCCCTTAGACCGCCACGCCGAACGACAATTCGCCACACGCATCCATCGGTTGCCCGCGACTCTCACGATGTCGTCGGTCCACCTAGTGGGAGGCCTACCTACGCTGCGTTTTCTGGTCCGTGGTCGCCACTCGAGAACCTTTCTTCCCCATCGGTTGTCAGTTCTACGAGCAATGTGGCCTGCCCATTGCCACTTCAAATTGCAAATTTTACGAGCTATGTCGGTGACTCTGGTTCTTCGCCGAATATCCGTGTTCCGGATTTTATCCCGCAAAGAAACTCCGAGCATAGCTCTTTCCATTGCTCGTTGAGTGACTCTTAGTTTCTCTAAAAGGCCAGCAGTCAAAGACCACGTTTCAGAGCCATATGTAATCACTGGCAACACACACTGGTTAAACACCCTTGTTTTGAGACACTGCGGGATTCTCGATGAGAAGATATCACGTAGCTTCCCAAACGCTACCCATCCGAGTTGGATTCTTCGGGCGACCTCTTTCTCGAAGTTGGACCTAGCTAACTGAACAATCTGTCCAAGGTAAGTATAATGGTCTACAACTTCGAGAGTATCATTCCCAACAACAACCGGTACGGGCGCCACATGGACATTCGACATGACTTTCGTCTTGTCCATGTTCATTTTAAGGCCGACCCGTTGGGAAACGATACTGAGGTCGCTGAGCATAGCATTGAGGTGCTCCAACGATTCTGCCATGATGACTATCTCATCGGCAAAACGAAGGTGAGTGATGTATTCGCCATTGATGTTGATGCCGAGTCCGTTCCATTCCAAGAGCTTGAAAACGTCCTCCAACGCGTTCGTGAACAGTTTCGGAGAAATAACGTCTCCCTGTCTCACCCCTTTCTGCCATTGGATTGGTTTCGTGCTCTCTTCCTGAAGTCGGATGGACATGGTGGCGTCACTATACAAACACTTCAATACTTCAATATACCTATAGTCGATATGACATCGTTGGAGGGACTGCAATACTGCCCAGGTTTCGATTGAATCGAAGGCTTTTTCATAGTCCACAAACGCTAAACATAATGGCCGATTATACTCCTCTGTCTTCTGTATAATCTGGCGGAGCGTGTGTATGAGGTCTATGGTGCTAAAGCCTTTTCGGAAACCGGCTTGTTCGGGAGGCTGGAAGTCATCAAACCTGTGTTCGAGACGGTTCGTAATGACTCTTGAGAACAGCTTGTAAACATGGCTTAGAAGTGAGATTGGCCTGTAGTTCTTCAACAAGGTGTTGTCACCCTTTTTGAAGAAAAGAACAACCACACTCCTGTGCCATGCTTCTGGCGTAGTGCCTTCGAATATGACGGAATTAAATAACTTCTGGAGGACTAGAAGTACCGGTTTTCCACCCGCTCTCAGAAGTTCTGTTGTGATTCCGTCATCGCCCGGCGCCTTGTTATTTTTGAGCTGTTTAAGAGCCATTCTAATCTCGTACAGGCTGATGTCCGTGATATCCTCAGTGTAGTGCCGAGTCAGTTTTGCTCTTGCGTCTCGAGCTGTACCGACACTGGGTTGTCGTGTAGATGTGTATAACTGTCCGTAAAACCTCTCAAGCTCTCTCAGGATCTCCGGTTTCGTCGAAATGATGCTGCCGTCGTTAATCTTCAGCCTTGTCATTTGGCTTTGCCCAATAGACGAATTCTTTGCAAAGACTTTTGAGCCCTGGTTCCGCTCGATCGCCTCTTTGATCCGTGCTGCACTATAGGCACGCAGGTCACGTCGCATTGATTTCGAGATTCGTCTATTGAGTTTGCCATATTCCGACATATCAGCTGAAGATTGCAGCCTCATCTCAGTCCGGTCTTGCATCAACTTGATGGTTCCGTTCGAGAGCTTTTGAGGTTTATTGCGGCGCGGGATCTTATAGAACTTAGACCCCACAGCTTGGACAGTTTCCACCAACCCATCGTTAATCTCGTCCACAGTTTCGCATTCGGTTAGGCACTGGAAGCGATTGTGCAGTTCGAGTTGGAAGTGTTCGGGGTTCTGGATGTGGGCAGGACCAGGTCGGAGCGTGGACTTCACCAGACGAGACCTTTCAAGCTTCACATTGATATTCAATGTGCCTCTGACGATTCGGTGATCGCTACCGGTTTTTACCTTGGCGATCACAGAGACATCACTGAATATTCGCTTCTTGGTCGTCATGATGAAGTCGATCTCATTTCTGGTAGTACCATCGGGGCTCATCCACGTCCACCTCCTGGATGGCCGCTTCTGGAAGTAGGAGTTCATCAAATGAAGCTCTTCTTTTTCCATGAAGTCGACCAGTCGCTGGCCCCTATGGTTTCGCTGCCCATACCCAACTGGCCCACTCTCAACTCATCGCCTTTCCGTGCGCCCACCTTCGCGTTGAAGTCCCCCATAACAACGGTGAAGTATGTTTCGGAGGTATGTATGGCCTCGGATATCTCCTCATACAATGCCTCTACTTCATCATCAGAATGTGTCGAGGTCGGCGCATATACCTGTATGACCTTCAACGAATACCGGTTGGTTATTCTGAGTATAAGGTATGCTACCCTGCTCAACACACTGTCGACCTTCATAACGTTGCTGATGAGGGACCTGCGGACGAGAAATCCAACACCACCCTGGGATTTACGGTCTCCTTCCCGGTAGAAGAGCATGTTGCCGGAATCTAGAACCATCGTATCCTGACCCTCTCTTCGGATTTCAGATAATCCCAAGATATCCCAGCGCATTTTGCTCAATTCTTCCTCCAGCTCGATAATCTTCTCATCGGTCCTCAGTGTGCGGATGTTGTGTGTTGCCAGGGCCAAAGTTCGTTGGGGGTGGTAGCGGGGCATCTGCCGGGGATTCTTAGCACCCCCTGCTCCGCCGTTACTCGGTCCGCTACCCAAATCAAGAATAGCGGAGCTGCCGGGGACTGGGGGCCGTGTGCTTTGGTTGTCAATCATAATGGGGGGGGGGGGGGGGCTTGGGGATCGCAGAAGTCACCGGAAGTTTGGCAAGGACGCTGCTGCCTGTCCTTCGGTGGCTGGACGTAGTTTAAGGACGTACCCGGGTCCTTTATATAGCTAAGTATTAATATTGGGGTACCTTTAATTACGAGTAAGTAAGTCTATTTATTAAGTAAGAAGTACTATGAGCGTTGTTTATTTTAGTATAAGAAAATCTGTGACAGGAGATTGTTTTGTACGTGTCATGTTTGATGATTTTGCCACCTAAAAATAATGTGTCAGCATCATTTCAACCCAGGATCACCTACGGTCGGGACATGGGACCTTTCCTTTCCCGTCCCACTTCTCGATTTAGTGCAGGAAAATTAATATTTGAAATTGACTATTTGAACTGGTACGCTCCATTATTTGTTCATCGAATAATTCCATTGTACATATTTAAAACTTAATTACTTAAGTCATAACATGGCACCAATAAACTGAAACAATGCTATTCACTATTAGTTAACCAGTACGTTTTGAAACAGCACCAAACAAAATGGATTCTAGAACACGACAAGAACCATTTTTGTGTCACTACGTTGAAAAAGATGTGCAGAGAATGTTTCTACCTCTAAACCTTATGCAAGCTCTGTCTCTAAATCCAAAGTACCAAATCAGAAATAATTTCGTGAATTCAAATAATCCTTTAAGTAACTTTATGTCAGTTTGTGGACTACTCACGTTTTTGTCCTTGAGTTTATACAGAATCAGTACAATGATCTTCGATGAGAACATGCAAAGATACCAAAAGGTCAATTTTCTCTACTTCGCAACTGTTTTCGATGCTGTCTTCTACGCTTCTGGTTACGTCATGAATTTTGTCCTTACCGTCTTTCATTCGAAGTATAACGTCCAATTCATTTTGATGTTTCAAAACGTTCACAAGTTCATTTATGATTTTGCCAGTACCAAGCGTGTGATAATTAGGAATTCGTGGTTTGTCTTTGCTCTCCTTCTGTTTCAAATCACAGTATGTACTTATGTGTATGTGGTATACATGCATCCTCCGTGGTATGTTATCCTTTATGTACTGGTTTTGCTGACTGGCGACTGTAATGCCGTTTATGCGATTTGCCTGATAAAATTACTGACGGAAAAGCTTGAGCAATGGAATGAGAAACTTTTGCTGTCGTTGAGCAATGGCCGACGTGAATTGGGTTACGATAAAATGACTGGCGCCTACGTACATTTACTGGAATGCTACAATGTTTACAAAAAACTTTTTCAACTACCCGTAAGTAGATATTGTAATTTATTCAAAGTCATTATTTAGTTCAGAAATGTCATTTATTTCAGAAATTTTTATTGTAATTTTCAGATACTTTTTCACATTGTTGAAACGTTTTTCCTTGGCTTGGTAAAAGTTCAAATTTTGATTGATTTTCTACATTACTTTTCCAAGAATCCAGAGAACGTAAGTTTCATAAATATTTTTAAAGCAAGTAAAACAAGAGATGGATGATTGTGTGTGGAATGATATGAAAGAAAAATGAATAATTACGCTACAGCGTAACGTGTGTGTTTTTTTTTCCACAATCCATAGACAGCTATTATTACTACGTATAGAGACGACACCACGCATCACCACTGTGTCCCATCCAGGATGAGTGCGCGCGCCTATAGCACGCCACAGAGCTGTCAAATAACTGAATGAGCATAGGCGCGCTCACTCATCCTGGATGGGACATAGTTGTGATAGATGGTGTCGTCTCTGTACGTAGTAATAATAGGTCAATGTCCGTAGATCAAAATTATTTCTATGTTTGTAACCAAATAGTTACAATAGAATAATTTTCTATCGCTGTTTGTTTACGTACTACAAAGGGTGTTAGTTTTCTATGACGCTTACAGTTAACTGTACATGCATTTTATGAGTTAAATGTAACCCGAGCGCTTGGATGTACGGAGTTCCAGTAAAACAAGAGTTGCTTATGCTATATTATGTGTTGCAGGGCATATACGTAGTACAGGGATTACTCTACGTGTTCATGGTCAAATGCATGTTAATACAGATAATCCTCTGCAACTACACACACGCGTTTTACGATACAATGGAGATCTCGCAAGATTTATGCATACGTGTTATGGCATCGAATTGTACCAGTAAGTTAAGTTATTTTAGCCACAGCATTTCACGGCATCGTGGTATCGAAATAAAGTAACATGAACCCTAAACTCAATGAAATAAGATTCAAAATAACTTGATAAGTAATAAAATCCTTAGCCATGCCATGCCGTGCCGGCAATGAGCGCCGGCCCTTAGAGATTATGCTTCTAGATAATAGCCTTAACTAGAGTTACTAATCCTGAAAAATAATTCCAGCGGAAGAAAAGAGATATTGTAAGAATATTCGTCGTCTACACCGAGCTTTGTACAGCAAGATGAGAGCCTGTGGCCTGTTCTGTATAGACATCAGTCAGCCACTGAGTGGCCTGGCGCTTCTTACTAACTACACTGTAGTTCTGCTGCAGTTCGCTCTTCTGTAATTCGCGAATTACAGAAATTTTATTATTTAATAATGATCTGTCGTTTGTATGTGTGTTTTATAATCGAGTACCTACATTTATGTTAAATGTGTCAAAATACTGTTTTATTATGGAATGTTTTAAAATCTCAATCACTTCAAAGAAATTGAACAGACTTCATCTTGGTAAACAGATTTTTTCTATAATATACCTATTCGTTTCTGTACACCTTTTTCTTATCGTGTTAAAATCATCAAATGCCTCCTCCTAACCAGGGCGGGGTGCCAGTCGTCTTAGAACCAGCGTCTTGGCACGCGACGATGGGCGGAGGCACCAGATGATATGACCATAATGCCATGAAAGCTAGGTAGGCTATTGGTAGGAGATGTAACATGAGTCGACATTCTTCATCCTTGCGCCAAATCATCTTCTTAGTTCAGCGTGTTGTGCTAGCGCTGCTGCTGTAGGTGCTGTGCCATGGGGTCCGATTGCTAACAAAGGTTTAAAGATATCGCTAGGTGATTAGTTAAATCTTCAGGTGACCAGAGGGCTGGCCTATTTCGAGGCGAACGAATCAGCATTGAAACACAATGTGGCAATGCGTCCAGCGTTCGCACTGTTCCCATTGACAGTGATGTGGACGTATTTATACGTAGTTATAATGTATTGTAGTTTATTATGATATCAGACTGATATATTTCTTTTATGTATTCATAAAATTAATCACTTACATTAACTTGTTACTGAAATCCATTTACCTTATTATTGAACATATTTAAAAATTAATTAGTTAAGTCATAACATGGCACACCGATGAACTAGAACGATGCTTTCAGACACTATTACATATAGATTTTAGTGAACTTCAACCAGTACTTTGGAAAAAACACCAAACAAAATGGATTCTAGAACACGACAAGAATCATTTTTGTGTCACTACGTTGAAAAAGATGTGCAGAGAATGTTTCTACCTCTAAACCTTATGCAAGCTCTGTCACTCAATCCAAAGTACCAAATCAGAAATAATTTCGTGAATTCAAATAATCCTTTAAGTAACTTTATGTCAGTTTGTGGACTACTCACGTTTTTGTCCTTGAGTTTAGGTAGAATCTATGTCATGCTCTTCGATGAGAACAAGCAAAGATACAAAAACGTCAATTTCCTTCACTTTGCAACTGTTTTCGATGCTGTCTTCTACGCTTCTGGTTACGTCATGAATTTTGTCCTCACCGTCTTTCATTCGAGGTATAACGTGCAATTCATTTTGATGTTTCAAAACGTTCACAAGTTCATTCATGATTTTGCCAGTACCAAGCGTGTGATAATTAGGAATTGGTGGTTTGTCTTTGCTCTCCTTCTGTTTCAAATCACAGCATGTACTTATGTGTATGTGGTATACATGCATCCTCCGTGGTTTATGATCTGTTATGTATTCGCTTCGCTGACTGGCGACTGTAATGCCGTTTATGCGATTTGCCTGATTAATTTACTGACGGGAAAACTTGAACAGTGGAATGACAAAGTGGTACTGTCGTTGAGCAATGGCTGTCGCGTTATGAGTTTCAATAAAATGACTTGCGCCTACGTACATTTACTGGAATGCTACAATATTTACAAAAAAGTTTTTCAACTACCCGTAAGTAGATATTATAATTTATTCAATGTCATTATTTCGTATAGAAACATCAATTATTTTAGTTTTTTTTTAATTTTCAGATACTTTTTCAGATCGTTGAAACATTTTTCCTTGGCTTGGTAAAAGTTCAAATTTTGATTGATTTCCTACATTACATTTCAAAGAATCCAGAGACCGTGAGTTTCATATATCAAGTAAAAACAAGAGATGGATGATTGTGTGAAGAATGAAATGAAAGAAAAGAGAATGAAATTAAATGATGCTGTAACGACTGACATTTAATGAATTGATGGAGAAAGGGTGTTACTCTGACCACTAGTAATATAGGATATGGATAGAAAGATGATGAATTCAAGTAGTATCTTTGAGGCGAACGTGGAACACGACGAGCCATCGACCCGGGAATGGTCATGATCAGACCGCAAGTCACCCATTACTCATAGTCCGCATGCCCGCGCGCATTTCGTCATCATCAGCAGCCTGTAGCAGTTCACTGCTAGTGAACTGCTGTGCTACCCTAGAGGCCTGGAGGCCCACTCCTCCAATTGCACATCTCGGAGAGTAACGTTTTGTCTTTAAAGACGTGAGTGTTATGCGGCAGCGGAACGTAAACTTCAGATATAGTAGAAACATTTCATCAATTAAATGTAAGTTTGTTCCTGCGCTTGGCTGCACGGAGTTCCAATAAAATAAGAGTTGCTAGAGCTGCTTATGCTACATTGTATTTTGCAGGGCATATCCATAGTACATGGTTTACTCTACGTGTTGATGGTGAAGTGCCTGCTAATACAGATAACCCTCTGCAACTACACGCATGCATTTTACAATACAATGGAGATCTCGCAAGATCTATGCATACTTGTTTTGGCATCAGATTGTACCAGTAAGTTACAGTTTTTTTATGGATCCCGTAACCAAAGGGAATGACGGTAACAAGTAACTTGTTTAAGCCGTAAAATAATTTGTTAAACCAAATTTTGGCAGAAATTCTAGATATATCGCGAAAACACGGATAATTTAACAACGGCTATGTCTCAGTAAAATTTCGAAGAAAGCAAGGTTGACGAAGGCCTGCTAAATGGGGCTTCTTTTTCTGTTTGCATGTTACAGATTGTTCTGCGGCATCCCGCGGCGATCCGTCGCATGCTGTGGCATGGCAGGTTGTGCTTCTGCATGCCGCGGCGTCTCGTGGCATTCCGTGTTATCCCGTGGCATGCCGTGGCATTCTGCTAGATCTCAGACTCTCTGGCATCAGTCAGTTCTGCAATCTTATTTCAATTAGCTTAGCAATCATAATTCCTCGACACAAAGTGGCAACCCGTGGGATGATACGGCTGCAGCTTCCCGCAGCATGCCAGGGGCATGTCGCTTCATGCCACAGCATTCCGCGGCACGTTGCGGCCTCGTGATATCGAAATAAAGTAACAAGCTAAATGAAATAAAATTCAAAATAACTTTATTAGTAATTAAATCCTTAGCCATGCCATGCCGTACCGTGCCGGCAGTGAGCGCCGGCTCATAGAGATTATGCTTCTAGATTGTATCGCCAAACGGGACGGAACGGATCGCGGTCTGTGGAAAACTTGCCTTAACTAGAGTTACTAATCCTGAAAAATAATTCCAGCGGAAGAAAAGACATATTGTAAGAATATTCGTCGTCTACACCGAGCTTCGTACAGCAAGATGAGAGCCTGTGGCCTGTTCTGTATAGACATCAGTCAGCCACTGAGTGGCCTGGCGCTTCTTACTAACTACACTGTAGTTCTGCTGCAGTTCGCTCTTCTGTAATTCGCTGGTAATTCAATAAAGATTTTGTCGTTTTGTACATATGTGTTTTATTATGGAATCGGCAAAACCCACCACACTATTCCCAAACCACTGTAACTCCTGAAAGCCAGAATCAACAGTGGCAACCACCAGAAAAGCGCCGAGACAATGAACCTCGACGTTTCCCGGAGAATGAATTTACCTGTCTTGGATCTTGCAACGAAATTAATTAGAAAAGAATAGTGGAGGAGTAGGAAAAAATATGTTTCCACTTCCCTCCTTGCAAGCAGGAGACAGAACAAAACAAGGCCAATAGGCACGAAGGGACATTACAACTGGGAGAAGCCTAGTTGCCTGCCACCACGGGTAAAAATTACTACTAATATTAATGGGTCCTAAATTGTGAGCTGCTATATTTGTTTCCAATATTTATGGAATCGGCAGACGCCGAGTCAGATTTGTACTGATTAAAATCCACGGTGATCCTTCCATAGACGTTCCAGGGTTATCTGATCACGGTTATCTGATCAGACAGTCCCGCGACCCCTGTACTGCAGAAATAAAAGTCTGAATCTGCTCATGGTTTATTTACTCTATTTTGTTAAAATTCAAAATGTGGAATCAATCAAAAAATGTATACTTTTATTCGCAATAACGCCTGCGTCGCGTTTTCGCAAAGACATTTTTAACGTGTAAACAGCGTTCATAAAACAAGCAAACGAGAAATTCAGCTTTGAGTGTAGTGGTTGCGATGGCCTAATTGGTTAAGGCATCTGGAGTACCTATCCAGAAGACGCAGGTTCGAACCCTGCTCGTAGCTCAATTTTTCATTCCATTGTGGTATCAATCGTTTTACATAGGTTAATGCAACGCGAACTGCAGTAACACAATAGTGTAGTGAGATATTGAACTTATCATTTTCAATGGATAACTTGCATCCATGTAGAACATTCTACAAATATACATTTTTTCGAAGGTCGCTCTATGTAGCCGCTTTACGTTTTTACACATCTTCTTTTCACCGTCTGAAAATAATAAAATACCATAATGCTAGTCATAAAAAGTATCTAGACTCCGTCGTTCGCTACTGAGGAATTCTCAGTGGAAAACCCCAAAATGTGACTATTATATAATAGTCATTTTGGGGTTACCCTATGATTATAATGTAATTCCTTTTATTGCAATGAAATAACTAAATTGGTATGAAAAAGGATAATTTAATATATAATAATATATAAATATTAGCAGTAGGTTTTTACTTATAGTTTGTTAATTTAATTTGCAATGTGTAATTAAACATGAATGATGGTATGAAAAAGCGGATATTTTGTTGCGCTTACAATTTTATAAATTGATGTAAATGAAATAGAATTGTGATAATATAATCTAACATAAAAAAAAAAAATTGGTGTTGCTCTCTCATAACCAAACTAGTAACAGACAGTTAACTTGTTACAGTCTCGCTACTGAATGCAATTCTAGCATAAGGTAACGAAAAATATCCCCGCTTTACGGGACTCCTATTTTTGTTTTCAGGGCTTAAAGGAACTTTAACAAACCAAACCTTAACGCGACGTCCTGCGTGAGCGATCTAGACGCGAACGCGAAGCGGTGCGGCGTGGTGCGAAAACAACAAACAGTCGAAACCTATTGAACTGTCCTACGTTACCAAACGCACGCGGCGTGCGGTACGAAGCGGTGCGAAATGATGCGAACGCGATCAGTTGGCTTGATATTTTCGCGCGAACTGGATGCGGGGCCGTTGTGTTTTTGTTTTGTTATAAAGTCGGAAATAGAAAAAGCGAGACGATTCGCGTGCACATTGGACATACCCGCCGCGTCGCACCGCAACGCATTGAAATCGCTTGTCACCGCTTGATAATCGCGTTCGCCTTGAACCGCCTACGTAGGACGTAGCGTAAAGTATCCTCAACAACGATCGCCTGTTTCCCGTTTTGGCTTTTAATACATTGGAAAGACACCTCGCCGTCCAATCAGAGATCAGAGTGGAAGGGACTATCATAATCACTACCCAAACATATATGACAAAAAAGACGCGATGCTTTCAAGCGCTTTGGACGTTACCGGTCGGGTTTAAAAAAACAAAATGTTTCTTCATTCCTATATAATATTTGTTCCCATACGTCAGTCACCGGCACGTGATCTATCAGTCACGTCACCCGTCAGGTATATTTCCATACAAATTTTAGCGTTACATGTACCACAACCACACCACGTCTCATCGACAAAATGTGGTCAAGCTGTGGTTACGTGTGAATAGTGTCGCCGCGACTTTTTGCAGTTGCATTGCGGTAGCGACAAAATGTCGATGTGGTTGCGTTGTGGCTGTCGTTACGATGTGGTAACCACGTGGTCGCGTGCAGTTTATTCGGTGACGGCGACGTGACGTCACTGATGTGTATGAATGCACCTTTAATATATTAAATTACCTGTACAATTAGATCTCAAAATGAGTGTGCAAGAATTTTCAACATCATCCATCGCTATGTAGAACTTTTCACAACTTGAACTCAAAATAATTTCAAGTATCCAACTTTTGAACGTCCATACGTACAAACAGATAATCGTTAAATATGCACGATACTGAAAAAAAATTGCTATTTCAATAATACAATTTAAGTAAAAGCGATTACAGTTAATGTATCCAAATCAATGGCCGTTTGTTTGCCCGCGGTAGGGCAAACAAAACTAGGGCGTGGGCCACATAGACGACGTAAGACCGACGCGTCGCGGACCGTCTCTTCTGTGTGTTTTACGTCGCGACGCTTCTACACATTTTGTATGAAAGAGACGCCGAATAGACATAATTATGTCTCCGCCCCATCTGCGTCTTACGTCTTTTCTATGAGGCCCGCGTCTAGCGATCCAGTAGTTTTTATTTAACCATGTTACTACTCTATTACTTTACATTCCAGATTAATTATAAGTACACACTACTTTGAATAACCTTATTTCATATGAAGAATTAAAAAATACTCACATAAGTGCAGTACCGGGTAGCAAGTTTAAAACATTCAAGTGCTAATTGAAATTTGAGTAGAACGTGACAAAATAACTCAAAAGTATGATAGACAATCTGAAAAAAAAAGCTTGTTCATTATATTTCTATGAGCCTCTTTTCTGGGGTTTAACGACAATCGACTTCAGCAGAAAGTCGATTTCTAAAAGAGATCACAAACAGATCGACTTTCTATGGGTTGTTGTAAGTTAGTCACAAAATGAATACCCCACAAAAAAAGTTTTGATCCTGTTCTCCTAGTACTTTCTGTTCAGATTCCACATTGTGTCCTCGTTTTCGGTAGTTTTGTGTTAGATTTTATTATTTAATTGTTCTGCTATCCGTGCGGAAAATTATGTGTCGAATTAACAATAAAAAAAAGTTTTGGCTAATTTATACATACTTTTTTTCGTGAGGAATTAATTTTGTGGCGAACTTACAACAACTCCTTTGTATCATGTCACCGGTTTCGAACCCAAACCTTTACCACATTTGCCTACCTTTTTTGATGACCAGTTTCATGTTATTTGTGTTTCCAAAAGCGATTTAGGTCCTTGACCAAACTGACCTGGGGCCTAAGTCTACTAATTTATAAACGTTACAATGGTCTCTCAATGGTGTGTTTTTGACAGTTTTTGTATGGCAAATCTGTCAAAAACTTACCATTGAGAGACCATTGTGACGTATATAAATTAGTAGACTTAGGCCCCTGTTCCTTACGCGCGCAAAAGCTGTGGTAATAACTTAACACATAATGAACCATCTTAAAGGTCTGATGTAACAAAGGTTCTGTAATAATTTTGGCGATCTAAAAAGAGTGTCCATGGAGTTTCTTGCCCGTTCTTCTCCATAGAGATCAACTTCTTGGAACGGGCATCTACGGTACTTTCACAGTTTTCATGTCGTGTGACTGGGACTGTAGCAACATAACTATTTCTGAACTGTTTTTATTTATTTAACGTTGAAATGTTTTTGTCTTTTGACATTTCAAATGTGCTATAACTGGCCTACTTGAAATAAATGTTTTGATTTGCTTTGATTTGAAAACTAGTAGGTTATAACCTAAATTAATTATTTGTCTAACACAGTACATACCAAACACTGAAATGAAATTCTGTAGTTCTTATAAGATTCCAAAGTGCTCACGTAAGCTTGAAACATTCTTTTGCAATAAATTTCCTTGTCAACTTGATCCATATGTTGCAAATTCTGAGCTTCAATGTTCCACAAATCAACTTTTCTTTTAAATAACTTTATTAATCTTATGGCGTACAAGAAATTTAATTCAAAACCCAATAAACATAAACCGCATAATAATTCGTAGGTATCAAGTTGAAGCATTAACTTGTACATAACGTTAATAATCATATACAAAGCTGCAGTTAAGATGGAACATATCCAATTCCAAATAATAAAACGCTTAAAACAGTTATCGTTTAGAAATCTGTGCACATCTTGAATGTTTAAGACGATACAAATGTTTCTTTTAGTTTGAAGTACATTGACGATATAGTTTATAACGAATCCGATGCTAAATAAGACAACGTCGATATAAGAGAAGATGTACATCAAATTAATGTTTGTTCTTACAATCTCGTCAAAACACAGCATGTAGACACGGTAGATGAACATAGACATAAACACTATCATACCACAGAAAGACAAAAACTTCGATGTGAGATTATTAGGAAGTATTAAGTTATCCTTAACACGGTACTTTGGACAGAACGTTATGTTTTGTAGAAAATTCAAAGGCAATAGCATTGCTTGAATATCTTTGTCAAGCCAGTTTTTAAATGGGTCTGTCATTAAATAATTACTGTGAGAATGACGGTCGCTTATAGATAACATTTTAAATAGATGTGTTGAACACGAATGATAGAAAGTTTCGTCTATATTAGTTTATTAATTCAATTTTATCATTATTTTAACCGAAAACTGAAATTAATTGTGACTTGTTGTACATTAAGAAGATTAGTTCTACTATTAAAATAACATCAACATGTTTTTGTTTTGACGTGTTATGATGTTAGGAAAGTTTGAAAGAGTAGATTAACCTAACACAGGCTTATTTGTTTAATAAACACATTACCCTTCTTTGCGTCGCACAGTCAGGCAAAAAGATACTTCTATGACGACTAATTAAAGTAACATACATATAAAGATAGGTAATAAACTAGTCACCAACAAGAAATTATGTTTTATTGAAAGGAATTAAAGAAAAAGATAGGTAGGTAGAAATAAATATTTAAAATGTCTTTTTTATCGTGGTTGAATCATCAAATGAGTCCAACTGCTTATATTGTCAGGCTTGTAAAGACTAAAATCCACGGTGATCCTTCAATAGCCCTTTATGTTCCAACAGTTACCTGATGAGACAGTCCCGCGACCCCGGCAGGCTTTGGCCCTCTAAGGGGAGTCCTATAAAAATCGCCTGCGATCAGGATATGAACCTCGATACTTACACCGGATACTCTTGCCAACCAATATCACTACATAGTATAAAACAAAGTCGCTTCCCGCTTCCTGTCCATATGTATGCTTTCTCTCTTTCTTATCTTTAAAACTTCGCAAAGGATTTTGATACGGTTTTTTTAATAGATAGATTCAAGAGGAAGGTTTTTATATATATAACATGTATAACATAGTTGAGATTGCACCCGTGCGGAGCCGGAGCGGTTCGGTATAGTCCACGCCATATAAGTGTGGAATAAAGGTCATTGATCCTAATAACGCATCGTTAGAATTCCATTATACCATCGTTCGAATTTCAAAATAAAATGTAAGGTCACGGTCGCCCCTTACCACGATTCGTTTATTTTGATCGTGTTGCGACACTTTCTTTATATTTTTTCGAATGGTTTTGAAATATTGGAATACATTGGTACACGGGGGTCAACGAATTTTATTCCACACTTATATGGCAAGGACTATAGTAAGGAATAAAAGTAAATAATGAAAGTACTACAGCAAATATACATTTATATCTTTATCACAAAATTGCGAACTGTAGTAAGACAATTGTGTAATTAGCAAGAAGAGTCATCAGACTTAGTTGTAGAACACCGTCCAAGTAGAACAGTCCACACACACGTATCTTGCTGAATGATGCTCGTTGTAAGCGAAGGACGTTCTTGCAAAGCTTTTTCTTGTCATCTGTAATGCATAAAGGGTCTTTCGTGTAATCTGGTCAAAGGGGGATATATGAATCCATACGAGATACAAAAAAAAAACTCTTTAGTAGACTTTAGCTCTTTTTTATGTAAAAAATTTTGGCGTATTTTATATTTATGCTAAAATTTCTGATTAAGAGTTATAACCGAGATACTTGTAAAGGCGGAAACACACTTACGTGTCGTGGCGTGTCGTGACGCGCCAGAAGCATTCACTTTCTTATATTCGACAGGACATGTTGCGACACGACACGACATGCAAATATGTCCCTAACCATATTAGAGCGAGGCCCCATTAGTGCGTTGCGTTGCATTGCGTGACACGTAATTAGCTTTAGATATTATTTATTTATTTAAAATTATGTATATAACACCTTAACAGCTATAGCACCAAAGCGATGTTACTACCAAATATAAAATAATAATAATAATATAACAAACGAACACAATTAAGATACCCATAAAAACATACCATTTAAAATCCCGTTCAAATATTCAAAATATCATTAAAAACATTTTAAAAAATACATAACATTAATCATACAGTTAAAATTACAATAAATAATTTAAAAGATAATATAAATGATAATACAAAAAATTATGTATCTCTTACTAAGACCCAACACAACGCAACGCAGCGCAACGCACTGCTTCTGGCACGTCACGACACGCCACGACACGTAAGTATGTTTCCGCCATAAGTCAGGGCTGTTATAACTGTGTAAATATTTAACAATAAATAACCTGAGCAATTTGAGTTCAAAATAATCGCACTACAATCTCGAACAGATTCAATGGTAAGGTAGAATTTCTCGCATTGTTTGCACAACGTCGTCAGCCATATTATATTCTTTACTAACCAACATATTGTTAAAAATGATGTCAAAAATATTGTCATCTGTAACAAATATGCAGACGAACTTAAGATTATGCATTTAATCTACGAACATGATGACTTTATCTCCATTTTGAAACGACAATAGGCGTCATGGATACCAGAATAAATAATAATAATAATAAATAAATAAATAATATTCCACAACTATCACACAACGCCATCTAGTCCCAAGCTAAGCAGAGCTTGTATTATGGGTACTAGACAACTGACAAACATACTTATACATTTCTAAATACATACATATTATAGATAAATAACACCCAGACACAGAACAAATGATCATGCTGAACACACAAACATTTGTCCTGGGTGGTCCCGGCATAGCAGTCAAGGTCACTAGCCACTAGACCCACAGGCCAGTCATCATCATCATGGAACACATAACATAACATTACACTCACCAGGAAATTATTAAAAACAATCAATGGATTTTTCACCAACTCAATGATAACTTGAATGTAAACTAGAGAATGAAAAAATATTTCAATGATATAAAATAGTATCTGAAAAACAAAACATTTTAAATCATGGCCATAAAAGAAGACACGACATCAGATTCTACTAAACACACACTTCAGAAAAATGTTAAAACATCATCTGCCTGGCCTTTTCCCAATTATATTGGTGTCTGCTTCCAGTTAAACCAGATGAGCATGGCGATTCTATGTCTATTCTACCAAGAAAAGACAAAGTTATTTCATCGTTATTTCTACACAAGTCGACTGTTTTTTTTGCACAAATATGACACCATTCTTACACTGTTGAAGATAAGAACGTTTATTTTCCAAATATTTTACATTACCATGCTTAAAACAATAAAATATTTCTACGTTCTGTCATTTTGTCTATTCTTCCGTCGACAAAACCCCTTTTTTCTACGGCGCCATGCTACGCCTGTAGAGCTTCTGATTAACAGTAACGACTGTCAAAGATCTACTAATGACAGCTGCGACCAACGGCTTTGCGTGCTTTCCGAAGCACGAAGGAAACTCGTTATGACAGATGGTCACCTATCCACAGACCAAGCTTGGCAAGCGCGATTTAACCTGGAATATCGGCCTGTGCGGCTGTATTTATTTAGCCTATTTCCTCAAAAATGTTTAAAGAGAAAGTAAAAATATTTATTTATTTGTGTAAGATGTATCCCGTGTTTTCACTCCCACGGGTCCTGTTGGTCAAACCGTGATGTTATATAGCCTTTATATTATATTATCAGCCTATTGCCGTCCACTGCTGATCGTAAGCCTCCCCCAAAGAGCGCCAACCGTCCCGGTCCTGAGCAGCCCGCATCCATCCACTGCCAGCCACCTTCCTTAAATCATCGACCCATCTTGCAGCAGGGCGTCGTACACTACGTTTGCCCATTCGCGGTCTCCACTCTAGCACCTGTTTGCTCCACCTGCCGTCTGTCCGTCTACAAACGTGGCCGGCCCACTTCCACTTCAGCATGCTGAAGCGCAATGTCGATTACTTGGGTTCTCTGGCGAATGACTTCATTACGAATTCTATCCACCAGAGAAACCCTGAGCATTGCTCTCTCCACGCTGAGCAACCTTAAATTTGTGGACCAGGCCGATGGTAAGTGTCCACGTTTCGGCTCCGTAAGTTATTACGGGTAGGACACAATGGTTTACAACCAGTCTTTACCCTGGTTTTAAGGGATTGTGGGATCGATGATTCAAAGATATGAAGCAGCTTCCCGAATGCTGCCCAGCCCAAGCGTATTCTGCTGCTGCCCTTCTCAAAGTTGTGCCTGCCCATTTGTATAATTTGGCCTAGGTAAATGTATTCCTGCACAATCTCGTGGGCAGCACCATAGCTTTGGCTTTCCTAAATTATTGTACTATCCAACACAAACAGAATTTTCAAAATAATTCAGATCAGGTCCTGAGATTAGCAAGTTCAAGCAAACGAACAAACTCTTTTGACAATAAAGTGACAAATGTAAATTGAATTCTCAACAACTCGATCATCACGAATCAAATTGAAAGTTAATACTTACGAAATTCTGAAAACAAACTTTATGGATTTCATAACATTCTAATATGTCACTGTACGCCTTCAACATATTTTTACAATAAAGCTCTTGGTTTGTGTCTTCCATTTCATGTCTCCTTAATAATTGACTATTCCACTGAACAACTTTATTCTCCAACAATTTTAATAGACGAACAGCATAAATAATATTGAAATCGAAAAAAGTTACGAAGTAACCAACGCAGATATAGAAGAAATTTGTTTTTAAAAGAATGCAAATGCAAGTGAAAACAATAATATAACTACAAGTGGGGATGATAACAATAACCCAGGTCCAAAAACTGACATTTCTAGTACTGCATCTTAAAAATCTGTGCACTTTCTGAAAATTAACAACAAACTTGACAGCTTTTCTGCTATGGATCGTCCCAATCAGGAAATTCATAATAAATCCTAAGCAATAATTGAGATTGTCGTAAATAGTAGCGGCACGTTGAAAACTTTTTAATTGACTATAATTTTTATCAACTAAGATCAAGTAGTTGCGATAGATGTACGAAAATACAAATACTGCCGTTCCAATAAGCGACACAACATTTGAGAATAAACTATTAGGAGATATGTAATTATTTTTGAGGCAGTATTTAGGACAAAAAGAAATATATTGCATCACGTTTAAAGGTAGAAGTATTGACTGCACATCTTTGTCTACTACTGCATTTGAATCATAATTCACAGCATAATTTCTTCTGATACTTAATAATTTATTCATTCTTAAGAGACGATTCACAGAACTTCTCTTGTATACGAGTGATACAACAATCGATAGTGATCGTTTTAGAAGGTATGTACATCAAAATTATTACTATTAATAGATAATTAATGACTAAGGCTCCTAGCACACGGTGTATTTTAAACGCGCAAGCACTTCACGTCGACTGTGCGTTTAAATACGCCGTGTGTTACGGGCCTAAAGTATGTTCCACTTACTTCAATTTGAATATCGCGATGTCGGTAACCAATGGCTCTCCATAGAATATTGCTTTCTCACTGACATCGTCAGATCGCATTGCGATCGCGCTGATACAGAGATCGAATCCTTTAACCTTGTTACAGAGCAGCATTCTTAATCTTAAATCATCATCATTTTAGTGCACTTATTTTTCTGCAGTGGGTGCAACATGTCTTCTTCTGCCTTATTCTTACTACTTCTCCTCCCAGTTATTACACCTCCATCTAGTCAAATCCCACAGTCAAGCTATCATCTCTTGTCTTACCTCACCAGTTTTCTTATTACCATTTAATAATGAGTTTTTTTTTTGTTTTTTTCGACCAATGCTTTATGATATTGGATTAAAATATATTGTTGTTGAAATGTACAAATATTACAATGTACAAATACTACGTCAAGTAAATAAGACTTGGTAAAAGTAATATTTAATTATTCAGTCGATCATAATGATGTCGGTTTTGTAAGTATAAAAATTAAAAAACTCACTCTCTCTGTCACTACATCTTGCAACTTGAGTCTTAATCATAATAATTTATTTGTCGGAACATGGTACAAAGGTATGGTCTTAAGATTAGTTATTGGTCTCGTCACATTCTGTCAATTGTGGCGTGCAAATGTTGGGTACACAAATACATAATTATGGGAACATGTTGGTTGCTAAGCCCGTATTAACCCATTAACGCCCACCATGAAAGTGCAATACATTTTAGTGTTTTTTTGTTGTTATTATAACTAAATGGGGTACAACTAACCAATAAAACAAAAAAAAATAAAAATTAAATTTAAAACAATAAAAAAAATACCCTGTACACATGTGTGTACAACGGGCTGATCAAGTGTGAAATTTTCCAAAGTAGGGTCACTCTAAGAAAAGAGTTTTCAGACAAGTAGCGCAACGCCAATTGCTCTGCTATGATAAATAATATCGAAAGGGGTTTAGAAATCGTTCTTAGTTGTATCCATCACTGCTTTATCATAAATTTGGTGGTGATGATGGACAATGGATGACTAGGTCTTCGATTTGTTTCAGGCAAACATAACCAGCCTTAGAACTCCTGAAAGTTTATTGATCGAGATATATTCTATTATTGTTTGTACCGCCTTATCCATTACATTGGTGAGAGAAAAGTCCTCCCTTTTCGCCTCATGCTCAAGCGACTGAGGCTTATACTGGTCCATTTGATACACATCATCTGTAACTGTGTTTTTTCAAGCAGAGATGAATAATTTCCATCGAAACAAGCTAAAAATTGTTGAATTCAGAGTTGAGAACTTGTGTGATTTCATGTGTAGTAGAAGAAATTAGTGGCATGTAGGGTTTTCAGCAATTTAGTTTCGTGCATTTTTTCGAGGAGAATCGACGTTACAAGGTGGTTCATCATCTCTACTGTTTTACCCGACTCTTCATTTGTGATAGATATGATAGCTTCTCAAGCTACCTAGTGTGTCTGGTGTAAGTGCTAAAGAAGCCAAACCAATTTACTGCGCCTTCTTTTTCATCACTAACAACAGCTGCATCAAGTTGTACCACTATCACGCTGATCACCATGTCCAAACAGTTCGAATTTCTGCAGTCATTGTAAACTCTAAAGCTTCCTCAAGCTTTAGGAAGTCATTTAGAACAGATAAACAACAGTTAGTCGACATCTTCAATGATCAACATATTTTTTTGTTTGTCCTGCGAACATATTTCTTTGAGTACACATTTGCCCATTGTACACGAGCGTGTACACCAACATTGTCAAGTACTTTTTGCTATGTTATATGATAAAATTTGCTATTATTTTTGTTTATTATAATAACTTACAATATAAACTTAGCCTTAGAATGTAAAATTCCATAAAATTACGGCTCTAATTTATTTTATCCGATATAATTAACAATTGATGTCAGCTACTTTAAAAACTTTCAAGAAAACAATATCATTCTGACATTTATTTCTCGTGACCCGCCAATTTTCTACTTATTTTATAACACCTAGAGACATGAATATTTAGTTCAAAGAAACAATTCAATTTGATATTTGTCGATTGTTTTTTAAATTAATTTTAAAGAAGTGTACACACTTGTGTACGGTGGGCGGTAATGGGTTAATATTAAGCATTGATTACATAGTAATTTATAAATTTTCAAATGTGCCATTTAACAATAATACATAATAGACACACACAAGTCTAGGATGTCAATGTAAGTTTACATGTCAAGAGTAATAAAAGTCATAATATCTAAAGTCTTACGTCTTACGACTTGCGTCTTACGACTTGAGCCTTACGACTTGCGTCTTACGTGTTGTGTGTTACGACTTGCGTCTTACGTCATGCGTCTTACGATTTACGAAATGCAAATAAAATAAAAACTACTGAACAAAACAAAATGAAAATTTTATGGGACCAAATGGTAGGTAAACTGCAACGAACAAAAAATAATCATCAAAATCGGACCAGAAACCTCGGAGTAACCGGTGTAGACAATGTTTTTAATAACAGACAATGTTTGTAATTATTTTTTTAGGTATTGTTGATTTTTGAAAAATCGGACTAGCGATTTCGATCAAATTGCAAAGTTCCTCCTTCATTTGAGTACTTTAAGCGGCCTACCCAAATGTCCTTTCTTTGGTATTGTTCGTCGTGTCGTTGAGCTCCTTGAGGTCTGAGTCGCGCTACACGGTCACTGACAAATGCTTGCACTGACTGGACAGGTCCACTCAAATCTGTGTGGTTCTTTCTTCAAAAGACCGTCTCAGACAACCACATGGTCCTCGTATGACCTGAACAATGTCTGGAGTTTAAAAGAGACTATGACCTCTGAGTTTGTTTCGGCTGTTTCTTCTCAGAGTAGTCAGGTACGAAACACCGGCCTCATCTAGCTTTAAAAATATTGATTACGACGTGTAAAAGTGTTTTTTTATAACCAATTTACAAAATAAATATCATTTATCATCATTTGAAGGCGGTTAAAAATATATGACAATAATGAAGCCAATTTTAATTCTCTTTTTTATTAATAATCTTCGTCCTAATTAAGGTAAGTGTTAAGTACAAACATGACTACAAGAAAGCAAACTGTAACAAGACAATTGTGTAGTGAGTTAAATTTCTCATCAGGCGTAGTGGGTGATAGACATCTATGTAAAACAAGCCACAAGCATTCATCTTGTTGAATGTTGCGCGGTGTAATCTCAAGATATTTTTGCACAGCCTCTTTTCATCTTCTGTAAAAATAAATATACATAAAGATGATTATTGAGGAAAGAAAATTTCAGACTGCAAGTGGGATTCGAACCCGCGTCTTCTGGATAAGTACTCCAGACGCCTTAACCAACTAGGCCATTGCAATCTAAAATTTTGCTTTCCTCAAAAATCATCTATACGATGCGCATCGCATGCGTTAATACGTTTAAAAATAATTAATAAATATACATAGGTTTGAAAAAGGTACAGCATACCTATTTTTTTATAAGCCTATTTGGTGTCCCACTGCTGGGCAAAGGCCTCCCCTGTCTTCTTCCAAAACTCTCTATTTTGGGCAATTTCTGGACATGTAGCGGACATGTTAACCCGGAACATTTGATCAGATCGTCACACCACCTCCGTCGCGGCCGACCTCGACGGCGTTGCCCTCCCTCAGGCGTCCAGTGGGTGTCGATCCTTGCCTATAGCATAATCAGCAACGACGATATACTAGACTCCGCATGCACTATTTAAGGAACAAAAACTATACTGTAAACTCGCTGAGGTACAACGTAAGCGAGGGGGACGGGGTACTGCGTTGTGATTGGCTAACTCAAGGTCTGTTCTGTCTCAATGTATGTTTACGGCTCACAAGAGTGGTCGAAATAAGACGGATATAAGACTTTTTTGCCTAATGTGTTGACAGACATCGGTTGCCTGTTATGAGGAGTCTAGAAATATATTATTATCGTCGTTGATAATCAGCCTATAATTATACCATTGCTGGAACGCTGGTCTACTCTCTGTGAGAGGTAGTGGGCTATAATCCACGACGAGTGTCCTCGATTTTTTTTCTATTGGATTCAACTTTGATTGAATTGATTTACTTTGATTGGAACTTCAATATTATTGAATGTTTCAAAAAGCTATAACACAGCAGTGTGTTAAGTTTACCTGAACAGTTTGAGACCAAAAAAAATTGACATGAATTTTGTGCACATTTAACTGTTTCATAGAATGCCTCCAGTTGAAGACCCAAGGAGATTTGTATGATCATGCTTTTTATCATCCAAGAAGACACAGCTATTGGCATTAAAATACTTGTTGGCTAGAAAAAAATATTTACTATCAAGTACATAAATATCATCAGTATTATAACATTTTGAACTTTATCATATGCAAAATATTGTCTATCTTTGCTTTGATTTGGAGGTATGAGGACCAGAGTAAACTGTTTCTCATTCTTCATTAGGTGCGTCCACGCAGAGCAAGCCTCGCGAGGCATTTTCCGCGCGAAGCAGCTCGAAGCGCGGTGCCGCGGCCGAGTGCCCGAGCGCCCGAGCCATCCAGGGTCGGCTTTTGTTTTACTAGCGTATATTGTTTCGTGCCTCAGTCGAGAATCATTAGTTTTCTCGCGCGGAAAATGCCTCGCGAGACTGCTCGCTCTGTGTGGACGTACCTATTGAAAATTGTGGATCCTTGAAATGTTAATGGACATTGTGTTTCAGGATCTGAATATTTTCTCACATGATTTTGAATTATGTCAGGTAAAATGCGTAGTCCTTACCAGTATAATCTTATAACGACTACTTACCTCGTCAGACTTGAATATTTTTTTGTTAAATTCTATCGAAACTTGAACGTGAATTAGACTCTGTAGAAACGACCCTACAATTTGGAACAGTATCTGAAAAAAAATACCGACACGTTAGTTTTTTGTTGTTGTCGTATTCATGACTTTGCCGTTTCATCAACTAAACAAAAGAGCATACAAATGTGCCGTTTCACTACTAATTTCATTTTTATGCATTGAGTTTCGTTTCATGACTATTTTATATCGCTTGAAATCGTCATGTTCACTTGCAATCATCATCATCATCAGCCGGAAGACGTCCACTGCTGAACATAGGCCTCCCCCTTAGACCGCCACGCCGAACGACAATTCGCCACACGCATCCATCGGTTGCCCGCGACTCTCACGATGTCGTCGGTCCACCTAGTGGGAGGCCTACCTATACGCTGCGTTTTCCGGTCCGTGGTCGCCACTCGAGAACCTTTCTTCCCCATCGGTTGTCAGTTCTACGAGCGATGTGGCCTGCCCATTGCCACTTCAACTTGAAAATTTTACGAGCTATGTCGGTGACTCTGGTTCTTCGCCGAATATCCGTGTTCCGGATTTTATCCCGCAAAGAAACTCCGAGCATAGCTCTTTCCATTGCTCGTTGAGTGACTCTTAGTTTCTCTAAAAGGCCAGCAGTCAAAGACCACGTTTCAGAGCCATATGTAATCACTGGCAACACACACTGGTTGATGAGAGGATATCACGTAGCTTCCCAAACGCTGCCCATCCGAGTTGGATTCTTCGGGCGACCTCTTTCTCGAAGTTGGACCTACCTAACTGAACAATCTGTCCAAGGTAAGTATAATGGTCTACAACTTCGAGAGTATCATTCCCAACAACAACCGGTACGGGCGCCACATGGACATTCGACATGACTTTCGTCTTGTCCATGTTCATTTTAAGGCAGACCCGTTGGGAAACGATACTGAGGTCGCTGAGCATAGCATTGAGGTGCTCCAACGATTCTGCCATGATGACAATATCATCGGCAAAACGAAGGTGAGTGATGTATTCGCCATTGATGTTGATGCCGAGTCCGTTCCATTCCAAGAGCTTGAAAACGTCCTCCAACGCGTTCGTGAACAGTTTCGGAGAAATAACGTCTCCCTGTCTCACGCTTTTCTGCAATTGGATTGGTTTCGTGCTCTCTTCCTGAAGTCGGATGGACATGGTGGCGTTACTATACAAACACTTCGATATACCTATAGTCGATATGACATCGTTGGAGGGACTGCAATACTGCCCAGGTTTCGATTGAATCGAAGGCTTTTACATAGTCCACAAACGCTAAACATAATGGCCGATTATACTCCTCTGTCTTCTGTATAATCTGGCGGAGCGTGTGTATGTGGTCTATGGTGCTAAAGCCTTTTCGGAAACCGGCTTGTTCGGGAGGCTGGAAGTCATCAAACCTGCGTTCGACACGGTTCGTAATGACTCTTGAGAACAGCTTGTAAACATGGCTCAGAAGTGAGATTGGCCTGTAGTTCTTCAACAAGGTGTTGTTACCCTTTTTGAAGAAAAGAACAACCACACTTCTGTGCCATGCTTCTGGCGTAGTGCCTTCGAGTATGACGGAATTAAATAACTTCTGGAGGACTAGAAGTACCGGTTTTCCACCCGCTCTCAGAAGTTCCGTTGTGATTCCGTCATCGCCCGGCGCCTTGTTATTTTTGAGCTGTTTAAGAGCCATTCTAATCTCGTACAGGCTGATGTCCGGGATATCCTCAGTATAGTGCCGAGTCAGTTTTGCTCTTCACTTTCAATATTTAAGTTAATTCTTTTTTCTTTCTCGCTTTTCATCTCTGTTAGTCTTCATCTAAGTATGTATTCTTATTCTTTCATTACCTTTCAGTCTGTAGCAGTTATTTTGCTGGACATAGGCTTCTCCAATCGCACGCCATTTCACACAATCACCGGTTACTATAATCCAGCTGTTATCAGCCACCTTGTGAAGATCATCGGTCTGCTTTGCCTGAGGGCGTCCCACCCTACGTTCGCCGATTTATGGTCTCCACTCGAGAAAACGTTTACCTTCCTTTCTTCTACTCCTACCTTTTTTTCCTTTCTAGCTTTCTAATTTTAACATCATCTACCCGTCGTTAGCCTTTTCTTATGTTTTGTTATTTTCTACGCCATGACTGCTGATTTCCACTTTTACTTTGTTCAAAATTTCTTGTCTTGTTATCTGTGTCTTTTAGCCCGCATGGCAATTAGGTAACATGAATATCACAATACTTAATTATACTTACTGGTATTTGATACACTTTATTCAAGATTTTGTAACAATTTAATATTTGGGTATACGACCGAAATAATCTCGTAGTGAGCAATTTGTTGCACCCATTTTTCTGAGCAAATAATAATTTTGCGTTCCATAGCACGATTTTATCGGTCAAAAACTTCATTGATCTTATAACGTAAATTAAATTTGCATCAAAATACGCCATACTCATCACATCAAATACGATATTCCATAGATATATCGGTGAGATTGAGTACAAATAGATACACATAACTAAGTAATACCCAAAAATAGATCCGATACACATCCAACTTCTCATGATTAGGCGTTTGAGACTACCCTTATTATTAAGAAATCTGTGCACTTCTTGAAAGTTTAAAACAAATGATATGATCTTCTTTGTTTGACTGAGATTAAGAACGAGGTTCATGACGTATCCGATACTTCGATAGAACAAATCAAAGAGCGATATGAACATCACCAAATATATTGAACTGAATGCATGTTTGGAACCATCAAGCAGTAATTCTGCAGCACGGTATAGACAAGTTATAATGAACATTAAAAAGCTTATTGTTAATAATAACTTGTTAAAACAATTATTAGGATGTATAAAGTGGTCCTTAATGTGGTATTTAGGACTGAGCAGTAGAGTCTGCATTACATTAAGAGGGCGAAACATTTGCTGTACATCTTCATTGATTTTATTATTTAAATCATTTTTACGATTTTTTCTCTTCTTGCTTTTAACTTTTATATACAAAGTTTTCATGGTGTAGAAAATTAGTGCCCAGACAATATTGACAATATTATTTTTTCGAAGACTTTATGTTTTATTACTTTCGTCTATTGAAGGAGTTAGGAGGTACTTTAACGGGTTATTCTACGTTGTTGAGGCAATAGGACCTTGGTCTGTCTTTTAGTTACAAATGATTTTCTTATTAGTACAGAGTACGAAGGCACAATCAAATTTATTAGTCTAGTGATTATTTTTATCATTTCTTTGAAAAAAAATTCACCGTTAACGTAAACCTTACCTGTACCACAAAAACTTTTAAACGTCTGTTGAACACTTATAAAAAAAAGACAGATTATGACGTTGAAATAAGGTCCGTTTTGCAGTAACACTTTTTTTATACAAGTGTTCAACAGATGTTTAAGTTTTTGTAGAAAGGCTGTACGTCTTTTAATAATCATTATATTTCAAACAATAAGTTTAATTTAATATTAATTACTTTAAATAAAAAATTACTAATTATTAATTACTAAATAATTAATTACTTTTCTTTCGGAAGTCGGTGGCTTTGTTTTTTATTACATTGACTATGGCCACCGACTTCCGAAAGAAAAGTTATTTTTTAGTTTTTTGTGGTTGGTTTTGAAGTCGGTTCCCTTTTTTTTAAAAAGTTTTTTATTTTTCCCTTTTTAGTTTAAATATTCAACAAAAATCTTCATGATATAATAGGAGCCTTTGAAAATCTACAATCCTAGTAAGCAACAAAAACGAATATATGTGTGCTACTTAACGAGGTATCTATTATTGTTATATACTCAAACCTTCTCCAGGATGTAACGAATATATTTCTCAAAACCGCATCAAAATCGGTTCAGCCAAACGCGAGATAATCGCGGACAAACATGCAATCGTCTCTGAAAATGTACAATCCAAGTAAGCAAAAAACGGACCCACGTGGGCAAAGTCACGGGATATCTATTAGTGTTATATACTAAAACCTTCTCCGGAATATAATGAACACTTTCCTGAAAACCGCATCTAAATCCGTCCAGCCAAACGCGAGATAATCGCGGACAAACATACATACATACATACATACATACATACATACATACATACATACATACAGGTCGAACTGAGAACCTACTTTTTTTTTTGAAGTCGGTTAAAAAAGACAGATTATGACGTTGAAATAAGGTCCGTTTTGCAGTAACACTTTTTTTATACAAGTGTTCAACAGATGTTTAAGTTTTTGTAGAAAGGCTGTACGTCTTTTAATAATCATTATATTTCAAACAATAAGTTTAATGTATCTTATGTTACTACTAGCTTCTGCCCGCGGTTTCACCCGCGTCATTTTAGGCGTTTGGTCCTATGGTTCCTGTCCCCATCAGTTCCCTTGAAGAGCGCTATTTCCGACGTCGTGGGTATCTTCAGTGGTGGCTGGGGCGAGAGGTAGAGGATGTCTTTTCCCTCACGCATTCCGACTGCTAACCATTCCCCTTACTTACCACTGAATCCTAAGGTACCTCCCGAAACGAAAAAAACGAAAACCGGTAGGACTGCGTCAGACTGAAGGTGAGGACGCAGCCCGTAGCCTTTCCAAACGATCCTTAAAGAAGGCCGGTCAATATCGACATTAAAAACCAAACATTTCAAACGCGCATGTAACTACGATTCTTTTATATGTTGTTAAGTCCCTTTAGAGTTTAGAGTATTTAATACCCAAGTTTGCAACCCTGATAACCCTGTTCTGTGAATGTCAATGTCGAATCAAAATCGCACTTAACCAGTTTTTAGTATTTGTTGTTATAGCGGCAATAGACACACATCATCTGTGAAAATTTAACCTATCTAACTATCACGGGTCGTGAGAAACAGCCTCCGAAACATTACATTACTTTATAACATCTACAGAAACCAGCAACAAAATCACATTTTTTGTATCGGAGCCCCCCTTTTTTTAACGTGGTAAAACCATCAAATGAGTCCTCCCACCCCGGGCTGGGAGGGACTGTCAGACTTGTACTGACTAAAATCCATGGTGTCCTTCAATAGCCCTTTATGTTCCGGGGTCACGGTAATGAAATAAGTCCCGCGACCAATGAGAGCCCCCCTTAATATTTATTGTATTCTGGTTTTTAGTAGGTTTTGCTATAGCAGCAACAGATGTACATCACCTGTGAAAATTTCAAATCTATAGCTATCACGGTTCATGAGATACACACGCAAAAACTACTGAATTGACAGCACAGGGTTTTCAGGGTTGCAAATTATAACAAAATGGTAGTTACATGCGCGTTTGCAATGTTTGATGTCGATATTGACCGGCCTAAATAGGGATTTTATCGACGCAATAGTGACATAAATTACCCAGCCCGTCATTATTTTGTCGCGGTATTATTTTGAAACTGTGATATCTCCTAAGATATTAATTGAAATCAAATGATGTAAAGGGCAATTTCATTCAAAATTAAATGTTTGTGATGATTAACGTATTTATTTGGATAAGGATAAATATCATGTTAATGAAAACACCTTCGCAAATAATGCATTACTTTAAAACAAATTTGGTTCCCATAAAAAAGGTTATAGTGACTTAACCTTTAAAGATAGATATATGCTCTCGCGGACTTTATTTTAGAAAATTTTATGAGGAATAATTCCGTAGTACATAATTTTTGCGAAACTCTAACCGTTTACGCAGCGCACGCAACGGAAGCTCTAAAAAAGGAATACATTTTCCCGATTTTGAAACATTTCTCATTACTGCTCCGCTCCTATAGGTGATAGCGTGATGTTATATAGCCTATAGCCTTCCTCGATAAATGGACTATCCAACGCAAAAAGAATTTTTCAATTCCAACCAGTAGATCCTGAGATTAGCGCGTTCAAACAAACAAACAAACAAACAAACAAACAAACAAACTCTTCAGCTTTATAATATTAGTATAGATTATAATATCAGTTCTTGATTAGGATGGGCCGAAATAAAAACTGAAACTTAGACTGATTATTTTATTTTCATTACAAGCGGTGCTTCCATTAAAATATTGTATAGATAAAATATTCTAGGAATCACCAAAACTTTCCACTGGTTTAGAAACTGGTTGTATAAGAAACTTTATGATGCAAGTCATGACGATGTGCATTCATCTTTATCTGTAAATAATATCCTATGCGACCACTATAAGAGTTTAAGCTGTGATGGGCTATTTTGTGACGTCATAGCTGCTTTTCTATCACTTGCACATTCACAAATAAATAATAATATGAAAAAAAAACATGAACAAGATAATAACGATGTTCTTTCTTTTGCAAAAAGTGTTTGCTGCGTCAACAATCTTGCTATTGGTTATTTGGTTGGTTATTATGGTATTACATTAGTTAAAGGCCGCTGTACACATTGGGCCAAGACATTGGGCTACGGGCATGTGGGCGGCGAGTAAAGGGCAACTCGCTGTCCGACCATGAACTATGCCCGGATCGACGGCGCTTCGTGTTCCACGCGCGCCTCAAAGAGAGTCAGCATAATGACGAGGCTCCCTCTCAGAGGGCTAAAGCCTGCCGGGTCGCGGGACTTATACCATCACCGTTACCCCGGAACATAAAAAGGGCTATTGAAGGACACCGTGGATTTTAGTCAGTACAAGTCTGACAGTCCCTCCCGCCCTGCCCGGGTTGGAAGGAGTCATCCGATGATTTTACAACGTAAAAAAAAGACATTGGTGTAGCATGTTGGGCTAAAATAATGAATTCCAAGTCACTGTTTACACATTGGGCCAACGTGTGAACACTGTTTACGAAGAACACCAAGATCCTTTGATTGGTGCACAAAAAACCGACAACTTTCGGTTGGCCGGCCAATACTGCCGCCAACTAACAACATACCGCCAAGTAGGTCAGTACACGCTAGCCCAGCACGCGTAGCGATTGGTCGATGGCGATTCTATGTCTATTCTACTAAGAAAAGACAAAGATATTTAATCGTTATTTCTACACAAGTCGACTGTTTTTTAGCACTATTCGTACACTGTTGAAGAAAAGAACGTTTATTTTCCATATTTTTTACATAACCATGCTTAAAACAATAAAAATATTTCTACGTTCTGTCATTTTGTCTATTCTTCCGTCGACAAAACCCCTTTCTATGGCGCCATGCTACGCCTGCAATACGTTGGCCAAATGACTTTTTTTTACAGATGTTGGTCTTATCCGTGTTTATATCTTCCCTTGACGTGATCGTTCATTATTTCGGTTTGTTTTGAATGATTGTTACAAAAACGCAAATTGTAGGATCACAAAAGTGTAGCTAACAAGAAACGCTGTCATTCTTAACGGTAAAGCTGCGTCAACGTAGAATATCTGACAGGCGTTCAGCTTTCCATATCTTGCTCGATTCAGCCGTTTTATATTCTTGAATAACCTTTTCTGGACATCTGTAATTGTTGAAACTATCTATCTATACATATAATAAAATAGTAGGAAAGTCAAAACTGTACATTGAATATTTTTTTAAAGAATACTTGGGGTGTGATCTACAATCGATACCGAAGCCAAAAATATAGTTTTTAGAATTTTTGTCTGTTTATCTGTTTGTCTGTTTGTCTGTATGTATGTCCGGGATAAACTCAAAAAGTACTGGATGGATTTGAATGATTCTTTTTTTGTTGTATAGGTATTAAATCTGGTCAAAACATAGGCTATAAATTATTCTGGAAACTTGAACACCTGGCGCAGAACCGCAACAGACCAGCTAAACTATAAGAGATACAAAAATGGTGCGATAGCAAAAAGTGTTCCACGTGATGAGCATTTTCTGCTGAGAGAATAAAATTGAAGATCTGGAACACCTGATGTGGAACTCCAAGAGCCCAGCTACACTATAACATGTACAGGAATGACGTCTAAGCAAAGTTGTTCAGCCTGATAAGCACTCTCTGCTGACGTATAAAAATTGAAGATCTGGAACACCTAATGTGGAACTCCAAGAGCCCAGCTACACTATAACATATAGGAATGACGTCTTTTTTTTTGCGTGGTAAAATCATCAAATGAGGCCTCCCACCCCCATTGTCAGACTTGTACTGACTAAAATCCACGGTGTCCTTCAATAGCCCTTTATGTTCCGGGGTCACGGTGAAGGAAATAAGTCCCGTGACCCCGTCAGGCTCTGGCCATCTGTGAGGGGGCCCCGTCATTTTGCTGACACTCTTTAGGCGCGCGTGGAACACGATGCGCCGTCGACCCGGGCATGGTCCATGGTCGGACAGCGAGTTGTCCTTTACTCACTGTACGCATGCCCGCGCCTACGGTGGCTGGAGGTCGTCTGCCGACGTCCGACGCCGTGGGCGTCTACCCACTGCGGGCGGAGGGAGGACGCCGTCCTCTCCCTCTCGCGGTCCGACCCCTCCTTTACGAGCATAGCTGCTTCGCAGAAGGAGGTGACCGCTTTCCACTCCGTCTCGCCCGCAGCATGTCCTCGGCCAATGCCGGGCGCGAGAGGTCTCCGCCTATCGCCGCCGTGAGGACACGTCGGTGCTCTGTCCAAGCTGGGCAGTCTTGCACCGTGTGCTCTACTGTGTCCTCCGGGCGATCTTCGCAGTGGTGACACCCAGGCGTTTCCTCCTTTCTCATCAGACACAGGTACCTCCCGAAACTTCCGTGTCCGGTGAGGATCTGCGTCATGCGGTAGGTAAGGACGCCGTGACGTCTCTCCAGCCACTCCTCAAAGAGGGGTCTTACCGCCGCTATTGCGGCGTGCCCGAGGAATGACGTCTTAGCAAAAGTTTTTCAGCTTGATGAGCACTATTTGTTTATGTATAAAAATTTAAGATATGGAACACCTGATATGGAAATCAAAGCTATCACTAATTTCACATACAGTGAAATTAGTATAGTGAGTATTTGATGAATATTATTGTACTCTACTGGCCAAAAGCCATTATTTTTTTTGCCGGGCTCTTGGAATTGGGTAATAGCCTTTTCAGATCTTAGATTTTGACGATCCCGTTGTCGCTGGCATAAGCAACAGGATACGCGTACGAAGTCGCGGGCAGAAGCTAGTACTATATATATTGACTGGCCTGTCGGTCTAGTGGTTAGTGATCCTGACTGCTATGCCGGAGGTCGTCGTTCGATTTCCACCCAGCACAAATGTTTGTGTGATGAGCACGATCATTTTTTCTGTGTCTGGGTGTAATTTATCTATAAAGTGTATGTATTTAGAAATATATAGGTATGTTTATCAGTTGTCTAGTACCTATAACACGAGCTTTGCTTAGCTTGGGACTAGATGGCGTTGTGTGATAGCTTAGGAATATATTATATTCCTTTTTGAATGTATTTTCACATACCTGGACATTTTGAATTTATTATTCGTGAGCATAATTCTTCAATATAATTCATTGACATATAAAACTTCTCGCAATGCAGACTCAGTGCAATATGCAGTACTAATGATTTTACCATCCAAAGGACATAACAGAAAATTGCTACACCATTCATATTCTGTAAAAAAATTGAACCTTAATTTTCTCATCATTCGAAGAACTTTTAAAAACAACAATAACAACATTTTTTTTATTATTAAAAATTGTTTACAAAAAATTAAACATCGGTTAAACACTGGTCTAAAAAACTATCAAGTGCAAAACAGTGTTTGACTTGATATAAGAGTTGATGCATGTTAATGCATGTTACTGACTTTAATTTAATTGACATTTCTTTTTAACTAAACTGACAATTTATGTAATGATTATAACATATTATTTTAAAATGTTACTATTGTTCAGTTAACATTATTGTATGCCTATAAGGCGGGACATAGCTGAACTTCATTGTATTAAAGACCTGTATTTTTTACTGTACCTGTGATCCACAATAAATAATTATTTGATTTGATTAGACAAGTTCTTGACAGATGTTTAATTTTGTAATAAGACGGTGACTGTCTGACTGCAAATTAAAAAGCTAAACATCTGTTGACCACTTGTATAAATAAATGCAAAATGGCATTTGAAGTTGATTTACGGGTCGTTATGCAGTTATGCTAACAGGGTAATGTATCATTAGTTTTAAGCTTCGCTTGTAACGATGTGTACATTGTGCAATAAATAAATATTTTTGTTTAGACAACTGTTCAACAATAGTTTCACTTTTAGTTGTACGTGTTTAAAAACTTACCATATTCAAATTTAATACTGCCTGAAATCTGATAAAATAGCGAATTAATGACTCTGCGATATGAAACACGACCTAGAACAGATTTAAGACACAAGATAAACAATATGCAAGATGGGTCGATGATCTAAAGAAGGTCGCTGGCAGTGGATGGATGCGGGTTGCCCAGGACCGGGATGGTTGGCGATCTTTGAGGCTTACGTTCAGCAGTGGACGGCAATAGGCTGATATAATAAAAAAAAACAATATTGTAAAATGATAGCAATTTTTGTAAAATATTCCTCTTGCATCTACTATCTGCCTGAATTATAAATATTAAGACTATAAAATCTCACCATAACTTACCATTTGTTGAAAAGAAACCTTGTAGATATCATAGCAATCTAAAATTTTAACGTAAACTTGAAGCATTCTTTTACAATGATCATGAATGTCCCTGTCCACCATATTTTTATATTGAAGAACTTCAATATTCCATAGATCAACCTTATCCTTTAACAGCTGAATAAGCCTTATAGCATATAAGAGGTTTGCATCAAAATACAATCCAGTGAGCGCAGTTAATATTATGAATATTGATAAACCTAGCCAAGACCAAAGCAGGAGAGAGCTGATAGCAAATATTAAAAGAGAGACCATAATTACCCAGTTACCAATGATGAAACGTTTGAATTTGATTTCGTTATTCAGATGCCTGTGAATGTCTTGAAATGTTAAAACGAACAAAACATTTTCAGAGACATGGGACATCTTAACAATAAAATTCATTAAGAATCCTGCGCATAGGATAAAATGGTCAATGGTTAATAAGACATACGAAATCTTTTTAGCATGCATTGTCATTGCATTGATAACATTGGGGTAGATACCATAAAATACTAAAAACACTATGTGGAAAATCATCCCACACATTGATACAAAGTTCGATAGGCAGCTGTTCGGAGATATAACATTGTCTTTAATGCAATATTTTGGACAAAACTGTACAGTTTGTAACAGATTCAGAGGTAGAAGCATCGACTGGACATCTTTGTCAACCAACTTATTCGATAAAAGTTCTACACGATGATTTTTAAACTTTTGTAGTAGTTTTCCTCTGATGTTATCCATTGCTTTACGAACAAGGAAAATATGGAAACCTTTGTAGTACCAGCATTATTTCGATAGTTAGTACGACATTATATTTTACTAGACGAAAACTAAACCACTTCCAATATAGTAATCTAATAAGAATTAATTAGGAATATGAAAAAGCTTATTAAATTATCGTTTCACTAGCGTCTGCCCGCGACTTCGTACGCGGATCTTGTTGCTTATGCCAGCGACAATGGGGTCGGCAAAATCGAAGATCTGAAAAGTCTGATCCCCAACTCCAAAATTTCATATTAAGGTTGAGGCAATTAATGTACATATTGTGCCTTTGACCCTGTTAAGAGACCAGTACACAGTTCTAGAAGTTTCCAATGCATTCTAGATGGTTCGGTGTTGTTCTGGAATGTTCCAGCATCAGAACGCGCAAAGGTGGATCTAGAACTTTCTAGACTTTTTCTATCGATCATGTTCCGATCTTCTTGTGTGACTGGTCGAGACTTTATAGCGCGCTACACACGGCTAAGATACTATAATATTTTATCTTAAGATGCCGTAACGCTCGCCATACAATTCAATGGACCATCACACACGACGAAGATAATAAAATAAGATAGAGAGCGATATGAGAATTTATCGTAAGATAACATCTTAAGATACAAAATATATTTATATAATTATTTTTATTATTAATTAGTTTGGTAGACGCTATCTCATTATACAACATTGATTTGGCTGTAATGTCAACGTGTTGGGTGGAAGTTAGTTAAACACTAATCCAAGAGATGGCGCCACGCTACCATGAAGCGTTAACAAGGAATAGAGAATTTCGGCTTGCAAGTGTGGATTGCAATGGCCTAGTTGGTTAAGGCCTCTGGAGTACCTATCCAGAAGACGCGGGTTCGAATCTCACTTGCAATCTAAAATTTTTCTTTCTTCAAAAATCATGTTTACGATGCGCATCGCATGCGTTAATGCGTATAAAAATAATTAATTATCCTGTTTTATTCCAAACATCTTGATGGCAAGCAAATACATATATAATTTTAAATTAAAAATGAATAATAATGATAATTACATATCTTTTACATTAGTAATGAAAGCAATAACCTTAGAATCGTTTAAATAAACATTATTTTTCGGTGCTTTCACTATCTAATATATTTTAAGATCCATCAAGAATTGACATAACATTTACTGAAGTGGACACAAAATGGAGCCTCCAAACAGAAAAACTTTTAACAAAATTAAAATAACAGAGAAAAATATTTTAAAATATTATGTCGATAAAGATGTGCAACGAATTTTTTTGCCTCTGCATGTTATGCAAATATTATTACTACGGCCCAAGTATCATATGAAGAACAATTTTATATATCCTAATAATTACTTCAACAATTTCATAGTTATACTTGGAGTACTAATATCTTTGACTACGTACATCCATCGAATAGCAGAAACAATGCTTGATGATATCATCATAAAATACAGTACAGTAAATTTCTTGTGGTTCGCATCTTTCTTTGACTTTAGCAATCGATGTATGGGTTTTATTATGAACTTGGTTCTTAATTTCATTCAAGCTAAAAAGAGTGTTACAATCGTCTTATACTTTCAAGAAGTGCACAGATTCCTTAATGATGAAGCAAGTCTCAAATCTTTCATCAGGAGAACGTGGGTCGCCGTCGCTGTGCACTTAGCAACTTATTTTTTCTTTTTCATCTACGTGTACATTTTATCCGCAAGACCGCCGTTGAACGTTATATTTTATATACTTATTGCTATTAGTTTTGAATCTAATATAATTTACGTTATAAGATTAGTCAAATTACTGACAGATAAAGTTGTGTTATGGAATATTAAGTTGCTATTGATAAACAAGAATGGTTGCAGTAAAGAAGACGTGGTTAAAATGATTACGGCTTACGAACAAATATTAGAGTGTTACAAGATTACCGTTGATATGTATCAGTACCCAGTAAGTATTTTTTGTTTTTTTGGTGTAACACAAACTTTATCACGGCTGTTTCATCTTGCAAGTTTGTTTTTTTACGTGGTTAAAATCATCAAATGAGTCCTCCCACCCCGGGTAGGGCGGAAGGGACTGTCAGACTTGTACTGACTAAAATCCACGGTGTCCTTCAATAGCCCTTTATGTTCCGGGGTCACGGTGATGGAATAAGTCCCGAGACCCCGGCTGGCTTTGGGCCTCTGAGAGGGGGCCCCGTCATTGTGCTGACGCTCTTTGGGGCGCGCGCGTGGAACACGACGCGCCGTCGACCCGGGCATGGTCCTTGGTCGGACAGCGAGTTACCCTTTACTCGCCGCCCGCATGCCCTCGCCGCCCGCATGCCTTTCATCTTGAGAGATGTTATCGTCAATTCGAATCAAGGGTAGATGATTTATGTTGTCAGCCAGTGGCCTGTAATTCACCACACAGACCATGTGCGGATTGGTTCTCAGAGCTGCCAATTTTCTCACGATGCTTTTCTTCACCTTTTGCAGGCAAGTGGTGAAGAAATAAACTCCACAAAGTAATGCCCCACTTCAACCTGGCATACACTGCCAGGTTGAAATGGGATTGGGCGGGTCATGTGTGTAGAATGCATAGGGATCGCTGGGCTAGAGTCGTAACGCAGTGGGTGCCGGATGGGCGTCGTTGCCGAGGGAGGCCTAGAAAACGCTTGCGTGACGATCTAGACGCATTTATCAGCGATTGACCGGAGAAAGCCGCACAAAGGGAAGAGTGGAAGGTTATGGGGGAGACCTTTGCCCAGGAGTGGGACAATATCGATTAACAAAAAAAAATGCGCCCGGGTGGGCGAACCTAGTAAATCGGGGCCTTCAAGTGGGCCACCACGCTAATTTTGCTTTTTTTTTAATATTTTCACTAAAAATAAGATTAGTTAATAATACAGTATTTAATAATAATTTCAGGTTCTTTATAACACTATGGAAGTCATATGTCAAGGTTTAGTAAATATTGAAGTTGTGATACAATATTGCAAATTCAATTATAGATATGCGGTAAGTAGGTGTAAATAGTACATATAGATCATCATCATCATCATATTCATCATCATATCAGCCCAAGGATGTACGCTGCTGAATATAGGCCACGCATATAGATTTCGAATAGGCAGTCTTGCCCCTTCTAACAAGGATTGGAAGCGGCTTGCAAGTAATGCAAATCTTAACCGTGTCATTGTTATTATATTGTCATTATTCATACTCTTCCGTAAAAAGAGATGCAGTTTTTTGCTTTACATATTTGTTACTTGAGTAGAATTCTAAGAATACTAAGTTGAGGAGCTCGTGGCTTAATAATAACAGCCGCACAGACCGGTCTTCCAGGTTAAGTCGCGCTTGCCGAGGTTGGGCTGTGGATGGTGACCATCTGCCATAGCGAGTTTCCTCCGTGCCTCGGAAAGCACGTAAAGTCGTTGGTCCTGGTTATCATTTATAGATGTTTTACAGTCGTTACTGTTTGTCAGAAGCTCTGAACTGTCACAACCAGTCTTACCATGGGGTATCGTATTACCCAGTTACTGGGTTGTGGAGGTCCGACAGGCAGTCGCTCCATGTACAATTCTAATATTCAGCTGCATCAAGTTTGACTGGAAGCCGATCTTAACATAATTGAGAAAAGGCTAGGCAGATGATGAGAATTCTAAGAATAGAACCTGCAATACGCATCGCACCATTCATTGCTTCGAATAATGCGCTAATCGTACCCATAATATGTATTAAAAAAATGAGATATTATGATCATTTTTGAGATTCATCCATAGCACACAATTTTTTTGTCTTCTAGCGTGTAGCACCAATTACGTCTACATATTTAAGCCTCTGGGTATTAAGAGCCTGGGTGATACAAATATTCCTCAGTCTGCAGCTTGAGGCATTCTATCAAGCTGTCAAGTTCGCTCACCATTCTTGTATACTCATTCTAGCATCGGACTGTACAGGTGTGTCTACTTCTTGCTTATTATAGTTTAATGTTATCATCTTCATCATCATTGGCAGCCCTACTCCTCCCGTTCCTGAGTTTAAGCCTCCTTGTTGTACCCCTAACCTTTATTTTGTTTTTCATCGTGGTAAAATCATCCAATGAGTCCTCCCGCCCATCACGTGCCGTCGACCCGGGCATGGTCCATAATCATCAAAATATGGAATTATAATCATCAAAATCACCAGTAATATTTTAATATTATAACATATTATTTGAATAACATTTTAATCAACATAAAACCTAGCAATGGTCTGTTAATTGCACAAAACGCAAGAAATTTTTATTTCGCGGGCTGGTGGATGCATTCACCTTAAATTCACTTTCCGAGATTTAGTTTTTCGCTTCATTGTCTCAACGCTTATTCAGATTCAGATTCAGGGAGTTGCAGTGGTTTGGGAATAGTTCAGTAGGGTTTATATCCTTTGTTATGATTTCAGATGATCAAAAGAAGTTATGCCAACAGGCCCTGCGGGTGCATCGTGTGTTATTCAAAAAGATGAGTGTTTGTGGCTTGTTCTACATAGATGTCTGCCATCCGTTACGTCTGCTGGCCCTTGTTACTCACTACACAGTTGTTCTGTTACAGTTCGCTCTCTTGTAAAGTACTATAGATTATTATTTATGAATGTTAAAATTAATAAAAAGAGTTTATTTCACAAACAGTTACAACTTTTTTAAATTTTGTGCACTAAGTGTCGCGTCCGTCGACATCCAGCCTCATGATTGGTGAAAAAGAATAGTTATTTATGATACTAGTGCGGTAAGTTGGTTTTTACAAACGAGTAGACGAACGTACGCCCGAGCGAAGCCGAGGGCGTACCGTAGTCACGAGTTTGTAAAAACCAATTTCTGCACGTGTGTCATACAATGTTTTTCAACACATTTTTCCATATTAATATCAGATTCCTCGCTCGAACTCCGATTAGTCGCAACAATTTTGAAGTTCCTAATATGAAAATGGCGCGACTTTGAAAATGGCGCCACATGCACGTGGTGAAAATTAGAACTACATGTTTCGTCTCATTTTCTCTTTTTTATTAAAGTGAGACAACGTATTGAGCAAAAGCGCTTCCAAGGAGGTTCTATCAGTCAGGTTGTTTATTCTCTTATTGTGAAACTCATTGGTGGAATTCTTTTTTTTTTTTTTTTTGAATTTATAAAAAAAACCGTAAAGAAAACGCACGCTGCTGTACAAGGGGGCGTGCGGTAAAATAGGTACTTAGGTGAGAATACCTACTTTACCGCACGCTCCGTTGTATGGTGCGTAATTTTTAACTTTCGAACAATGTATACAGACTTTGTAAATGAGTGAATTTCCCGGGACCGAAAATTGCGTGGCATCAATGAAATCGGTACTAAAAAACATAGTTATAACGTTCTCAATTTTTTTTCCGGGTAGGTGAAATAGTAATCTATGTGTAGCACTAAATGTTTATTTAATTGGATTAATGGATATTCCAAAAAAAAATATTAAACCTCGAAATCTTTCATTGCCGTGTTTGTCCACACTTCACCTTGTTGTGTATTATTCCACATTGATAAAAATCTATTGGTTATTTATACTAAAACCTCGTTTTATTTGATACATGAAAAGTTAAAGTATTGCTACAGAATACATTTATTCAAATATTTAAACAAAACAACGAATGGTTAATAAAAAATCACTTGTCCCAGAACTACCCTTCATCGCCGTGTCTTAATCATGTTCAAGGATATTGTTTTACCTACTACTTTCTTCCCCCCTACCGGTATGCTAAACGTTGCATATTAGTGCTGCCTAAGTGCTCAACGTGGAAGGAAGTACACACGTGCCTGCGTTTTCGCACCATAAATTTAAATAATCCATTTTTATGTTACTGGAAAAATTTTCTTTCATCGCCGTGGATAGATATAACTGATATTTGAATAAGTTTGTCTTCATGAGCAAGCATTCGATAGAACACCATTCCTCATATGTTCATTTGTGAGGTGCTTATTTCTTCGAATAATTAATAGATTTTATGTTATTTATATTTTTTGCCTTGATTTTCATCGACGTGTTTTCATTGCCGTGGTTTCCGTGGCCGAAATTTGCTATGGAAATGAAAAAAAAGTCATGGCAATTAAAAAAATTTCATTGCCATGCCTTGTAAAACAATTTAGTTTCATTGCCGTGGCCAGGTATTTCATTTCCGTGACTTGTGTTTTCATCGCCATGGTATGATTAGGCAAAGAAAACATCTTTTGTAACCTGCGATTCAGGTAATACCGATTACTGACAGTACAAAACTCGTCAAGTTAACTCTAGATTGTTTCTCTCTGGTCTCTCTTTAGATTTGATTTGAAAGGTCCAGCCTGATGAAGTCTACGCTCCCACCTACTCGGTCCCATATTCAGAACCCCGAAATCAACTCGAGCTTTCTAATCGCTTTGATTTCCCTGAGAACTTATTGACCGAACAAACCTTAAACCTCATGTCTGAACGAGGTTTGCCACAGTTGCAGTCTTCCAATGACGCGAAGTCATAAGTCATAAGCAGCTAAATAGACGTATATCTAAGTCACTTCAGAGCTTCTGAAAGCGGGTGGAATACCGGTATTTAAAGTCCTCCAGAAGCTCACTAGTCCTGTTCTAGGGCAAAACGCCTGAAGCATGGAGCAAAGGTGAAGTGGTGCTTTTCTAAAAAAAAGTTGATAACGGCCTATTGAAGAACTACAGATCCATCATGCTTCTGAGTCATGACTGTCAGATTTGATGACTTCTAGCCTCCCGAACAAGCCGGTTTCCGAAGAGGCTATAGTACCATACACCACATCCATACGCTGCGGCAAGTTATACAGAAGACCGAAGAGTATAACTTGCCATTATGCTTAGCGTTTGTGGACTATGAGAAAGCCATCGTATCGGTGGAAACATGGGTGGTACTTGAGTCACTCCAGCGATGCCGTATTGACTATGGGTACATCAAAGTGTTGAAGTGTTTGTATGATAACGCCACCATGTCGGTTCGAGTACAGGAGCAGAGCACGAAGGCGATTCCATTGAGAAGAGGCGTAAGAAGGATGTTATCTCCCTGAAACTGTTTACTGCCACAATGGAAGATGCCTTCAAGCTCCTGGAATGACAAGGACTTAGGATCAACATTAACGGCGAATACATCACTCACCTTCGATTTGCCGACGACATCATAGTCATGGCAAGTCGATGGAGGAACTCAGCATGATGCTTGATGGCCTCGACTGAGTTTCACAATGGGTGGGCTATGGGCTTGAAAATAAACATGTACCAGATGATTTTTTTTTAAATTTCAAATGTCGGTATGATGCATAATATTATTTTGTCAAAATCTGTCAATCAGTTTGAATATAATTGTAGTTCTAATTTTAACATATATTGTACTCATCGTTGATTGATTCTTTCATTGCCATGCCACAGTCTTTCATTGCCGTGGGCGCTTGTTTCATTGCCGTGCACGCATGTTTCATCGCCGTGGCACGAAATTTTTAAATCCTTATATCTCTTTAGTTTTTTAAGTTATCTGCTAGACATTAAGCAAGAATATATAAATGACCAAAAACTTTAATAAGAGCGTTTCTTTTTTTAAAAAAAGCTTAAGATTAAAAAAACCACGGTAATGAAGATTTTATAGGACCTGTTGAAATTCACTCAAATGCGTTTTACGAGCAAATGTGTTGAAATAGTACATTATGGTACAAGTGTGTAATGTTGGTGATTACCGCTGAGGCGCCATTGAGACCCGAGCCGTTAGGTGAGGGTCTTAAGAGAGCCGAGGACGGTAATCATCAATACACACGTGTATTATACGACGTTTTTCAACACACTTGTGAAGAAAATAATACTAAAAATCCAATTTTGTTTAGTGAGTAAAAGTCTATTTAGAGACCTATAACTCACTTGTGAATAATAGCAAAGAAAAAGTCACAGTTTGATTACAGGTGTCATGTGCCTAATTGCAGTGAAATTAGAGCCATTTTATAAGTAAGTGTGTTGAAAAATTTGTTTGTACTATGGAACACGATTTTTTTGTCTCGAAACTTTTTTTAAAACAAAGCAACTCAACCAATTTTAAAAAAAAGCCTATAACTCACTTGTGAATAATAGTGAAGAAAAAGTCACAGTTAGATAACAGGTGTTATTATGTGCCTAATTGCGGTGAAATTAGAGCCATTTTATGGGCAAGTGTGTCGAAAATAAAATTGCTACTACTATTTCGCCTGATGGTAAGCAATCAAAGGTTCGACGGTGAATTACGCTTGCCTTAAAATTATCGTTGTTGTGTACCGCGAGTTTATAGACGTTCCCTCACTGAGAACATTCGCCTATAAAGTGATTAAAGTGACATCAAAGTGCGCATTGTGATGCTCAATCGTTTTCCGTCACTGTGGAAATGTTCGAATCTGTATTGGCACCGCGCACGACTTTAGCGCCACCTAGCTTCACAACTTATGTCGGGAAGGACCGTTCTAATTAGAGACAGTTTTCCTTGCAAATCACTTGGTTTTGGATATCATGGCGATCCAGCGGCACTGACTAAAATTAAATGAATGTAGGAAAAATATATTCCATATGACAAATATCAAATACAGGATTTAAATGAGGATTATGATGTTATTTACGTTCTTCCCTTCACGTCAGGTATCCATTTCCTGCGTTGTTCATCTTTCCAAGAGCTAATTGGGAATAAGTAACACTTAAATTGACTATTTCTGCTAGGATTCTTGCAGTTTACAACACAATAACTGCTGTGACCTATTTATTCTGGCGGAATAATGCGATTATAAAAATTACGTGCAGATATCTCTGACAGATTGATTCGAAATTGACAGATGACAGAGTTGAATGAACTCTGAGACAGAGCCGTCGTATTCCGACTGCTCCCCATCACCAGCCGTTGAAGAAACTACGATATATCGTCAGATATTCATTGAAATCAAATGTTAACAAGGGCAATTTTGTTTAAAATTAAATGTTTGTAATGATTAACGTATTTATTTGGATAAGAATTAATATTATGTTCATGAAAATACCGTCGTAAGTAATGTATTTTTTTTAAACTAATGTTATTTCCATAAAAAAGTTTATGGTGAGTTAACCTTAAAAGATAGATATATCCTGTCGCGGATTTTATTTTAGAACGTTTCATGGGTAACAATTCCGTCTTACATTCTTTTTGCATCGTTGCAAAAGGTACCACTTGAATACAGACGACATGTTAATGACATTACGTTTTTGTTAAATATCACTAATAACGCCATTGATTGTTCCGAACTTCTTTCTAGAATATCTCTCCGTACCCATCACGTAGGTTTCAGGCAGCGGCCATTGCTGAACGTACCTTTTGCATCGACAAATTACAGAAAAAATGCCTAGTAGTGCAAAAAGTTTCAACAGTCTTTCCCCCAACTCAGATGTCGACCTCTTTAGAACCAGCTCTAATGCATTAAGACTAGCCTTTAAGAAAGACTACTTTAATTAATACAGACCTTTTTTTTTTTTTAGCGTGGTAAAATCATCAAATGAGCCCTCCAACCCCGGGCAGGGCGGGAGGTACTGTCAGACTTGTACTGACTAAAATCCACGGTGTCCTTTAGTAGCCCTTTATGTTCCGGGGTCACGGTAATAGAAATAAGTCCCGCGACCAATTAATATTGACCTTAGCAGCAATATTAATAGTTAAGAACACTGATTGTTACTTTTTGTTTTTTCTTTTTTACCTTCTTTTCAGCTTATAACTTCATTTTCTGTGATTTATTACTTACTAGCGACCCGCCCCGGCTCCGCACGGGTGCAACCTCTATTATATTATGCATGTTATACAGAGTGTTTCTTTTAAATGGGCCAAAAGGGAGAAACTTGCATCCATAAGAGATACGAGAAAACTTTCTTAGGAACCTTTAGCTCTTTTTTGATTCTGAAAATTTTGGCGTTTTTATTTTTTTGGTCAAGTGTGAGCTGTCCACAGAAATGAGTGAAATTGACCAAAATTTTTTTTAACGCTGTTCGACTCTGTTTCGTGTAAGGATCATTTCATTGTATCGGAAGAAAAAAATCGGGACGGCGGAAGTTGGTCAAATTTAGCAAAATATTTTTTCATACAAATTGTATGAACGAAAAAAAATACCAATTTTTTTATGATGCCATTTTATTTAGTGTCTTGCCCGGACAACAGAAGTGGGTTAAATCTTATGAAATACTGACACTGCTAATACGACTTTATGCTGTTAGAAGAAACATTACTCTACTTTTGACCAACTGCTACTGTTCAGATATTTTTCTGCCCATACAATTATCTCATCCTTACATGAAAGTAAGTCAAACAGCATAATAAAAAAATAGACTTTTTTTTTCGTCCATACAATTTGTATGAAAAAATATTTTGCTAAATTTGACCAACTTCCGCCGTCCCGATTTTTTTCTTCCAATACAATGAAATGATCCTTACACGAAACAGAGTCGAACAGCGTTAAAAAAATTTTTGGTCAATTTCACTCATTTCTGTGGACAGCTCACACTTGACCAAAAAAATAAAAACGCCAAAATTTTCAGTATCAAAAAAGAGCTAAAGGTTCCTAAGAAAGTTTTCTCGTATCTCTTATGGATGCAGATTTCTCCCTTTTGGCCCATTTAAAAGAAACACCCTGTATACATAAAAACCTTCCTCTTGAATCACTCTATCTATTAAAAAAAACCGCATTAAAATCCGTTGCGTAGTTTCAAAGATTTAAGCATACAAAGGGACACAGGGACAGAGAAAGCGACTTTGTTTTATACTATGTAGTGAAGTATTTTTAAGAAGAACCTGTTTTTGTTTTAATTTTATATATAAGGTACATAGTGTTTTTACTTGTGTAAGCTTGTAAATGGCAAATGACAGTGCAATTGTTGTCAATAATTTATGTATTAGCCTGTAAGCTTTCCGAACATTAAATAAATACATATTTTTTTGCGTAAAATAAACCATTCACGCAGCGTAAGCAACGGAAGCTGTCAATAATAATTACCCGATTAAAAAAAAAAAAAATTGGTGCTCTGCTCCTATTCGGCATAGCATGATGCTATATAGCCTATAGCCTTCCTCAATAAATGGTCTATCCAACACAAAAATAATCGACCAGAACTTCCTGAGATTAGTGCGTTTTATCAGTTGGCAAAGCTGAATGTCCTCATAGAAAAGCCTGACATTAGTTCTACCTATTCGCCACCATGAGCGCTGCAATCGAATAGTACTACCCCCACCTAGTACTTCGCACCCAGCGAATAAACACATACAAAAAAAATGCGTTTGATGCTCTATTGTCTTCGTATGTTCGAATCTGTAACGTTACTTTTCAGGTGAAAGCTCCCGGTGAGGCCGCGCCTTAGGCCTCTGCCTCGAATTTTGCGGGCAGCGGGGCGGCGGCGGCGCGGCAGCGGGGCGGGCAACGCATACCTGTTCTCCGCGCCGCACCTGCACCGCTGTATTCGAGGGCCGGTCCATTTGATTATATGCGTAAGGCCTCTGCCCTCTGCCTCGAATTTTGCGGGCAGCGGAGCGGCGGCGGCGGCGGCGCCAAAGTCGTGTTGTAGTAATGTTTACAGGATTTAAAAAAAACAGCTTATTTCGCTGGAAGTATGACTTTGTTGTTACAGAAAAGCAAATTGCAGTAAAACAATAATATGACTTGTGATAATAGAACAGAAATGTAACATTGTCACTGCGTCTATTGTGAAGAATCCAGATGCATTCATTTTCAGTATGTTTACATCCATCAGTCGCTTACTGTTCTTCCAGAGTTTTTTACATTTCACTGAAACAATAAAAAAACACAGAAATGTCATTACAATAATTGATAAGCCTTAAAAGAACGTTATTCAACAGTCCACAAGATCGTAAAAGAAAAGTGCATTTGCAGGTGATATTTTTACGCGGTGAATTGAGGACATCTTTGTCCACTTTGTTCCACCAGATGTTATCACCCAGACGAATAAAGTGGAATAAACTAAGTTTCGAAGTCGCCGAGCTGTACTACGATACCTCAATAGGTTAACCTTAACAGCCTTACTACAAAAACTTAAACATTTGTTGAACACTTGTATAAAAAAAGTGTTACTGCAAAACGGACCTTATTTCAATGCCATAATGTGTCATTTTTTTAGGTAAGTGTTCAACAGACGTTTAATAATTATTTGTTATACAAGAGTGCAAAGTTGATTTTTAACCGCGTGCTCAATTTTGATGATCGAGCAAGCGAATGATTCAAAAATTAGAATCATGAGCGATGGCGAGGAAATCAAAAGAGCACAAGGTGAAAAATCTTTGCACTCGAGTGCAACACGTAACTTTTCATCCCACCTCAGCGAGGAAATGACTAAGGGACAAGGGAAGGCGTATTGAATTCCGAAACGATACTAAGGATTTTGGGCGTGAACGTCCGTCCGTAGCGCAGCGAGGAGGTTTCAGTGTTAATTCCTTAAAGAATGAAAGGATTCAAATTAGCCCAAGACAACGCAACTTTACTTCCGAGAAACGTACTCTGCTTTTCACACCTACTGCGAGGAAATGAATTCGATTTTTGAAATTTGATGTGGTACGACAACCTTCGAAAGTCAAGTGATACAAGCGATCAGCTGTTGCGGTCACCGGCCGCAATTACTGCTACAACTCTATAATGCACACGATGTTCTAAATTCAAATTTACTTTACTCACTAGAGGATAAAAACGGCTTTTACGCTCAGATATCGAAGAGCAAAAGTACCCTTTCCGAGATGGGGTGATAAAAAAGTTTTTGTGGTGCAACGGTACAATTTGAGAAAAATTAAATCTACCAAAACAGGTTTTAAAAACTTACCGTCTCGTGACAATTCCATGACTATATTGCCTCTGGCTCTTTTAGCTTCACTATAAAATTCCTCGCAAGCGTAACACATTGTCCACTCGACTATTGTCAACTTGCATATACACATGGTTAATCCAAATGCATGGCTGAATATCGTAGCAGTATCCACCTAAAAATATGATTCAGATAGCGCGCGAGTTGAATGCAGTCGGGGTCTGAGGTGAAGAGCCCCCCGCTACCCGCACGCCCCACCTCACGCGCCTGCAGTGTAGTACTTTGCCATCCTTGTCAACAGCACTACCGCAATCCTAAGCTCTGCATTCAAATCGCGCGCTATCTGTAATATAATTGACAGAGATTCCTTCGAAACGTGTGTGTCTCGGGATGAACATGGACAGACACTAGCTACCTAGACTTAGCAAGAGACAGTTGACATGTTTTTTTTACGCGGTAAAATCATCAAATGAGTCCTCCCACCCTTACTGTCAGACTTGTACTGACTAAAATCCACGGTGTCCTTCAGTAGCCCTTTTTTTTCCGGGGTCACGGTGATGGAATAAGTCCCGCGACCCCGGCAGGCTTTGGAGCGGTCTTTAAGGCGCGCGCGGAACACGACGCGCCGTCGACCCGGGCATGGTCCATGGTCGGACAGCGAGTTGCCCTTTACTCGCCGCCCGCGTCTTGAGACGTCCGTCTTCGTGGGCGTCCACCACCGCGGGTGGGGCGGAGGGGAGACATTGTCCTCTCTCTCACGCGGCGCGCCTCCTCCTTCGCGAGCATGATTGCTTCGCAGAAGGAGGTGACCGCTATCCACTCCGTCTCGCCCCGCAGCATGGCCGCGACCAGTGCTGGGCGCGAGAGGTCTCCGCCTATCGCCGCCATGAGGACACGTCGGTGCTCCGCCCAAGCGGAGCAATCCTGCACCGTATGCTCGACTGTGTCCTCCGGGCGATCTTCGCAGTGGTGACACCCAGGCGTTTCCTCCTTTTTCATTAGACACAGGTACCTCCCGAAACATCTGTGTTCGGTGAGGACCTGCGTCACGCGGAAGGTTAGGACGCCGTGACACTTATCCAGCCATTCCTCAAAGGGGGGTCTTACCGCCGCTATAGCGGCGTGCCCGGCCGACGGTCAAGAGACAGTCGACATGAAAAGAAGAACAGAGTTGTTATGGAAAGATAACATAATTATCAGTTTCAATAATTAATCAACTTTATACTTACCTCATGCGTATAAGAATATATTAATATCATCATAACATAAATCACAAACATAATGAACGTAGAGATAAAATGAAGCAGAATCTGAAAATAAATGAATAAATTAATTCATAAAGCGGCACTTTATGTACATACTTTATTTCGAACCCTGTGTACTCGTATTTCGTCGTATTTTTCATTACTGACGACTAGTGGTCGTCAGTAATAGTGCTGGTAAGTCTTTTATAAGAGCTGACGAGTTACTTCTACGTCATTGCCGACAGCTTGCTTGTGTGTAGCCGTCAAAATAGCCCTATGGTCTTTTGACGGCTACACGACTGACGACTACTCACTATTCCTTCCTTAGTCCTACTGTCCCATGACGCCTTATGCAATCAGACCACCCGGCTATTGAACGGCTGTAAAGATCTTATACCTACTCAAAAGAAAATAAGGGCCACTTATTTTGTCGATTTATTACATAATATTTAAATATTACTGGTATATGACTGAATCTGATTAATATTACCGAATTTCACTTGGAAATCCACAAAAATTAAGTTTGTATTCCAATAATTGTTAAATTAACGAAATTACATTAACAGTGGGAAGTCAGGAATGTATCAACTTACACAAAACCTCAAAAACTCGAAAACAAACGTCTTTTAATGTTCCAAAGTGTTCTTTTCTGCTTTTAACTCTGTTCTCACTGTGCTACCATTTTAACGGAGGTGGAATGTTCAGGATTAAATACCAACCCATTTTGTTTGGGATGCCTCTACCAGCAATTTTTCAGACGTTTATGAGATCCAGCCTGGGTGTTGACGGGAATTTTACTTTGCTTTTGCACTCCTCTTTAAACTCATCTCTTAAACTGCTTAAAAAAAAGAATAAAACTCAGGTAAAAATCCTGAGCAGCCACTGTAACATTGTAATTTGAACGTCTTCGAATGTACGCACTGTTTAGTCGCACGTGTACGCTCGCAACATTACCTCCTTGAAGATGACTCGGTACGTGTTGCTGTGCGAATGTGGATTACTGTGGATTTTTGCATCAAACCCACATTCCCAGCAATTTTGAGCAGGTTACAGCAACGTTATTAGAATGTCGATCTCATTTTGCGTGATTAGAGAAAACCCACGCCCCAGAGCATAATCAGATCTCATCGGAACAGTCTATTTCAAGAGTGCAAGGATCTGCAAACCTATTGTTTAGATCTCTCTAAACTCTAAGAATCGTTCTTTTAAAAAAAAAAATTAGGCCGCGTCAGAAATAAAAAGCATGAAGACCAATCAAAACATTTAAATATTTTTTCTCTTTGCAAATTGTTTCACGATTTTGCACCATACGCTCCAGCTAACTGGAGGAGAATCAACATCTTCTTGAGTTTTGTTATTCTTCATGGAGCCGCTTCGGAATAGTCTAGTCAATTAGAGGGTGCCTGTAGCTCAACGCAATGGTTTGTACGGTCCGCGCGGTAATTTTTCGCACATTTGCGCGGTTATCAAACTATTGGCTCCTTAGGCTCTACTTACTTACTTTCTCCTGGACTCACGGCGTCTGGTGAGATACCCGTCTTTTGAGCCTTGTTTGTTTTCCACTTTTTGAACGCACTGGTTTGGAAATATTCCACATACGACACTACCTGTTTTGCTAGGCCCCCCTGGATTAGGTTACACCCCCAGTGGCTGTTTTTGCTCCCGATGTCTCCGATAAATGGCATATTAGATTAAACAATCGTTTATATGCCTACTTGCTGTAATACGTCGAAGAAACTCGGTAAGTCTTTATAAGAGCTGACGAGTTACTTCTACGTCATTGCCGACAGCTTGCTTGTGTGTAGCCGTCAAAATATGCCCTATGACTTTGATGGCTACACGACTGACGACTACTCAATATTCCTTTCCTTAGTCCTACATGTCCCATGACGTCACCTATAGAATCAGACCAACCGGCTAGTGAACGGCTTTAAAGATATTATTTATCTATTTAAATGATCCAGACCGATTTCGGCCACAGCGACTTGGATCTGTCTATTGAGAGTATCGCTGGTATGTCCTCTGGTGATTGTCTTAGCCAACTTTTGCAGTGAAAGTGCGTCAACATTCACTGCTAGTCAGTACCCCTCCGACGTAATTGTATTGGATGACCGCAGGTGGTCGGGCCTTAAGCTCGTCTCGTTTAGCATCGAGCTCTTCTTTACGACGCCTTTCGAACTCAAACACCTTAGTGCTCACAGTATGCCTTCACAGTGACCGGTCTTCTGCCATTGCCTCCCATTGTGACGAGGCTAGGTCACATCGTTTCATGTGGCGCTTAAGCACATCTTTGTACCGAAGGAGTTGGCCGCCTTGTTTCCATTGCTTCTATTAATAAATTTAAAATGTAAAAATCGGTACTAACTTTGAATCCAGAAGTTTCATTCAACAGTTTCCAAGCTATGCAGGTTTGCTTTATAACTTGATACATCTTCTTTAATTGCACTTCCCTATGGCCTGTTACTTCTACGTCATCATTGCCAAATTTCATATTTTCTACGATATTGTTCCACGTCTCCAGTTTGCGAGTCAAAATATAAATAACCATCAGTATATGAGCCATTCCTAAATCAAAAATTGTTGATACTGAACCGTAAATGGCTCTCACCCAGGACCAATGTATGTCAAAGACCATTTTTCCAGTCAAAGTAGTTAGCCAAAGAACTATAATTAAAGAGAAATACGTCCAATAGAACATTTTGATGTGTTTCAAGTCCCTGATACTGTAAAGGCTATTATTGATATCTTGAAGCATAACTATAACACGCATATTTGAACTGTTTCTGTAGATGTTGATGAAGCATATAACTGCTAAGTTGAAATTATAAAGAAAGTAAAAGATATAGTATAAAATTTTGGAAACGAAAGAACTATAAGGGTTGTAAGTGAGCGTCGCCCATGAGAAGATAAAATATACACCGTTACCCAAGACAGCACAAATGACTTGCTTTATGCTAACTTTTTCCGCTGACTCAATGATCTTTTGCTCATTAAACATAATTTTAACGAAATATAAAGGACAGAAAATGCTCATAATCTCATCAAAGAATTTTCGTTTGAACACAACCATTATTTCCGAGTACTTTTTAATGAACGAGGGACGCCGCTTTGTAATTTTTTTTAAACATATGACATAATGAATAGTTGAAGACTGAATAATTAAATATTACTCAGAAGTCAATAAAACGTAGTAGGTATTTGTACATTATCATAATGGTAGTTATCATATCAACAATAATATTTATTCCAATATCATAACGCAGACGTTGACAACTGACATAAAAATAAGTAGTAATGAATTAAGTACTCATACTAAAAGGTAAATGAGTGATAAGAAAACTGGTGTTGAAGCTAAAAAACAAGAAGAATACCGAAGAAAAGAAAGCTAGACTGCACATATTTATTTACAATAAATAATATTATAGAGATTAAAGAAATGCAAACTGCAGCAATGCAAACGTATAGCTAGTAACTAAAGCTAGAACTTTTAAAGGAAAAGTAGCATCTATGTAAAACATTCCACAGACATTCATCTTGTCGAATGTCGCACGATGTAGGCGGTAAATATTCTTACACATATTTTTCTCAGCATCTGCAATGTAAAAGTCATTCTTATTCTTTATTAGGTGCGTACACACACAGCTGGGGGCTGACTCGTGAGGCTAGCAGCCTCGCGAGTCAGCCCCTTCGTACCTACACAAGGCGACTCAAGTCTCCGATACCTTACGACTTTTACATCCATTGACGCGTGCCTGTGTACAAACCTCTATGGATGTATATCCGCCCATAATAACCGCCTAGATATCAAGTCGTAAGGTATCGGAAACTTGCGTTGCCTAGGCTCATATTCCGCGCGAGGAAACTGCCTCACGTAGCTTCTTGCTCTGTGTAGACGTGTCTACTGTTTCTCGAGCGAGACACAAATTATAGTTCTGATTGGCACGCGGAGAAGATGACAAAAAAATAAAATTTACCTGTAAAATTTGACTTCAAAATGACAATACATGTGTTTTGGACATCATTCATCGTAATGTAGAACTTTTCACAGTACAAGCTCATAACAATTTCAATTATCAAGCTCTTCACCATCCATAAGTACACAGAGAATATGGAGTAGAATAACGCTATCTGGAAAAAAAAAATATAATCATTTATAAGTAGTGTTGGCTTTTGTTTTGCTCGCGAATATTGCTTCGTTCCTCGGTCGAGAAACAATAGATGCGTCCACACAGGGTGAACAGCCTCGCCAGACAGTTTCCTCGCACGGCAAACGCTGCTGTGTGTGGACGCACCTAATGTCCTTTTTATTTAAAAGAAGAACATGGTACTCACAAACATGTGACTCCTATCGATGGCAGCTAATTTTAAGATATCTATTGTCATTTGAACTCTGACCATAGCTAAAAAAAAGAACTGCATCGTTTGGTACACTATCTGTAAAAAGTAATAGCAATCATGCAATAACAGCAATGAAAAAAAAAACTCGTTGCTATCTATATTTACGGGTACGTATTAAAATACCGAAATTTAAAAGACCGAATTTTAAAATACCGATGGACGGAATCCCGAAAATTGAAACGCCGAATGGTTGTTTGGTCGAAAGTTTTAAATCTCGAAAGTTCGTTTTCCCGAAAGTTTAAAATCCCGAAGTTTAAAAACTCGAAATTTAAAAACCTGGAGTTTAAAATGCCGAAAATGTCCTTCATAGGAGAAAGTCGACGGAGCCCCGCTCTGCGGGGCTCCTACTTCTGCGTGGTTAAAAAAAAATAACCACGAAGAGGATGGCGGGGTCTTTCAGACCCCGCCATCCTCTTCTAACCTAAATTGTCCGAGTCGGGGTGCCAGCAAGTCCCGAGGTTAGACCTAGTTCTAACCGGCTAAACCTAGGTGTAACCAACCACATGCGGTTAAACCTACGTGTATCATACTTATCTTCAGTTAGAACTAGGTTTAGCCGGTTAAAACTAGGTCTAACCTCGGGAATTGCTGGCACCCCGACTAGGACAATTTAGGTTAGAAGAGGATGGCGGGGTCTGAAAGACCCCGCCATCCTCTTTATGGTTATTTTTTTTTTAACCTCGCAGAAGTAGGAGCCCCGCGGAGCGGGGCTCCGTCGACTTGCTCCTCCAAATACCGTTTTTTATCAAAAACATAACGACTATCGGCATTTAAAACTTTCGGTATTTTGAATTTCGGTGTTTTGGACGTCGGTATTTCAAACATAGGTATTATGAACTTTCGGTATTTTGAATTTCGGTGTTTCGGACGTCGGTATTTCAAACATAGGTATTATGAACTTTCGGGATTTTGATACGTACCCATATTTACATACTGAAAGTGTACGCCACATACCATATACTGAAAAGATGTTCTGTAGATCTTATAGCAATCCAAAATATCAATATAAGCCCGAAACAGTTCTTTACAATAAGACTTCTTGTCTCTTTGAGCCATTTGTGGCAAGCGCTGAGCTTGAATGTTCCACAACGAAACTTTATTGGTTAAAAGCTTAAGAAGCCTCGTAGCATAAACAAAGTTTATGTCGAAACACATAAAGGATAGACAAATAAAGAAAGTAAAAATAGAAAAGTGGAAATAAAAGCAAATATTAACACAGATGTAGATGTAAAAGCCAAAAATTGCGATAACACTGATCCAGTTACCAAAGATGAAGCGCTTAAAATGAGTCTGTTCGTTGAGGTATCTATGTAAGTCTTGAATTTTCAAGACAAATGTTATGTTTCTTTGCGTTCGCCACACATTCGCGATGTAGTTAACAAGGAATCCAACACAATAGAAAAACAAATCGAAGTAGGAGCCGATATACATCATATTTAAATACAGCCTAATTATTTCGTTTCCAAAAACTAAATAAATTTGTTGACAAAATGAAAAAATGGAAATGATTCCGCCACATATTGTCACCAGATGCGATATCAGGTTATTTGGATATATTGAGTGATTCTTGATACGATACTTTGGGCACAATAATATATTTTGCATTAAGTTTAAAGGTAGAAGCATGGATTGAACATCTTTGTCTATTTCCATTTCCACAGACTCGAAGAGAAGTTATGGAAAGTTGAATTGACATAAATTCGTTAGACTAAACATTATATTTAGCCGCGTAAAGTACGACGTAATAAATATCTGTAGTCCATTAACAATATTAGTATGTTTTGGAGGTTATTAAAACAACGGTAAACATAACGCTAGTACGGTTAAGGCGTCAACTTCTTAAAATGCCAATTTAGTATGGTGAAAAAATTTAATTATAGTTTGAATGGTGGAATCAAATTGTCAATATGGTATAAAGATCCGGGCACGCCGCAATAGCGGCGGTAAGACCCCTCTTTGAGGAGTGGCTGGATAGTCACGGCGTTCTTACGCCGCTTAGATCGCTCGGAGGACACAGAAGCGCATACGGTGCAAGACTGCCCAGCTTGGGCAGAGCACCGACGTGTCCTCACGGCGGCGATAGGCGGAGACCTCTCGCGCCCGGCATTGGTTGCGGCCATGCTGCGGGACGAGACGGAATGGGAAGCAGTCGCCACCTTCTGCGATGCAATCAGGAGGTGGCGGCCGCCAGAGAGAGAGGGCATCGTCCTCCCTCTGCCTCAACCGCAGTGGTACACGCCCATGGCGACGGACGTCGGCAGATGATCTCCGGCCACCGTAGGCGCGGGCATGCGGACAGCGAGGAAAGGGCAACTCGCTGTCCGACGACACGTCGTGTTCCACGCGCGCCTCAAAGAGCGTTAGCAAAATGACGGGGGGCGGCGCCCTCGCCGCTTCCAGAGGGCCAAAGCCTGCTGGGGTCGCGGGACTTATTTCCATCACCGTGACCCCGGAACTTAAAGGGCTATTATATTACTATATATATTATATATACTCGTCAAAACAAAATAGGGGCCACTTATTAAATTGCACTTTAATCAAGTATCACTCTTATTCTGTGTACATAATAGATGGTAAATACCTTGTTATGGTTTCTTTCAAGTATTAATATTGTTTCTACTGCATAATTGGAAATTCATAACTTTTTTTTTATTAGATATTTAAGATTTCTTCGAATGTATGGTTTGGTGTTTTTTATTTTTCAAACTTCTAACGGAGTTTTCTTCGACTTATACAGCAAGTAGGCTATAACGATTGTTTAATCTCATAATGCCATTTATTCGGAGACATATGGATGCAAAAACAGCTACTTGGGGTGTTACCTTAATCTAGGGGGGGCATAGCCAGAACAGGTAGGTCTTATGGTGGAATATTCCCAACCAGTGGTTCAAAAAGTTTGAAACTGGTCTCAAAAGACGGGTAATATCACCAGACGCCGTGATCCAGGAAGAAAGTAAGTAAGTAAAGCCTAAGGAGACCAATAAGTTTGATTAACCGCGCAAATAGTGCGAAAATCTACCGCGCGGACTGTACAAACTCGTTCTGCGTTACTGCGTTGAGCTACAGGCACCCCTATAATTGACTAGACTATTCCGAATCGACTCCATAAAGACTAACAATACTCAAGAAGATGCTTGGTTCTCCTCCAGTTAACTGGAGCGTATGGTGCAAATCGTGAAACATTTGCAAAGAGAAAAATTATTTAACTGTTTTGAATGGTCTTCATTGCTTTTTATTTATGACTGCAGGCTTTTTTTTTTTAATAAAGACCGATTCATTAGAGTGTAGAGAAGATCTAAACAATAGGTTTCAGATCCTTGCACTCTTGAAACAGACTGTTCCGATGAGATCTGAATTATGCTCTAGGGCGGTTGTCTCTATCACGCAAAACTGAGCTCGCACTTCGTAATAACGTTGCTGTAACTGCTCAAAATTGCGTAGCGAATGTGGTGCAACTCCACAATATCCCATTCGCACAGCAACAAGTACCTGAGTTCATCTTCAAGCAGGATAATGTTCGAGCGGACACGCTGCGACTAACAGTGCATACATTCGCTGACGTTCGAATTACAATATTAAAGTGGCTACTTAGGATTTTTACTTGAGTTTTATTCAGCAGTTAAGAGATGAGTTACAGAGGAGTGCAAAAGAAAGTAAAATTCCCATCAACACGCAGGTGGATCTCATAAACTGTCTGAAAACTTGCTGGTAGAGAATCCCAAAGAAAATGTTTGGTATTTAATCCTGATCATTCCACCTCCATTAAAATGAGTAGCACAGAGAGAACAGAGTTAAAAGAGAAGATTTAAAAACCACTTTGGAACATTAAAGACGTTTTTTTTTCGAGTTTTTTGATGTTTTGTGTAAGTTGATACATTCCTGCAATTCCCCACTTTTCATTCAATTTCGTTTAATTTAACGATTGATTGGAATACAAACTTAATTTTTGTGTATTTCCAAGTAAAATCGTTCATATTTATCAGATTCAGTCATTATTACCAGTAATATTTAAATATTATTTAATAAATCGACAAAAATAAGTTGGCCCTTATTTTCTTTTGAGTAGTATATATACTATTATAGTACAAGTCTGACAGTCCCTAAAAAAAACACAACACGGGCCGTTACTTTGTTTCGTTCAAGAAAAAATATTCAATGTTTTTTTATATACAAATCTGTAAGGGTTATGGAAATCAAATTTACCAGATTCTTCATTAAGTATTTCATGATCACAATCTGAAAATTAATAAGTAATAATCAAAGGTTTTTAGCACAATATGGTACGATTCAGACCAACCAGCAAGGCGGCATTTTACAATGCGGTAAAGAACATTAAAATTTATCAACAGTCATTGCAGTTCATATTTGCATGCACCACTCGGCCCGGCCGGTTTGAATTTCGATTTGAATTTCGCGGGCTGCTACTATGACGGTTCCACTTTAAATTCTCAACCGGGCCCACAACTCGGGACATTGTAGATAGAAGATCTCTACAGCTTTCAGCTTCTAAGCAGTGTCTTACTGGAACATTCCAGAACCACCCCGAACCATCTCGTATGCATTGGAAACTTCTAGAAATGTGTAGACTAGTATCTTAACAGAGTCCTTATCACAAGTTTTCAGTATTTTACTTTACAGCGTCTTTCCAGTATTTACAGCGTTAAAGATGATTTTTGAGGAAAGAAAAATTTTAGATTGCAAGTGGGATTCGAACCCGCGTCTTCTGGATAGGTACTCCAGACGCCTTAACCAACTAGGCCATTGCAATCCACACTTGCAAGCCGAAATTCTCTATTCCTCGTTAACGCTTTATGGTAGCGTGGCGCTATTTACAGCGTTTCTTGTATGAAAAAATGGAACAGCGCTTCTGGTGTACGGAGAAGGAACATATTTTTTCCTCGAAATAAATGTCAAAGTTGCAGTTTACTTTACATCACAATAACAGTACCGTCAGCACGAGTTTTCAGTATTTGGGACGTAAAGTAAATTGGAGCTTTGACGACTTCAAATTGACAATTTCCAATGAAAAAATTAGTTCCTTCTTCGCACACCAGAGGCGCTGTTCCATAATGTTCATACAAGAAACGCTGTAAATACTGGAAAAACTTTGTAAAGTAAAATAGTGAAAACTCGTGCTAGCGGTACTGAAAACTCATGATAAAGCCTCAGGGTCGAAGTTACAATGTACAGCAATTGCCTCAACCATAATAAGAACCTGAATCAATAATTTAATAAGCTTTGTCGTATACCGTGTATCAGTCGGGATCCCGTGGAATATCCATATTAACATTTATGTTTACGGTCAGTGAACCTAAATAGGTCTACATATTCCAATCTATGATAATTATAGTCTAACGGGTTTCAAACCTCCAGAAGCTTGAACATCAACTCTGAGTTGCTAGCCTGAAGACTTTCTATCAGTTACATTTCGAGAAACAATTTCTCGAGCAGTTCGTGGCATAAAAATTACCGAGACGATCTTCCGGGTTAAGCGCTTGCCGAGGTTGGTCTGTAGATTAGTGACCATCTGTCATAGCGAGTTTCCTCCGTGCCTCGGAAAGCACGTAAAGTCGTTGGACCCGGATGTCGTTTGTAGATCTTTGACAGTCGTTACTGTGTTAGAAGTTCTTAAATCTGACAACCAGTCTTACCATGGGGTATCGTATTAAAAAGTTACAGATTGTGGATGTCCAATAGGCAGTCGTTCCATGTAAAATACTAATATCTAGCTGCATCTGGTTTGACTGGAAGACAACTCCAATATAGATGGGAAAAGGCCTGGCAGATGATGACATTTCGAGAAACAATTCACTTACCCCTTTTCTTCATCGGACTTCGAGACGATGAGCTTTTGTGCAAAGTGTTCTACTAACACTTTCATCGTGCACATAGCTAAGGATTACAATTCCTTGTCGGAATCTTTCTTTCCTGGCAGCAACCAGGAATTGAAGACTTTTAACTTACAGACCCTAAAGACCGCTGCATTGGGCCAGCGTAACGAGCCAGCGTGTACAGGCCTACTTGGCGGTATGTTGGTAGTTGGCGGCAGTATTGGCCGGCCAACTGAATGTTGTCGGTTTTTCGTGCACCACTCAAAGGATCTTGGCGTGCTTCGCAAACAGTGTTCACACGTTGGCCCAAAACAGCAACATTTGGTATTCATAATTTTGGCCCTTCATGCTGGCCCAATGCCTTGCCCCAATGTGTACAAGCTGTAGCTACAACGTCAACTACATGATCGTCTACCAAAAGACGTGAAGGTATTAGTCAAACGCAAGAAAAATAAAACTTTATTTACAGGGTTTCAAGATCGTCTTTGCAAGAATGTCCTTCAGGCCAATCGAACATGCAGTAAGATGACCGCATGTGGCCTGTTCTTTGTCGACGCTACCTTTCCACTACACTTTATGGTGCTGATCACCAGCTACGTAATTGTTCTTCTTCAATTTGCTTTTCAATAATAAAACAACGTATAATAAGAAAAAATAGTGTCCTAAAAGGTGCAAGATCTATTTGGAATCAGCAGTTACATTTAACGGAATTTCGGAATTTTGGAATCTAATTTAATAAATAAACGAAAATATTTATTACTGTAGTATTGTGAACCTAAGTCGCAAGAAACCGCAAACGATAATCGTAAAAGCTTGGTACTCTCCAATAGATTTTCAACTTTATACCCTAGAGCCCAAAGTTGAAAATCTATAAAAGATTTCTAAGCGTTAGCGACAGGAAAGAACGACGTACGCTATACAATCTTCTCTAGATCTTCAACTTAATATCCAAGTACATAAAGTTGAAAATCTATTAAAGCCTACTACGTTTCCTCGGTTTTACCTTCAATTCTATCATCAGCCGTATAGACCTCTCGTCTAAAACTAATTTCATGTCCCAGTTCGAAATAGTTTAATGCAATTGATTATTGTTAAATTGTAGAAACATTAGAATCTATAAACTCTTAATGTTTTTCTTTTATTTATTTTTTATTTTGGCGTGGTAAAATCATAAAATGAGTACACAGGGCACCCAGGGCAGAGATGGAGAGACCCTTAGGCTCGTACTGACTAAAATCCACGGTGTCCGTCTATAGCCCTTTACGTTCCGGGGTTACGGTAATTCGTAAGTCCCGCGACCCTGGCAGGCTTTGAGACGCGCGTGGAACACAATCGCTATAAATGGGTGTCGAAATTTTATTTGCGCTGGTCTATCTTAACTATTTATCTCCTTGTGCCATATGAATATGATTTGATGGATTCAGATGATGAAATAATAAATTATTGACCATTGATGATGAATTAGAACGGACAGATTTATTTCATTTAAAGATTCCTTCGCATATTTCAGATAGCTCAATACATAATATTAGAAATAAGAAAATATCTCTCGAAATATTATTTTATTCCTAATTATTATGCTTTCCGACTTCACAGTTCTACATTGCCGTTTATTAATGTAGATACAGTACGTAATCAGTATTATTCTACTATTATTTACTTCTTAGTTCTGTCTAGCCCAAATCAACAAGGCAAACTGCAGTAACACCACAAGGTACTCTAACAGGAGATATATAAACTCCTGAGGCAGACGTCCATCGATCGTGAACATTCGACATGCGGCCATCTTGTGGAAGCCCGCGCGGTTCAGTCGCAGCACGTTCTTGCACAACCGCTTCGAAACTGCTGTAAGAGAGAAGTCGAGAAATGAGTAATAGGCCCCCATCATTATATTAAACTGTAGTTTTAAATTGAATTGAACCAGAGATCCCGACATAGCTCTTGAAATTTGCAAGTTGAAGTGGCAATGGGCAAACCACATCGCTCATAGAACTGACAACCGATGAGGAAGAAATTTTCTCGACCACGGACCGGAAGACGCAGCGTAGGCAGGCCTCCCACAAGGTAGATCGACGACTTCGTGAGAGTCGCGGGCATGCGATGGATGCAAATGGCGAATTGTCGTTCGGCGTGGCGGTCTAAGGAGGCCTATGTTCAGCAGTGGACGTCTTCCGGCTGATGATAAAGATTGAATTGAATAATACTAAGGTGAGTCAAGTAATGCTGGTATTTCTACCCAGGGTTAATGCAGAAAGGATATCATGTCCGATAACTATGATTGACTGGTTATGAGTGCCAAGAAACTCAAAGCTTTGTATATCCAATCAATGCGTGATAAGTCCTAGTATAAAATAATTGAAACAGCGGGACAGAGAAAAATATGAATAAAAAAACTATAAGAATTATGTTAGGAAAAAAATGGAAATTGCATCTGTTGACTGAGTGATGAGGAAGAAAGAGGAGCACGGGACTGAAAGAGAGATTAACATAAATGGGAGGGAGAGTAAGACCACAGACTGAAATAATGGACCTGAGGTTCTGTGAGAAATTGCATTAAAAATGAGTATAATAAATCGTGGCCTGACGAATAAGAGGAAAGAATGGAAGAAAATAATGTGATGCACTGAATTGAAGCGACATGAAAGTTCAAATATGCTTCATCAAATTATTATACCTCATCATCATGTTTAAGAGGATCCATTATTTGCTGATGAATTAAAAGCGACTAACATAGCAAATGTGGATGGAGACGCCGTGGAAGATCCTGTCGATGACCATAACTAGATAAATTTATTATTTGTCTCACCAGTATTCTGAATGGTCTTCAACAACCAACTGCAGGCAGCGTCAGCATCAGAGACTGTAACGTAGAACTTCTCACAGTTGATACTGAACATGATTATTAATATCAGGTTTCTTAAAATCCACAAGACAGTGGCAATTTGTAAGGGAATGACGTTGAGCTAAAAGAGAAAATACTATTTAGTAGGAATATCAACGTAGATGAAAACCATGAAGATGTTTGAACCAAATCTGGCATTGAATTTGTTGTTTTTAAATCGATCACTAGCTCTTCTACAACATGCAACTTTCTCCAGGGCACCAAAAATCGGCGAGTCGTGTTCCAAGCGCGCCACAAAGAGCGTCAGCAAAATGACGAGATCCCCTCATAGAGGGCCAAAGCCTTCCGGGGTCGCGGGACTTATTTCCTTCACCGTGACCCCGGAACATAAAGGGCTATTGAAGGACACCGTGGATTTTAGTCAGTACAAGTCTGACAGTCTCTCCCGCCCTGCCCGGGGTGGGAGGACTCATTCGATGATTTTACCCCGATAAAAAAAAGGTACCAAAAACGATCAAAATTTTTTTAGTAATGAAAGCATGAAACACAATTTAGCACACTCATATTACACAAGTTATCTCCATTCACAAAATTCTTACCGAGAGAGAGGACATAGCACAATAATTTTCAAATTCTATTGATATTTCAAAGAATTGTAAAGATTGTAAGAATGTCGCAACTGCTTGAAACAATATCTGCAACAGAATAAAATGACGAAATATAAAACATTAATTTTATTTTGGAAGCTAATGTAATAAATATAATTCTAACGACACTCTTCAGCCGCATGCACTTTGAGCACACGAGGGCTGTTTCAGGGATGCAAGGCAGAAGAGCTTCTGGAACGTATTGGGCAGGCCTTTGCCCAGAAGTGAAACAGAAAATGATAATTTAACTACTAAGACTATAGGGCCAAAGCCTGCTGGGGTCGAGGGACATAAAGAGCTACTTGAAGACACCGTGGATTTTAGTCAGTACTATTCTGACAGTCCCACCCGCTCTGCCCTGGGTGGGAGGACTCATTTGATGATCTTACTACGCTAAAAAAACTACTAACCAAATTTTCACATAAAAAATCATTAAATTTTAAAAAGTTAATCTTACCGAATACTGAAACAGTCTCTTAAAGATATCAAACGCCTCCAGCAGAACATTATATGCTCGAAACAGTTTTTTCAAGTTAAAATTATGTTGAACATCTTCAAGATCGAAACTCAATTCACAGTGATGTTCCAGCTCAAATATCCATGCGTTCATTCCATCTCTCAATAAAGACATTATACGTATACCGTAACTTGTGATCAAGTCAAAATAAATCAATGAGTAGAAAAAGAATGCGTTGCGCATATTAGTCAACATGAAGGCCATGAAGAAGAAAATAATGAATTCCAACAGAATGTAAATCCAATTCCAGATAATATTAGATCTATAATTCTTAAAATTAACAATTCTGAAAGCTTCTTGTATCTTCAAAATTATTTGAACGTTGATTTCTCTTTGCATAACGTTAATACAGTAAAACACGAAGAAAGAGATAATCAACAATAAACGATTAATATGACTGAAATTTATAAGAAATCGACTGTAGTATCTAAAATTTTCGACATTTAGGTAATTTATGGAATGGAATATCATAAAGACAAGAGTACCGATGAATGAAAAGACGTAGTAGGACAAACTGTGGGGCCTGATTATATTGTTTTTAACGGAAAAGCTTGATTCGAAAAACAGATGCTTCATGCATCTAAAAGGGAGGATCATATTTTGGATCTTCTTGTCCAAGAAGTCGTTAGTAACGTTTCTTTTGTGGGACTTCATTGTCATTTTAAATTCAATTTCCACTCCTGTCTTCACTGTCTTACTATTTGATAGAAATATATGTCTTCTATTGAAGTCTGAAGTTTGATTGTTCATGTAGGTACACTGAATGTTGTTCTAATGTTGTCTTTCTTAGTGTCAATCAATTTGAAAAGATGTTTGTTCGAGTCACGTATAACTTACCAGCATTTGTAATTTGTTAATTAAATTGATTTCAACTCATTACTTTGAATGTAAAGGAGTAGTTAACAGTTTATGAAAACAGTTGTAATTTTTTTACTGTAATATTAGCCGCCGAATCCAACTCGGTTGGGCAGCGTTCGGGAAACTACGCAGTGTCTTTTCGTCCGATATACCTCAGTGCCTCAAGACGAAAGTCTTTAACCAATGTGTGTTACCAGTGATGAGTTACGGCACCGAAACGTGGTCTTTCACTATCGGCCTCATCTCAAAGTTCAAAGTCGCTCAGCGAGCTATGGAGAGGGCTATGCTAGGTGTTTCTCTGCGTGATCGAATCCGAAATGAGGAGATCCGTAGACGAACTAAAGTCACCGATATAGCCCACCGGATTAGTAAGCTGAAGTGGCAATGGGCAGGCCATATTGCTCGCAGAGCGGATGGCAGATGGGGTCGAAAAGTGCTAGAGTGGAGACCACGGACTAGCAAGCGCAGCGTAGGACGTCCACCAACAAGGTGGACAGACGACCTTATGAGGGTCGCCGGAAGACGCTGGATGCAGGTCGCTTCCAACCGGTACTTGTGGCGATCAAAAGGGGAGGCCTATGTTCAGCAGTGGACGTCCTATGGCTGAGATGATGATGATGATGAATATTAGCCCATAGTGTCCTACTACTGGGTAAAGGCCTCCCTCCACTCTTTCCACTTCTCACGGCTTTCTGCAACCGTGGTCCAGTCTTTCATGAAGCGGTTCAAGTTATCTCGCCATCTTTGTTTGGGCCTGCCACGACGTCAAGTTCTCTCTTTTGGCACCCAATCTGATGTTTGTTTTGCCCAGCGGTTCTCATTAAACTTCTCTTAATTTATTTGTGTACAGTTCATAATTTTGAATTACTATTTTAATGCTTGGTCCTTAAACTATTATATTGTTTTGGTATGTATAGGGTTTTAAGAATTATTAATTATGTCAAAATATTTTTTAAGTTTTTTTTTTTAAAAAGCTATTATTATAACTAAAATAACATCGTAAGCTTAACAATGACACTTAAACCAATTTTTTTCTTTCTTATTGGTTTTTGCAAACGTAAGTTTGTTTTTATGGTTCCATAACTATAAGGAAAAACTGGATCCCATAAAGGATCAATTAGTTGTCCGTCTGTATGTCCGTCATCTTAAGAAGGCGTATCAAGCTGAAATAATATCCCTTTTTTATCGTGCCAAAATCATCAAATGAGTCCTCCCACCTAAAGTTCTGGACAGGGACGTGTGGGACTGTCAGAATTGAATGCCAGGCGTAAGAGGTCACCGGACCAAGGAACGTAAAGGGCTATTGAAGGACCCCGTGGATTTTAGACAGTACAAGTCTGACAGTGGGGGTGGGAGGAATGATTTGGAGATTTAACAACGATAAAAAAACGTTCTAAGGTAACGGTTACCCGGACACGTCGCAATTGCGGTAGCCTTCTTTGAGGAGTGGCTGGATGATAGGGGTCACGGCCTGACCTACCGCATGACGCAGTCCTCACCGGACACGGAAGTTTCTCTTTATCCATCGGATGCCTGGGTATTACCACTGCGAGGATCGCCCGGAGGACATGGTGGAGCATACAGTGCAGCACTGCCGTGTCCTCACAACGGCGATAGGAGGCGACCTCTCGCGCCCTTTCGTTTAGTTAGGTAACTTTTATTAATACGAGTAATGTAGCGTGTAATAAAATATTTTGACATATTACATAATTAATAAATTGTAGTCATGTCATCCATTAGTATTCTTGGAATTTAATCTAGTTCAGAAAGTAATGGTCGATTCAGGACTATTAATACTAAATGTGTTTTAAAGTAGATTAACAGCTACTACACATTCACGTTTTGTACGCAAGAGCAGCTTCGTCAGAAAATTAAAAATGATGAACTTTCGAAATTTTAAAATACCACGAGAAACAACAATTTTGAAAAATACATTGGATAAAGATTTGCAATCGATGTTTCTGCCTTTAAATATAATGCAGTATATTACGTTCTGTCCTAAATATTACGTCAAAAATGATTACATAACTCCTAACAGTTTTATTTCCAATACTGTTTCTATAACTTTGACACTAGTATTAATTTTAATATTATTTACGAGCTTTTACACGCAATTTGATTATGAAAAATTGGTCAATGTCTCTATTTTGATGTATAGTATTACTAACTTTGACGCATTATTTTATTCTTTAGGATTAGCCATAAATTGTATACTTGGGATAGTTCACTCTACGAAGTTTATTAAGTTTCTCCTAACATTACAAAATGCGCACAGATTTTTAAAAGATAAAAGCTGTTCCTACCATTTTACCAAATGGACTTGGATTATTGTAATCATGGTTATGAGTAGTCATATCTGCTTTGAAACTATTTCTTGCATGATGTTGAATTTACCCTTAATTTCGTACTTTGTTAGCATCTTTTTAGTATTTTTCTATTTTCATATTATTTACGCCGTTCGAGTAATTAAATTATTGGAAAATAAAGTTGTGATCTGGAGTATAAAGAGTAAGGAGGTAAATTCTGAATGTGAAAAAGCTTTTCAGGCATATGCTGATATATTGGACTGTTATACAATGTTTAAAGATTTATTTCAGCCATGCGTAAGTTAATTCTAATCTATTAGTGCAGAAAACGACGGCTTGCACTCCGGGAGTGCCGGCAGAAGTGAAAACTTGAAATTAACGTTGTGCATTTATTTTCGCATTTTAAACACGAATTTTACGTGTGGCCACACAGATGGTCGAGCCATGAACTGTCACCATGCTCGATAGATGGCGTTGCACGATCTAAATGCAAGCTGTTGTTTGTTTCGCTATCCGGTCACGTTTTCGCCTAACGAATTTTCGATCAGGGGCCTTAGTCAAACAGCATACGACAGTAAACGACAATCGTTATCGTTCATCAGTCACCAATACATTTTCAACTTTATACCCCAGCGCGTAAAGTTGAAAATCTATTAAAAACTGCAAATCGATAACGAACGAAACAAACGAAAAACGATCTGCGAACTTCAATAGATTTTTAACTTTACGCGCTGGGTTATAAAGTTGAAAAAGTATTGGTGACTGATGAACGATAACGATTGTATTTTACTGTCGTAAGCTGTTTGACTAAGGCCCCGGAGTCCACGAGTTTAACGTTTTTTTATTCATTACAAAAAAAAGTACAGGCGTAAAGAAATTTTTACTTCAGCAATAAAATGTTATGTTTCTTTGTTTCATTTCAGATCCTGTACTTTGTTATAGGTCTGTATACTCACGGTTTATTGTACGTCCAAGAATCAATAGATATGTGTAAAACGGGTTTTGTTATGAATGAAACAGTAAGTATAATTTTGTTTATCTTTTTATGGTTTGTCGTCATTGTAGGTTTACTTTGCGCTGAATGAAGTTGATTTCAACCGCTCGGAGCATTTTTTTATTGATAATTCGGTTGATGCAAATACCGCTCATGATTGAGTGGGGTGTATAGAAAAAAAACAACAGTCTCGTTCACAAAAAAGCTAAGTAATTAAATTTGCTCTTCACAATACTCAAACTCAAAGAATTTGAAAATATCAGTCAGTTACTCAGAAAGTCGGAAGTGCTAGTGTTACTGCGGAACGCAGGCTCTCTACAAAGTAGGATGGGCAATAATTTCTTGGAAACACTTATTTTGTAAGTTGCTATTTATTTACAGGATGTATCATCTTCAGCAGCTTTGGTCATATTCATGTGGATTATAAAATGTTTAATATTTCAAACAATGTTGAGTCAGCAATGCGAGAAATTCTATTCATCTACTAAACGGGTTCAAGATTCATGCGCATTGATTTTAATGTCTAATTGTTCAGGTAATATTTTGGTCAATTAATCGCAATCCTCAAAAACGTAACTTGCATAAAGTCGAGTTTTTACTAGGCAACAATTGATGCGCAACATGTTGCACAGCAAGTTACCAACATGTTGAAAGTCAGCGCGGAACTTTTGTTGAACAATGTTGTCTGTCTACGCATCTACTACTTTACGTCAGTCGTCGACAACATGTCGCCAGAGGAACTTGTGTTGATTTCAGCGGCAGTGGTTGTACCTTGAGCAGACGTACGTAATACCACACTAAAGCCTCGTATCTACTAGGCAACATTTGACGACATGTTGCTCAACATGTTTTGCAACTTGTTGAATGTTGACGCGGAATATTTGTTTAACGTTGTCTGTTCACACATTCTCAGTCATCGACAACATGTCGCCAGAGGAACTTGTGTTGATTTCAGCGGCAGCACTCTACGGACATTGTTGTGCGTCACGTCTCCACTCGACAACAACTGATGCTCAACTAACGATGCACTAAAACAAACAACAAGCCGCGCGCTGTTGTGCAGCGTTGCCCGTACATGTTGAGATTCACGTGTCGCGCGCCAAATGTTGCCTAGTGGATACGAGGCTTTAAACAAACAACAAGACACACGTCATGTTGCGCTGGCAACGTCGCGCGCTGTTTTGCAGCATTGCCGTACATGTTGAGCGTCTCATGTTGCGCGCTAAATGTTGCCTAGTGGAAACGCAGCTTTAGAAACAGTGAACAAAGGCGGGAATATTGATAATGATGATCCCGAAATTCTCCTAACAACTCAAACACACATAATCTCTGAATGTGTAAAGAAACTCTAACGGATTTTGAGATGTAATAGCAGGGAATTCAGTTCATTTTAGAAGTACCTAAGCTACGTATTATAACAGATATATAATATTCTTTATTATAACAGATGATAAGAAAAGAATGTGCAAGAACGTCCTCCGCTTACATCGAGCATCATTTAGCAAGATACGTGTGTGTGGACTGTTCTACTTAGACGCTGTGCTACAAATAAGTCTGATGGGTTTTCTAATTAACTATGTCATCGTATTACTACAGTTTGCATTTGTGTAGTAAAGGTTTGATTTGATTGTTATTTTTTTTTTCTTCCCGTTATTAGTAGTTTTAATTCAGTTTTATGTTAAAGTGTGTTCATATTTCATTATTTCTGTATAAATAAATACCTGTCTTACCGTTAGCAATCCACAAAATTGTTAAAGTAGTAGAGAAAGCATCGCTTTATAGATGCCTACCTTGAGCTTAGAACGTTGGGCAAACTCAACAGATTGAAGTTTCGATTTTGGAGCACCTCCCCATTAGCTTTGTGAAATATTAGCTGTTGCTAGCGGCGTGTTCCACGCGCGCCTAAAAGAGCTGTCAGCAAATGACAGAGGGCCAAAGCCTGCCGGGGTCGCAGGACTCATTTCCATCACCGTGACCCCGGAACATAAAGGGCTATTGAAGGACACCGTGGATTTTTAGTCAGTACAAGTCTGACAGTACCTCCCGCCCTGCCCGGGGTGGGAGGACTCATTTGATGATATTCCTACGATAAAAAAAGCGGCTTTGTCCGCGTGTAGCTCAAAAGTCATTTCATGGAACGTACAGGGATTAAAAGTGTTATATGTATTAACCCGGTTAAAAATCTATCAGAGTATATTTAAAAAAATAAAGAAAGAAAGAAAATAAGTTTATTTAGCAAGCCTAAGCACACAATTACAGTTAAAAATTATGAGAATACAATGAATGTAAGTACCGTGTGCCTCACGGCTGTGCCAAATAGGCTCAGTTCAGCATAAGGCTGCGTTTCCACCAGAGATGTGCCGAGGAAATGTGTCGTGCGAGAACAACACATCCCTCGCACATATCCCTCGAGTGTTGTGTATGTGCAAAAATCAAGCTCCGCTGAGCCGTTTCCACCAGAGCTGTGCTGACCAAGGCGAGGGAAATGAAGCGATTCTATTGGTTCTTTACAAACACATTCCTCGCTACACATCCTCGCACATCTGTGGTGGAAACGCAGCCTTACACCAAGCCACAGAGAGCCTGACGCTGGTTTTCAACTGAGCCTTGTGAGACATCACAGATGTAAATCAAATTTTAAGAAGTATTTGATTTATTTCTCATCGCAAATGTTAAAGGTACATGAAGTGCTTAATCCAATAAATAACTTAAGTTTAATTCACCCAGTGGTTTACACGTGCCTCCGAATATTTTTGATGTTTCAAAGTAAATATTATTTTTACAAATCCAATGCGGAATTAATTAGAATTGATAGTCCATATCATGAAATTATTATATTAAAGTTGATATAGTTACATAAGTATAAAATTAATCATAAATTATAGCCACAGTGACAGCGCTGTACTACATTGAAGCTTGTTGAAAATGGAACCATTTCGAAAAAACACTTCGTCAAATAATTATAGTGTGGCTGTAGACAAAGATGTGCGGTCTATGCTTCTGTCTTTCAATCTGATGGATTACATTATGTTCTGTCCGAGATTTTCCATTAAGAACAATGTTGTTAGACCAAATAGTTTAAAGTCTTACGTCATTTCGTTGATTGGGACGCTAATACTTTTATTTTCAATATGGTATCGCACCATTATGATTTTATTCTATTATTATTCTTACTGGTAACGTTAATTTATCAGGTATTTTGGACTGCGTCATCTGTTCTTTCGGATTACTTATAAATTTTTTTAATGGCATATTTTTAACCCGAACAGTCAATCAAGTTTGTGTTCACTTTTCAAAAAGTGCACAAATTTCTCAACGATGAAACCAGTTTGAATCATTTCATCGTTTGGAATTGGATTATCATCATTGTGTATACATTTGGTCATACTGTTTTTTTTATAACGTTTTGCTTGTGTAGTGGCGAACCATTTTACATTATATTAAGCTTGGTTACTATGGTTGTTTTGGATTACAATATTATTTATGCTACGCGAGTCATTACTTTGTTGGAAAACAAAGTAGTTTCTATGGAATGACAATGTTAAGAAAATTCTAGAATCGAAAAGCAGAAACTAGAGAAACATAATAGTAAGAAAATGTTTCATGCCTACATTACTATTCTTAAGTGTTATGATATTCATACATTTTGTTTTCAGCATAACGTAAGTACTTTACTATAAGCCCACAGTTATTAACATCTCTGTTCGTTAACACTTTTCTACATTCATTTTCGTATCTTCCGCTACCATGTATTCTTTTTGTTTTTCTTTCACAAAATATTAATTTTTTTGACATTAATCTCCACCCTTACTCCATTAACATTATTAATCTGCACCTCACTATAACGCTAAATGCGTTCATATAATTTAATACATTAATGCCATACTCTTTACACTGAACTTCAAAATTTCTCTTACTTATCTCATTACTTTGTCTCTAATATTTTCATAGGTCTGATAGATACTCGACCGAGTTGTCGCTCTCATTGTCCCGCTCCAAGGTTGTATGACTCCAACCAATGATGAGCGCCAAACGCCGGTTATTGATGCGTATGATCGCGCTTCGTAATGGGACCAAACTCACGATATGGCTCATGAAAGCTTAAATGGCTTTTTATCGCCGAAGTATTCGTCATAAAACCGTCCATACCGTACTGAATAAAAAGCCTACTTTTACCGTTCTTGTGTCACTTGTTTCCACGACTTCACGATGTCATCGTTGTTGGTCAACGATACTGGGGATTCCAA